>OZ020573.1:30466898-31666898 GCA_963971525.1 Cephus spinipes
GGTCTCCTCATCATCCTCGTTTTCCCTCTCCCGCCGGCGACGAAGGATCCAACTTCCTTTCTCTACCCTCTCCAACCCCGGCAGACGCCCCCAGGAAACCATAACCTGCACAACGGTCCACTCTCCACGGTCCTTCGGTGCTTTTTCGCGACCATAACCAAAAACAAGCCACGATCGGACAAATCCCGGCGATCGCCGACCGCGCAAGGAATTCACATTGTCCCTCGGATCAGGTTAGGATCATCCAACCCCCCCTAGTCTACTTAGCTCATCTTACCATATATACATATATACATACCCCAATCGCTATTGGTCTTGAAACCCAGGAAGGGATGAAATTTTGAAAATCTTTGACAATACCCAAAAAACATTTTACAGATACCGCAGAGCATACAGGATGAATCGTGCTTTCAATTTCAATACACATATTCAATATCCACCGGGTGTCCGAAAAAAAAAAGTTTTTCAAAACATCGTCCCTCGGACGAATAGATCGTACGGCGAATCGAGTATCACTAGAAAAAGCTAGAATTTTCGATTACAAATTTTTCGAATCCCCCCCCCCCCCCCCCCCCCAATTGCAAAAACGACAAATATCCTTTCCTCCTGACAGCTCTCTCAACGGAAGTTGGTAACGATGCTCTGGACGTACTTAAACACGAAGATGTTAAATAATAGATCACCCGGGCAATTAAGTGTCACGCATCAAGTGGAAAAGCCGTTCGCCGAGTCGGCACAGTATAAATGGCCTCGACAAATAATATATAAAAGCTTTTTCGGAGTGTCCATCGGGCGCAAAGTCAACAACGTATCCTCCCGTGCATGACAGAGTGAAATAAATAATAAAATCTCTAATAGCCCTTGATACCCATAAAATACAAGAATCGCATCGAAGCTTCCAAAAAAAAAAAGTACAACCAAAAAATATCAGCCACAAAACCTCTGCCTGTTTTTACATGTCGTTTCCGATTATCCTAACCGCCCCGAGACTCTCGTCGCCGCATAGGACTACTGCGAAGGAAACTTCTGGAGGAATGATAAAGAGGAGGATATGAGAAAACATACGAGGTACAGGTTCACGCGTAATCTCACGCATACGGGTTCTGCCGTGGCGACACGTGCATACGCACTCACACGCAACGTACAGAAACACACGCAGCCCACGTTGCGTATTGATTGCTGCGCCCGACGAGCAGGTGGCGCGTCCAGGCGGTCGCATCCAGAAGCTTCTCCAATGCCGCGCGCATTACGCGACATCCAGACGCGTACAGTTACGCACTGTATATGCGTATATGCATATACACACCCACGCATATATATATATCACCCAACAGTACGACTCACGCACAAATCCAAACCTCGTGACGCAATGCGTTAAGGACAATGCAGCCAACGACGATAAGAAAAAACTTTCGCCGCGGCTTCCATTGTCTATAAATAAAAAAAAAAAAAAAGGTAACAGCCAATGGCTGCCGGGTAATACGGAGTATCTAAACCCGCCGACACCCACTGAAACGACAGGGTTATATGGTTTCTGGAAGAATCTCATCCCCCCATTCCAGTTCTCAAGGTCCTTGGGGTCTATAGCGGAGATAGAGTTACGGAGGCATTGTGCGTACGAGTACGTAGAAGCCACCCGGTATATGCCTCGAGTGTATATTCGGCGATAGATTTGGTCTGCCGGTGACGTATACGTCACGAGTAACGACGCACCGAGTAACGGCGTATCGTTTGTCGTCTCTACGATGTGCAACGCTCTCGAATGGCCCAAGACGTGACGATTACTCGAGATAGGGAATATTACGTGAATTCGAGTCCTCAAGCGGCCGATATGCTTTGGGCGAATTTTCAAGAGCGATAACTGCAGTAGTCAATCGATCAAGCGCGCGGATGAATTTTACGTAGGAAAATTTTTACACTATTAGTTCACCGGCGACGATCGCAGGTGGCGCCACTGTCGCCCGATACTTTTCTTTTTCTTCTTGTTCGGACTTGCTCGACGCGTCGTCCAATTTTCAGGCTTCCACCAGCAATTTTCCTCGCTCCTATGGCCGCGCTGTGCTTTTACGTGGACACGCGTGTGTAACACGTTAGGAATTGAGACACGAGGAAAGAGAAAATACGATATGTGGATATATATACGTGTATGTTAATTCTTACGTATATACGCGCGTGCATACGGCAAACTCGAAACGCAACGTCGGAGTCGCGCATCGCGTGCTAAGGCAAGTTTCGCGAGGATGTGGGTTCGCCCGAACGGAGACACGCGAATTTTCGCTCGGTTAATAATCACTGGACAGATGTACGTACAGCGTTCTAGCGTCTAACCTAACCTAACGTTCGGCAAAGTGGGACTGTTTGCTAATGGAGGAAACGAATGTTCTCTGTACGGCTTCAAGATTTAATGTGTATATATATGGGGTATTTAAGAATTTCTTGTTAAGAAGCGTCGAGAACCTTAAGATTTTTCTATCCACCTTCGCAGCATGGCGGCCAAAGATCAATTTGCAAACAGTACGAATTGGAAACGTAGGGGAAAGCTATTACGAAACTTTAGCAATATATATGTATATATACAGTTTATATTACTCTATGAAACCGATAACGTGGCTTCTTGGCATCTATGCTGTATTACGTCATCGCATCTCTCCCTCGTGCATCACTGTCGTGAAAGTTTCTTGCGTCGTCGCGCATCCCCGAAACTTCGTCGTTCTTTTCGACTCGACGTTAGGGAAGCCCACGTTGTATTTTTATCGACGACTGTACCGACAAGATAACGCACGACGTTCGACGGTTCGCCCTCGAGAATGGTGAATGCCGTCATGTTCGACGGTTCCATTCATTTATTAGTAAGTCGAGCGCTCGCCGGTACGGCAGACCCTCTAGCGGCGCTATCGTGAATTATTTCGTGACCCGAATTTAGCATTGCATGCGAACCCCCCAGGCCCCGTAGCAGCGACGCGGTTTAATGGGCATCCCACTCCTGGTATTAAAGTACATAGGTGTACGTGGATGCGACACACGCCCAACACCCAGAGCAAACATCGCAGCACTGCGCGAGCATGTGTGCATATCGATCACAGTGACCAGGAACCTAATGTGAAAGTCGAAAAAATGGCTCGTCGCTAATAAAAAAAAAATCCTAAAAACCCAAAAAAAAAGCTTATCTTTTTTTGTCAAAATAATAATTTCAAGCCACGTCCAGATTAACGTAACCGACAAAAATATCCGCAAATTGCGACCAAGATTTCGCGTACCCGTGAAACTACTCCCGCGAGGGCAGCTTCCGCTTCCGCAGTTTCCTGTAACATGGTTCGTGCGTCGATCCGAAGGAAGTGCGTCCAGCGCGAACAATAGAGATTTGGCTGGCTTGCTGAACTCGCCCGGGGTGGGTGGGCCGACCGGTGGGGTCTGGTGAAGGGGCGTTGGATTCATAGAACACAGGGTATACGGGGATAAGGGGGGGGGGGGGGGGGAGCCAGGGTAAGACATCCCTATACCTACCCACGCGTGACAGGGGTTGAAGAGGGGGGGGGGGGGGGAGCATCGTCCAACAGGAGGGTGGATTGGGAGCCGGTGCAAGGGCAGGTACCACTCGAGCGCAGCTTCGGACCAGCTTCAGGCATCCCAGGCTGGGCAGGCTCAGTCTAATTCGGGTGACTGCGGACCTGCCCCGTCTACTACCTCACCCACCCTCGTCGATCAATACGCAGCAGAGGGATGCCTACCATACCATCCCCTATACCTGCCGTGCCTATGCCTCTTGCGCCTATGCACGTCACTACCTCCCCCCCCCCTCGCCACCCCTTTCACTTTCCCTCACCCCGTAGACCCACCCTTGCTCGCTCTATCGTCATCTCCTCGTCCACCCCTCTGCTAGCTCAACCCTCCGATGCCAAAAACGTCCCGACCCGAAAGCCGCCCTAGTCCCCCTCCTCCCGGCTCTAGTCGCCCACCCCCCCCCCCCCTCGCCACCCACGTTTTACGCTTACTGCTTACCTAGCAACTCGCGGTACCCACCAACCCCTATTTCGTCTCGCCCCTTACCATCCGCTCCGTCCCTACCCCTCTTGCCGACTATTCGCAATAGTTCAAACCCTACCGAGGCATGCGTACCCACCACCCACACCAAGCCCTCCCGCCCAAACTAGGAACCCACCAACCTTAGTCACCCTTGTTTCCGCTGGGTAACTGAAGGAACCACCCACCCCCACCAACCCCATACGTCAATCCCTTTCGCTGCGTCTTCTATCGGCACAACCCGAAAATTACTAGCTTCTATACGTGCGCGTACCGCGAATGTCCGCAGTACACGTAATCGCTGCTGCTACACCCCCCAGGGGGCTTTCACGGGTACGTGTGCGCTCGGCTATCAACCCCTTCGCTCTGTAACCTTTCGACCCTGTACAGTCGCGGGTGTACGAGTATTACGTGACGGTTAGTTAGCCTGGTGAAATTCACCCCTTGCCTCTTCTTACGCTACGTGGCACTGCCGGTGGGGGGAGGTTAAGGGGAGAGCTTGTAAACTAAAAAATTACAGGGTTCACCGAAATTGCTGGTTTTAGCTGTTTCCTAACTCGAGCGTACGTAGATACGGGTCTTAACTTGAAAACCGGAAATAGGTTGATGATCGATATTTTAATGGGGAGCAAATAAAAGTTCATAGCTATGCAGATCGTAATTCGTTAATTAATTAATTACGATTCTATTAAAGACCCTGGCCTCAATCGTAAAGATCACTTGGGAGGCTTCCGTGGGTGTGAATGAAGATTCCGGAGAAAGTCGTGACTGTATCGTACGGAGAGAGAGAGAGAGAAAGGTGCAGATGGATACAAGACACTCTCGAATATTATAAATACACCATATTAAAACTTCTCGAGCGACGAAGGATCGTCAGGGTCTCTGTCGAGTCGATAAATTTTAATCGACAAAAAATCAATATCGATAACGATCAATCCCTTTGTCAATATACGAAAAAGAAATTTCTTCCTATTCAAAGATTTAACGATTGCCGTACGATCGGCTGGTTCGGCTGCATGAGGATTATTGTTTTATTTAACAGGTATTTCATCGTGACAGATTGCCGTCTCTTGCATCCGTATGTATAAGGGTGTCTGTATTCACTTGTCTGACTAGCGAGCGGACTGTTCCACTTCTTAAAGTTTTCCCAGCGAAGCAGCTCCCGAACGAGACGCCCAGCTCGGTCTGGATGAGACGTGGGAAAAGGAATGAGAATAAATGGAACGGGAGGATTCGTCGCAAAAGTTCCTCGACGTTTCTCCAAAGAGACGCCGAAGGACCGCCTGGCCGTGACCCAGTTACGTCGTTAGGCGGTACCCGCGTTAGCCGCCAGGCGTCGCCACTGTACTTTTTCCACAGTCCATACATCTGCCCGTGCTTTTACGTACTTAGTCGTACAGCGACACCTGTCGTCGAATTATTGCGAACTACCACGCGTAAAATTTTACTCATTATTTTCCCCCCAAAAAAAACCAGTGACCAAAATCCATCATACACAGACCCCAATTTAACGGTGTATAACATAGAAAAACGTCTGAGACAGTTTTTAAATAAAAAATTTTTTTAATAATTTCAATTTTCAAAAATTCGTCTTCGATCATCGCAGCCATCTCGATCCCATTAATACGGCAGAATACTCCGACAGATCGTACACCCTTCGACAAAGGGTAGCTTCCGTCACCAACCACCGCCCTACGAGAGAGCCATCGTAGAAAAAAATCGTAGAAAAGACAGACGTGAAGTTGGTCACGTTACGCGCGAGCCGCCAATCGATTATAAAAGTGCGTAAGACCCAGCTGCGCCCATTGAAACGTGCATTGGAAGTATATAGAAATCCATAGCTGTTCTACCGGTAAATAAATAGGGCCTCGCGTTCTCGATGCATCGTCCAACGGATCGAATGGACCTAGCCTGTCCTTTTAACTGGGACTTAAATAATTTTCAGAAGGTAGATGATGACCCTGGGGCCTTACGTACGTGCCAAGAGAATGGCAAGGCCAAAAAGTTCTAATGTATTCCTAAGAATCTAACCTTCTCCGTTTGATCGATAGTAAATAGGAGGTGGGTCCAGGATAGCCCGGGGCACCATAACCTCCAAACGCTGCATGGTCGCGTCTTTAGGACTGGCAAAAGTTTAACGTACAGTCTGATATTAGCTATAGTTACTGTATGGCACCTTTATATTACCTAACGCCGGACCCCTGGCGATACTTCACTTTGTATTTTCGAGCGACGGGCAATGGGTCTAAGGAAAGAAAAAAACAATCAAGACGAGCCAGCGGATACGAAATTACAGCAGGACGGGGTCTGGGTTACCCAACGATGCATCGTAGGACGAGAAAACTGGCTAAGGCCGAGTTCTCATTTCCAATGGAAATATTAATGGGTTAGTCATTACGTGGAATGGCGCAGGGCTACCGACGACGTATATTCTGTGCATTAATTTTTCACCGGCCTCGCGTATGGATGCGTTACGGAGTCCCGCGAGTTTTAAAATACTCGAAACGACGTTCTTAAGTATTCAAGAGTTTCTTGGGAAATTGCACGTTGAAAGAGACTCTTTTCTTTCTCCCTTTCTCTTATTACTGTTACGCTTGTTGTACGGTAGTCAGAAATGGACTTTATTACTGGGACTGATACACTTATGTCGGTCTATATATACCGGGTGACACATTTGTCTCGATGTGAAATTTGCATTTTTCGAATTAAACTTCGCTGATTGGTCAGCGACGATATTTCATTTTGTGTATTTCGTGCAAATTAATTTTTTTTCCACTTTCACCGGAGATTTTTAAATTTATCGATTTTCATCGATTTATACCAAAATTGGAATTTTACACAAAGCGCGCAGCTGGTTTTTAGTATTATGACAAATTTTCAACATGGAACGTGTAATTTAATAATTATAAGAGAATCGTACGGTATACCTTGCGATTAGCATTGATTATAATAGATGGGTTTTTCGTGAACAAAGTACAGGGACCTAAAGGATCCAATGCGACCCCCTTTTTTTTACGCCCCTGGGCCTTCGTAAACGTTCTTGTTATATATGCCGCATGACAGGCTATGGACGCGCTTCATTACCGCATTTACGACAATGGACATGGTAAATAAGTATCTGAAAAATATTTGGCTGCCTTTTTTTTAGTATGAACGTGAATATGGTATACTCTTGCCATTCTTCTTTATTAACATGGATTATTATAGAGAAAAAAAAATATATTTTTTTGTCCGTGCCTAAATTTGAATCTATATCCAATAACTACTGTAATTCGAAAAAGTACGTATAGACTGGCATTACTGATAAAATCAAATATAGTATATCATATACTATGCTACATGCATACTCGTCATTCCCATTAAATATAAAGAATAAAATACTAAATATCGAAATTGAATGTATTGCACCGAAAAGGGAGGGTCTGGGTGACTGGCTGGCTGGGTGGCTGGCTGGACGGCTGGCTTCCGAGGGCAACTTAAAAACGATTGCAGATAATCGGTTCGCGTGTCCAGGCGATATTAGGGCGACGTAGCTCGGCCCTTAGGAGAATCGATTTATCGGAAGGGAGAATAAAACAAGAAACGGTGAGAGAAGGAAGAAAAAAAAATTCAACCAAGGTAAAAACTGCTGGAAATTCATCATATGGCCGGTAAACGAAACAGGTGGCCAAGCAAAACTTCGAATCGGCACAATTCGACTGGTTCCAATTAGCAATTACTCAGCCGTTCTCAAATTGAAAGATACACGTATGAATACCGTTAGAATGTCACCTAGCGGCGTCATTCAAAGACGAAATTTTATTTTAGAGTCTAATAAATCGCGTTTAACTTATCTATGTGTTGAGAAATGCAATTTTTTTTCTCGTCGACTAACTTCAATTCCCGACTCACGCAAATAGGCGCGTTTCGTCGGTGAAAAAAAAATTTTTGAGATTCGAAAAAAAAAATTTTACGTTCCAAAAAAAATTCTCAGTAAAAACACGTGTTCAAAAAATTTTTTAAAATTTCGTTCTTGCACGTCGTCTTTCTAGATACGTTGAGGTTAGGTTAGTCTGGTGCAACGGTACTGGCATCAGAAAACCTTACAGACGTTTCATTCCTTGGCGCAAGGAAGCAGCTGTCGAGTCAGATCGGAATGGACCAGGACAGACGTCATTGGGAATCATGGTAGAGATGATTTTTATTGTGGAACAAAGATGGCGCCGGTATGAGTAACGGGTAGGACTTGCACGCGAGGCATTCAAGGTTCGAGAATCGTGTGAACGCCAAGAGAAAGTCATGCTCGTGAAGAGGGAAGTGAAGTGAAGAGAATTGAAGACTGAAGTGAAGCCAAGAACGTGGCGCAACGACGAGACCCGATACTACCGAGCTATTCCTAAGAGTCTCAGCCGAAAGATGGTTCGATGATTTTTCACGCCATAAATCCCTGTTGCCATTGCTACGCCTATGGATCGCTCACCCTCGGTACGCCACTGGACATAATATACGGATCCGAAAAAGCAAAAAAAAGGCATGGACAAATTTTTGAAAAAAGTTCCTCGCGCGTCTTGGATATCTTCAAAGTATTGATAACCGAAAATAATTTTCAAAATTTCAATTTTTCTTTTTCACCCAAATACCTCGGTCTGGCGATACACGTAAATATTAAAAAAAAAAAAAAATTCATACACCCAAAACGTACGACGATATTAAAGCCATAGGCGAATCGGGATCATGTTAAAAAAAATCTTTTTTTTAAATAATAGACTTCGTCCCATATAAAGTATCTTATTATTTTCTTTTAAAAAAAAATAATTTGCTTCCAACGAAAAAAAATTTCACGTCAGTGACTGCAAACCTGTTTCAGTGCTCAGCATCGACGAAATGCTCCTCAATGCTACGGCATACCGAGCCGGGTTCAAGTAACGTCAATAACCGCTGCATCACTTCCCAGTTCGCTTCCCGGTAAGCAAAGTGATGCCGAGATTAAATAGTAGCCGTTCGTAGCCTACAACGTTCGTGCAGGCTAAAGTCACGGCGTAGTAGTGTCACACTCGGTGAGCTGCTCGCCGGAGCAAGAGATGTCGCAATGGCTGCACCGTTGCCTGCATCCTCTTTGTAGCGTTCGCGTGAACGCGAGCGTGAGTACCTGGGACCGCCCCCTCCACCCCTTCCCCGAATGATCGCCCCGTGCCCCCTTCAGAGCCCCGGGCCCTTATGGAGGGCCTTTCACACGATCGGTCTTATAAAAAAAAAAAGTTCGAGGATACGATAGTCGATCGTGCATGGCAACCGAAGAGTCCGGAACGTTCTGCGATTATTTAAAATCGAAATAATTTTTTTTCAGACTTGATTATCGCAAGTGGATCGATGTATTGTGAAACGTTCAAAAATTATATTTCGTAGGGAAAAAATTCAGATCGGATAACTGTATTGTGGAGGGAGCTATGCAAGTTTGAAAATTCGATGTGGTACGTTTGTAGGGAAAGATGGCGGATGAGATTTAAAAAAATTTGTTATTTTCTTTTTTAAATAACTCTACACGTTTCATATCAAACGAAGGAAGTATTTTGGAAGCAAATTTTTGTAGCCATCTAAACAGCAATGGAGGACTATTCCTCGTGCGGTGTAGTCTGATTTTTTTACGTAGACGAATGACGGAATTATCGAGTGACGTCATATATTTTCACACTTACAATCGATTCACAATATTGTCTTTCTTTCGAGTTTCTCGCATCTCATTTTAGTTTTCGTTTCGTACTTAGCGCCAACCGCATCGAATGGGTCCACTCCATCCTTTCACTGAATTTCAAGAACATGCGGGGTTTCCAATGTGAACCAGCAGGATTACTTCTGGATAAAGCAACGTGTAACGTTATCCATGATATTCGGTGCGGAAACTTTTAAGGAATTAAAAGGCCCTCTCTCCCTGCCTTCGATTTCGAAAAAACTGCGTCGTTCCACTTCTGCTTTTTTTTTTTAAGAAATCATCGCCACATATATAACCATACAGTACCGTTCTAGAATGTCACTTAATAAGAGTTTGACCATCTTAAATGCTGTCTAGAAAAATTATACTAATATAAATATATATATATATATATTTTAAAAAATTATCACTCTCGTGCGCGAATCACGTCCGCTAATTAAAAAGTACCAGTAAAGTGGTCCATGCACGTGCCTCGAATGAGAAAAAAAAATTTCCGAAAAAAATTACAAAACGAAATTCCCATTATCAATAAATATTTGTCCCCTCTTTGTGATAGTGCTTAAACCAAATATCTTCGACCTTATCATTTTTTTTTGGTTTCATCTCACACGATACTCTGTTTTTCAACGTGAAGCCTCTATCTCCTCAACCCGGATTTTCTGCTGAGAGAAGAAGATGCTACGGGGCGTAACGATAGTTGCAACACTGAACTGACTCCACGTGCAGCCAGTAGTGATGCAACGCGTTCGCCTCTCAGGTGCATTTTGTAACGTCCAGCAAGTAGAAAGGAATCATCAAAGGCACCATCGATTGCTAGACTTTACGTAATTAAAGTCCCGTTCACAACGGCTTCAACGTACAAGTCAAGCACGAGATACAAAAATAATAAAAAATACCCAACAGCATACGAAATATTCAAGGATCGGACAGACAACCGAACAGATACTTAAAGTCTCATGTACCAAAGTCAAAAGTTAGGGTAAACAAAGAAAAGTCAAAATTTTCTTAACTAAAAAAAAAATTGGATTCGCACGACTGGTACGACGTTATCGAGAAAAGCCATCGGTGACGCCGATGCGGGGACTTCGAGAAAAAAAAAAAAGCGACACCCGTTATCCAGTTCTGATACAATAAGATCATAGTAGATACCCAGTAAGGCTGCTACCGGCTCTTGGGAAGAAGGCACGTCCGAGTATCTTTTTTCTTTAACTATTCAACTCTCTTTCTTGCAACGCCTTGCATAAACCAACGAAAAAAAAAACAGATTCGTGCACGTATGCTTCTTTTTTTCGAAACGTTGCCCGACCCGATACACCGTTAGGCGAAGTTAAAGTTTTTTTTCTTACTTCCCTTATCAAACAACGCTGCCGTACTTTTCCACGAGTTCCAGTCGCAAATTGCACATGCATTATCAGTCGTCGATTTCTGGTTAGCACATGCAAGAGTC
The DNA here is from genome assembly GCA_963971525.1 of Cephus spinipes. Lineage (NCBI taxonomy): Eukaryota > Metazoa > Arthropoda > Insecta > Hymenoptera > Cephidae > Cephus > Cephus spinipes. The sequence continues at coordinate 30,478,055 of OZ020573.1, forward strand.
ACGACGTAATGTTTAAATTCACTTTGATATCTCAAGATAAAAAAAAACCAGACATTTCAAATGAAACGTACAGTCTGTTTTGAAAATTTTTCAATCCTGTCTCTGTCGCTTCGTCGATCAAAGGACCTCAAAATTATCTTGATTTTCGAACCCCTTAAAAACGACGAATCAGAATGTACCGTACCAGTGTCAATTTCCATCGTTACGTCTGACAGTTGAAAAATCGCTTGATGCGTATATAAGAAAATTTGAATTTCCCGCCGCGCATCGTAAAAGTCACAGCCGACCAATGAGAAGCCGGTTTATTACCAGAGCGCGAAGTCACCCGCAGCTGTGACGTGACTGAAGCCAAATGCGGCCAATACGTCATTCGCCAATTCCATTACAGCACACGCAACACTAAGAACTGACAGCGTTTAGCGCGGTACATTCCGCGACAAAATTATGAGTAAATTTAAACAAAAATATTTATTTATCCGCATCGATCGGTATTGAGATATAACCATGATACTGTACTACGTGGTAGGATCCCCACCGAAGCTAGCGTCTCGCGTCACGTAAAGATAACGAAAAGTTGAATTTTCGCAGGTTTCGGTAAAAATGGCAACAATAATCGACAATCAACATTGCATATTATGGCATTGAGTAGAAGCGCGCGTGCGTTTTATCAGGTTCAACGAACTCGTGAGTCACCGAAAACACGTAAGGAAACGCGTACATGCGCCAATGCTCCATTCGGCTACTGGCTAACCACGAATACACAGCAGATACAGCATTGCCGCTTTACATCTTATTCACGAACACGTTTAACTTTTCGTATACGCATTTCGAGTTTTGACCTTGACCGGCCGCCCTGCCATCTAGCGAAGACGCCAACAATTACGGCCAAATGTGCAAGCAGCTGCCACATAAAGGCGGAATCGTTAATTTCATCGACTGTCGATCACTAGGTGGGGAGAGAAAAAGAAAGGGGGGATTCCAGAGGGGGGGGGGGGGCACTCGACGTCCCTGACCGTAACACCAAAGGTTATCGAAATTCGTAAAATAAAGACGAATTCGTGAGATTTGAGTTTGATTGGTATTAAATTTTCCGGTCGAGCGATACCCGCGCTGGAACGGTTCAAAAAGAAGTGAGGGGGCAGGGGGGGGGGGGGTTATTGACTCGTTCGTTAATAATTAATAAGGATTTTTTTGTGTCGCCCGAAAACGCGTATTCGGGTATGAAATTGTCGATGAACGCGGTCGACGGAAAAATACGGTTGTTAAAAATAATGCGGGTCTTTTGTGATATACTTCGTTTGAAAGACCGGCTTAATGTTGTAATGAAAAAAAATTTTTTTTTTTTTTTTTTTTTCAAAATTTATAAAGGATTTTCCAAACTTACCATCGGGCGTGGACACGGTACCGGCCTTGTTTATTTTCGTATTCCACATGGCGGGTGTAGTTGGCGCTGGACTGAGATCAGGGGTGGGTGGATGAGCAGGAGGCATGGGGCCCCCCATAGAGGGCCCCAATTGGGCGCCATGGTGTACGTGGTCCGCGGGTGGCCCGTAGGTACCAGCCTCTACGCCTCTACCGGTGTAGATCTCGCCGGATAACCTTTCGGCCAACCTTTCTGTCCTTTCGCGATCCGTCAACGCCACTGGTTCCTGCTTTATTCGCAAATCTGTGGAAAGTTCCAAAAAAAGAAATTTGCGTGAGATTCGCGCGACGAAAAGTCGTTCGTGAAACGAAAAAAGACATTTGGAAATCGTGACGAATACCTCGGTAGGGATTAAGGAAGAAAGAGGAGAAAAAATGAGGGTAAAGAACAGAAATTAACGATCGAACAGTGGATTATTAAAATATTCATAATCCAAAAAGAAAAAAAAAAAAACAGGGATGAAACGCATTTCACCCCTATACAATCGTTGTCCCGGGCTTATCTACCCGGTGGTAACTTATTCCACTGTTTTTTAATTGAATCATATAACCCAATACAAAACTTTTTATCGATGAAAATTTTTTTTTCAAAAATCATTGTCTAACAGTAAAATAAAAATTTTCCCAAAAAAAATTTTTTTAAGACATTACACGTCTTCTCAATTAATCTCAAAAGTAAACAAAATCCGCATAGACGAGACACCCGGTACATTCTTGAGACGCTCTTCTGCATTAAAAGATCGCGACGCGTTCACGGTCGCGTATTAAAAGATTCGCAACTGGCGACGACGGCTGCTTGTAATTAAAATTAAAAAAAAAAAAAAAAATTACAGAAGCAGGACGACAAAGGACGAAAATCGTCGGAATAATAATGAGGAGAACCGTGGCTGGATAAAAGAAAATATAGGATAGGTCCTTTCTCTCTCTCTCTCTCTCTCTCTCCTTACCTTCTGCACCGCTGTCCTTGTGTTCTCCATTACCGCGTTCCTCGGAACGATCCCGTTCCAATTCCCGTTCGAGTTCCGTGGGCGTGTGGGGCGCCGTATGGGGGTGGGTCGGCGTCTCCGAAGGATGAGGAAACGGCTGATACACAGGACTCTCGAGAAGAAGCGGATGGGGAGCAGATGCGGGCCGGAACGTACCGCCGTCCCGTAAAACGCTCGCCCTGCCGAGGGCGTCCACGTCGCTCGGCGACCTGCCATGCACACGCGTCCTTTCAAGTCATCCGTTAATTAACACCGAAACAAAACCAGCCCACGAGCACAAGCACACGCAGATACCACACGGCAACTAAAAAGTCACTAGGATAACGCTCGATAGCGACCCGAAGATAATCCATAGGGAATTTTGTTTGAAAACGAAAAAAAAAAAAAAAATCAAGAAGACACGGACGAATCCCCGAAAATAAGAAAGAGAGAGAGACAATAAATAACGCGAAGTGAAAAAAAAGTCCCTAGATTCACTAGAGATAAAATAAAAACATCTACGAAACAGTTGCACCGCTAGTTACGTTCTCTGGGGACCCTAGATCGGATCCCTTAAGTTTTTTCTGTCGATACCTTCGACTCCTAAAAAATTTACGAACTGTTGGCACCCCTGGCAAAATAATACGTACAGCAAAGGTTAAGCTGATTCGCAAACAAGAGTTTTCGAATCTGGATGTATTCGTAATTATTTTTCTCATTGACCGATAGAGAATGCGCGTGGGGGTAAAGTGGATGAGGGTTGGTACCACTGCAAAGCTCAATAAAATCTAGGGAATAAATGACTCACCTTATTACCCTCTTTCGTGGGCTCTCGTAATAGTGAGACGTAGAGTAAGCGTTGGGTACGGTATAGGTAGACGCCGGCGAAGGCGCTGGCGTCGGAGACCTCTTGACGACGCTACCGCCGACGTTTCCGGCTCCGGTGATCTCGCCGGTTCCACTTCCGCCGCCACCGCCGCCACCGTCGCTACCACCACCGCCCCCACCACCTCCGCCGTCAGACGACGAATTATTTGTTTCCGCAGCGTGCCTCTGCGCCACCGCCAATTTCTCGTGCTCTATTGAGAGGCCCTTCACCTGTGGACAGGACGAAGACATTTTTTTTTTTTTTTTTTTTTTTTTCATTATTCCTCCATAAAGAAACTTTCTCCGTTCCGTATGTATCATCTGATTGCTTTATCGCAACAGAGACTATCCAATTCGGCGCACAGTATAGCTATACCGAAATGGGTTGTACGTACTTGCAGGCATTCGGCAGCCTTGAGAAAGGAGCTAAGAGACTCCTGGGACACGTGGACTTCGCCACGATACATGAACTCGAGTAGAGCTGCCATATTGTGGGCACTCGTACCATCCAGAATGACTATCAATCCTGCGGGAGATGGTGGCATACCCTCGAACAGTTCCTGAAAGTGCTTGCTGCATGCTGCGAGGATCAATCTGTGCGCCTTGAACGTGACTCCTGTAATTAGATGAAAACAAAAAAAAAAACTTTAATTTCACAAATTTCTTTTTTTCAATTTCTAATATTTTTTTTAGTCAAAATTAACCCTTTCAATTTTACCATTACTAAGGTACCACGTGCATCTTGCACTCCAGCTGGGTCGAGCAACACATTTTGGAATCGATTACCCTAATTAGCACAATTAAAAAAAAACGGATGTACTTTTGCTCCTCTCGAAATTACAAAACAGATGCGCCTCGTGAACGATAAGATCCGATGGCTAACCAACCCACGTATATGTGTGTATCTCGATAAAGCCGGTCGTGCCCAAAGGGTTACCGGTCTCTGTCCCTAATTAAAAGCAAACACCTAATTAACATACCGCGCGCATTCGTATTCCGATACCGTGAACGCAGCACCTCGCGGTACTTGAAAACGTTTCAGTGATCATTGTACAAACCCAGACTCAAATGACTTCCGGTTCCTAGCCATCTTCCCGTATACGAAAGATCTTAGAGAATTTCGAAAGCGGAGATAATAAAAATAACCATATACCCAAGGACTATACGTAACAAATTTGGAGTTTTGAAAAATCGAAAAAAAAAATTTTTCAAAAATTTAAAAAATCCATAAAAATATTTTACACTGTAATCACCGTATGTTTGGGGATTAAAAAAAGCTAAATTCCAAAAAAAAATATTTTGATTTTTCTATCACCGCTATCGCTCAAAAATCCAATCACGGAATCATCATCGCGATCTTCTTTACCATTACCGTACATGTAAAGGAGCGTTCACATTGCCTCGAAGATCCATTCTGCCTATTGACCTACCGGCTGGAGAATCGCGTGGGATTTTTCATGCGACAAGTAAACCGTCGACGAACCCTTTTTTTTTGCTCTCCACCATACCTCCTCTTCGTAGAATGGCGGCATAAAGGCCGGCTGCCATCGGGCGACGGCAATGCCCTTTTCTTGCAGCCCGTTGGATATCTAGGCCATCTTCCGACACGATCTCATTATTTATGCCCCATGTATATATATATATATATATATATTATATAGGTAGCTAAGTACTACGACTGGTGTATACGTGTAAATGCTATCCTATCCGACATACGGTAAGGCGATATATCGCAGCGACTTGATATATGCATAGATATACGCATATGTGGATGCGGCTTTATACGTTCATTAATTCATATATCCTAGACACCCTTACTATACTATTACGACCCAAGTCCCCCTAATGCACAAAAACAGAATCGCGGTCGCCGTTCATGAAAACTACGTAAAGACGCCATACCCTTCATCCTCTTCATCCGTAGCTCTGATAGCGTGTGAAGAGGAAGTAGTCTTAGGTAGGCCTGTACCTTGGTACCTATCCTGACTACCCATGTCACACGACAGAAGGTCCGGGAACCAAATACCATCTGGTCATGGAAACGCACCTGCCTATTGCGATGCTTGGACCCGAGTACGAAATGTATCAAGTTCCATGGGAAGTTTTACCATTGTTATCTGAATCAGCGGTACAGTAGGTACGTGATAATATCGTGAGATAGTAAGAAGTAGGTGGATGAGTGAAAATACGTATATCGTAAAATATATTTGGGTTCGATGTTGATAATCGAAGAATCATATGTATTAAGGGACGCTACGTTTAAAGGGACGTTTGGTATATTTGAGATAAAAAAAATTTGGGATAATAATTTATTTTTCAAATTTTATATCGTACTATCAAATTTTATATCGTATAGGGAATTCGGTATTATTAAAATTTGATTCGCCCATCCTTAATGGGTCAGCAGGATCTCACGGGGGTGAACGATCCCCTGAAAGGGGATGATTCCGGAATCCCTCAGTTGGCCCACATTGCTGCTCGGGGTGACGCAGGGCGAAGCGAAGTCAGGCGACGTTAGTCAGCCTCGAAGCAAAATCAGCAGGACAGTGCAGAACGAGGTGAACGCGGGGCCCCGCGCATTAAAAAAAAATTTTGAAAAAAAAAAAGTGAAACGTCATTCGCGATTTCCATGGGTTACTGACTTGCATAGGCGACTGAGCAAAATTTGGCGATGACTTCATAGTACTGGGAACCAATGTTTTTTTTTTTTGGTCGCATATCCAAAAGTCATCGACACGTCATTTCACTGCGATACTGGATCGTCGCGAGGAAAAAAAATTGCGAATAATAAAAATATGAGGAAAAAAAGAAAATACATGAAAAAAAAAAGTTTGCAAAAATTTCACGTAAATCATCGAAACGTGCGTCAGCCAATGGCCGTGCTAGGATGTCTGCCAAAACTTTTCGAAGCTCGCCCCAAAAAATCGGGACGCCCAAAAATTCTGCAAGCGAAATATTCGCGTCACCGAGAACCGAGCCCAGATATACATAGAATTCAACGGGAACGTGTCCATATCGTTGCGTCGCGACGCCGTTGCCTCGCGTGTGCAGAGGGGGCCAATGACCGTGTGCCCGAGTGTGTGCGTGCGCTGCGTGTATTTACGCATGTCACGCGTAGGCGTGAACGCGTATGCGAATTCACAGCAGATGCCAACAAGGCAAGACGAAGAAGGAGAAACAACGAATATCCTAACGTCGTTCTATCGCTGTGAAAATTAACCCCCCACCCCTCCCAAAAATAAAGTTACAAACAAAAAATACCAAAAAAGTGACCAAATCGAAAAAAAAATTTCAAAAATCAAACACCCGTTACAACCAACGAAAAAATAATTGTCGCACGCGACGTACCAAATTTATGTATTTCGACCAAAATACCCCCCCCCCCCCCCCCTAAAAGTAAAAACGACGCCGGGCTTCGTTTCCATTTCTATAAATCGCTATTTTCATAAATAAGTACGCATATTTAATTATAATAATACATATATAATATAAATATATATAATATAAATATATATTATTTCTATAAATAAGTACTAAAATCGCAAGACTACCGTGTTAAGATTCTCAAATCCAACGCTTAAAGCGGATGCATCCACACGTGATACTTCCGGTACCGGATAGACAAGTGGAGGCCCCATACGTTTATCAAAGATCCAACGATCATTGATTGGCATTGAATTTTTTTTCAAAATTTCACCCAACCTTTCAAGGCCAAAACCAGCGTCGATTTCGAAATATCCGTTACGCATCCGATAACTCCAACGGAGCTACCGTCGAGCTGCTCTTCTATTCACGAGCTAAATCCAGAAAAGCGTATAAATGCGTTACGGCCTAACAAAGGTTCACTCGTATAAGCGAAACGCCACGCGAAATCTCGTGCCGGGAGTAACGATATGACACTCGCCGCGTTGCCACCTTTTTTTTTACAATTTTTATTTTACGATTCCTCAGTATCATTAATAAGATTCTTACTGGGTCCCAACGATCATTGATTGGCATAGATTTTTTTTCAAAATTTCACCCAACCTTTCAAGGCCAAAACCAGCGTCGATTTCGAAATATCCGTTACGCATCCGATAACTCCAACGGAGCTACCGTCGAGCTGCTCTTCTATTCACGAGCTAAATCCAGAAAAGCGTATAAATGCGTTACGGCCTAACAAAGGTTCACTCGTATAAGCGAAACGCCACGCGAAATCTCGTGCCGGGAGTAACGATATGACACTCGTCGCATTTCCACCTTTTTTTTACAATTTTTATTTTACGATTCCACAGTATCATTAATAAGATTCTTACTGGGTCCCAATGAATGAACAACCTCCACTCCGCTACACATCAGCATCTAAAGTGTATATATATATATATATATATTCATAATAAAAAAAACTAGTATTAAATTATTTCATCGTTCTAACGATAACATCATTTAAAAAACCCGCAGTATCGTAGGAATCCCAACGTCATTGCGAATTAATATCCAAAAATTTTTTTTTTCAATACTTATCGATCAATCGCTAGATCGCGCTATCTTCCCTCGTATACGTAATGTCCACACGTGTCCAAGTCGAGTCGCAGATAATATTCTGTTTTCTATACCTATCGAACACCGTCATCAGATTTCGAGAGGATAACGACCATCGGTCCCGCCCACTGAAAATTGTGCAAAAAAAGTAGAAAAAAAAAATCTAACGCCAAAGATCATAACCTGTACGAATGGTTAAAAATAATTCGTAAAATTACTTGGCATACCATATAAGTTTGTCAGGCTTACCTGACTTCTTCTATCGGCGTGTATATATATATATATGTAATAGGGTAGGTGGGTTATATACGTATAGCTGAGAGAACGATGTTCTCCGTGGTTTCTTCCGTCTCACGAGCACGGCCGCGAATTTGCAAATAAAACGCGTCCGCTTACGCAACGGAGCACTGCACTCTTCGTGAGCATCTATTCATATCTCAAGGCCGAGCCAGTAGGGCGCTACAAGCCGTTTCAAGTCTTGAATGCTTAAGGCGGCCGTCGTTTTTTCCTACGTTGCGTAACCCCCTAGTCACATGCAAATCTTCCTGCAATCGTAACAGCCACACATAGGCGCGCGTCTTTTTAGGCGTTCGTAAATATGCGGGATACGGGACGTGTTTCTGGCGACGGTTTTTACTTCGCAGAAGGAAATCGACTGGCAGGTAAATGACACTAGGTGGTGTAAATAGGTAAAAGTGATTTTTTTGGATATTTTGATAGTTTTACGCAAAGTGTAAAAAGAGTGTAGATTTTTTCTATTTTATGCACTTTGTGAAATTTTTCACAAGTATTTTTTACGAGCATTTTTTGTTTAGACGAAAAAAAAATGAAAATTTTGAAAAAAATTTTTTAACTCGGAGGTTATGTTTTTTCGGAGCTAGTATCTGCATGGGATTACACGGCGTGGCTGTGTGTATGTACATACGTGGTAACGTGCGGGCGTGCAGTCTGCGTGCCAAAAAACAAACACGAACGTTGAACGATCGCTAAAAGCGTTCGGGAAACTATTTTTAGCGAACGAAAAACGCGAAGTTTCCTTCCAATGGGAAAATACGAAGACGCGCAGAGTCGCTGGGTTTCGAATGCCGTGGGGTTTTTTTTTTGGAGAAAATTATATGCTAAGAGTATCCTTGTTGGGCGTCGATTGCGAGTTTGAATGGTTGAAAAGATATTTTTGAAAAAAAAATTGCAATAATAGTGTTCACGAGGATTGTGGTTACCGAGGCCGAGGATTCGTTGCGAACGAGGGACAATAGTCGAATGCGAATTTAATTGGAGAAAAAGGCAGGTTAGGGCAGATGAAGGATCGATTAAAATAGCGAGTTAGTCGAGAACGAATATATAGAAAAAAATCTGCATTCATCTCTTTTATCTCGTCGATTTAATCCTTCCATTTTCTATTTTTGTTCTTCCTCGTGCTGCGAGTGAAACACGAACTAGCGTCTACGATGCGCTTCACGCATGCGCAACAGCGTACAGGAGTCTCGCGTAGAGGAAAAGAAGAGAGAGAAAAAACAATGCACGACCGTCAAACTAGAATTCGGCGCTTTGTATTTTTCTTCGCTTTCATCTTTGAAAATAAGACAAAAAGTCCTGGCACGCCTTTGGACCGCAAACTTTTTCTACGGTTCAAAATCAAAGTCAAGGTACGTAAACACGACTTCGATAACAATGCGTTGGGTTACGTGTCGAAAAATCAAGATGGCGTATAAAGTCACACGTGCATCTTAGGAAAATATTGGAACAAAAAGATTCTCCTCTGTCAAAACAAATGTCCTATCAAAATTTAAGTCGCGCATTCCAGCGTTGCCACCGACTCGCGAAGTTCCTCCACGTGCCACAACAACGTCTTCTAAGAAAAAGATCGACGCGACAGAGCGCGTAACACGCGATGTTCGTATTATGTATACGCACGGCCTAAGCATAGCGCTGGCGAGCAAGATAAGAGCGGCAGTTTTATTAGAATAAAAATTCAGCCAATAAGAAGTAAGGGATTGGCGGGCAATGCCCTGACAAGGTCGTTGCAGACCGCCAACGGCCCCACGATACGTACGTACCAATGAGCGGGCGTCTTCCTCTGTATCCAGCCAATGACAGCCGAGCAGCGAGGCTACGATCTGCAAATGCTAATAGCTGCAGGGAAAAACAAGTTGTACGTAACAGCCAACAAACGAAGCGACGCACGGTACTCGAGCGTGCCGATCAGCGACGCAATAATAAAGTTCGTTCACAAGTGCTACGAAGAATCTCCACTGCCTCCATAAATATCATTATGCAACGAGCGATTTTATAATATTTATCACAATGGTACAACGCAGTGAGACGACCGCGATAAGAAGACGGTTTTGGCGGTTATTTCCTCGTACAGCGACGAAGCGTCGACTGGCCGGACGACGACGGTGACGCACAGCGGACGGGCGTGCAACTACAATCGGATTAAGCCGGACGCTTCCCAACGACATTTCCCGACAGCGCTCGAGGCGCATTTGTTTTCCTGCGATTTCGTGTCAGGGAAAACGGAAAAGAAAGGAGGAATCAAAAATACGCTAGAATCAAAAAAAAGAAGCACAAGTGCTAGCTGCTGCGTATAGCTGAATAAACCCGGGACGAAACGTCTGTATAAATAAAGTCAGACATAGCAAATTCTTTTAATAGAAACGTACCTAGACGGAATAACAAAGACGGATCGAAAGATTATATTGCAGAGAGACAGTCGCACTGTGTACCCACCCTAATATCTGACCTTCTTACGTGCTTATCGTTCGATCAGTGTAAACACTATCAGCACGATACGAACTCGTAGCTGTTTTCATTATTGAGTATAACTATCGTCATTGAAGATGGATCGTAACGATTTCCAAGTATCTGATGCTTAAAGGCGAATCTTTGGATTAACTGCACGAGCCCGTATCGCTCTACTATGAAAAATATCGATAAATAAAAAAGAGGCAAGTAGACACGTCCGATTTTAAATTATGTCATTGATTTTCCGAATTTTTCCTTTTTTCTTTTCCTCGTCGACTCCACGTCCGTACAGTCGTTATCAATTTCAAGTAAAATTACACTATTTGCGTATTCTCCACACTATTATCGTAATAGGCTCCCCCACCATGTAAATCCCTTCACGAAATTCCAACCCGATCCCACATGTGTATCTCAAGACGCGTCGCGACGCTATCGGCTGTGCATCTGTGAGACATCGCTATACGTTATTACATAAATATACATATATATATATATATATATACACACAGCATTTGGCTGGCAAAGCCAAAAGTCTTGCATGTGTGCCGAGGGATTACGAAAAAAAACAAGCCAATGACGCACACCTATGAAAATATTTGCTACACATGTCCGAAATTTTTTCTTTTTTTTTTTCATTTTTTATTGTCCTTTTCTTTTCCCCTCCGCCGTAATACAATTTCCTAAGCTCTCTTACCAGACAGTCACGATCACCGTTTTCCTTCGTTCTCCCCATTAATCCGATAACACTCGAAATATTCTCCCAGAAGGTGAGCGACGTATTAAATTAATTAAATTAATAATAATCCCATAAGTTAACGGGGTATGACGTTTTCTGCAACAATGGCCAATAATGCTCGTCCCTGTTACGCAGCGTCAGGCCAGATGCCTCGTATCAGGACATTGGATACTTAAAAATAATTTTTTCTGAACGACCCGACCAGTTCTCCCAGTTCCCATTGTTATATTGTTTCATCCAGTTCCTTCATTCGAGCCGTTCCAGAATCCGTCTGTTCCTACCCGTAAAATATTTCACAAATATATTTCTGCCGCTTCGCGTAGCACGATACACGTGTTCACAGGTGACAGACATCAAATTCGTCGAGGGACGGTGAGTATGGTGAGCAAAGAAAAAAAAAGAGCTCGATGCGTTCAGTCATAAACAGCTACGTCAAGAGAGGAGAGTGACGGGGGGATTGAAAATAAACTTTATCGCGTTACGCTTATCGGTATCTTGTGACTTTGGTTATCGATTATGATTCCGACCTGTTTTTCGAATCCAACGTCCGGCACTCGTGGATTCACAATGCAGTCTTCGCAACGCTACAAGGACGCGCGTGTCAATCTTATCAATCTACGATTAATTACCTCGGATCCCGTACCGACACGTGTTGACGCAACAGAGCCCCCCAAAAACCCAACTTCATACAATTTCTTAATTGACAATATGAACCAGCAGTCCCCCTTCTAGCATCGTCTGCTTCGTGCCACGTAAAAAAAAAATGGCAGTCAATAGACACAGCAGAAAGATTGTCTTCGATAAAATCGACGAAAAAGAATGCACCATTTTAAAAATGTAGAAAAAAAAAATCTAAACAAAAAATCCACAGGGCAAAGACCCGATGTCAGGGACCTCGTCGGAAACGTATTTAAAAGAATACAGACCTAAATATTTTCATAATTGCCCCATGCACATTACCCATTGGCTAATCGGTAATCGAGGGGTGTCCAGGGATGTTTCACGAGGGAGGCCAAAGAGAGAGAAAGAGAGAGAGAGGCAGCAAAAATCCAGGGGTCGAGCTAATAGCCGGCATCCTGTTGCATCAGAGTCAGCCTTGACTCCAGGAAGTCTACTTTGCCTAGCAGTTCGTATTTGCGTTCCAAGTGCGTTCACTCCGTGGAGTCAGCCGCGACTCCCCGCTTCCCCCCGTTCACTCGCGATAAATACCCAGAGCAACCACGTACAAGGTCTCCGACGTTCACGTAGTACCTTGCACTCCGCGGCAGTCATCGTGCACGAGTCTGCTTACGTGTCAGGCAAAAATGTCTAACCTTCCAGATGTTCCCAACCGCCAGTGACCGTTGAGACTCCGCCCCCCGCCGGCCCTAGAGCGAGGAGTTAATCCCACCGAGGAAAAACACGAGACAGTCAAAACAACGAAGGGCACGAAAACCAAGGGCGTCCCGCATATAGCAGTGGCTACGAGGAGTTAGGAGTCGCTTTGAAATTTCTATGTAAAAGTCAAGGACACTACAGGAATTACGACGTCACGCTCCGTCGGTAAGGTAGAAAAAGTGTATACACGACTCGAGAAACCATAAGATAACGAGTAAGCGCGTAGTGAAAAATATACGTGTTTCGACTATACACTACCGGTAGGCCTTTGGATACGCGTAGGAAACACGAGCCTTGGGAGTTAGCGCGCATCGTCCATATATGTAGGACTCGAAACTATCCTATCTCCGCAATCCCATGCTCGGGCGTGTGATTCCTCGGGGTCAATGAAACAACATACTTGCAATATTCTAGCGCGTGCTGGCAGCACCGGTCGCCTACCTCGGCCGTGTCACGGCTATTTATGTTACCCGCGACTCTGAATCAGCTTATTACGTGCAAAATAATCAATCCGCTCTTGTTAGTGGGGTGGGGAAAGGGGAGTTGGGAGGAAAGAAGAAAGAGAACGTTGACGGGGGGGGGGGGGGGGCGAACGTAGCCTGGACGCAGATGCAGAAAAGTGATCGGTCCCCGCCTGGCGAACGTTGAACGCGATTTAGAAAGTCGTGAATATTCGTGTATCCAAATATATTTAAAAAAAAAAAAAAAATTTCACAAAATTACAACCGTAAGTGTCCAATGGGCCAACCCCGGGGTACACGATACTCGTTTGTCGTACGTTTACCCTTTCTTTCGATAGGGAGAGTTATCGCTTTCGTTCGTTGTTTGCATACTAAGATGATCGAATCAGCGAGGAGGGCGGCAGCCATTCGAAAACCGGTATAGATCCTGCAAGTGCTTACTCTCGTTATACGCCGTGCAACGGGTTCGTTGTTCGCGATAGCAATCGACGTTTCGGTCCGAGGTGACGTTGACTGAGGCGCTTGGGCGAGGTCGAATTTCAAAAGGAATTGATACTAAAAAAAACATCATTGCGCAAAACGTATCCATTCTAGATATTATAACGGGTGCCGTTTGTGCGAACGATCCTTTCTCCCAAGGATCCTCGAGGAATCTCGACTAACGTCATCGGCCGTGAATTTCCTCGAGAAAATTAAGCGCGGCCTCGTTCCTCGCCCGAACAGCCGCATAACTGTTGGAGCGGACTGTACCATACCTATCTGCACGTATATATATGCATATACAAAAACGTGAACTTCGCTCAAAAGCAGCGCGTGCAAATGGATGCGTTATCGTCACAGCCTCGTCATCGCGTCGTCATCGCGTCATGCGATATCGCGAGCCGGCGTTTCCGTGCGAGGTGAAAACTCTGCTCGTAACTTACGAGTGCGTGTCTGGTATCCCGGTGCGACGGTATCGCGCTGAACGATTTTATCAGTTCTGGGCACCGGGCATAGAGCATTAATTTTACCGGCAACGAAAAAAAAAAAAATTTTTCATCCAATTTTCGTCATCGCCAACCGCGTCAATTAATCAGATGGAAATCACATTGGCTACCCCCCCCCCCCCCCCCCAACCAAACGAGTAATTTGGTATAGCATTTAAATTTTGAAAAAAAAAATTTTTTTCATCAACACCAACCTACGTTCGAGTGAAACAACAAAATTTTGAGCGCCCAAAAAAAAAAGAGTAACAGCAGCTGCATTTCACGCCGCGTGCACATGACATTTCGCGCTGCAGAAAAATTTTCTGAAAAAAAAAAAAAATTTTCATCCAATTTTCGTCATCACCAACCGCGTCAATTAATCAGATAGAAATCACATTGGCTACCCCCCTCCCCCAACCAAATGAGTAATTTGGTATAGCATTTAAATTTTGAAAAAAAAAAAAATTTTTCATCAACACCAACGTTCGAGTAAAACAACAAAATTTCGAGCGCCCAAAAAAAAAGGAGTAATAGCAGCTGCGTTTCACGCCGCGTGCACATGGCATTTCGCGCTGCAAAGTCATCGTCGATAAGAAGTCCAATCGACTTTATCGTCATCGTCATCGAATAAATAATAAAAATTGCCCGCGCGTTTTGGTCTCTTCGCGATTATACGGGTTGCGCGTTACAGGATCGCCCATCTATAACTATCTGAACGACTGTGATTCCTATGAAAAAGAAAAGTAAAGAACCAGTCAACCATGTATATATATATACACATATTTCACCATATAAATATGCGTATATATATATATATATATATATACACACAACACAAACATCCACTGCACAGGGAACGCGCCGGTTGCGTTTATTTGCGTTTACGTTGCAACACGCGATCTCGCGCTACTCGACCTAGTTATTCTAACCAAAGCCGAAACTTCTGACCCACTTAGATAGCGCCACCTACTCGGCAGATACGCTTCGTCAATACCCCGGCGGTGCAGCAGGCCCTATGACCCACATAAAGCTAAAACTCGTACGCAGCCACGTCAAACAGGCAATAGTGAAGAGTCGGTACTGGTATCGAGTGCACGTATATATTATATATATATATATATATACACACATGAAAAATACCCATGTGCGTAGATACGTGTGAAACGAGGTTTAGCGTTCATCATTCTAGGCCAGCCGGTTGCAACGTTATTAGTAGCTTACGCAACAGCCACTGCTGAGGTCGCGTAACGAAAAAGAAAAAGAAAGAAAAAAAAAATCCAAAACCAAACGACTTCCTCAATGCAATTTAATCAGGGTCTAAAATGCCTGACCCCCCCGGCATCATTAGGTTACCAGATACGATTCGTCATTGTCGATCGCTTCATCCTTCCCGATATTTCGCTACAGCTCGTCTCGTTACCCGCAAATTGAATAACCTCGCGATCTTCGACTGACCGGCTAACGTAGCTCCTGGCGAAAGGTCGTAAAAATTATGTCGGCTACGGATCAACCGCTCTTTTTTTTTTATACAACGATTGCGCGTAACAATCAAGGACGACCGGTAAAATGTATCGTAGAGGAGCTACTAGAAGCAAGTGACATTGAATGATTTATATATTGGACATTTAATAAAGATATCCAGGACTAACGCGTTTCGTTTTCGAATCCGTATAAAAATACGTTGTCCCCAGTGTTTTGCGCTATCCTTGAGTGTTATACATATGACAGTCGGCAGTTGGATGTATATATACCCAATGACCAACCGGGAGAATCATCTGATAACGCCTGGATACAGCCATAATCTCAGGCATGGGAATGAGCCTGAAAACCAAAATAGGATTCGGGTCGAGTGGTATTTGAAATTCAAAAATTCCTCGCGGAATATCGAGACGCACGCGTTTCACGTACTACGAACGAGTGGCCATTGATAAAACATAAATAATGGAACTGGCTACTAGGCCGAGGTATTGAATTCGCCGGGTACACGTGTCCGATAAATTCGCTGTTTAAAAAAAAATTTTACACTTCAATTCTACCGTACAATCACCTACGAAGATACATAGGACATACGTAACCCTTTATCAGAGTCGCGCAACGCCCTTACGTCAATCCAGAATATCGTTGCTACGACGTTTCGCTAAGCTGTCAAATATACAAGCCAGCTAGTTCCCCGGCATTCGTACAGCACGGCGAGGAATAGATTTTCCCGTGCACAGGGCAACGGCAGCATCGATACGGCACTGAATATCATATTTTCGTATAATAATTTTCGCTCGTCCCCCCCTCCCGTGCAATTATCTAAAGTCACGGTGCATAATAGACTTGGCGCAAACAGAACCGCCGTTCTCCCAGCAAGCGTTTCGTTAGACCCGATGACGTGTCTCGCGTTAGATTTCCTCAAGGCAAGGACACAATGGAGAACCGAGCGATTACCCAGCAACTACAGAACCCGTCCTTTGGAACGGCTGGCTCTGTCCTATGTCTCTGTCTCTTATTCTCTAACGATGCTGAATTTTTTTCTATCGTCCCCTTACCTCCTTGACGCTGCTCAACCCTCTCTCTCTCTCTCTCTCTCTCTCTCTCTCTCTCTCTCTCTCTCTCTCTCTCTCTCTCTCTCTCTCTCTCTTACTCTCTCAGCCACTTACATCCTGCATCCCACACTTTCGAATATGACCACCGCTATGGCAGCGAGCTGATTCGAGTTTCTAACGACGGCGCGTGTCCATGTGCCACTTGCAGCAATGCCATTTTGTGGCACGGTCTCTTTCTCTCTCACTCGCTCGCTCGCTGGGTGTCTCGCTGTCCTTCTCCGTCTCACTGTCAGCGCCCGTTCTCTCGAGCGTATTAGATATGCCATACCAAAAAGTCATTAGAGCCTTTTTGGATTCTATGCACCGAAGGCATGTACCCGTGGGTACAGGGGGTTTCATACGTGAATAGCGGAGATAGTTTCGTGCGACTATATATAGTATATCTGTTTCTGTATGTGTATATATTTATAGGCAAAGATACTGTGCATAGAAGACGGCTGACAACCTTCTAACGTTTCTTCCGCACGAAACCGACTGTTATGTCTAACTGTAACCCAGACCTACTTACGCCGTTGCTATAGCCGCTCCGCGGGAATCGTGCATAGTTGCTCAATCTTTCTCTGCCGTGAATCGAGACTCGCCACGAGAGACTTAACGCAGCGACTTGGCTATGTCGAACGTAGACGGAAAAATGGTTTGTGATCGACAGGGACATTGCGCAAGATCGCACGAGAATCTTATGGCGTTAAACGAGACGGCAGAGCATAGGCGTAGGCGATATGAATTCGCATAGTGAATTTTTTGAGGTATAATTTTTTTAGGGTGTCATTTTTTTTTCGTTCAACACAGCACGGCGATGGTCAATGCGGCTTGAAGCAATCGCTTGGTGGTAAAATCAAAAGCAGACTTTCAGATCAGTGACTTTTTTTTTCGGCACGGTGTCGATGATCACGTTGCGAACTTTGACGTCACTTTTGACTAGGGTAACGTTTGTGCGATTACGAGGTAGGTAAGCTTAACACGGGTAAGCCGGACGATGCCAGAAGATTCGTCAATGCCGTAGGTGAAAGTGCTGAAAGGATCAGCCGAGTCTTTTAATCGGCTGCTCGAAGAGGAGTGTGAAATGTTACGGGTGTTTGTGTATTACGGATTTTCGATAATCGACGGTATCGATAGGAACAATCGAAACTGATCGGGACGAATCGCGAATTTCAATGGCGTACCGAAACAGTCCGATGCACGTAAAACGAAGAATGAAAAAAAATAAAATAAACGGATGCTGCGACAAGAAAAAATTTATTAATTCGTCCGATCACGTTAAATATAGTAGGAATCGATTTTATCGATCACTGGTTGATCGATAAAAAAAAAAAAATATATATATATATATACCTACATAAAATTGCCAGTCTCCATCAACCAGTTATGCGACCGAGTGTCGAATCCGCAAAAGTTCTCGAAAATTGCACATCCTCTTTTGCTTAATTCAGTCCGATAAACAAAGCGCACTTATCTAACAGACACAAGTCAGCATAGTACCGTTATCTCGTACGTCCGATAAGGCTCGTAGCTCTATTGACAGGAACGAGGAAAAAAAAATTGGCGGTTCTTGCAGCCTCGTACGATTAATCGGCAATAAGTCGGAACGCGGATATCGTGTATTCCAGCAGTGAAAATCGTTTCTTGCGAAATCACCGGATCGCAAACTTAACCGACACTTGAGATAATTCACGTCACTCTCGAAATAAACACCAAAGTTAAGCACAGCCGTCGCACCTGGCGATGAGCGTGAGGGGGAAAAAAATTTCGGAAAAAAAAAATATTGAGTGCACTTTTTTTTCGATGCATCCAAAGTGCATCCAAAACGACACGAGAACCATTTCGCGAATGGTTGACCGAAATTATTACGAAAAAAAATTTCCGACTCGACCGATGCATCCAGGAAAGTGCACGGACCAAGTGCATCGCGCGAGCGCTCGAGTCGCACTGGTATTCCGCTCCGCTGGCACGGCTCTCGCCAGTTGCACTTTTCGCGAAACACGTACAGCGCACATAGGCGAAAGTGCAACGTGTGCAAGTCGCTAAGATTCACGTGCGAGGTGGTGACTATGCGCAAGCTGTGTGTGCGCGGACGGCCACGTGGTCGAGAAGGGAAGTAGGGGACAGCCAATCGCGAGTGCATTCCCCGGATGCACCAACACAAGTGAATCAGTGCCAAGTAGTGGAGATTCGCGTGCAAGAAGACGGCGACACGTGCGAGTAGTGCGAGGATATTTACGATCAGACCGTAACAGGGTAGGGGTAAGTCTCGTGCCGAACGGCTGATGCACTCCGAGGGAATGCACTCGCGTGCCAGTGGATATAGGACGTGCAGGTCAGACGTTCAATTTCGAGTGGTGGAACTATACCCTTGGTCGGGCAGTGATTAGGGTAAGTGGATGGTCAGACGGCGAATATTTTGCCAGCCCGTAGGCACCGGTACCAAGCGCTCCAAGTAGTCGTGGCCGACTTGGTCAGACTGCCACACTGCTTTACGCATATGGAATGAACGCGGTTGTATGCACTTTTGCGTAACGATAACGCATTGACCGAACCGTATGAAATTTTATAAAAATTTACGTTGCTCCGAATATCTGACAGCCCTGCTGCTCGCGTAAACAAAGCCGTAGAACTGTGGGCTTGATTTGTTGGACCGAAGAGATACGAGTGGTCAAAAATTTTTTTTTCGATTTCAAAATAATACGGTTATATGCTTCTCGTATTTGCACGGGGATTTTGAAAAACGAGTCACGTGATTTCCGTGATGCGAATTTCGATTCATACGACTCACTTACGTGGGCGGCCATGTGCAAGACGATTATCGTTCTTACGTGTGATTTTTTTTTTTTTTTTTAATAAATTATCAGAACGGAAAAAATTTTTTAAATTATATATCGATTGCTTTGAACTTACCCTCACAAAAAAGGGTGACATCGGTTAGACTCTCGCTCTTGAAGAGGTTCGAAAAAGCTGTGGCCAAGTTGCTACCGAAGCTGTTCCACTTGAGGCAGAACTGTTGCTGATGAGAGTCCATGATGCCACCCCTAAGCCCACACCCGTGACCTTCGCCACCCCTGTCACTGCCACCACCTTCCAGTAGGGATCTCCCTTCTTGATCGCGCCCGTACCCAACTGCTCCTCCAGCTGCAGAGAAACGAATCCAATTGTCAGACAACTTGCGGACGACACAGGGAAGGGCATGAAAATTACATGATAATGAATCAAGGAGATCTTGGTAAACGATCTTGGGATTCTATCAAGATCCGAGCGACGTATCGGGGTCACTGACACTTTTCCCCATGGTCACGTACAGTGAGGTAACGCGAGGATATGAAAAATATTATTTTTCAAAATTCAATATCAATTTAAAAAATTTTTTTATCTCTTACTCCACCGAGATCAAAATCGATATACAGTACGGTGAAGCTGCAAACTTTGCAGTCTACGTATTTTCAAACGGGTGTCTTTAACGTATGCCGTTCGTGTCTACGTATGTGGTCCCCCCATGTACGTGATCGCGATATCAATCGGAATGCCGATCGTAAATAGTCCCGGAGAAAGATTGGGGGCCTGCATTGCGGAATCGTAGCGGTAAATTTCGAGGGGATTATAAAGCGTCAAAGAACTGTTGTAAGACGAAGAGTTTTTGTTGCACTTTTAAAATTTCAAGCGATAAACAAAAAAAAATTAAATAATCACCGTGCAAACAAATATCACGAGACGAGACAAAGTGTATCCAAAAAAACCAAAACAAAGTAGGTTCAACCGAAAAAAAAAAAAAATCGTAAAATTCGATAATTTTGATTATACAAAAAAAAAGGGGGCGAAATGAAATTTGACAATCTTATCGCTAAATAGAAAATCGCTTAATCCAAATTTAAACCCAACATACACACAGCAGTGCGTAACGTCAAAGTAACATGCACAGCGTAATAAAAAAAAAAAAAACGTACCGATCGAAAAAAAAAAAGAAATTGCAGCGCAGAAAATTCCAGAAGATCCGCTATTTCCGGAGAACAGAAATTCACAAAAAAAAAATTTTTTTAACCAGTCACTGACAGCCACTCAAAGTTCCGCAAACCATAAATCCATATCACCGTGAGCACTGATAGTCAAAGTAAATAACAGCACAGAAAACTACGAGCAGTCGCCAAATAATCGTCAGAATCGATAACTGTCGAAAAAAAAAGAAGTAAGGCAACCGTCAAAGAAAATCCGCACAACAAGCCAGCCACAGTCTTCCTAGGTCAAAAGATAAGGATCCCAAGGTTGAGCGAAAAAAGTGTATCCAGGATTCCCGTGAGCCCGAGGATCTTCGGTTAGCAGATCCGTGTCCGGAGCACGTGTACGCGCGCGCTTCGCACAAACTCCGTGAACGGAGACACAAAAGTTCCTGGCATTGTCCGGGTCTCGGCCAATGAATCCGGCACAAAAATCCCTCACTCTCCCTCTCTCTCGCTCACTGAGACAATGCTATCACGTCCGACCCTTCCTCAGTGTCCTAGTCGTGATCGTAAGGCCTGGTCGCGATCCTCGTTCTTCCAGAAGGAAGCCGCATCGAGCCCCGTGCACGTTCTGAATGCGCCGCACCACGCGAGGAACGGACGAGCGGCCGTACGAGAGCGAGGAAAATGAGCGAACGACTCCGAGCGAGCGAGTCAGCTAGCGAACTGAGTAGAGTATTACCCGCAGAGAAAGAGGTTAGAAGAGGCACGCGCAAACGATGAGCGAAACACGATTTAACGTTAGGCAGAAGCCGGCCGGAGAGGAGGACTGCGGCCGGTAGTACGAGCGTCCGAAGTCGTGGCGCGAAATGAAAAAAAAAGGAAGAAAAAAAAAACGAGAGAAATATTCAAGAATGTAACGATGAAAGAATGTGTATATGGGTCATCGGTGCCGATGCAAATGCGGTTGGCCGAAATAGTATTAGTAAAACAGGGGGTGGGGGGGTCGGAGGGAGGGATTGGATCGGGATGACGGGGAGGGAGAAAACGATTTTGTTCGGGAGGGTGGAGGGGGAGGGCCAATTTTTTTTTCTCCTTCCACAACCGGAGAGTGGGAGGCTCCGGGCATGATTGCCTAAGGCCAGGATTGCCGAACTTCAGTTCGCGTTACGGATCCCTCTTTCCCTCCGTGGCCCCAGAAGTGTCCGGCCCCCCCCCCCCCCCCTCCCACCGTAGGCCGTCCTGTGCGAGCGTCTCCCCTCTCTCTAATGCTTCTAAGGTGTCCTCCCTCTCCACCTTCACCACCCCCCTTCACCTCCCAACCCCGACGACTTCTAATCTAACACGTGCCAGGTCCGAAAAGCAAATCCTAGGTACCACGGGGTTTACCCCGTGTTTTCTGGTCTTTCGATCTGTCCGTGGCATCGGAAGCTTTCTTTCAAGCTTCGGACTTAATTAATCGAGAGGTACACTGTGGTACAACATCACGTATTTTGTGGACGTGAATTTTTTCAATAGTCCGAAGTTCCGTTCGACGGGAACGAAACTGAAGGTGGAACTTATTGGAAATAATGATTTCGCAGTCTGACGTCTCGAGGATGGAACGAACGAAAGTGTCATCGCAGAACGATCGTAGGTTGGCTGAGGATCAGCCTTGAAATTAAAGATACCATGGTTCAAACGAACAATAAGTTGGTCGCGACCCAGTTAGACGTCTACGTCACGGGTTCGTAAATTCGGAAATTGATTGAAGTCCAAGCAGCATTCGCTGAACGCATGGAACTCTTCACGAAGTTTATACCAAACCCCGTCGCATACCCGTTTCGTATGAGTGAGTCAGAGAATGAAAAAAAAAAAAGTAAATTCACGAGGGCCCCCCGTAGAATGGTGAAGTCGCCCGAATTCTCGTACGGCCCTGGGCTCTGCCAAAATTCAGTGTGCACTCCAGTCCCTGGGTCTGCGCTGCGTGCAAGTGGTGGTGGTCGGTAGTAGGGAGGTAGAGCTTTTGGGCAATGGAGGGGTGAACGACGATAGAGCGAGTGGGTGGGGGAGGGGGAGGGAGCAAAACTAGACAAGGGGTAGGGAGACGGTGCCGATGGTGGGGAAGTTGAGATTAGATGGTGGGGAGGTGCAGATGGAGGTGGGCCAAACTTGGTGGAGTGGGGAGGTGGGTGTTTTGGAGGGAGAGAGAGGCTCAAGGTCGCTGCGGGGCCGCACGCGCGCCTCCAGTTACGTACACACTCCCTCACACTGGGGACACGCACACTCTTATCTCTCTCTCTCTCTCTCTCTCTCTCTCTTTCCCTCTTGATCTGCCTACGCTCGTCTAGACTCTCTTGCTCCCCTTATCTAACTCTCTCTCTCTCTCTCTCTGTCGCACCGTCTTAGAGAACATCGCGCGTCTAACTAGCCTCTTCCTTTTTCACTTTCTCTCTCCTCGTCGAACAGCTAACGGCTGTGCATTAGTAGGTCCATTGGTAAATCGGATCCCGAAGGATCCCTTGGCTCAGGGTCAAAGAAATTTATATTTTCATCCTTTTTCATCCAGCTCGCCAATCCCAAAATCTCTCCCTTGTACCCGTCTTACTTCTTGATGCTACCTTTTCTCTCTCTCTCTCTCTCTCTCTCTCTCTCTCTCATTCCCTTGGGTCGTCTCAAAACCCAACCGGGTCTTCTCTATCCTTGTTCTTCGTTGCATCGCGACTAGCTTCTTAGTACGCTCGTGAATTTTTATTACCACGTTACTGTGTGTATAAATGAGTAAAATTTCAGGCGCAGTCGCCAACCTGCAGCGTCAAGGCCGGATGCATCTTGTTTGACAGTGACGCGAGCAAAAATTTAGCTTCACCGAACCCATCGAATACGTGTTCGAATTTTTACATCGAATTTTACATTCAAACCGGAAATGCTTTATCGTGGACTAACGATAATAAAGTAAATCCCGGGCCCTGTCAATCGGGTTCTTGTCCCATTTTGCGAGGGTTCCATGAGATTCCATAAGGTGCCTTAACAAGGCGCAATCGCAAGGAACGACGGGTCATCCATAGATTGGCACTAGTGCACCGATGATTAAGAGAAAAAAAAAAAAACATTCCCGGTCCACAAATATAAGATGACTCAAAAGTGGTAAATAGACAGAAACAGAAAAAAAAAAAAGAAATTTGATAGCTCGTTCCGTAACGTTCTCGCGACGCGACAAACACCGCCTTCATATCGCTGCAGCGGATCGTAAATAATATTGTGCGAAACACGAAAGGGGAAGGGGATAAAAGTGAAGAAAAAAAAAATAAAAATAATATCCGCAAGAAAGTATAAAACCAAAAGAGAAAGTCGTTCAGTCCGAGTGCCTTGCTGCGAATGAAACGTGACATTTCGCCAGTCGCTTATCGTCGCCGATAGCGTCGGCGCAATTGCGTAATATTTACGATGTACTTGACAAAGAAAACAGCTGAACCGCTCGGCGGACTCGTGTCGAATAATAATTTCGGTAAGTCGGGAGACGAAGTCGACGACGCGCGTGTTGGCCGCGAGTCGCGGCTGCCGAAGAGCGAATCGACGTTGCAAATATCATTTACTTTGCAAATTGCTCGTGCTGCGATTCGCGCTTATATATACAATTCTTCGATTCGACGGGCGCGTCTGCGTGCGTGAGAATCCAAACGAGAACGTCCTCTCCCCTATTCCTAAGGTCTCCCCGGTTCGTCCGCCTTCCGAGACCGGGGCTCTAATAAGAGTCTATCGTGTTCTATAGGTACAGCAGGCAACGAGCGAAAATAGCCAATGGTCGTCTTGGGTCGTCGCCGTCGTCATAATAATCGGGCGTCATAGATACGCGACTGCAGGCGTTGGCAACGCTCGTTCTATACCGGCCGCGCCTCGGAATGCCAAATACAAAAATCGCCTTAAAGAAAACATAAAGATAGACGCGAGTTTCCACGAAAGAATCGCGTTACGTAATTCCAGTATGGCTGCCACCAAAGGAAGAGTCGTACCGTGCGAAAGTCAGTACACGGATATATAAGTGGTACAACAAAAATCCGTTGCACTCTGGCGGAATTTTCGTCAACTAAAATCAATGGCCGCTGCACACGAGCTAACGTAACGAAGTGAAAAGAAGATATCGGTAAATATAATTTTTTAAATAATTTTCTCTTTCACTCTGGAGCATATACACTCTTACGGTAATTTTCAAAAAAAAAATCCTAATAAACCCATAAAACAGCGTCTCATTAAAATACATGTAAACGTAAAAATCCGAGATTTGCGTTGGTAAGACAGATGGAGCCACGTAGCATCACGAGGTGAGCAAAGTGCAGTAAGTACAGTCGCAAATTCCAGAAGAGGGTAGACGGGGGTAGTAAAAAAAATTTTACCCGATTTTCAAAAACCAGAAAAACACCCCAAACCCTTCGTGCAAAATTTCTACCCTGCGCTATCTAATACGTTGCGCAATAGGAGGATAGGGGGGAGGCATCCGAGGGGGGTGAGTTCGGGAGAATCGTCGGAAAGTAGACGAGGGCAGAGGAGAGGACCGGCAAGGGTAACGGAGGACACCAGGGTGGATCCTGGAGAATAGAGGGCTGTGCGGAGCACCAGCGGGAAATACGGTGCGAGATGCCATAGCGAGGGTGAACTTGCGAGGGACGACGAGAGCGAGACTAGGCCCACGGGGAAAAGAGGGAAACGGAGGACGTGGCAGCAGCAGCACTGCTTTTCAGCTAAGGGATGATAATGCCGTGGAAACTACATTCTGCAAAAGGGGCTGGCGCGGAATACAGTCAATACTGCACCGGCTCCAGAAAGCCACCCTTGGGCTCTTCCGCCCTGCTGTGTTCAACCCCGTTTTCGATCCCGTCCTCGATCCTCCGCCACCTACCCGACGAACCCACCCACCTCCACACATTTTCGTCCCTTGCACAGCCCCGAGTCCCAGGTCCCGGCTCCACAGTACCTAAACCCCCAACCACCCCCCCGCTGGATAGGGCTGCCCATCAACCACCCTGCGCAGCCCTGTACCACCCCGACTGACACACCGGAGTGCCAGAGGGGACCTTGTGCGTGAATCTCGAAACCCGCGTGTAATTGCCGGAGGGGTAGAAAGGGAAAACGCAGCAGAGGCGAGACGCGCGCAACCCCCTTAGACTCTCTTCGACCCTCTCGCTATCAACGTTCTCACTTTCACTTTCGCTTTCTCTCTTCCACCCACTCCGTAACCATCTACACGTCTGTCTCACCCAACTGCCTCTCTGTACTCTATCGTCGTTTGGTCCCCCTCGAAGCCCAAATATGGGAGGAACCAGCACGGCGACCCAAAGGGTTGGCGTGATGAAAATTTTGATGAAAACGCACCATGCTCACGTTCGCTTTTCCTGCGGACGAACTTGTAAATTCCCCGCTTGCGGCTTCTCCATTTTTCTACCCTATTTGCGTATCTACCTTGAGGAATACTACGGTTTCCCAGTGCAGATTGTCCATGTATATATATATATATATATAAACATACCTCCGAACGGTTCACCCTTCTTGGATGCGTTACGACGATCATTTCTCATACAGTTTTACATGTGACGGCGGGCATTGTTTCCGAATGGGAATGTCAGGAGAGGCCATAGAATAACTTGACGTAAGAAATTCCCTCGGGATCTTCCGCGACGCAGTATAACTGTGTTACAGGGTGGAAAGTGGCGAGGGGCGGCGGAGGGTGCGTTGCGCCAAGATAAATTTTATCCCTCGAATTCCATAGAATCGGCGGGCACCACGTGCGTTTGACATTTCAATAGTAAACACAATGACGGAAACAAGCCGTATATCCATAACAGACACACTTGCCAGCTTCGTATAAAGTTCTGGATAAACTGGAGCACATCGATACGTAATATATGCGTTATTCGCGTATAAAAAATATTCTATCGAATCGCCTCGAATGCATCGCATATACATATTTATTAAATTGATCTACGTATAAAAGACGAACCCTCCTATCGGCAGTTGCGAAACACAAAAAAAAAAAAAGCAAAGTAGTGCACCGGTTTTTATCGCGTATCAAAATTTTTTCGATTTCCGAAAATCGTACCGCTGATTCGCAGAACCAATATTCTCCTACATGATATACGCGATAATGATATTTTTCAAAAAAAAAAAAAATTCATCTACGCGTCACGCGGCAACGAATAAAATTATAGCGAATAAAAAAAAATTCGATAAATCGTTTAAAAAAATATCGCCGCGTCGCCAAAAAAAACGCCGTGACAAAAAAAAAAACAATTGCCACCTAAAGATTTCATCGGCAGCCATAATCGACCGAGTCACCGATGCAAGCGCATTGTGCATTCAGAGTGCACGCGCCAATGCACCGCGTGCAACAATGCCGCAACGCGGTCGAACCTTAAAAAATAGTAACCGCGTAGCGACAGTACCGACTGGCACGATTACAATATGCATAAAGTGCACGTTGAGAATATCCAAGCCGGTTTTAAGGAGGACGCAACAGTAAATTAAAAAAAAAAAGAAAATCAAGAGGCCGACGGATAAATTAAACGGACGACTTACTCAGATTCAACTATTCAAGGTCAACAGATGGATGCACCACTGCACTCTGGTAACTGCAGCGCGCGATGCGCGACTCTACGCTACGAGTATTCGCGCGCTACTCACGGCCCCACGGCCACAACTAGTTGGCCCTACACGCTCTCACGGGTTCATTCAGAAAAACGAAAACAAGTGTAAAACGAACTCGAGAGAGAGAGAGAGAAAGAGAGAGAGGTGAAATAAAAGGTGAAAAGAGGACAGCGAGTCATAGCGAACCGTGAGGAACGCAGTAACGTATATATGTATATACAGCACAGAAACGTTCCGAAGGATGAAACCGCAAGTCCCACTACGTTCTAGTCTACGATAGGCTCTTCCCTGCCACTCTTCGTTCTATCTCTATCTATTAATTCTCCTGCTCGCTCACTCTCACTCCTTCTTTCTCTCTGTCCTCCCGCTCCTCAACCCGTACCCTAGACTTGGCCTTCCGACTCTTTCTCATGCCTCCCCCCCCCCCCCCCAACTCCACTCGATTCCCCTAGATACTCGGGCTCTAAATCGCAAAACGCTACTCACGTTCTACTCCTATTCCGTCGCTGCTAGTACCCGTACCGTGATTCCTATGTAGTTTGAATAGAGGCGACAACAATGGAATGCAATAATGAGAAAGTATAATCGAATAATATATAATTTTATAGAGAATTAAAAAAAAATTTTATAACTATATATACATAAATAGACTATGCATAGACTAAGGTACAAGTCATACGATGGATCGTGGGTAACCCCGATTGGAGGATTATTTGAATTTTCGCGGGCAACATTGTAAATTGTATTATGTAAAATAATGCGGTTAGGCGGGTTTATCATGTGCAACTGTCGTGTCCCGTCGGATAAGATCTGGAATTAATTGAATCCAATTTATTATCGGATTGACTAAAATTTTAATATTCCCAGTTAATCCAGGGGATCAACCCCTCAGATTTATTTTTACCCTTCAGGTGTCCGGCCCTGCGTACCGGTTCGCAGCTAAGGGACTAGGGCACTGGGTAACGCTTAGGTGGTATGCAAAACCGAAGTGATGTTCGCGGGGCGAACAAGGTTAGGCAGATGTCTGACTTATCGACCGGGTGAAAAAAACAAACGTCAATTAACACGTCAAATATTCCACTGGCCCGTGTTCCTCGTTGCACAAATTCTATACGATCGTACGAAACAAACAATTGTCTAGGAGACAGAGTGACCAGTGGCGTAAGAGCAATAAAAAGAATAAATAAAACCATAATTCCCAAGACGTACGACCAATGGAAAGTCGTCACGAGCGCGATCTTGCAGTATAAAATTCGAAGCGAAAAAATCGATTTAAAAAATGCCTCGAAAAAAAAAAAGGTAAAAAAATAAAGAAGACATCGAACCTTCAGCCAGCACTGAAATTCCACCAAGGACCAGAGAACTTCAAGAGACGCTTATGTCGAACGTAGGAACAATGAAAGGGAATCCGTTGGTTCCTTTATTCCATTTTTTTTTTTTCCCTTTACTCCCGGTATGTACCTACCAGGAAACAAGACAGGGGAATGAAAAAGGAAAGGGAGCGCGTTTACGTTTACACACACGAACTTACCACACTCTCTCTCTCTCTCTCTCTCTCACTCTCACGCGCACATAGAACACGGGCAGCCTAGCCTCACGCAGTGCGTGCACCTTTTTGTCAAGGTACCGCTATGCAGGCTGCACGTACAGCCTATAAAAAAGTACAGTGCGCGCATGCGCACGCGATCCCATTTCAAATATGTAACGATCGAACCAGCCGTCTGAATTTGGTTACGTGGCAGCCAGCGGATACCCTTTTCCCCGTATTTATCGCGAAGCGTTTCCACGCGAAAGGGCCAAGTCGAAATTACACTAATTCACAAAGAAACGACATTCCAGTCATATAATCGAGAGCTCGATTCGGCCCTTAGGGATTGCATAAGGTAACCTTAATATAGAAAAAAAATTACCTCGCCATACTTTTCTGCGACGAAATTTCAATTGAACCAATTAAATACGTTGCTCGAGATATTCCTGGGATCGCCATGACGAAACGTACAGATCTGTACTGTCACTGAGAACACTGGCTGACTAAACGAGGTATCGCTTGAAATTATAATTTTCCGTACCGACATCCACATCGCGTTATTTGTAAACTCAACAGAAGGGTAAATCAGGTATAGTCTGATATAGGAATTTCCAATACAGAGTAACGATTATACCCAATGACGTCTTCCGTTCGACCATGTATAACAATGGCGAAGCCTGCGACAATGCTAATAATAATAATACATTATTTTGACTTATGACGCAACGACAAAAATTTGTCTCACGGATAAAAAATCTACAGCGATTTTTAATCAGATTTACGAACTCAAGTATTTCCATAGGAGAACCTTAGAGGCGTCATTAAGTTGTTGCTCTGCACAGTCATCATCATAATCATCATAGCGTACATTGCGACACAGTAGGTCCGAGAGACTCGAAAACTAAACCCCGAAGGAGAGATTGGAAGTCATCATTAACTGACGTACATAAAGTAAATCATCAGTCACTGCAGAGTCATCGTCGTTGCGTCAACAACGTCGTCGTTAGGGCGTTATGAAATTGATGCAATCTGCTCGCCTACGTTTCACTTACATTCGCGCAACGGAGAACGACACACGCTAGGAACCGTTAACCCGTTTGGGAACGGTAAAAAAGATTTTTCACCTCGTCGACGTCATTTAACGAAATTTTCTTTGACTATATCATACTGACGTATGAAACGAGTATACAAAATATGGTCGTGGATGAATAAAATTCGTACAATGCGAATTATGGTATGCGTGTTAAAAAAAAAAAAATCTGATCCCAAAATCGTTTATCTAGCATGAAAGAACATACAAATGACAGCAAACCTGCAACAGGTAAGTCGCTAATTGGCAATTGCTATTCCAATTAATTATACCCTGCGCGATATATGCACGCGATATGCACTGGAAATACTGTACGTCTTGATAACAAACTGTAATCTAAATTACAGATAACAGCGAGCACTGAACAGACGATGAACCCTTGTACAGGTCTTCGTGAAAAATTTCAAAAAGTCATTGGAAATAAATTTTCATAATTTTTTCCCAAAAAGTCATCCAATGGTTAAAAGCACACACGCGCACCAAAACACGAATAAAAAAATATACACTGTCACAATGATATGTAATATAAAAAAAAATTTTGACACTGCACACAGCAAGGGGTACTAAAAAAAATTTGTTTCTGTCTCCTCCACCCTTCACCCCTCGCCCCCCCCCCCCCACCAGCAAAAAAAGAACGTCACGTAAGAAATAACCGAACGAATCGTTCCACTGTTGACAATTCGTGCAACAGGATACAAGGGTGGCGGACACGTGTCGCGGTTGTTGAGATTGTGTCAAAGTTGAAGAGAGGAGCGATGGAGAGAAAGAAAATAAAAAGGAAAGAATAAAAAAAAATGTACCTGTGACCCGATAAATTTTCAAAGGACAATTCCTGTGACCGAGTTATGGATCCGCGCCCGGGTAACCAGGGGCAAAAATAACCCACACGTTTCGGCGACAGACACAGCGTAGAGTCTTTGCGACCCTTGAGAGAGGGGTAGGTTGAGACGGTGATCGCGAGCGATATGACTTTTAGAATAATTTCATTGATTTGTCACGATTCGACGGGGGAAAAAAA
The DNA here is from genome assembly GCA_963971525.1 of Cephus spinipes. Taxonomy (NCBI): domain Eukaryota; kingdom Metazoa; phylum Arthropoda; class Insecta; order Hymenoptera; family Cephidae; genus Cephus; species Cephus spinipes. Next base: position 30,508,882 of record OZ020573.1, read on the forward strand.
AAGATCGTTTATGAAGAAACTGTAATTGTGTTGTTATCGGTGAAAAATACCTGGTGGATGAAGCCACCATGGATTAACCAGGGGTGGTTGTTGGTTGCTGGGGTCGCCGCCAACAGGGGCGTACATCCTCCTCCGGCTACGTCACGCCCGTCACTGCTACCCCGTGTTGCACCCCCGTCTGCCCCCAGCTCTGTCCCTCTCGTATCCCGGGGTTCCAGTCACTTCCCCTTCCTCCTTGGTACACAAGGGGGTTGCAAGGTTACTGCCACCCCTACAGGGCTGAGCCACCCTTGGCGCCTTGCCTACCGGCCTACCCCTCCACCCACCCCCCGCGCCTAGCCATGCCCACGCAGCCCAGAGCCATCACTTTCACTAGAGAGTGCGTCGGAGGGTCGACCAGGGACGTAACAACTACGAGACAAACTGGGTACCGAAAAAGGGCCCGAAATTGTCCTTCGAGAAATTAAATATAAATTTTTCATTAAAAAAGTAAACCGTACTAGTCTTTGTAAAAATTTACTCGAAAAAAATTACACTAAATTTATGACACAGGTTAGTATTTCTGCGCGCTACTGATACTATTTTCAGATGTACCACTTCCTCGGGCGCAAGTGCCATATCCCTATACGTATATTTGCCATGCAAATAGCAATTCACTGATTCTTAAAAAGTTTTGCCTTTACCAGCAGCACACCGTAAAGCAGATAATGATAATAAGCACACGTTGCTATGCAGAACAATACGGCAACCCGTAAATCTAACGTCAGAAGTTGAAAAAAAAAGAAAAAAAAAAAGAACTTTGACCAGTATTACTGCTCTTATCAAACCGATCCGTTTTCATTGAATTCATTTGAATCCCAACGTGTATCTTATACCCGAGCAAAAGGATCTATTTATAGAGCGATCATTTTACGCGATACTGTGATCTTCGAAGAACCAAAAGGCAGTGTACTCGCCTCTTCCTTTTATTACGCAATAATTATAAATTTTCGATGAGGGGGATTAATTAAAATTTTCCCTATATAAGACTAGTGTCAAAGCTACGTGAAAAGATACCGATGGAGCCAAAAGTGCGTACGCTCCTGGTGCGGCATGGCGTGGAGGGGAGAACAACCTTGCAACCCCCAGCACCCGTAGATGTGCGTGAGGGGCGAGGGAGGGAGGGAATTTGGAGACGCATGGTGGGGGGCGAGGGGGGAGGTGGTGTGCTTGAATTTGCGGAGTTCATGGAATCGGTGGCACAGGGGCAAAGGAGCCAAGTGGTGGAGGCGGCGGCGGCGGCGGCGTCGGCGTCGGCGACGACGACCAGGGTAGCAATACGATGACGGGGGGAGGAGGAGGAGGAGGCGGGGGGCTGAGTACGCGTAGCAGAATAGGGGCGGTGGAACCAAGCAACCTGCACCCGGCAACAGCCCCCGACCTCGGAAGAACTAATCATTAACCTCCTTCCAAACGGAGCACCCCCATAGCTTTCACCCCCGCGAGACCAAAACCCACCCTCACGAAAATTCTCGACTACCTTCGCTTCACTTTTACCTGTGTATCGTTACCTTTGTTTCTGGCTCTGCGCTCGCCCGCCAATCTACCCTTACCTATACAGACCCCTCACAACTACGTCACTCTTCTACACCTATATTGTAGGACTCGTTTGCCGAGCCACCACCGCCACCACCTCCATCTTGCGTTACCAGCCCTCTAGCTCTCCGGGCCCACCGTTACATATACCCACAACCCGCCCGCCCTTTCGACCCCGAAAATTTAACGGTGTCGCGCTTTTCGGCCCCTAATGCCTCCTGGGGGTTTGCGATCTTTAAGGTCCTTTAAGACTCGGCTCGAATCTTCTGGGGGTAGCAACTACAGCCCGCCCTCTTTGAACTCGTTGCGTAATCGTAAATAAAAGGGGTTGCGCCACTGCTGCCGCTATACTCGACGTTGCCTGTACTTACGTTCCTGTGTTTCCAACCTAACCTCGCTGGCTACCCTCTCTGTCCAACAATACGTCCCAGGTTACGCAACCCTTAGGAAACCCAGTAACGCGCGAGAGTAATACCGGGCAATTGAATTTTTCGAAAAATTTTTCAATAACGGTTTTTATGGAATTTTCAAAAAATTTCACGACTCTTCTACCTCGCGCGAAATAATCGCTCGCTAAGCGTACGATCGAAAAATACGAAAAACAATGTTTGCTATGTTTGAATGAAGACGAATTTTAGGCAGGATAACAAAAGAGTTGAGGGAAGAAATAAAATATAAGGAAACTGTGGGGATGCAGGAATGGCCGACGAGCGTCGAAATTTTTGGCGGGCTAAACGCCAAGGGCTGACTTGAGTTTGCCGTAGCGTGGAAAGGGTGCGTGGAAACGGGCAAAAAGGGATAAGAGGGGTAAGATGCAACGCGCATCTATTGATTCCCTGTCGTGAAGGTCTGGCTCACGCACTTTCCGACGCACACGCACCCTTCGACGCACTCGCACTGTGTGCACGCACACGGGCATACCGAAAACCGCGTATTTACGTCTACACAAGGATAGGTACTGGCTGGCCCGGATGAAAGAGACGACAATGAAAGAAAGAAAAAAAGAGAAAAACTGGATCTCGCAGCCCCTATGCATTCCTATCGTAGCGGCCCTTTACGGAACTACACATCACTTGGAATCATTTAAATTGCGTTCGAACTCAAATTTAAAAGAAGCGTCGGGACGCCGCCAGGAATTACTTTACTTTCGACTATTATGTCCGTCGGAATACAATTTTCTTGGAAAATCTTTCAAGAAATTTTTAATTAATATAAAAATTACGTTCGTCAATCAAACGCTGGGCTTGGAACTACGGTGAAACGAAACGAACGAAGTTAGATTAGCTTTCATTGAGGTTCAATGTGAACTGAAAAATATTGAATGGAATAACCACCGGCCCCTCCTGCCCTCTTCACTCCCCCGAAAAAAAAAAACATTGATCTAATTAGCCAAGGACACCCGTTATTAATATCGTAAGAGACGTGGCACGTTACGTCTTGCTGTTCTTAGTTAAGTGAATTAAGAGATTTCGTAGAACCTCGCGATATTTTTTCCTCTAATTCAGCGTCTAACGAGGTTGAATCAAACGCTATAAGATCGGAGAATAGGAGGTTGAATAAGAAACAGAAAAGTATATGAGAGAGAGAGAGAAATAAAAATGAATAAATTGAAGAAGAGTAAGAAAGAGGAGAAACAAAGAGGAAAAGTTTTCCTCGACGGTACGAGAGAAGAAAAGAGACGGATACTGGAGGTATAATTTTGTCAATGCCGATTCGGTAATCTCAATGAAAATATCAATTAATTAGATATTCCAAATCGGAAGAATTCTTGTGAATTTTTAACGTAGTTAGGTATCAAGGCTGGATTGATTTCCGTGAAAAAAAGAGAATATTGATTTTCTTATTCGATGTACTCATTGAAATAATAGTCGAGCGTTAACGATAGAAATTCTGTAAACTGATAATTTTGTAATTTTAATATACGAGTAAACACGTATGTGCCTAGACTGTTTTTGTTTCACGTATCGCCAAGGAATTTGGCAAAACTAATTACACGGCTCTGAGAATATGATCGTCGAATGGGAAATGAAATATACACTGCTTTGCAGGTAAATATTAGCAGAGCCTTCGGCTTTTATTAAAACGAAGATGCCGTGTCGTGCGTACAGAAACAAAAAAAGAAAGAGCGTCTGAACGATGAACGATCAAGCAAAGTGAATTTGAGTGTAAAAAATCGTTTAGATCGATTTTGAGTTTTGTCAATCAAAAAAAAAAAGAGAGAAATGGATATTTCAGTGACACCTGTAAGAGTAGACAGAATATCGTATTTCGCCAGATAGATAAATAATTTCGCTTCAACCCCTAAAAGTGGGGTGACAGAATCGGCCCCAATGGAAAAAACATTATGTGGCAAACTGTTCGTCCCATAGAAGTATGAAAGGAAAGAATAAGGGAAAGAATGAGAGAGGAAAGAAGTATACAGTCTTCTATTTGATTTGATATATAAATATATATATAAATACATACACACAACACTCGTGTTCAAGCAGGCTTTGGCCTGCAAACAGCAGAAAACAAATTCGTGTGCAAAAGTTGTGCGTCCTTATTTATGCCGAATCGAACGTTCGAAGTAGAAACCTTGTTTAAACCGTTGATCAGAATGCACAAAAGGACATTTGAATTCTGGGCAAGAATCGACGATACCATTCATGACAAAAACACAAACATGCAAAGAGGTCGCGAGCGGTACTGCGAAATACAGCAAAAATGTTTATTACCAGTATTAGATACGTATCAGAAATTGTAGCTGGCAATAGAAATTTCATATCGAAGACGCCTCTCTTAGATCGGAACACGAAATTTCTTTCAAGTCGTACAAACAAAAACATTTGTTTTAAAATCCAAAAATTTAAAAGACAATTAAGGACGTTAAAGCTGCAGCTGCGTACAGCGAAGGGGTAACAATGAAATATATCAGTAATTCATTCACGTACAAAGTCTATCCAAAGTTTTCGTAGTCAAATATAATCAGATATAACGTATTAAAACAGATGTTTATACAAGTATAAAACACTTACGACAAACTGATGGAAACCTGTCGCATTCGGCTCGTCCTCTCGCTCCTTGATTTTTTTCGACGGAATTCCCGTCACTAATTTCCTCACCCTTTTCCAAAGGACAGTAATTTTTTAACAACCGTCAAGCCGACGATCATCCTACTGCTCGTTCAAAAACGGCAGGTCACACACGGACACGAGCACCGACCTCCGCGACCCTCGTAAGTTCTTTTGATTAATTAACGTGAATTTATTAACTCCCTCTTCTCTTTTATCGTCTTGCAATTTCAACTTCTACTCTTAAAGCCAGTCTCTTCGAACCGTAGGGATTAACGTGAAATCGGCACGTTCCGTTCCCTTCCGCGGAACGATCTTTCGCATCCGAACGCTGCCAGCAGCGAGGGAGACTGAACGCTGTCGAAACGCGGCGGAAAAACGTAGCCGGCTCGGTATGACGAAGGGCGGGCGCCTCTGTCACGCTGCGAAAACGAAAATTTCACTCGCCATAACTGGCGCCTCCTTGCGGAAGCGGGAAGATTCTTGCGCCGGTCGTGTAATGTTATTATTATTACACCGTAGCTATTATTATTATGAGGGTTACAGGACTTGCTTTCCCATGTACGTACGTACTACCACTACTACTATCTCTTTCTCTTTCTCTAGATACCGGCAAAGCCGTTCTTTGTCTCTTGTTTGGCTGGCTCCAGGGGAAGCTACTGCGATGTGAGAGGGTAGTTGGCAGTGCCGTATTTAGAGGGTGCTACGACTCTCACGGTACTTCCAAGAGTACTGGGTCGTGATAATTAGGAGTTCATTATGAATATACTACTCACTCATTAGAGTGGATTAGAGTCCTGTCTTATGGAGAGGTTTGTTTTTATTTGTTGAACCAGAAATTTTGTAGAAGTTGTATGATTGATTCTTGGTTAGGTACTTATTGGGAGGAGTGGGAACAAATTTGGACCCCCGGTGGGAAGGCTACATTTTACGTAGCTTTATGAAAAATGGGACTGGTATTAGGAATAGCAGGTACTTCAGGTAGTCAATGCGACTACCCGTGTTGTCGGAGTTGTCGATCATCGTTAGGGTGCCAGTAGATTTTTCTTGCACGGGTTCTTTGTCGTTGAGAACTTGTGTGTCGTTTTCGAATGTCTCATTACGCTCCTGTCTATGGGCATCTTCGTACATCTGTGCCAGACGGTCAATTGATACCATTTTCAATGTCTTTAGTTGTCCTGTTATATGGGATTGATATAATTACAATTACTTGTTTAACTTATGTCACCAAGTACTCACCTGCTTATCTTGAAACACGGTTAGAAAAGTTACGTATGAGAATCTTTTGATTCATTGGATAAATAGAACTGGTGAATGATACTAAAGAAATTTTTGCTAAAAATAAGGAACTTTAATATACCCTTAGAGTCATTAGCAATTTTTTACAATTTTGAATTCCGAGTGTAACCCCTGTCCAATATATGCGATGAATTTTAACCTTTACTTCTATGAAAACTAAAGAAATGGTATTGGGTGAAAACAGAAGAGTGGAGAGCATGAATATGCGTGATTACTTTCACGGGACTTTTAATATTTTATCTACACGTAAAATTATGATCGTATTTGTTCATATTCCGTTAAAATACTACAGCTGGATTATGAAGTTTTTTTAAGGTCATTCTAGTCATTGATAACTGCTTCTTTACACTCTCTCCGTTAATATTTATTCTAGAGGCTGTACAATTGTTGTCATAACGAAGATACAGTGCTGTCGCTCTCGGACCGATTCAGAACGATCAAGGTGCGAATCGCGGAAACGAATTTAGCTATCGGAGTTTCGTAATAAATAGCGGACACTTCCTTCATCAGTGTAAATCCGCGCTTCGTCCTGATGAAAGAAGCGGTCCGAAGTAGACGATATATTTTAATCTTCTACGAATTTCGACAGTCAATTGCTGTTTAACCAATGACGACGACGTTATCCACAAATTCGTAGTTTGGTACTTCCAGGTTTAAGGGTGCTGGTCCTCTCCTAATTCTACCACTGGCATCATAGTGAGAACCATGGCATGGACAATAGTAACCACCATAATCTCCAGCATTGGCGATCGGTACGCAGCCCAAATGTGTGCATACTCCAATGACTATCAACCACTCAGGACGCTGAACTCTTTCAGAATCATGTTGTGCATGGCGAAGGGATGAAACATCTACTTTACGTTCCTTTTCAATTTCACTTGTGGACCTATGGATAAACTTAGAATATTTATTTCCCGTACACTTCCACTTTGACATAGAGAAGAAATATTTCAAAATAAATAAATGTATCCTAATCTGCTATTAAATGTCTTACCTATGTCGGACGAAGAGGGGCTTTCCACGCCATTTAAAAACAGCACTCTTGCCTTCAGGAACAGAATCAAGCTTAACCTCAATTTTAGCCAAAGCTAAAACATCAGCTGAAGCACTGAGACTGGAAACAAGATCGTAAACAATGGTTTTAGCACCATATGCAGTACCAACTCCAGTAACTAAAAGTGTAAAATTTTGTTATACTTAATACATATTAGATTATATAAATTGTAAATGTTAAGAGACAACTAACCAGCAGCTACAACATACGAAAAAGTTTTCCTATCATCAGCACTGTCACGGTTACTTGCTGTCGGATCCTTAAGAGACTCTCTACGATATGCTGAGAAGTCAGGAACTCTAATGTCAGTATGTGCAAAGCGAACCTTGGAGACCTGTGTAGATGCTGAAAAATGATTATACAAGTCGCTTTATAGATGCCTTAAAACAGTACAAAATACATGTAACATCAAAACTCTGAAGTACCAACATGTAGTCTGAGAAAATACGCCAAGTAAAACGACTGTTGAGATAGAAATCCTATATTCTACAAGGATAAAATATGTCCAAGCCCAACAATACCTAGTCCCATATTTCACAAAAAAATTACAAAATTCATCTCAATTAAACAAGATTTATAATACTGATTTTATAAAAGTTAAGAGCTCAGTCGATCCAGTAGGTATCTACGAATTGGTCGCCTTGAAGTTCAGATTACATAACTCAAAGACACAGTTTTCCGCAGTTATAAAAAAAACTTCCAAATAAACGACTGTCGAGATTCGCGAGACAAGCGCGTTTAACAAACAAACCTGCAGGTCCTGATCTAATGCGAATTGGCCCAGATAGAATAGCCTTGTTAAGACTGTCGCTAAGGATCCGCTCGACGGGTGTTGGATGAGCGATTTTCTTTTTCTGCACCTTACCAGTTGCGGCTACAGGGCGTAATCCGTTCGCAATTGTTGGCACCGACGCCTTCAGATACGGCGCCAGATTCGAGGATTTCGCGATCACGTTCATCTTTATGGAGAGCCTCCTTGGAACGGACACGAAAACACGATCGAGAGGATCTCGTCAAAGATGGCTCTTCCGCTTCACAATCACGAAATAGACGTCACGAAGACAGTACTTGCTCTATGAAACAGAAGGCAGCACAATGCTTATTCGGCGGGTTAATTCAAAATTGTCTAAATCTTAAATTAATACATAATTCTACTTTTAGATCTAAATGGTATTATAATTAAGATATAGTGGGAATAGGAGAGACATCGAATAATATGAACCGTTGAGTAGTTGGGGGTTCAGGCTAATTGCTGCCCCATTGATTTTTGCTCGTATTTCTGCAGAGGCGTCCTTATAAAGTATTTGGAAGGGGACCACGTCGAGTGTTGTACTAGTTACCAACGGAAGGAGCGGAAAATTGAAACGAGTAAAAAATATGGCGGCCGCGACAAATTCCTTTGACTCTTGGCTCAGTACGAAATTACAATCATTGAATACCGACGAAGGAGTTTTTGGATCGTATATTAAAGGAATTTTGGAAGGAGATGAAACTGAGGACGAAAAAACGGAAGCCCTTGAAGATCTTCTAACCGGCATAACGGTGAGTAGCCTTTGATTTGTAAGGTTAGAATGTACTTGGTACTTGTCGAATGGAATTCGCGTTGTGACCAAAAATAGCGGTAGAAAAATAATATGCACATTGCCCTTTTAGTAGGGTTTCAAAATTGTTGACAATTTTGTTGTTGATGACTCGTGGTCTTAAATTGAAGAAATATTCCTTAAATTTTCTATTTTATTATTTGTGTCTGCTAAGCAGCAGTTTGTAAATTAAACAAGATGTGTATGTAAATGAGTGAATTAATAATCAGTCTCTACTCATTTGATTATAAAACCGATGTTGCTTTCACTTTACAAAACATAAATTAAAAGTAAGCTGTTACAATTTTTTATTTATACTTTCCAAGCTAGATGTGAGTTTTAAAGCAAAATGCATATTTAATGGAATTCAATTAATGGTTTTCTGCATAAGTAATCGATGGCTGCCTGAAATATAAAATACATGAATCTTAGGATTAATAAATTGATAACGAGGATACATAATTAATATCATTCAAATGATTTTAAGGAAAAAGTATCAATTTTTATTCTAGGAGGATAATATTAGCAAGCATGTGACTGAAATCTTAGCAGCATGGACAAAGTGGTTGCCAGTAGAAGATGCAGGTGTAGCAAGTGGTTCAACAGAGGACGTGGATGTTCGATTGGCTCGGATGTTAGAGTCGCAGAGTCTTCCTACAACTACACAAAGGAGCTATACGGAGGAGGAACGAAAAATAAGGGAAGCAATTTTAGCTCAGTACAGTCAGATGTCAGATGGAGAAGAGAGCGAAGGTGAAGGTGAAGAGGATGGTGCAGCTGGTGGTGATTGCAAGATTGAGAAAAATACAAATGCAGTTGCAATAGCACAACAGGAAAGGGAGAGACGAGAAAAATCTAAACTTGAAAGTCAAAAGAAAAAGGAAAAAGATAAGGAGGATCGGTAAGTAATAATTTATAAATAAATACAGAAATCAGATTTGTACTAAAATATCAGACACTACAATTAAACTAAATTCTTCGTAGGGAGAAGCAGAAACAGCTGAAAGAAGATAAAAAGGAAAAACGAAAGACACAAAAGGGCGAGCGTCGGAGGTAGCATCGAAATACGATTTTTCGAAAATTGATTTTGAGAATCCGAATCTATAGAGTGTTTATGTGCTCATCTGCGTATATACCTACATACGTGTACGCGTGTATTTATTCTCGTGCATGTAGTAACCTTCGATAGCGATCGATATTATATAAATCGCAACATTTCTCGACATAAAAGATGCGTGTATCTCGCGTAGCCCTAGTCACTGACATTGAAAACTTAGTAGCATTACAAATTCTCTACTTCTCGCAAAGTAGCTGTTAATATTTTTTGATACCTCATGAAATTGTTTTATTTGTTGGTATCGCAAGAAACTTTTCCAACATATTAATGCTCATTACGAGTATGTTAAATTGTTTTCTAATGTCTGTACTGTATTAACTCTTGTTAAAAAAAACTCAACGATTTTTACTTCTAGATACGCTTCAATCATTGTTGATCCTTTACTAAGAAATCATGTATTTAACACCATAGTTCCCTTTTTATGTAAAACTATGCCATGATAAGATTTTACATATTTCTGTATCATCAAGCTCTTTTATTTAAGTAAACTGCAGAGGTGTAATTAGTTGTCAAATAAGAACATTTTAAATGCAGTATCGAACACAACTCTATATTATTTTTAGCATTACAATACCATCCATTCAATGTATGTTTATTCTAAGTCATAATTGTACCTCGTTGAAATTTATTAGCAACTGAAGGTTGCAGATTATTACAGATGAGTAGTAAGATGCACAACGCTACGGTTTTAGACGATACCAAAAGCATGGCGATAAATCGTAGCGGCGAGTATGGAAGCAGGATTTTATGATCATGGCCTCCGTCGACAATGCAAATCCCGTCGTAGCCGATCTGCACGTGAACACGAACAGTATCTTGGCGGGCAGAGGTTCTCCGCTACTCACCGCTAGTTGCCAAAGCAACCCTTAGAACGAGACCGGGAACTATAGAGCTTCTCAAGAACTATTGAAAAAGCCTATTGTTGAAATATTTTTAAGACATTTTTAAGAAAGTGCAGTTCCAACTTGACACCCGTGTAGCACCTCAATTTTTCTAAATATTATTGGATCTTGACTTACTTTCAAAATTTATTCAAAACATAAAATTGAAGTAATCAAAATCTCGCAGAATCTACGGAGTAGATAACAATTGAATTGAAATTGTATAATATCGAAAATAAATTACGTTCAAATTGAAATATTAATAAATTAGGTGTTTGGAACATTAAAATAATTAATTAAATTCATAAAGTAAAATATTAAAACTTAGAAATCGGAAATTCTGGCAAAGCATGTTTACAAGTACTGGAAGTTGCCCAAATTTTGTGCGCGCAGAACTGGGCGAGTGGAAGCAGGCGGAGAGTGGGGGGAGCGCTCGAGGCAGTGCCCGGACTCGGAGCGTTCATTCTTCCTCGAGCCGGTCTCCTATACTGGTCTCGTGGAATTACCTCTCTTATCCATTTCCAACTTTCTTCTATTTCTATATTTATTTCTACTGTACTTCCTTATTTCTTTACCCTTCATTCTTTACTCTCTCATTTATCTCTTTACTCATTTCTTCTCTACTTTTATAAGTTTATTCCTTATTTTTCTACTTTTTGACTTTTTTATTTCTATCTTCCTTTCTGATTTCTCGTTTAACTCAGTTCCCTCTCACTTTCCATTGTGCTTGTCTTGCCTATTCTATTCCTTTGGACGGGTCGAGCATATTAATTCAAGTAGTCATATAAGAGTAGTCACCCTGTTAGTGCAGCTAGACTTAAGACCATGGTGTCGGGGGTTGCCCTTCCGCCTCATCCGCTGAGCTTGCTCAGTGGGTCGGGCCCAAGTTGTGGCCGCAACAGGACCTTATGGGTCTCCCGACGGGGGCCTTGAGCCCCCTTAGGGTATCTACGGCCATGGTCTTTCGTATAGTGAATCTAACCAGGTGTCTAGCTCTCGCGTATTTAGTATAATTTGTTCGCTTTGCTGAAAACACTCCAATATGTCGTTGACCCCTGGGCACTTGTGTGGGTAGTGACGATCCTATGTGTCGGTGGGGAGGTCGGTGTGGTAGTCCGTTGACTCTGGGTAAAGTCCTATTTGTGCTTGTGCTCGGGGGTCTTCTTCACTTGGGGTAGGTGCGGGTGTTATTGAGCACCTGCTAGTATAAAGTCACCCTCTGTCGGAGACATTTTGCGCGGGGATCGATGGCTAACGGGGCCCGCCGCCGGCGGCGGGCGTGGTTCCTTACGTCTAACCCACTGAGCTTGCTCGGTGGGAAGGGACGGAGGTTGTAGCGTTAAATATCGTCCTTCGGGATGTCCTGGCGGTGCTCGCAAGAGCCACTGCTGGGTGCTACGCCCGCGGTCTTTCGTTGCGGTGAATCTTGACTAGGGGTAGACCTTTCGCGTTTAACTTGTCCCTTTTGCGTTTAACTTATCTTAGCTTCTTCGCGTTTAACTTCACCTTACCCCCTTGTGCGTTTTTCTTGTCCCTCGACCCGACTTCCTTTCCTTCCTGAGGTTTTTCCCCCCTAGTCCTGTGCGCGACAGCCGCGGGACTCGGGGGTTTTCCTCAAAAAAAAGAAAAAAAACACGGTCCCCTATGGGGCCTCGGAGGGGTCGTAGCTCCCTTCAGGAGAGGCAGGACCTCACGGAAATGGGCGGGGTGGGGCCCATTTCGCTCCCTTATACTTCCTACTTTTACGAGTATTCTCTTTTCTCGCTCCTCCAGAATAATCTGGTTTTCGTGCATATTCTTTACGCATCTTCTTCCCCTCTTGTTCCCTCAGTCATTACCATCTCTCTTCTTCATTCTTTCTTTTTAACAATCTTCCTCTTTTTCCCTTCAATAACATCTTCCCTGTCTGCTGCCACCAAACGTTTCTACTCTATTTTCGGATCTCCGATTCCTTCGTATGTCTCCATTACCCTCCTCCTAGTATATCCTTAAAAACTAAGTTTTTAAAATGTCCTTTGGAAAAAGGAAAAATTAAAGTCGTAGTGTATATAACATACAACATGTATATTATATTGCAGTGATATATGTAATATATCTTTAATGGTAGTGTTATTACTTTGTATGTCTGTATGGATGTCTGTACTTTGTATACTGTATCATTATTGCGTTTGTTGAATAAATTATCTTTAAACATTTATACACGTTGATATTCTTTTGCCCTCTGCGAATATCCCAAAGTACGAATGAGTTCTGTCTCTTTCTTACACTCCTCCGTCCTAACAGCACCCTTCTCCTCCCTTATGCTTCGATACTCCTTTTTAGCTGTGTTCCATTTCCCATTCCATCTCTGCCATATTATCCATATCTTGACTCCATTTTCTTCCACAATACTACTACCTTCTACGATAAAATGATTTTAAATGTAATTTGAAAATCGCATCGTGCAACTTCAGTGGGTCAATTTTTATTAAATTATTCGCATTAGTTCGAATTTTCGCCGATAAGGGGGCAGCACCTCCTGGGCATGATATGTGGCGCCATCTCTGAGAGAACGACTGAACTTTTGCTGGAAAATTCGGGATTTTGAAGTGCCCCCTATCGTTGATATACGGAACTAAAATTTGCATGATTCGCTGGGAAACTCGGGTTTTTGAAGCGCCCCCTATCGTTGATATACAGAACTAAAATTTGCAAGATTTTCTGAGAAAATCAGCATTTTGAAGCGCCCCCTATCGTTGATATACGGAACTAAAATTTGTAAGATTTTCCCAGAAAAAGTTCAATCGTTTTCTCAGAGATGGCGCCACATATCATGCCCAGGAGGTGCTGCCCCCTTATCGGCAAAAATTCGAACTAATGCGAATACTTTAATAAAAATTGACCCACTGAAGTTTCGACGTTGCGATTTTCAAATTACATTTGAAATCATTTTATCGTAGAAGGTAGTATTGTGGAAGAAAATGGAGTCAAGATATGGATAATATGGCAGAGATGGAATGAAAAATGGAACACAGCAAAAAAGGGGTTTCGGAGCATAAGGGAGGAGAAGGATGCTGTTAGGGCGGAGGAGTGTAAGAAAGAGACAGAAGTCATTCGTACTCTGGGATATTCGCATAGGGCAAAAGAATATCAACGTGTATAAGTGTTTAAAGATAATTTATTCGACAAACGCAATAATGATACAGTATACAATATACAGATGTACATATATAGCCCGCGAAAGATTAGTAATAACAATACCATTAGAGATATATTTTAAATATATCACTGCAGTATAATATACGGATGGTATGTTATATGAGCTACCACTTTGGACTTTTCCTTTTTCAAAGGACTTTTTAACAACTTAGTTTTGAAGGATATACTAGGAGGAGAGGGATAGCGACATGGGTAAGAATAGGAAACTTCAAAAAATAGAGTCGAAACATTTTGTGACAGCAGCCAGGTAGGATGTTGTTGAAGGGAAAAAGAGGATGATTGTTAAAAAGAAAGAGTGAAGGAGAGAGACAGTAAGGATTGAGGGAACATGGTGAGAGGAAGATGAGAGAGGAGGGAAGTCGGGTCGAACGACAAGGAAAATGCAAAAGGAGTAAGGTAAGTCAAACACGAAAGGTCTACCCCTAGTCAAGGATTCACCGCAACGAAAGACCATAGGCGTAGCACCCGACGGCGCCCTTACGAGATTCAATGGTACAACCTCCGTCCTTTCCCACCGAGCAAGCTCAGTGAGTTACGCGTAAGGAACCGCGTCCGCCACTGGCGGCGGACCCCGTTAACCACCGATTCCTGCGCAAAATGTCTCTGACAGAGGCTGACTTTATACTAGCGGGTGCTCAATAGCACCCGCACCTACCCCAAGTGAAGAAGACCCCCGAGCACAAGCACAAATAGGACTTTACCCAGAGCCAACGGACTACACCGCACGACCTCCCAACCGGCACATACGATCGTCTCTACCCACAGAGTCAACGACATGTTGGAGCGTTTTTATTTAGCAAAGCTAAAAATTTATTTCTTAGTTTACTATTTACTTTCCTTATTTCTGCCTTCTTCTTTTTGTTCTGTTCTCGTTCAGTTTTATCTTGCTTTTCCTAATTCTTTGGTTAGTTAACGTGGATAAACTGTGACATCTTTGATTTAATATAAATAGACTAAACATGCTAGTATATTTTGTGCCTCGCAGTTATGATAGTAGAATATATATCTATATATACAATTTCAATTATTAAAATTCATTTATGTCCGGGATATCCAGGCTAGGATATCACCATATCCCACAAGATGTTCAGTCTATTTACATATTCTGTAAAAATCCAAAAAGCACTCTAAATTTTCCCTGATTATCAATTTACAGCACAGAAACGTATGTCCAAGGTGCGATAAGCACGAAGAAAGTGAAAGGTACGAAAAGAAAGCGCAAAAGGCGGTTATCATATTTGTAATATTTATTAGTATATTTACACACAAGATACCGTCAAATCCGAGTCATCTTGGTATTACATTAATAATAAAAGACAAACGCATTAAGATAAAATCAAACGAACAAATGATACAAAAGGTGATGATGCATCAGTATCGTATTATTACACTATATAATGTCATTAATCGTAATCGTTTATAATTATCAATTCTTCGCTCGTGTATATTTTTTTATATATTTAAGTCAGGCAAAAATTGACGACCTTGCAATTATACAACATCATAACTCCGAAGATAAAACGTTACGTTCACGTTACTTTTAAGAATCACAATGCGCGCGCATACACTCTCATTCAAATTTCAAATTCATTCATCCGTTTGTTCTAGTATCTCCAATTTTTTTAACATTCGCGCTTTCTCTCTCTCTCCCTCTCTCTTTTTTTCTATTCACCATCTTCTCGCAAGTCTCATCCGTCATTCATGCATCGTCACATTACAAATATCGCGCAACAGCAACACTAGCAGGGCTCTGTCTACGTTCTAGCATTCGTAACAGTATAAGTGCATTCTCTTTTTTTTTAAACTCAAAAGTGTATATACAGCCCTGACCAGTGTCGCTGATAATAAACGCATTCCCGTTACAAATTCACTCGTTCAAGAAATACGAATATATTGCACCGTAGCGGGTAAACAACGATGAGACAGTAAAGAATAAAAATTCGAAAAAATTGAAAATTCCAACAAGCAATCCCATACGATTCTGATAGTCAGATTCTCCTCCCAGTCGGTAAGGAAGAAATCTCTTGTTATCCTTCCTTAATAGCGTTTTCGATTGGTCAATATTTTTTGCACGGAATTCGAGGTGCAGCTTATGTAGATGATCTGTAGACTGAAAATCCTGCACCCAGTTGGAGTAGAACCCCCCAACTCTGCACTGTCTACACCGAATAAGGTAAAATTACGATTTCTCAAAATCCCTGCTTTTACAATTGTTTGAGGTTGTATCTTTTACTAGAAATAAACGTAAAAAAGTACGAGGCTCGTTTCGCTAACTGCAATAGGTCTCGAGATATAGGTCCGTATTCATAGTCAGTGCTTGGGACGAACCACAGTCTTTAAGACCGTAGATATAGTAAGAATAACACATGGTAAAAGATGCCTTAAGATCGTGCTTAAAACGAAGAACCGACTCTGAATACGGGCCATACAGTGTTAAGTTACAGTAACGTGTAAAATTCCCACCGACCTAATATCATAGACTGTACTCGGTAGGTAAATCCAACGGAAGCCCACACAAAAAATAGAGTGCAATTCAAAAATTTGAACTTTATATAAAAAAAACTTCACACGTGCCTAAAGATCCTGCCAATCGAATACGCTATAAGAAATCGGTTCGAGAATTACAGCGAGGACTCATTGGCCCAAATTCTTTCTGTTTCATAATTTTTCAAATTTCTTTTTTTTCTCCACCAACTCTTTCTCGTTCAATGCTTTTACGACTACGGGAAATCTATAGGCTAACTTAACCTAACCTAACGCCAAAGCGCGTATGATTGTCCTACTAGGCTGTAATCCTACTATGGAGTCTGACATCGTTAAAAAGAAAACGAATTTTGGCAATAAACTTAGATCGCTAGCGTTCTTATTTTTTTTTCCATTACAATTATTATCGATTACACGGATAGTGACGATGGGGGGGGGGGGTATTTTCTTTAAGGGACGATTACTAAAAACAGGGGAAAATGGCGAATTTATTGCCGATCATTCGCGAGATTTTTTATTTTCCCCCTATCTCTCTCTCTCTCTCATTTTTCACGGAATTACAATTATATCGGCTAATTGTTCGATTACTTGCATAATTGATTCGTTACTTCAGCTAAACATCCGCTATTAATTACGCTACTTCCTATACTTTCCACGTTGAGGCCAGGAGCGGTTTATCGATCGACGATCGAATTATTCGATGTAACCCTAAAGGGATATTCCATTGGTTGACACGGAGTGGGGTCGGGAGCGTTAATTAAATTTAATTCGATACTTAATCAACGTCATCGTTAAAGAATCGAATAATTTTATGGAATCCGATATGAAAATTGTTTCTAATTTAAAGATATATATACATACATATATATATATATCTGCATACGTATATCTATAGTATACACGCTCCTGGTTCCTTTCGCTATTACACAGTGTGACGTCACGTTTTTAATTATTTTCTTTTTTAATTAACACGCTTTTAATCTCTCGTATCAATATGCGCAAGTATACCTGTACGCTCCTCATATGTATAGATATACGAACTCTTCTATACACTGTTATTTGTTCCCGCTGTATAATTGAACACAACTTAAAAAAAAAAAGGAGAAAACCGTAAAACTGTACAGTCGAATGGAGCGCGACGACGCTCCGCCATGAATCAGCACGGCCGAGCGTCGCGACGTCGGCTTACACTTTTAAGTAATAATTCTATATATACGTATATTACTTATGCGTAACTCATATGCGCGTCCTAGAGCGTACATCGTAATTGCGTGATGTCTCCATGTAATTATTTTTTTATATTTCTTTAATATAATCTACCTTGCACTCCGTGCTTAGATTTTTGCTCAATCACTCAAGTTAGCCTTTCAGTAAATCTGATAAATCTCAATCCTTCGGGTCACTATTAATTAACTTTATACAGTTTGATATTATTTTTCTTTCTTGCTCTCACGGATTCGCGCGCGTCAGGCGCTATGACGCCTAGAAAAGGTTTCGATTTTCGAACAGTCGAACGGGGGTATATTTTTTCTAGGTTAGAATAATTTTTACGTTTTTTTTTTTTTTTCGACTTAACGCTGAATTTTTTTTAGCCACGACACATTGGGCCCCCTTTGTTTTTATCCTATCGCGCTAGTAGATCGTATTTTAATATTTGCAATATCACGGGATGACTTTTAACGATTGAATGATACAACGTGCGATGATTTACTAAATTTATTTAAATTATAAGGGCTTACGGGCAACTTGACTCGTGGAAAATATTTTTTTTAATTGTATATTACTTGGAATATTACGTGGGATCGGTTATTTTCTGATCGATCATTTAAAAAATACGATCTTTCGAGACGCGGGAAACGGCGCGACTTTTTAAATCCTCCTGCGCGGATTCGTTGAAACGAAAATTCTACGTATCGTTTCTTCAGTCTTGTCGCGCGTCGGTCGTGTACGCGCATACATTTTTATACTTTTGTTCGCTCATGTTTCAACGCGATTTTATAATAGATGCCTGCCTGGAATTTTTATTTTCGTCACTCCTTTCTTTGCTATTTTCATTCTTCAATCGTAATCGCACAATCCCTCGATTCCTCAGTTCCTGCTATCAAGAGAGACTCGGCAAAGTCTCGCTCCGAGTATTAGGGTGACAATTATAATTAAAAAAAAAATGATATACAATTGGGACTATAAAGCAAAAAAAATGATCTAGAGAGCTTCGAATGATAAATGGTGCTGTCAGTTGTTGCAAAAAATATTGTAAAGCAGACAAAAAAGTCCGGTGCGTCGATAAAAAAAATTTCGATAATTATGATTTACGTGAAGTCGCGTCGTATCGATGGAAACTGGTACTGACGAGAACGACGACGGACCTAGGGCGCGTAGAAAAAAGATAGTCTGCGCGTATCAACCGTGTTAAAAAAAAAAAAGGAATAAAGATGCCTTAAAAAAAGAAGAAAACGAATCCGGGACTCGTAGCGGGCAGTGAAGAAGCAGCGGTATTCGTAATAGTATTACTAATAAAGTTAGTGATAATATAGCAATAAGGCAACGATAGTTAGGATTACAATGTATAATATAATAATAAAAGGTGACGATAACGGTGATAGCGATTAATGCACTTAAAAAGCATAAAGATAAGAGCCAAAAGAAAATTCCTGGACTCGGCGCCGCTATTACGACTTTATGCGCGTTGACCGCGACGAGGATGACGACGATTATGATAATAATATAGCGCAGCGTAGCGCGTAATACAATTAAATCGTAGGAATAAAAATAATAATTAACAATAATGAAATACACGATTAGTCGTTACTCTTCAGTATTGGAGATCTAAGTAAGACAGTGGTAGTGTAATATCACAATAAGGACTACTCAGGCCACACGAAACTAGGGGGAAGGGAGGAGGACAGAGCATACCTCCCCCCTCGATCCGAACATTCGCCTCGGACGTTACTACAGTGGCCATTTATAAATTTTGTTTGTCTGCTTGTATACCTTCGAAATTCATTTAAATCATTCTATTTAGAATCATGCGTTACGGCCTTTTTGTATAAACTAAAAAAACATCCTCGGCGAAGCTTTGTCCCGTGCTGTATATTTTTTTTTACTCGGGGCCATTTTTAGCTCGACGGTACCCAAACCTCCTAAGGTACAAGCCGGATATTTCGCAGTCCATAAATAAATCGTCCACGAGACTCGTTTTGCGCCCTAAGATGTCAACCCTTGGAACTACTATGAATTACGATGACACTGAATCACCATGACGACAGGGGATGATCCTAACCACAGTAGTACTCAAGGTGTACTTGTCCGGCACGCGATCTGCCGTCGAACTAATTCCACGTTTAAAATAAAAAAACAAATCCGAGTTTTCAAGCAACGGAGCTCTAAAGGATTATTTGAGGATGACCTAGATGGAATACCCTGGTTCAGGGTATTACCTTTCAGGTGGTCACGAGTCTCGTAGAGATAGACTGTCTCCAGCTTCTCAGCAATTGTTAAGATTCCTGCCGATCCAGCCACTTCCGTCACGCATCTCAATAGTAACGGTGACCGAGAGTCTCACCCCCAGGTAGTCAGTGCTTCTCGGGGATGCTCTTGCGCCAATACTTGAAATTCTGTTAGACGACACAGACTCGCGAGTGCGTTTAAAAGTGGCTGGCGCAGACCCGGCTTCACAATATCGGAGGTAGAAACGTGCCGGAGTCGTCGAGATTGGGATCCAGACTGGCGACGATGTCCCCGGTGGAGGCGTGACGTGGTTGAGATGGTTGGGCACCGCTGCCAGCTAGTGCATGGCTACTGGCGCTGCCATTGAGCTTACTCTTGACTACCAGAGCACCGTTATCGGCATTATCTATCGCCGTGATCTTCGAGACGCACTTCCGGCCACGGTACAGTCTGTAGAGGCTGTACTGCTGCTGAGGATCCTCCATCGTTGTGGCCCTCTGACGTGCGGCACTGACATTAACGGTTTTCGCGTGGGCCGGTTGAGGTGGCTCCACCACTGTGCTTACTACTGAACTAACGACCGACGACGTCATCGCGGAGGATGAACTTATATGCGATGATGAAGAGTTCAGCCACTCGTGACGCATCGCTTCGTCGGGTGTCATGCGCTTCTTCGCGTCCCACCTAATTGCACAATTATTTCAATTAAAAATACGTCTGGATCGATCAATCGATGTCATTCGACTTCGTCTGACTACTCACTCGAGACATCTGCTGACGAAGTCCACGAAGAGCGTGTCATTGCACCGAAGTGCAATAGCCAAACTTCTGCTACCAGGTCGCCTCTTTCTACCCTTGCTGTTTGTCACGCAACGAGGGTTTCCTTTGGAATCTAGAATGATCAAGGCTAGTTTATAATAGACGTTCAAGGGGTACGGGTAACTAGGTGTCCCAGGTCTTTGATTATCCTTACCAAAGAAGAGCCTGCGACGGGATGCATGACTGATGAGTTGCTCTGGTGGCAATCCCAGGACTTCCATAACGCACGCGAGTTGCTCCACCTCGTTCTCGCCCGGAAAGAGCGGATATCCGGTGTAAAGTTCAGCTAGAATACAGCCCAGGCTCCACATGTCTATAGGAGTGCCATAGGGCAGTCCTAGGATGACTTCGGGACTTCTGTAAAACCTGGACTGTATATATGTATAAACTCGTTGATGGCTGTAGCAGGAAGAGCCAAAGTCGATGACTTTGATCGAGCTGCTACCACGCTGCTTCAGAAGGACATTTTCCTGGAAAGAAAAATATAAAAGAACGATGAAATAATTCCATCCCTCTGACGCTTGTTCGTTCAAAGAACCAAATTTAAAAATAATTACCGGCTTTAAATCGCAATGAATAATATTCTCCCTGTGTAGCAGTCTTAAACAATTGATCAGCGAATTGGCAAATCGCCTAATCAAGCTCAAGCTGAACCCTTGATAGTTGTTCTTCTTTATCAGTTCGTAGAGATTCAAGCTGCAATAAGTAAAACAAAAATTTTATTCATCCCCTTAAACTCTTTACCCGTTCTCGTCTATATCAAAAGAACCATGCACCGCCATTGTTAAACGAAAATTTACGTCTTCAACAAGTTTTCTCATTTTAAACTTCTCAGGCGAAACAAAGTATACCCCAGTTCGCATTGAAAAGTGCATTTTATTTCCATTCACTGAGCTTTCACAGCCGTGATTGGTGGTACCAAGAGCAAGTACAGCCAACTGGGGGGTGGTAAATCTATCTCAGAACGTTCGCGTTACCTCATGAGTTCAAAGCTGATGCACAAGTGATTCCTGAAGTAGAAATACTCTAACATGTGTATGACATTGTGGGATGCATTAGCCTCCAGATCCTTCTTTCTCAGATGATCCAGAATCCGTACTTCGATGAGTGCTTGATGATGGAACCTCTTCTTGTTCCTGCAATTTCGATCCACCATAAGTCAAGCTCAATACAAATTAAAGGAATCGAATGGAGTGTTACGAAGACTTAAAATTATGTAAATATTAATTTTATTAATTAACATGGAGACTTAATCTCCTTCCCATACCTGATTATCTTAATGGCGATATGCTGTCCTGTCTTGTGGTCCAGTGCCCTGATAACTTGACCAAAACTCCCCTTACCGATCACCTCCAGTATCTCGTACCTTTTCAGAAAAATACAGTAAAGGCATTGATCAAAAAATCCTCTTTTGCCATAATAGGTATAAAACAAGCATAACTCTTTTTCAATGAACAATCAAACTGTACCTGTACGAAATGTGGTCGTGAAGTACTTTATTGTAACTGCCATTGTCATCGTCGTATCCACCGTTCTGCGAAGCACCCTCTTCACCGTGAATCTTACAAGCAGCCAATCCCAAGTACCAAATTTCAGAGTACTTTTCAATTTCAGCACGTTCAAACTCCGTGAGCCGTGATCCATAATACTTGGTAGCTTCCTGAGGTGTCATGGGCACTGTACTGCCTGTAAAATAAAAATCCAAAAATAAAAAACATATCAAGCGTTCAATAAAGAGGGAAAGAGAAGACCATGTGCGCATAAAAATCAAAGAGTCGCTTGATATTTTACAAAACGTTTGGGGGAAAAAAAAATTTACAAAATTTCATATTAAAATTTCAATACAAAGTCAACAGTGTTGTTTCAAAGTATACAAGGGTACCAGGAGTATTACGTATTGAAATCCTCACAGGAATATTCATGAGACCCAAGGAATAACCAAGGCGCTACTCAAAGAAAAATACTTTTGATCCTGCCTTGTGAAATTGATTAAAGTAAATTTGAAACATTCTTTTTAACGCCTCCAGCTAAAATTCAAAAATAATCAAGCGAAAGCCTAAAGGCATTGAATTTTGGTATCAACATCCCCTGGACCATGGGTGATCATATTATAATAATTAGACCAACACGGCACCCCCCCCCCCCCCCCCTTACTCTACTATTATTTTACAGCTCGTATTGCTTCGTTAATTCACTGCAGGATGAATGACCGTATCAGGCTGCAAGTGAACTAATCGTTCTCTATTAATAAGCTGCCGTATATATTAACTGTTAAATATGTCGTAATTACCATATCCCTCCACGTGAGCGCTGCTGTTGAGAGAATCTTGTAACGGCACATTGTGGATATTGTTGATGGTCGAATTATTTGCATTGTTGTCGTGTCTGTCGACTCGAGTAGGTTTGGCACCACCGAGTGATGGTAATTTCTGAAAAACGAAAAAAAAAAAGATTTTTTTAATTCACGTCACTTGCATTATCCCATATATATCGTAAGTCGCAATAAGCGAACAAGTATTGTCGTAGGGGGTGAAATTTGAACGATAAATCATATATTTTTTTTAATGTAGACATTAATCGAGATAAATGTCTCGGGATAATTTTTTTATGCGTGAAAAAAATCTCTCTATATATATATACATTTTTTTAGGTTGGCGCAACCGTTATAATTTTTTTTTCTACTTCTGGCGTCTACGGCCAGATGAAATATCTGAAAGTCACGAAGGAGTCAAATGATGGCAGAAAAGACTTTGGACGTGGGAAAGCATCGTGTGACAGGGTGGAGAGAGGGGAGTACAAGGGAAAGGGCGGAAGGCTGGATGGAAGAAAATTAATTTACCGACCTTTCCTACGTTAAGCTCAGACAACAACCCCTGGGATTTTTCGAACTTTGAAGATTTATTTGTACGAATAATGGAATGGGCATTGGGATCTTACAGACGGTATCTTACAATTTAAGGGCTCTGGAGGAACGTCGTAGGGATGCTGGGTTACGTGTCAGAGGAATTGATAAGCTGCAATAAGTAAATTTTGCACCGCTGACGTCATTTTACGTGAAATTTATTCGAATAAAGAACGCGAAGACCTCGATTACGAAATTTAATAAAAATTTTGAAAAAGCGGTGGATCGATTCTCCATTTATTTTTCTCGTCTGCGAATAATAATAATAAACAAATTCTAATCGACTATATATAAGCACAGTCATTAATTTACCAGTGAATTTAATCAGAACCACAGCCAAGCGTCATTTTAATTCCAATTCCTGTGAGTAGATTTTATCAATGAAAAATAATGGCTTTGCACTTCCCAAGGAAAATTCACACTCGTTCACTAACGCAGGTCGAATTATTCCAGCATTATTTTTCTATACCCAGCGTGCCCATATAAACGTACGTTAAAAAAAAAAAGCATAGTACATAGATGCACATTCACTCCTAATGATTAATTAACATCTACATGGTCATGAAATTTTTCCAGCAGATAAAAAAGTTAACGACCCACCATGTTTTTTCCCCCTTTTATCACCGGTCTTAGTAAATTGAAAATTGAAATAAAAAATTTTTGTCCACAAAAAATTAATATAGTACATTTACGTATGATGAACAATTAATAAATTTATAGATACAATTTAAAAACCCGTTATAAAGCAACACCCGGTATACAACCCGAGGACGTTGTATCAAGATTAATAAAAAGAGCCGAGTGGAATAACCGAGCAGCTGAGAGGTCGACACGCAATATAAATTGCAATTGTACGAAGTCAGCTGTGAGAAGAAATCAAGACTGATAAGAGAAACACAAGTAGCTCATAATGTATGACGTGATTGAAAAATTAAAAAATTTCTTATCTGTTATTTGGTAAAAGCCATATAACTTTTTTTTCCTCGAGATATCTACGCGTAGATAGGATTGCCAGTAGGTAAATAATGATTCTTATCCTTCATTTCATAAGATCCGTATAATTTTTCCCTATTAAATTATCAATCCTTGCTACAAAATATACTCGACACATGTAACACCAGCATAAGACACCTACGCCTACGTAGAACTGTCAGTAGACAAATTCGACGTGAAACTAGCTGATAAAAAAAATTGCAAAATAAAAAATTCTTATTCCTTATCTCACAAAATTCGTATAATTTTTCCCTATTAAAATATCAATCCTTGCTGCAAAATATACTCGACACATGTAACGCCAGCTTAAGACACCTACGTGTACGTAGGACTGTCAGTAGGCAAATAATGATTCTTTGTGCAACTATGCAACTATGCAGTTTGCCTTGTGACATCTTGCCGTACCTACCTTTCTAATCTCCCAGCTCAACCCGTAAGCACTGACGCGCGTTACCTCAGCGCATACGTTATCTCGGCGCGAAGCACGTGGGTGCCATTGCTCGCGTGCGGAATTACGCAAGGAGACCATAGAGCCACTTTCTCGGATAATTAATGGCAACTATGTGGATCAATTAGAAATTTTGTTCGACGATTTATACACAACGGGTGTACAATATATAGCAACAGCCACTCCGTAGCTAATTGCGATATTCAATTACAACGCTTGGAATTTACTGTGCGTGCTCCGTCACCGCATGGTACGTTATTACATACGTATGCGCGTATGATATATAATACGTATGTGGACATAATACGCAATCGACTATTGTCAGCGACTGCGACCAATTCTCTTCGACTGTTTAAATCGCCGACTTGAGAACACAGTAAAGTTATATGGTAGTTGTTTAAACGTAACACGAGGCGCCCCCAGGTACACACAGTGTGTACACGTATGACGTAGGACAGGAAACTCGAGCTTATTGACTTTCCTATCTGTCTCATACGTGGGCTCTGGATTTAATTTGTACAGAATGTTGGCACGCCTGGGATTTATTAAACATGTGTGTACATAAGTTATGCCTTTTTTTTTTACCGGCATAATTTCAATACACGTTACACATACGTATATAGAAAATTTATTTATAGACTGAAAATAGATACGGCATACGTGTCATACGTGATAAAATTCCAATTTTATAAACTTGACGTATTAAAATATGTAAAAAAAATTTTGAAAAAAAAAAGAAATAGCTACCACGAGCTTTATGCGCGAAGCAGGGTGGTCTTATGATTGATTTCTAAGTTGGCGACAGCAAATGGGACAGCAGCCAATCGGCTTGAAGCATGCTGACGAAAGTTTGAAACCGAAAAGTTTTTTTATTAACTTTGAGACTGTAAATGGGAAATTTTGATATCGCGAAAAATCTCGCGAATCGTCGAGACGCGTCGCGACGTGGAAATTCACCTTTTCGAAGAAACACAGTTTCTTCCGTTTTAATTAATTTTCTCGCCAAGAACAAAATGACGTCACGAAAGCTCGATCGACGTATTTAATCAAGGACCGATCTCGGTTTTCAATGTAACGACGACGAGCGTTAATTAACCTTTGACAATGACGAGGAAATGTAATCGCTTGCTGCACAATAAAAGCGAAACTCGCCTTAAGGTGTATATAGGTATACATCGTGTATTTTAATTACTTTTTTTTTCTCTTTCCAGCCACCGGTTAACTCGCCAAAGAGAATTTATACTCGAGTTAAAGTGAATTTGGGTAATCTGATTATCTCGGGCAATGAAGATCCACCTTGTTATTTTTAGCGTCCCAAAGAAAAACGAGCGAACACGAAAAGTCGTCAAATTGAAATTACCATTAAGCTTCGACGGACGATAAAGTCAAATGGCCAGGGATATAACCTAGCGGTATATATACACAGCATATATATATACACATCACGGAACACGTATACATTGTTAAACCTCATAAGGAAGAAATCTCAATGATTTTTATCTTGTACCTAACAACGTGAAAAATTAACGCAACGACACTAATGACTTTTCACCGTTGGTCCATTACTTTGCAAATTGAAAAGTTAAGGCTATTTTCAACGTGACGAGTTTGCCCATCCAAACTGAGAAAAAAAAGTACAAATTTCGCTGGCTCGTACTCGCTCCAGCAATACAGACTGATCGATCGATCGATACGTCCGATCGATTGATTTCGTATAATTAATCGGCTGTATTGTCCCTGACCTGCCTGTTCTCCATTAGAAACACGAATCATCGCCGACCGACTCGAGCGCGCGTTAATTAATGGCAATTGAACACGAGCGCAAACACATCAACTGGAATCTCGACGCCGTGGCGTCGCGACGCATCTGACGCCACTTGATAATTGATAAAATTTTTATTTGAAATATCTATCGATCACCCCACTTCGTAATTTTTTATATTAATCAGGGGGTCGAAATCTTATTTTTAATTGTCAAGTAAATCGACGTAGCGACTTACTGATACGAACAACACGAGGAACTTAATAGAGCGAATTGTTTGAAGCGTCCTGCATTAAGGCTTTAATACCGATCCAATTAAATTCCCCACTGATTGACTGCACCTGCAACGAAACCGAGACTCGACCTACGTGTTATCAATATGCGATTAATGGCGAACCAATACAAAATAAAATTATACGAATAATGGTGACAAAGTTTAATGAAAGTTTTATCAAGGATTTATAATGCAAATAAATTTTGCCGATTAAATCACGTATCTATTTATATGCTACTTGTATTCGAATATATATGTACCTTTGTTTGACATCAAACCGTATTATCACTGTTTCTAAGCTTAGCGACAAAACTAATCCCAAATCGGTATCTAGCTGACCCACGTGAAATCGTGTCGCTTAATCGCGATGCGATATACTCAGAATCGCAAACGGGCTGGTTTCCAAGCCGACCTATATATATATAGCGACGTAAATATTCTTAATCAGAAAAAGATTAGCGAAGTCTGATTTCGATTTTTTTATCTGAGCCATAGATCATTTTGCTTTTGAAAATGCGTCACATATGGATCGGCGTGCTATTTTTGATAAGAAAATATTCGAATAAATGAATTGAGTGTTTGAAAAAATTTCCATTTTTGTTTCAATAATTTTTTTTTAATCGGACACCCGAAAGACACGCCAACTAGACTTGGTCGGAGTAAAAATAGCTCGTGGACAAATTTCATGAATGGGCGCCTAACTGTCAATCTGCACGTGGGCGACGGGTATTAAATATTAAGCAGCTCGCATTCCAAGATTACGTCAAGACACGGACCCAATGTTTCGACTAAGGACTACACGAGTTTTACGTAAGGGAGTAGCAGGAAAACGATACTTCCGTGCGTAAGCATAATGGGATGCGTCGGTAACGTAGGACACGTTCGTTACCGACCGAGCAGTCAATAAGCCTTTACACGTAAAATAAAATATCCACATAATAAATAACGAGTTACAAGGCCTACGACGACCTTAAGTCACAACGTGTAATATGGAAGTAACGACGCGACAGAATTATAAAAAAGATATATATATACCACCATATACAAACATATATACATGAAATTGTTCTCGCATACCAGATACAAAAACAAAAACGATTTTATGCAAGATGTAAATGGCACAAGTATGTAAAGTTTACGATAGTGCTATTTTTAATCGAAAGTATTACGCCTGAGTCAGGCGTATTCACTGTGTCGAGACCTGACAGTCGAGAAAAATAATTCGAAACTGCCGAGCGAGATCGTCATGAAAATTTTTTTGGATCGTCAATGATTTGAAAAAATGTTAGGTTAGGTCAGTGAAAAAAGTATCTTGCGCTCGTTTGTCATTTTACACGTGCTAAACGAGACCCGGGCCAACAAATGCACTGCTGTACTATCGGAATGCATAAATCTGCAACGATCCCATGTGCCGAGTCGAAATCGGTCGCCGAGTTCCGGTTTTACGTGTTTCCATGTGCCGTCGTCGGAGGCTGCGTCGCTTCTCAATAAGGCAATGAAATCTTAGTAATTCTCAGAAGGCGCGAAGCTGCTACGATGCGAATACAGAATGAAAGAAGAATCCTGACCAGATTACACGACGCTTAAAAAATTACCTGATAAACATACGCGCACACATAAATACAAAATAACTTAAAAAAATTTGAGTTGAAAAAAAAATTTTTTTGCAAAAAAATATTTTTCGAACTCGGAAATAAGAAATAAAAAAAAAAGTCAACTGTCCTACGAAAAATTCTTATTGCCCACTTAACAGTGGGCACTGACAACCCACCTAAGGAAATTCAATCCTGTTATCGTCGTCACGCTTTTATCATATCGAATTAATGATAAAACGCGAAGGGACCGTGTCCGATGCTTTTCTCAAAACCCGTACAACGTATCGCGAAGCGTAAAATTTTTTGGTTTCGATAAAAATTTCCAAAATCCCGTACGACGACCCAGAAGGTGTCTCTGCCGTCGCAAAGATAACAGTAAACAAACAGAATGATTATCGGGCATTTAATTATTTCCAATGCACGCTGTTGGAACTGTCAAATGAACCGTCGATGGGGCCTGGCTTCTGGGTCACGGTACTGGGACTTATGGTGGGGACTCATGGGAACCGGATACCAGGGAGGGTCTTGACGAACAGGCCCCGCGGCCTTGTTGCACGTGAGTACACACGTGTCCTCGAACACGTGTCCAACCAGTACCGGGTATAAGTACTTAGTCCATACGGGTGTACTAGGATACTTGTATGCTGCTTTTACTAAGTACTTGTATATAAATACTATGTCACGTATGTTTGACATGTGTTTCTCAACGTCCGATCGTACATAAAGACTCTCCATGAAGAATAAAAGGTCGGAACATTCGATCGAGATCGTCGACCGCACTTCATCTCCATTTTATATCAGAGAACAAAGGATCCGAGCAGACGGCATTCACATGTAGCGACAGCGACGCCCGCCTTAAGTTGCGAATGAAATATTAATCATCCCATAACGAATCATATATATATATACGTATAGTCTCGGTCATGGGACATAATCATCCGCAGTTATGTGCGTAACTACGTAGGTTGTCCTTCGTCCGATATCGCATGTAGCGACACGCGATCTTTGGTATTCCATATTCCTTATCCCTGAACGTGCATTCAATTTTGCATGGCAAAAGAAGAAACCGTGTGAAACGGCAAAGCGCTATATTGAGTATTCGCATTTTATGTCCTGTTTTATTTATTTTTTTTTTATTTTCATGCCTTTGAGGCGTACATTTTGCCTTATACAGGATTTACTTGAAACTTGGTACCGTCATAGTGAATCAGCCGTTTTGAACTTCATGATTTTTAATTGAAATCCAAATTTAGCCAAATTTGAAATCCCGGGTTACAATTTTCCCTCGAATCGGATCTAAATTACTGTATTTCTTTGTACAGTTGCCTGGGAGTATTCCCGAGTCTAACCATACTTAGAAGGGTTAATAGATACAATTGTACAATTGAAATGAAAAACGCCCACTAATTTTCCCGTGTGTCCAAAAATGAACAAACGTATCTGAACTCATTCATGTAGTTTTGCAATATTGCATCCGTCATAGTAGATCAGCTGTTTTGAATTTCATGATTTTTACTTGAAATCCAAATTTAGCCAAATTTGAAATCCCGGGTTACAATTTTCCCTCGAATCGGATCTAAATTACTGTATTTCTTTGTACAGTTGCCTGGGAGTATTCCCGAGTCTAATCATACTTCAAAGTGTTAATAGATACAATTGTACAATTGAAATGAAAAACGCCCACTAATTTTCCCGTGTGTCCAAAAATGAACAAACGTATCTGAACTCATTCATGTAGTTTTGCAATATTGCATCCGTCATAGTAGATCAGCTGTTTTGAATTTCATGATTTTTACTTGAAATCCAAATTTAGCCAAATTTAAAATCCCGGGTTACAATTTTCCCTCGAATCGGATCTAAATTACTGTATTTCTTTGTACAGTTGCCAGGTAGTATTCCCGAGTCTAATCATACTTCAAAGTGTTAATAGATACAATTGTACAATTGAAATGAAAAACGCACACGAATTTTCCCGCGTGCCCGTGAAATTTTACAAAGGATTTGTTATCGTCGAATTGTCGAAATACGAGAAATTTCTAATGAATGACATCGCTAGTATGACTGTACGACGGTATTATGACGCGTTCTCAAAGTGCGACAGTATAATACCATACCGTGCGTTATAGGGAATAAAAGAGCTAAATTGTATGGTTATAAATAGACCAGAGGATCGATAATTATTTTTGAAAAAAAAAATCGCAATATTAAACGGACGTTCTTGAAAACGTCATCTCTGCGCTCTGCCGTCCTCGTGACTCCGTGGAAGCCGATAATCATCGTCACGCTATCGCGATTGTGGATGAGCCTTAAGATGACGATACCGACTACCGAGTAGAATGACGACGAGATTCGTAATCCTTTTTTTTTTCGCCAATACGATTAAATTTCTTGGAATCGAACTATGACGTATCTTCACTTTCTATTTCTTCCATTAACTTCAGTGATAAGGAAATTCCTTGAATTAAACAAACTTCAAATTAGTCGTGAGTCAAGTGATTTTCGACGATTGCAATTAAAATGCAGCTTAATCGATCATTTATAAAGCCACGTTCACACGGGAACAATACGCGTGCGATAAAGTGGTAACCGGATCCCGTTTGACGTTTGTTTACTTTTTTGACGTTTCGTTGACACTCGTGCTTATCTCCGTAATATTTATATGTAAAAGGTAATCTCCACGCGGACGACGGTGCGTATAAACGACACGCGCACCGTTCGACGCATGTCCGATGATACGTGAGTGTCCGTATACGTTGGCGGAATAAAGAAATGCATTGTTTGGTATACATATGCATATGCTGACGGAAGTCACGTGGAGTGGTCGCACGGCGAGCAGGAAGCGATGTCAATACAAAACAGACATCAAAGTGTCATTATGCAAGGGAAGAAAGGAGCCTGTACCGGCAACGTCGGTTTAACCAAGGAAAAAAAAAAAATTTTTTTTTTTTAAATTTAACAAAAACGAAATAAATATTAAAAAAAAAGTTTTAGGTAGAAACATTTGAAAAATGTTATCGAAATGTCAATTAAAACAGTCGTTTGTCAACAGTGATTTTTCACGCAACAGTCACATCCTGAAACAGACATTGCACCTAGTGGATCCTGCAAAAATTATCCATCGATGTAGCGAGAAACTGGGAGGAAAACAAAAATTACGTGGTCCTGCCTAACATTCGAGTTAACCAAATCGAATTGAATTGAATCGAGTTGGCACAGCAGAATAGACCGTAACTGATCAGACCAGTGGAGCACAGTGAAGACAAATTTTTTAATAGTCCGTCATTTGTCATTCCTTTGTCTGCAGAAGCGACCGTTAGCGACAAGACGCGTACGCAACGTGCAGCCACGAGGGCGTGAGAACGTAAAGTAGGACGTCGCGACGCCGGGCGTCTGCACTGGAAGCGTTAAAGTAGATTGGAGAAAAAAAAATGCTACTTTTGCAGCATTTGTCAAAATTTCAAAATTTTGAAAAATCATTTTTTTAATCTCCCACTTTCCCATTTGATTTTGAAAAAAAAAAAAAAAAAACCTCTTTTGAAATATGTTGAAACTTTATCGGCTCATCCTACTCGTACGGAGCTGCCTAAGTGCCGCTGGTATGTGGACATGTATTAACCCACTAGCGACTTGATGGTCCAGGAGAATATTATTTATTTCAAGAGCAATCGTCAGGACCCTCGCTAACAGACGGACAGACGGTCACGTCCATTAGCATAGGTGGAAGTATTTATATGACCATCCCAATGGCCGACATACGTGCACGCAGGCGCATAAAGTCAAAGTGCCTAAGCGACTGAAGTATAGTAGTAGATAACAGTAAATAACCAGACGCGGAAGATTTTTAAATTTCGACATGCTTTTCTTCCGAAATTTTCATGACAATGTTAATGACGTATGACACTTCGTCTAGTAGCGCCGCACGTGATACATGTACTGGGTGTCGTGAAAATAAAACTGAAAATATTCATAAGACAGCACCGCGCATGTATAAAGTAAAAGAATGAAAAGTAGTAAAAAAACGTACATCTACAAGTAGTAAAATATTGAAATTTTTTAAAAAAATGGACTTAAAATATTTCATTTATTCTTTTGACTTTTTTTTTCCAAAAAATTCACACTCCATTAAAGTTAACCAGTAAGGTGAGAAGGCGGCTTGTGAATACGATATGGGGGTCCGTGAAAACAATTTGACGAAAAGCGTCCCGAATTTAATTTACAACTCGACGCTAATTTTACCAAGCAGGGTACGTCCTTAGAAATTTACATGAGCGTCGCCAAAGGCGACGTCGATTTCTAACGAGACCGATTACGCCGCATTTGCAATGCAACGTCAGTCCTACTTGACCCAGTGGAACGACTCTGTGGACAATTCTGAATATTCAAAAAAAAAAAACTTGTGAATAAATTCAAGCCGATACCGATTCATAAAAAATGAACGATATCAAAATTACAAAAATTTTCCGAAATTTTTATAAAAATACACTAACAAAAAACAGTTGTTTTATACATAAAAAATGTCAAAGCTCAACGACCTTGATTGAGAAAAAATCCTATATAAAAATTCCCGCCGCCTCGAAGGCCCCCGTAAACTTCCGGCGTAGCAATGCGCGTAAAAATCATGCAGGAAACGGAGATTTACGTGCCGTTAGAAATCCTCGAACAATCGGGTTCAGGGGCGGTCAGAAAATGTGCGACCGGAGTCCATATATCGTCGCATGAGAATTACACCCTTACAAGAACGGCTTAGATAAATTCTGATAAAAATTTTATCTCGACGATTTCTTGCTAACGGTATCAAAATCTCTTGCTTCGTTATAAATCGATATTATCGTTATGTCAATTCTATATTTTTAATATTGTCTAATAGACAATATTACGAAACCACCTGTCGTCTTCGACAGTTTATCGAGTATCGAACTACCGAATCGATTTTCACGTCGTTTCACTTACAATTCCAAGAACCAATATCTATCGAACACGATCGATCCTACCAGCACTGAACTGATATACCCGGGTGCAACGTACGGATAATAAATATGAACGACCCGACGACTCTTAAATATTAAAAGCCTTTCGACGCTGGAAAGAAACGTCGATAATACTTACGATGGGAAACACACACATAATTAAGCACCCGGTATACGAATGGGCATAGACGAGTAGATAAAAAAAAATTCCTATATGTATGTATAAGTCTGATAGAGCATGCATGGTTGAATTCGAGACTCGTGACACGGGCCGGTCAGTGACACCGCACGAGTCAATTTCATTTTTCCGTATATATATGCCACGTTGATTATTGGTAAAAATATGAAATTTTTTTTGACAGGTCTAAAAAATTTTCGAAATCGAATTTGAAAAAAATTATTATATTATAATTATTATTCTCAACGACTTGCATATCTATACTATCGCGAAATTCGAGCCGCAAATATACTGGCGGATCGAATTACGCACGACGTGTGCGCATGCGCATATTTATAGTCCCAATGGGATCCTCCTTATGGGAGTATGACGTTCGCCAGCCATACAAATGCAAACAGTATGTATTAATTCGCAAATTGTTATTGCAAAATCATGCACAGTCAGTCATTGTTTAAAGATGCATATTTCATTGCTTTGATCGTCGTATCGATTCATCGTAACATTCAAATCCATACACAGCCTTAAGCTGTATCCGCAGTCGTTATTTTCGAACCACCCTATACATACTTTTTCGCCACTCTTATAATTTCATGCGTATTTAGAATCGCGTAACGAATCACTTTTTAAAAATTCATTAACGTATCTGATGATCTTGAAATTTTGCCAATCGCCAATATATCCAAGTAATTCGCATATGAAAACAAAAAACATTGAACTGAATAATTTTCAGCAAAAATATTAATTCCTAAAAATGGCAATACATTGTGCAAATTTAATAATTACAAAAAATTTTCAATTTACAAATATTTTGTTTCTCCCTCTTACAGCAAATGCAAGTTACAAGTCACCCAATTACCATTGATGATCAAACAATGATTTTGCACGAAATCATTTAAAAAAAAAAAAAAAAATTAATTGCACAAGTAGTCAGCATTTCAAATTTTTCCAGTTTCTCTATTGCAACAGCAAAGTAGCCATTTACGAATTCGCGCGTAACTGTATCTCAAACGAATAATGGTAGCGCGGCTCAGGCTTTTTTTCTGATAATTGTTCAACGGGAACAAGGATGTGCCAGGAACAAAAATTCTTGATAACTCAAAGACGCACAGTCAACAACCGCAATGACCGTTAGCACTTTGTCCATCGTCTGATCAACACGGTCTGTTACCACTAACTACTTTATTAGTCAGTTACCTACTGACACGCGATCTATTTGCTATAACGTATATATATATAGTACAATCCAACATACTATAGTCAGTACAATACTATTCGTAAGTCGCTCAAAAAAATTACAGAAAAATGAAAAACCGTTATATAAATACAAAAAAATGGTCTCGTACTATAATGGTATTAATAATCATGTTTATTATTAGTAATTTAAATAGTCATTCATTTGGTCGAATCGTAATCGAGTATTGACATTTTGTAAAAAAAAAAAAAAAAAATTTTTTTAAATTACGTACAGTTTGTTTAGTTCGCGTTACGTAATATTTCAAACAGTAAAATTTCTGCAGTGGTAATGACTCGAATGATTTCATGCCTACCGCATGCACTTTGCTTGCACTTTGACAATCCGACGTGGATGACTAATTGTTGCAATACGAGCAGATGACAGTTGGGCAATATTTATAGAGGCGAACGTTGCACAGTTGACAGATATGAAAGTAAGGCGATATCCGTGTAACGTAAACAAAAGACCGACTGGATCGATTATCGATTTTGCAAAACAATGACCGATATTGCGAATAATTTTGAATCGTGTAAGTTTGCGTAATTTATGATCATCAATATTTCGCGCGACTTGCAAATTACGTTAATTATTCAGTAGATATTAATTTTAAGTGTGATCGTTACCTGCTGATCACTGCATTTTCTTTGACATTGACGGATATCAATTTTAGCCGCTTAAGCGTCATTGATCTTAATCGTCGATAGATTGGTTAATGAATTATTGCAAAAATCAAAAATATTCTTTAACGCGTCACTAAATTTTTTTCGATTTGACCCCACGATTAAATTTTGAATATTTTTTGAAATATTAAATAAATTTATGACAGTGATGAAAAAAATTTTCTTATCACCCATTAAAAAGTTTTATCGAAACAGCCTCTTTCTTTCCATTCGACGATCTTTCGCTCGAGCAAAGTTATCCCAGCTCCGAATGTAACAAAAGGAAACGGCCGTACCAGGAAAAGCATTCGAAAGTAAGAAACGGCAATGAGTGGTCATTAGAGGCATCGCCCGATTGTTAAGCCGGGTTCACAAGTGCACTTGGCACGATTCTCGCAAGGATCGTATAACCTGGTCGCAATTCTCATTGTCAGTCAAGTGCATCGATCTACGGGAGAGAAACGGCTGCTTTCGAAAAGATCGAGGGTGGTGGTTAAGATCGTAAAGATCTCTTTACCGATATATCGACGGATAAGACAGATCGATCGCGATGAGTTATCGCGCACAGAGAAGTTTCATGGTTGGTTTGATCGCTCTTAATCGAAATAAGCACAATTTGCATGGCAATGCAAACTTTCGATCCGAAAGACAAAACGCGAGATTCCCGAGATGAATTTCATGAATTTACGATTAAAAAGGATTTTTCATTAAAATAATAGAAAACTGTGAAAGTTATCCCGAAGCGAGTATATACTCCGAGTACTTTCGAAGAAATGATCTTCCTAGCTCGAAACTCCAGTACCGCACTTGTATAACACAGCAGATAAATTCTTTTTGTTCTCGTTGCGAATAAGAAATATCGCTGGTGCATACTGTTTACGTATCATATATTCATTTATACTGTGCATATATCCATATTCCACAGCAATATAATCTGCGATACTCGTATATCTATATCTACATATATTAATGCCCAACCGTAAAAAAATACCACCGGGCAATCACAGATGAATAGAAAGTTGTATCTGCTAATTCGGCCAACGCGCAGGAGTACAGGAGTAAGAGAAAAAAAAGAGTGACAATTAATAGTGATAAGTACCGGACCAGCTGGCAGTACCGTTTTTACTTTGACACATTAAATCCCGACAATAATAATACGAGTTAAAGTGTTACCGAACGTGAGACGCCCTGAAGCGAATTCCATGGTCAGCGAATGAGCGAAATTAGATTTACCGTGGCTTATGCGACGTTCGAGTTTAACGGTATCCGAGTAACGTTGCTAAAAGCCGTTTTTTTCATGAAATTCACACGCGTTAATTACAGACTGACGATAATCATCCATTACAACGAACGAATTAGGATAACGCGTGCAAAATCCACGCCAGCCTTTGTCCCTCGTGTAACGCTCGGAGACAGGCGTCTACAGGTTAGGTACGTCGCCGTCGCGACAAACAGTTTCGACTCGTCTTACCTTAGTCCTGCGAGTCCTTGGTCACTGAGACGAGATTGATGATATGATACGATTAAGTCCTCGGTTCTCTTTGAGTCACTCAGCCACTGTCTGTATCCTTTCACCGATCTCGTAACGCATCACACGGTTCTCGCACCTTTTACTTAACTTTACTGCAGCGCTGCCGGGCTACGCGCATGCGCGAGCCTCTATGTAACGAGGGCTGCTATTGGCCGAGAAAGAAACATGGCGACCAAGCATAATACGAACGCGGTACGAATGTACGTCGGGCTAGATCGATGTGGCTTGAAAGTATTTTAATGCTTTGACAAATATTTTTTGGCTACGACCAGGAATGGAAACGAGGACGTTGTTCGGCGTCGTTCTCATTGTACGTAAGTCCTGTTATACTTCAGTGCTCGGGGTAACAGTGAAATCTGGCATCCGTTAAATTAGGTTGATGCTTCTGCTAAACAGCCGCAGGGAGAGATAAGGCATAAGACGTCGGGCGTCGATTGGCACGTGCCGAAGTTTGCTCGGACAGCCTTGGAAGTAATTTAGAAAATCGTAAGAACGATCCACTCGCGCGACGCCCTCGTCGTTGCCTACGGAGTTTAACGACCCGTCCATTAAATAACGTTTTAGCCTAGCTTATCGTTCTGCTCGAGTCTTCTTGGCTTTTTTAAATTGTCTTTTAAGACCTGGCAAATTGGTGACCTTCAAAGCTCACGAGAGCTTCTAGCTGTTATCTAATGAAAAAAACTATCAGCCGATACTAACGTATGTATATTTATTCACGCGTTAAAATAATATTCTAAAAATTCAAGGATATTTCCGAAATACCAGTTTCACTGGATGCCAATGGAATATACGTTAAGAACGTTAAATTCGAATCTCTCTTGTACCCTGCATTATAACCAACGAGCGTTACACGTAATTGCAAAGCAACAGCTAGAAAAGTGAAACGCGAAAGTAAAATCGTGCTAAACTATTATAAGTAAATGGTGTTAACGGCGACGACCAGATTTCGATTTCGAGTTTAGATATCGATTCTATCGTAACGGTTTCGAGACATCGAGATGTCTCTGCAATTTCGAATTTTCACTATATACAATAACGACCTCACGCACGTATGGAGGTTAGGTTAGGTGTGTCTGCTTCCCATAGTAATTATCACGACACGAATATAACTGTAACCCAGCAATCGTGACGGTTTAGAAAGACCGATTAGGTTCAAGGTTAACGAACGACATTGAAAAATAACGAAGGAGCCATCGGATCTGTCATCGCGAGCCTTTAGCGAAGTGTTAAATAATTTCGGACGCCAGTTTCGGCACGTTAATAACTCTGAGGTTAGGAAGCCTCTCGGCGTTGATTTACGTATTTTCCTAACCGTCCTTTTTTTTTTCGTGATCTTTTTTTGAATGTTTTCGACTAAAAAAAAACTGTTTGGAGGCACTATAATTTTCGGAATTTTTTTCAGGGTCTTCGTCAGTGTCAGCTTCTTCGGATTTTACGTGACGACCGTCGCGGATTCCGCTACCTCGTTACGTAAGGTTACGCAACGATGCGTTTACGTTTCTTTTTTTTTTCTTTTTTTCCCAAAGGCCGCAAATAACAATAAATTGTCCTTACCTCGTGGGCAACGGGGTTGTTCTTATTTCGGCTGGCGTTGGATGAGTTATTAATGGAGGAGATGGAGGTGAGGGTGGCTGAGCCGACACCTCCGACTGTCTTTCCGCTGACCTTCGTTCCACCTCCGCCGACATCTTTGTGCAACGCTCCGGGACTCTGAAATGTCACGTAAGAAAAATCTTAGAATATTTATATAAGATCCAACCGGTATGAAACAACAGAAGTTATACGAAAATTTTCTTTTATACATATTCAAGCATTATTTATATTCGAATATTAATCAGCCCAACGCATATAAGCATGTTTAACGTCATTTCCCAATCTTGTTTATCTGATAGCGACAATCGATGGGATTTCTTGGAAAATTTCCAAGGAACGAGTGACAATAAAAAATTATTGACCAATGAGAGGAAACAGTCCTGATAACGATACTGTGATAAGAGAAAAAAACTCCGTGAAAAATGACATTTTCACGTTAAACAAAAAAATTTACTTGCTGGGTTAACAAAAAAAATATTTTTTCTCATATTTTCTAAACACACGCGGAACAAAGACTAATCAATTGGCAGGAGTGACTGCAACAAAATTCCCAGACGCTCCCGGGACAAAGATAACCACCGATTGTTACGCAAGACACGTTTACTTCATGCAAAAAAAAAAAAATTAAATTCTATCATCGGCGCCGAAGAGAAGCACGTTTTCTTTGATCACCGAGAAACAAGTAGAAAAAAATTCGATGCATTCTTTGTCGATATGACGGTACGAATAAAGTCTACGATTATTGTTTCTTTTATCCATTCGTCTGGCTATGAGCTTTAGCATAGGATTACCTACTAACGTATTATTTGTCTCCTCGCAGTACCAACTCCAGAAATAAGACTCGACAAAATCCCGAGAGACGTTCGATTCGCTGGAAACTACAGGGTGGCCACTGAAAGACTGAAGGATTTCAAGGTTGTTTTTTTTTTGTATCATTTTGTCTATCAGTAGCCACCTTGTATTATGTCTGTCTTTTTCATCATTTTTTTTTCCATGCCCATTTCTACCCTGGCAAAATTTTCATCCTGACTGTCAGACTTAGCAGACGACAGTATCGACCGAAGACAAAGGAATGGCGATACAGATTATTCGTATTATGCACTGCGCACAGTATGCAGTAGACTGCATAGCAGGTGGTAGATAGTAGTTATGAATAATCTGTACACGGTATATATATACAAGTATATATACGGTATATAAGATTGGATCAGTAAGCATTTTTGTTCATAAGCAGCTAATATCAGGTTGATAAATAATATCGAAGATAGCACAAAGCCAATGTTGGTCGCATTAGCGAGTATCGAATTCGTTCTTGGTAATAAAAAAAAAAGAATTTTCTTTTTACATTGAACGACAGTCAGCTTGCTTCGTTTATCATAAAATTAGACTGTTAGTCATTATATTTCCTAGATATCGAAAAATGTACTGTCATATTCTTTTATATGTAATTTGGACTAGTCACCAGTTTTGGTAATTATAAACGTGATAAGAGTCGCACCAATAGTCCTTGCGATATTAAGTACTAGCGAAAGCACGATTAGGTAATTAATGGTAAATTTAATAATTTTTAAGTTAATACTGATCTGAATACTAATATGAATACTCGTCTTAATTTTCATGGAAGGTGTATGCGTTTCTTATCATTCAATTTTTCGTATGTGGAAATATTGGTGATAATGGAAAAGTGGGTCTTGACGATAACTCAGCTTCGTGTACGACTAAATACAATGCTCTAGCATATACCTTTATATATATATACATATCTGTATTTCATTTTTGTATTTGTTGTTACATAATTAATCAAACAAATTATTACGACACGTTTAGCTCGTTTGGAAGCGTTTTGACCTACTTGCAGTCTATTTACAAAAAGATAAAAAAAAAAAAGAGAAAAAGTAAAGGAATTTTTCAGCATCTACCAGGTTTTCTAATTGGTAGTCCAGGTGGGCATCCTCATCGAAAGTCAAGAGCGACGGTCGCGTCAACAAGAATGCAGAATGCAACGTACAGTGCAGGATGCACTTTCCCACAGAGAAGTGCACTGCTCTGGATGCACGTAGAAAACGCGACTACCAATGCGGGGAGGAATTTGCAAAACAATCCTCGTAACAATTAGCGCCGTTCTTGTTATCGCAAAACAATGAAACTGCCTGTTACCATTACCTGTGCTAAATCGTTGCGAAATTGCATCGCTGTTTCGTATTGACTCGGACGAATTAACACAGCCAGAGGTACAGGTTGTGATAAGTGGACGGATATACAGGTAAAAAATTGAAATGGGGGATGGTTGAAAAAAATTTTGAGGGAAAATTTGTAAAATGAGAAATTAATATAGGGGAAGATATGGGGAAAAAAATTTTTTTTCGAGCTTCATAAAATATTTAAATCAATCATGGCGCGATTTCCAGTCGTGAAAGTCGTGCCTTAAGGAATGTTGACGTTTTTATGACATATGGCAAAAGTGACGAGACTTTGTATACAAGGTAAAGGGGTAGTGCCTCTTTCGTAATCAGACTCATTAACGAGGTAATTATTAAGTTACGACTTTGGCCGAGTTTTCAAGTAACTGCAGTAATGGTCGTGCGAATTTTAAAATTTAAATCCTTTGGTATATCGAGCTTCAAAAAATTGTATAAGGTTTTCACGTGCGTCTGATATATATGAATTTTATACTATATGAAAATTCCTAAAATAAATTTTTTTTTTCGTTATATCGCATAAAAATTATAAATCTGAATTAGATATTAATTTTATGTTACTAAATCAGATCGTTAATATGGATCAATTATTTTCTAGAAATCTTTTTCAAGACCTTATCGTTCAGGCCTGCGCAGTGGAGAAAGATTTCAAAAACTGAGGTATACTTCTTCTTCACCATTTATGCGGTTCTCATGAAAATTCCCCCATACATTATTTACTTAGTACTTTCCTTGATCATCGATAATATTAATTACGCACAATTCACACAGATACGAGAAATTTTGTTAAAAAAAAATTCTTATCACTTTGAATTTATTTTCAAAATTTATACACGCCGATCAGACTGAATTCGAAATTTTCAAAATTTATTATATCGATATCAACAATGCTTGTCTTCGCGCAAATTCAACTGCAAAGAAAACCGTGTTACGACACGCCGATCCAACTTCTACTGATAGTGCAATGATTATACCCTTATCAGTTGACATATTCAGAGTTAATCTATCACATTGGTATTGATCGATTCAGATAATCTATCTATGTGGAATTATGATAGTCACGTAAATTCTGCGAAATATAAACATTCACCTATAATTATTAAACATAAATAAAAATATATATATTAATCAAATTTCTCATTTTCCCAAAATCCCGATTATCTCTTTTCACCATACGCGAGTATATCACCAGTATCTTCCATATCTACCGTGCTGCTCAGATTTTGAGTTTCCCCAAAAGCCCATACAAATCATCAGATACCGAATACCGTCAAAAAAATGCAAATTCGTGTCACTCTTCAATATACATTTTTTCAGAATTATTAAAAATTTTTTTTTGAAAAATCGATATCGAAAAAACTCTCATTTTTATTGATATTAAACGACAGCACTTGCTATGGGTAATTTTAAGTGATTTTTCACAAATAATCTATTTCCACTGTCCCGTAACAATACATGGTGGTCAGAAATAGCCATGCAAGTTTTTATCCTACAGGCAGGCATTACGGTACAGTTTTACGCTTGAGAAAGCCCTTACGGTAATCAGACCGTAACCTCGAGAATGGCTACTGACTTTTAAAAAGTCCGTCTGCCCGGAGTCTATCTAACGAATTATATCACAGTACTTCTGTAACGTACTTCGATAATCGATCGCCTTGAGATTTCGCAAATTAAATCATACCACTACCACCCATGGTGATTCTAACGTAATTTCGTAATGATTTTTTTTTTTTTTTCAAAAAATTCGCCGCGTCATTTAAAACTCAATTATAATGACTAATCATTGTCATTACCGATACCAAATACAGCGTGACGTCATCGGAGCATATACGTAAACGCGTGTATTGAAATATCGATAAATATTAATGGAATTTTCAATTGAGTATATGTATATATAGACTGAATAACGATACGTGCAGTTACTTCCGTTTTTGGTTGTGAAAAAAAAAAAAAAATCTTCCTGTAGCCTTCGACTTCATCAAGCCCAAATCCTTATTAAAAATCAATCAATCCCCGTATAGATTTCGTAAATGATCATGACTGCGATTTGCCCTCGTGAAATCTTACACTGAGTCACTTCCGGTTTGAAATGAAAAAAAAAGTGATCCTTCGCTCCATCACGTTCGCGCTTCCGCGAACCTCGAAAAAAAAGGTTACGCGTGAACATAACCTTCGACCGTGCGTTACGCGAAATTTACATAGAGCGAAAGTCTATGTCAGACGGTAAGTAGAGGCGCTGCAGTCGCTGCGGGGTAAACTGGAAGTTGCCCGGCGATGTAATTTGCTCCTTTTACGGGGAGGCATATCGACCGATGTTATCTTGTGGAAGTTACTTAGGGTCATTGACCTTTGACATACGTACAGGCGCGATGGACGTAACGTGCGAAAAAAAATTTTAAAAATTGAGGTAACCAAAAATTTTTTTTTTGAATTTCTCAAAATTTACCTTATTCAATTTTTCAGTGGCTCAACGGATTTTCAACTGTGTTACGTAATTTTATATGAATAATCGAAGCGGCTTTTTGGGTAAAATTATGAGTACCCTGTACCCTTAATTGAATTTCTATAGGGTGTCCGACTGTTAGGTACAGCTGATACATAATTAGACATCCGCTTTGAAAATTGACCGGTCACGTGGTGAGCGAACCCGTTAGAATCCTATGCGATTCCACGTGGGGTG
Source organism: Cephus spinipes (assembly GCA_963971525.1). Lineage (NCBI taxonomy): Eukaryota > Metazoa > Arthropoda > Insecta > Hymenoptera > Cephidae > Cephus > Cephus spinipes. Next base: position 30,552,403 of record OZ020573.1, read on the forward strand.
AAGAGGGACTGACAGATGGCCTGTCAAAAAAATCTATAAAGTACGTAAATGCGTTTTAGTGATTACGGCAGTGCGATCAGATTCGATAAGAATTTTTGCGAGTGACTATACAGCATCCCTATTGTCATCTCGTTGGATGGAAACGGGGAGATGGAAACTTCATGAAACGAAAGTAAGCAAGTCCGTAACGACTACTCAGTCGATTTTCTCGTTCGAGCGAATCTTTTACGTCGCTTTCACACGCTGCACAGTAATAGTCAATAATACAAAAATGTACACAGATCCAAATTACATGTAAAAAAAATGTTTTTTCCCCATAACCCAACGCACGTGAAAATCCATAAATTATCGAACATGTGGTTGAGTCAGAATTAAGAGTAAAAAAAAATTCAGGGTTAAAACGAAGCAAGCGAGGGTGGGTCTAATATTTTTCCAAGGGTACCCAGCCTGAGCAGCTGCTTCGAAAGGGTCCAGAGGAGAGAAAGAAGAAAAAAGACAGGGAATAAAAGAAAGGAAAAAAAAGACCATGGAAGAGTGAAGGATACGTGATGGGATTGTAACCTATCATTAGCCCGAGTGAACCCGACCTTACCCGAGAGTGCCCGAAGGTACAGTTATAGGTATAGTATGGCAGAATGAATTTTATTTTTACATTTTGTCTCGGGACACCTGGCAGCACTGGGGATCGCAGGTGACGAAATTCACCAGTTCAGATTTCCTGTATTCGCTTTGTTAAAAAAAGAATCCTTTCTGCGCATGCGTATACGCACGATCCTCAATCCTATAGATGTATTCAGATTTCAATGGAAGGGATGTATTTTTTTCTTGTCTTCAAGGCTGCACGGACGCAGGTTGGCAGATGCATCTACGGTGCTGACACCTGCCAACCTGCCATCGGCATAGGAGGATCGTGGGGCTTAGGAACTGGTCGCAGCTGTCCATGTGAATTGGGACAAACAACCATTTGGCGATTTTCACTGATTTATTGCTAAAATTACCAATCGGAGATCAATTAATTTATTGGAGCTAATGCATTTCCCACAGTGATCTCTTCCCGATTCAATGCCAAAGCACGAGCGAAGTACATGGGAATAGTTGAGGTATTCAAGTAACGCGCGAATCGCAACATACCGGAATTCACGACACACTGGAATTCCAATGAGTTTAATGAGAGTTCGACCAAAGGGGCTTCTGGGTAATTCTGTTGCAAATTGCGCTCCAGCAGGGACGCTCGAGGTATAAAAAAATCAATGTACAAAAAAAGGGATGATTTCAAGTAAAGAGACATTTCAAACAAACCGACAAATTCCCTGTAAAAAATTTCTTTCATTAAAAAAAAAAAAAATAAAAAGAAAGGAAAAAAATGATCTAAACCATACAAACTTCACAGTCTAATTAATTACTATAATTTCAAAAACTTTAATTACCTACTGCTACGCGTTCCGCGTGTCTTATAAAAAGAATTATCCACGTGATCTCAAGACCGCTACCCAAGGAGTTTCACTAAATCTTAAACACAGAGGGGTTAAGTAAATCGGGGTTAAGGAGTGCAAAGCGTTCTACCGAGGAGCCAGGGAAGATCTCATTCGGCGACAGTCGCACATTGTGCGCGCGGCTCGTTAAACGCGTTGACACAATAAAACAAGCCACTGAAGGAGAAAATGTGGGCCACAGAAAATGATCTCATGGCACAGCTGGTATCCCTGGAGTTTTATTGGGTCTAATGGCAATAGCCACCATAACAAAAGTGTCTCGACCAATCGCGTTCCTTCGTAGGAGTCGCGCATGCGCAGTGAGACCGAGATAGGTTAGGCGTCGGACTGGCAGTAGCCGCTACGCACCTCGCAGTTTCACCGATAAAACCTGAAGCTAATTGGCACTGGTGGAGCATTAGAAAATCGTCTGGCGCAACTAGACGGGTGAAGAAAAAAGTATCTAAACAGCGTACGGTCAAGGCAAGTACGGAACTGAAGAAAATGGGGGCTTGCGATCATTGGGCACAGCTGTGCATATACATATAGCTGGAAACGGGTCGCATGTGCGATCCTAGTTAAGGAAGAGGGTCGGCTCAGTGCCTTTGGCTAGGTATAAATAAAAGGCAATATATATATATATATACAAGCAATGGAATAGAAAGACTAGTCTTTACTGGTTTCCAGTGCGCCTACCTTGCACAGCCTTCTGTATCGTCGTGCCAGGAGACCAGAAGCTTCACGCTGGAGCCTATATAGGATTGCAGTGAAACTTTCACGGCCACGGGCCCCGACCTGGTCACTCCGAGAGACAGGGTCGGGCACGAAAAGTAAAAAAGATATTGAAAAGGCGCAAAAAAACGAAGTCCCAGGCCTGTAACTGCTGTTACTGTTGCCCCGCGCGAGCAACAACGATCCACACGAGAAGGGAACAGGTTATCGAATTAAAGCGATACGCCCGGACTCTCCTCCTGCCTCGGGCATGTAATTTCTATGCCGCCGGTTGCTTCGCCCTGGCCTTTCGAAGAACTGCCCAAGGCATAGCCACCGGTGCACTGCAGAATTCAGTACCCGTATAATTTTGCAGTTCCGTACAGTACCGAACGATACGGTGCACGTGGCATGAGAAATTAATAAACGAGAAAATTAGTGTTTAGAAAAACTTTTTTTTAATTCTCACGCTTCCTAGACGAGCTACATTCTTTTTTGTCACGTTCTCTATTTCTCTCGTGTTACATTATCCAGACTCTTCCTCCCGTCACTTTTGTGTCGTACGGTCGCGCACAGGAGTACACACTGTGTAACCTCACGCGTCAAGACGCACACCAGGGTTTACGACAGTTTCAAGTGGCAGAAGCTCCGTATCTTGAGCTTTAATTTATTTATCTTATACCAAGAATAGTGCCACTTCGTTGGTAGTACTGCCTCTAGTAGCCGATACGCACTTGGCTCGTGCACGTGCTCGTTCGGACAGACATTGACTTTGTACGAGACTCTTTCTTTTTTTTCTCCCAAATCTCTCGTCAGTCGCATAGACTAAAGTCGTTGGAAGATATTGCTTCTTTTTCTATCCCTATGATTCTTTTTCTCACTCTCCTTCTCCCCCTTTCTGGGAGTTTTTAGTTTTCACTCCTCGCGGGACAAGCTCGCGCGTATATATGCTAGACACGTTGGTGGGAGGTGAATGCACTTATGGAATACGGTACGCAGCAGCGTGTATATATGTATATCTAGAGGAAGCTAGCGTCCATTTTTTTGACTATCGTGCAGAGATATATGATTACTACACTTCCGGTCCGATTGCTTCCTCTTGTTGACACTTTGAAATCTACGAGTATCGAGGACGATGCGAAGTAAATAGGTCTCGCTCGAATGTATAAAAAATTGTAGAGTGATGAATAAATATTTTTTTATACGTAATAAACATTGACGTACAGTGACTTGCGTACAGCGCAGGTACTCACCCCATATAGAGATTTCAGTTTGACGTGATTCAGTGCAGGCACATCCACCATGGAACATTTGAGTAAAATCGTGGTCGTCTGACTGGGCATTGTTGCCGAGCGATCAAGTTACTTCGATTAAGAAAAAAGATCCTCGATTTCCCATGTATTACCAGATAATGCACCAAGCGACTTTAGAAGAAATTAAAAATCTCAGTGATACGTCAAACGGACGAACAGTCTCGCACCACACATTTCGCTACGAGTAACAAGGAAAAAAAAAGTTCTAAACAATTGTCAAGTCTGGCAAAAGACACGCGAAACTCGGATAAAGATTCCTTGCTACACTTTGACAGTGCGCACGCACCTTTTACACGCGGCAGTTTGAATTCGGCAGTGTTCGAACGAGCGTTTAAATTCGTGCAGTTAAATTGAAATCGGTCGGTAAAGAAGCTCCGTACACACTGATCAAAAAACAATGATCAAAACAACGGATCTTCGTCCCCGACAAAGTGCATATATAAATCACTCCCAAGTTCTGGACGATACCAAATTGAAAACGCGAATAACAAAAATTAATGTCGGAGCCTGATTTTGGCTGGCGCTTCGGCGCCTCACCGTGCCTGACTGACTGACTGGTTTTCACTCAGTCACTTTGAAACCGAGTGGAGTTGCAACCAATCCCCCCCCCCCCCACGTCTGTTCTACGTATCCCAACGACTGTCCCCCTCTTTTCACCTCCTTGTCCCTCATCCTCTAACCACTTACAGCCCCACTACCATGACGAACCGTACTGACGAACACACTTGGGATCCTCAGGTCAATTCGTCCATGAGTCCCTATCTCTCGCGTGCGTGTGCGTCTGTGCTTCGAATGTCTACGAGTGGAATAGTGTGTGTCTGGTATTGTATTAGGACGCACTGATGTATGTATTATACTTGTTGAACCCATACGAAGAGGTTAGGACGATATTCAACTGGTATTCTTGACGTGTGTTAGGAACGTGTACACATTTGGTTACGTGGGTAGTGCTTTATTCTTATCAGGTTTTTCGTACATAGAAGAAGAAGACATACACAGACCGACTCGGGGTGGGTTGTTGAGTCTGTGGCACTGGGGGGGAGTGTTGACTGGTTTCTTGGAAAGGACGTAAAAGGTGGTACGTGGAAATAATTTTCTAGGGTTATCGTGACAATTTTAATGTGTACTTTTTGAATTGAGTGCGACGACTTTGTCTGAAGTTCGATTAAAATTCGTCGTACCAGCGACAGTGGCGACACTAGTGGCGGTGGAAGTCATTGAAAGGTCGTAGAATCCGGTGTCGTGTTTCCTCGAAGATACGAGTGAGACTGTTTTCTATTGTTTCGTTTTCTTTCATCGAATCTACTGTGCTGGGATAGACGAGGGCGTCGTGTGTTTACCTCCGACATTTGAAAGTTTAATAACTGCAGACGCACGTAAGATACCGGAAGAATCTGTTCGGTGAAGTCTATACTCGTTTCTTTTTTCTTTGGAATACGTCGGTTTACTTCATGTTTCTCCCTTTTCATTTGTTCCGCGAGCGCGAAACCGCACGTAAGTAACAGCCCAGTGGCTCGCTGCTCGTGTACATGGGTTCTCGGTGTGTTATCGGCTCTAAGATCAATGTTTCAAAGTTATGGCGCGTACACGACGACGTCGACTATCGCGTCGAGACATAATCTAGCGACCGCGAGACTGCATTGGAAACCGCAGAAAATTCGATCGCCTCGACGCTCGACTCGCCGTCGGCAGATTCTAGCAAGACCCCTCCGTTGTGAACCAGGCTTTAAACGTTTCGCGTAAGAATCTCGTATGCTTCGTGTTAACCAGGTTTGCCGATGTTCATAACCTAAAACTAAATTCTACCCGACTGTCACCACCACTCTGCACACGCAGGGTCTCCAAAGAAGCGTCTCCGTAAATTCTCAATGCACATTCCCGGTCACGTAATGACAAGAGGCCCTTTATAACGGGGCGTCCGCCATTATTATAGTTACACCGAGTGCCGCTAGAGTCGCAAGAATCGTGATCCGACCAGAATTTTTCGAAGAGCGTCCACAGAGGACAACAAGGAAATTACCTGGAGCATGACGACGTAAGTTCACGCCTGTATATTCCGTGCGTGCTCGTAACTTCCATTCGTTAGAATAAAATACGTTCCTTTTTTTTTCTGTCTCTTGTTACGCTCGGGGACTTTGACCGTAAGTGGACAATGGGAGTGTGCGAATCTTCCATTATGCCGGCGCACGTTCCAGGACTGTCGCGTTAGCCATGGTCAGTGTGTGCGGACCCCCCCGCTATACGCTTCTGCGCATGCGCGCATCCTCGTGGCCTTTGTTATGCTTTGTTATGCCTCGCGATGACTCGGATAAAAGCAAATAACCAAAGAAGACCGGTAGGAGCAACTGCCCTCAGGAATTACAACGGTATATATACAGTCTGACCCGAATACAGATACGAAACGAATATCTATCTATTTACTCACTCCTGTAGTTCACTGTCTTCCCGTGGCGCTGTACAACGACTCGGGACGACGATACGTATAACCTGTTAATTGAGTCCGAGAAATCTACAGTCATCGATTACGAAAATTAGCGCAATACCCGGTGAGCATTTTTAAAATCGATTTTACACTTTCCAGCAATATTCTTTAGCCGTAATTTCAATTTTTCTTTTCTATAATTATCCAATCGTCCTGTAGCTTACAATTTAAGGCATTTCAAGTTACATAGACATTTTCTTATGCTTTACTCCGGTCGGCTGTCTATTTATGCATTCTCTTTTTTATCCACAGTATCCCGTATGCGCAACTCGTCGGTATATCAGGAATGTAAGAACGTGATTGCGAGCAGAATACTTTCGTCGCGAGACGGAACACGAGGTGACTCATACTCACGTCCATAACGAGAGGCATCGTCTCGGAAAGGAAATAGGAAATGTAATTCCTTTCGCAAGACAAGGTGACACAGTGGCATTGACTTCAGCCGTGCTCAAGACCCGGCAGTGCTGTCACGTTTTAGCAAAGAAATTAGCCCTGAGACAATTACGCTGCTTTATGTACCTCCAACGGGCTACAACGAAGCAGTGGCCAAACCCAGGAAAGGAAATAGGAAATGTAATTGCATTGACGGAACACCATGGCAGATTAAAGATGGCCGACTTTACCTAACCTCAACTGCTAATTGCGTAACGTACTAAAGTATATTATATACCTGGCTGACTACTGCATGGATTATAGATAACTTTTTTTTTTATCTTTCACGCTAACCCTTATCATCTACATTTCCATTCCAGTTTGGCCGCATCGGCCTTCCGTCATCTTCGTTCCTGATTTCTGAACGTCATATCCTGCCTTGAAGAATTTCAGGTATGCGACGGTGACAGCTCGGGACGACTTGCGAGCTTTTAGTCCTATCCGAATAACCGGAGTGATTCGAGATAAGATACTCGTATAAGTGAAAGTCTCTGTTATCAGTGAAACCGGAAAGCACTATCTTGGCAATTTTTTATAATTCGTTCTTCCGAGATTTTTTTCTCGTCACTTTCTCTTCTTAATCTTTTTCACGAAATTTTTGTCGTATTCAAAAATTGTAATTTAATTAAATCGGTAATAATACAAAGATCCGTGTATGCGTCGGGTACAGCATTTTATCATTCAATGGTACACACGTTTTTATGTATGTCAAAAAAAAAAAATTTGCAGTTTCGTATTCTTCCTATTGGCAATTTCATGGAAAGTCCTCGGATATAGGTATACGTACTTGGGCTCATCGTTCAGGGCAATTTTAACGTTATTACGATTCGATACGTTTCGCTGCGCGAAATGAAAGTCAGGCCGAAGGCTCTTATAATCTGAAGAGATAAAAGAGAAGAAAACAAATTTTACTGACACAGTTTCGAGGTTATGTATTATTTATTCTCCGATATCTCTGTGCTATTTATATTGCAGTATCATTTGTTTCTGACGTTTTCACAGGATCTATGCAGAATCGAGAATGACGGAATTTTAAGTTTTACGTGTATTTTCGCATAAATATTTTTTTTTTCCGTGAAAATGCATTATGCAAATTTTATCGGAAATTTACAGTACGAGGCAGCTGCAATTTGCCAGTCGGTACGTCGGACAGATGAAAGGAAGATTCCACTGGAGTCGAGTAACTCGTGGGCAAGAAACGAAATACGATTGCAAAAAAAAGAGAGATAGGAAATCCCAAGTTTCTTAAATATCTAAACCTGTGACCGTTACCGTTTAAATTCTTAAAACAGCAGAGACGCTTTGCGTTACGGCGAATCCGCAACGAGCGACTTCGGACTCTCAGAATTCTACTGCTATCCGCACGAAATTTTTTATACACTGTCGTTTTATCCCGTACGACAAAATCAATAGTATTTATACATATATAACATATATATATATATTATAATACGTAGCATACATGCACACGTAATTCCCTAAGATTTTTTGTTCCTTCCAGAGACACGTGCGCGGTGGAAAAATAGATACGTGCGTCGCAGGTCATTCCACGTTGGAAAAGCAAAGAGAAAAAAATAGGAAAGAAAAAATACAAAAAAGAAAGAGAGATATCTACCGAGAGGAACCTCGAAAAAGGAGAGGCTTATGGACCGCAGGAATCTCACGTGCCCGAAATAGAGCACAGTAGGATAAATAGAGAAAAATAATAGAGAGGAGATAGAGACAAAAAATTAATTGACTGACTTCCCTAACCAAATTTTTAATCCCGTCACACGCGATACTGATTTTTTGTTTTTCGACTAATAAAATCAAAATTCACGCGAGCGACTTGGTATCGCCCACGATAACTCCACATAGTATCTAATTTTTGAAAATTATATTTTCTTCAATTTCATTATCCGTCCTCGCGACTATGCTCAAACTGGAAACCTGACCACCGCACCGGACGTACGTTTAAATGAAATATTTACGACTCCGTTTCCTGCATTTCCGGTGTTTACCTAGCAAAGCGTCATAAAAATGTTTAACAAGACGAAAATGACGTTACGATAAACGGGAAATTCTTATTCATAAAATCTAAGAAATTATACGACAGTGGCGCCATCTGGCACGAACTGCATAATCCTGATATACAATTTCCGGGAAGTGACTTAAAAAAAATTTTTTTTAATTCTGACAAATATTACCGAGTTATCGAAAAACATGAATATACATATATACGTGTATACGTTATCACTGCAGTAAAGATAAGAATGATAAGAGTAAATCTTGCTGTTAAAATTCACCAGTGACGTCACCGATAACGCTTGACATTTAAACGTGTCAGCTGATTCGATGCTCGGCACTGTCACCGGAAGTCAATTAGCCAATAAATTAATAGTGAATCATAATGTACGCGTTTACGAGGTTATTTTTCATTTAAACGGCGAACGGATATTTTTTTTATTATTTCTCCTGGAATTCACTTCCGGTTCTTATACCGATGAGTATTTGGAATTGAAAGTATTTTTTTTCACGTCGTAATCGCTACGTAAGTCAGTTTCGATGACTGTTGACGTTTCGTCATTCGGTAATGTCAGATTTCCTTGAAACGCTTAGTGTATCATTCGATTCGCCGCTCGTGCAGAATCCCAATGGTTTTCTCAGAGAGCGCCGAGATCGACCGGCGTGAGTCATAGTCGCCTTATGCAGATTGTATATATGGGCAGATCTCTAATGAGCGCGACAGAAAAGTATGAATGAAAAATGGTGACGTAACGGTTAACCACGTGTAACCAGGTACAGGGAACGTACGTAAGAGCCGTCACTTACCGGCAACTTGGTTTTTATGAATGAATAACACAGTGTGCATATATTATGCCTATACGTCGTACGTTACACATACGTTTATCTCAGTGCGATGCTCCGCAGCCTACGCATGATATTCGAACAGGGACTGTTGCAAAAATATTATTTGCGAATTCAATTTCGTGCAGATTTTTTCACGGATTTATTCGCACGATTGATGGATTTTTCGGAATAAATTTTTTTTCGAAAATATTTCTTTTTATTAAAAGTCATTTTTTTCTCGATTATATACTTTTATTGGGTAAACGGGGTAATGGCCAATTTGAGTAAAAATTTTGACAGGAATTTGACCTTTCCGTTAACCTCATTAGTCGCGAATTTTTTTTTGCTATGCTGTATTGTTGCAATGGTATACTTTCTAACGTGGCGTCTCCATGTAACAAAAGAGCTTTTTCAGGAGCTAATAGGTTGCACGTAGGTGCACGTGGGACCATATTTGGGCGCGACGCCCACGTTCGCGAATTTGCAAAAATTTTCACGTCCCACGCTTAAGGCAGATGTTACCAGGAGGGCTTGCGATTGTGAAGATTGAAATTTGAAATGGTTGAAAGATTTTTAGAAATTTTTATTTTTGCCAATTACGATTTTGCACGTGCGAATTTTACGATTGGATATTTTTTTCAGGGTACTGATTTCTATTATTACGGTCGTTGGTACAACGGTATTTCGCGTAACACGGAACAACCGATTCGCAGGTACGAAATTCGTTTCTCACCGCTGTGCCAAAAAAAGAATTCGCGAATTTAATCGCAGACGTGGATAACGGCACCAAAATATTCGTCCCGCCACGCAAAGTCAAAAGCACGTGAAGATTCCGGACGTGAAAAAAAAGACTCTCTCGGAACTCGTAAAATATTATTATCGCCAAATTATTCTTGTTTTATTCGCAATGATTCGCCGTTATCATTTTTATAGCATCGATTTCCGTTAGACGACTTAAGCCAATTTGACACAATTAATTAACAGCGACAGATCCGATCCATCAGATTCAATGAATTAAATAACGTGCGAAAAATTCTAAACTTTTTAATACTTTTGCACACTTGCAAAAAAAATTTTTTTAAGTGAAAAAAGTCAAAATTTCAACATTCAAAATTCCCTCAACCATCTCAAAACTCAAGACAACTCTTGTAAGCCAATTACCAAAATTAACGTTGAACAAACCGGACACTGAACTCCGCACGTATCACACGCACCACGTGTGTACATATCCTGCTAAACCAGCTCGTTAATTTCTGCCTTACTTCCTATACACAGCGACTGATTACTTAATGTTAATTAATTGCAACCCCAACTAAAAAATCCACACTGAAATCCAGAATCCACACAACCAGTCCTTTAGAATTTCCCAATGTTACCCATATGGACCCATAAGGCAGTCAATGACAAATTGAGTCTAATAAAAAATTTCAATTTATGAAAAAAAAAACCTAATAGAAATTTTTTTGGAAATTTCAACGTATCAGAAAATTTTTGAAAATCCACGCCTATGTCTTGCAACACAGTCACACGTGTTGCCACGTAGTCGCACGTGTACCGCGTGCTTTACGTACTGCCCGAAGACTTTTTTAATCGCACAAAGTGTACAGAGAGAGAAACAAACGACAAGGCCTGTTTCCATGCGCACCTTACAGCGAATGTAGCGCGCGATAGTATTACTGTGCCCAAGATGGCGGAATTCTTGTATCCCAAGTCCGGATATTCAGGTTTTACAATGTAAAACACTAGGCGCGTCCTTCTGTGGCGACGTCGACATAAATTCTTTTCCTTCTTTTTTCCCCACAAAGTCAAACAAATACCATACATAATGGGTTCAGACGTCAGTGTAGGAGTAGATAAAAATCCTGAAAAGAGCAAAGGAGGAGAATAACGAAAAGAGTGCAAAGAAATTTTCGCCAGCGTTGCGCTACGCCAGTGAAGAGAAGTACCGAAGTGCATCAGACGAATTTTGAACAACGACGCCGGGCGTCGTCCCCTCGTTAGATGGAAAAATTCCACTTTTTTTTTTCTCCTCTTCAACGACCCACTTCTTTTTATTTAAGCGTATACCTGCACTTGTTTGAATAACATTCATGGCACGGTTTACACGAGCCGTGATTCACGTAGCGACGCCCGACGTCGACGCCCGGCTGTATCGAGTGGCGTCGCTGCGAAAGTGCGGTTAAGAACCCGCGCCCTCCTCTCCGCGTTTGGACTTTTCTTGTTTTTCGTCGAATCGACGCGAATCGGAGTTCGTTGGACTCGTTTCGCACAGCTGCGACGGACTTTGCGAAAATTCCAATCGGTTTACAACGCAGCGACCGCGATCGTTCGTATCGGTATACTTATATGCTGTTTTTCACTTTTTTTTTTTTTTTTCAAAAAAATTTTCTTATACGCTTTAATTATTATCTTGACGTTCTTCGACCGTTTACTGTAGCAATTATACATGTGGGAATTAATTAATTAATTGAGAGATAAGAGAAAGCCGGGATCTCGCTAATAGCTGCACTTTGCACCAGATGCGCAGTCGCGAACAAGCCGAGTTTCCATGTGAAAGAAATGAGCAAAACATTGCAGAGTAGATACATGCGTTACTGGTCAGACATGAATTTTTATAAAAAGTTCAATTATTTATAATAAATTATAATCGAATAAATTATAATACTAAAAATCCGTACGATATTACCTATTTGATAAAAAAAAAAAAAAAATTTTCCAAGAATAATCTCAATTTCGAAAATCGCAGATTTCAAATTTTTTTTTATATTACAAACCCAAACCGTATCCCAACTCCACGAATCAGCACCTACCAACTAACGTGGGTATCTATACAGTATCCCCAGTTAAAGGGTATTTTTAAGCAGTTAAGAGTGCCCAGTGAAAATTCAATCGAATGGACTCTGTTTTATTTATAGAGCCACTTAAGCAGAGCCACGGTCTAAGCTAAACTGGCTGGTCGCTCTGATCTGGACTTTTCTGACCCACTTTCCTACACCCAATTCAAGCCGCAACGACCCAACCGTCCTTTGGCATCCGCAATTTCCACCAGGGTATGGAACTCCAATACGACCGCAAAGATCAAAGACCAAAACGTACGATCAGATTGCCCGGTTATCTCAAACCGATTAAAGTGTTACGAGCATTCAAATTTTATATCGAAAACGCAGCTGATTATTCAAATGTTAAAATTTAACGCCGATTTTCGAGAAACAGTATACGTGTCTCTGTCCTCCGCACGTAAGTGCGCATAAGTTCGTCTCTCTCGCACTCACGGTAGGTATTCACTGTCTTTCCATTGGAACGATTTGAAGCTGAGTCGATTTACTAAACACGGACACCCGTTATATGTGACTGATAAAAAAAAAAGCTTCACAAGCCGTCATTATCAACAAAGAACTCTTCTACTAACTCCTGACACACAGTACGAGAGGTAATTAAACGGATTTGATGTACCAACATCAGTCGCGTGGGTGGCTGTGTGCTCGTGTAAAGCCGAGCAGTGCTTCTCAAAAATATTTTCAAGATTCTCCAAAAAAATTAACAAGTCAAAATATACCTGGGAGTTCCGGACGACCTTTCTCACGGTAACTAATGAGTAAAAAAAAAAAAAAATTCCATCGTCCAAATATTTTTGTGAGACAAAGGTAAAGGAGCGACCTCTGTATCCTTTTAGTACCAAGATCCGCCGCCAGGGGTTCTACAGGTCAGACTCACCTGAAACAGAGAGAAAAGAAAAATTAGCAATTTTCAAGCAGTGCGCGCTGAATGTTTGTTGGGTTGGCAGCCTTTAAGGAAACTTTTTAATGAGATATCCTCCACCCCCCACCCCTCCCATCAACACCGTGTCAATTGCTCCCGGTCTTTCCGTAAATCGACTTTATCTCTTTTTTTTTCTTTTTTTTTTCGTATTTCTAGCTGGTAACAAAGTTCATCGTGCTCATTAAGGTGACTCCACAAGTACGACCAATGAAAAATAATAGATTTATATTACGCGATAACCCCTTGACGTTTTATTTATTTAAACTGGGGTAACGAATAGGGCGCTTACTCCCTGTTACAACGTAACGACCGATGGTTGCACCGTGTGGATCGGGCATAAATATTTACCGGGTTATAATGACCGGTACCGAGTGGCAGGATATGTAATTCCCTGTGGCGCAAGGAAGTTGGGATATCGTGTACTTAACCGCGGGTGTTCCGACGTTTAACCCAAATTCGATTTTTGGTGCGAATAAAAAGAAAAAAAGATAAAAGAAATCCAAGCTCATACGGGGGTTGGGATATCCGAGAGCTTTCATCGTAAAGTGCTTTGTCAGTTTTCCCTGTATAGAGTGAACCAATTTTACATGATATATTAAACCATAAATAACGAACCCCTGTCAAGCGTACAAAAAACATAAACATCCCTTACAGCCTTATGAATCGCTTGAATAATTTTGTCTGGAGTAAAAAAAATATTTTAATATTGTATATACGAGGGTGGGAAAAATTCCGAAATGATATTTCAAAATTACGATGAGAATTATCACAGTCCGGTAGGTCAGGTTAGATTTCCCGTCTGTCTAATAGCGCATGCCAGTTCCACGAACTCCATTCTCGATTCAATGAACCCGAACCTGAGTCGTTTGAGGACTCGCCTTGCCTTTTTCGCAGAGCGGGTTAATTCCGTTCCAGCTTGCGAATATTCGAGGTCAACGAGTCCAGATCGATGGACCCGCGTATATACTTGCTAGTCTTATCCTTGTCTCTCTTGTAGCTTGGATTCTTATTATTTGCTTGTTAAAAAGAGACAGAGGTGGCAGCAGCGTCGCGATCCTTCGATACGAAGCACGAATCCCTTTCGTTTCCTTTTCTTTTCTTACCCAGCCAACTTAACGCGTTTCTTTCTATTTTCCTCCATTCCTTTTTACCACCTCACGGTTTCTCACGGGTTATCTACCCGCGAGTCAGTCAGAATCGTATCAATCTACAGCGAGCGCATAGGACGCGTCCCGACGCTCTGGTTCAACGGTCCTTTGTCCAGGTCTCATCTTTTTACGCGTCTACCCCGTTACGGAGAGTTAGGCGAACTTGGAACAGACGTAAAGTCAACGAATAATCAGACAGGCAGGCAGTCGGTAGTTAAAAAGCACGTGTCATTGGCAGCCCGCAACTCGGTCGGTAAAACAGCGCGGGCCAAGTTGCATTACCGGCAGAGACGCCGAAGGTTAATTCTCAGCGACGTTAAAAAATTTTTCCACCTAAGAAATTACGTCCTTCAGCCAATTTCACGGCAATCTTTTCCTTCTGATCTGTCGCAACGCGGTCGCGATATTGTGAACTGGCCCTTTGATATAATATCGTTGAATAACAAAGGCGAGTTTTCACGAGTCTACAAAAACATTCCCATATTCTCGGTATTCGGGTTGCTGGTAGACTCGAGTGCCACCTGCATAGGATTAACGCTGCCGCGGCAGCCTCGTCTTATCGCTCAAAGCGCTTTGAGTTCCCGAGGGTCACCCTGAGTGATCAAACGTGCTTCTTTCAAGGTATAGTCCGTTTATTCATCGCGAAATGTGTAAGTGGATCGACTGTATGCAAACGTACGTAAATCACGTGGTACCAGTAGGTACGGAGGCACGGAATCAATTGGTTCCTTTGAAAATGACCAAGGATCAGTAAACCGTAAATACGGTCAAGGCAGCGTTCGAAAGTGCTCGAGACTGGTGAAAACAAATTGAGATAAGTAAGGATAAAAAAAATGGCGGTAGGTATAAGTAACGATGAAAAAAAAATTGTTTACACTGCAACGAGCAATGGCCAACGAGAATCTAGATTGCTCAATATTCTGATTCTAGATAAAGATTGTTACACACCTGGCAATTTCAATGAAACGACTCATTGTGCACATTTCCACTATTCTCGTTGGGACTTTCACTTTTTCTTTGTACTGCTCTACCCTTTTTTTTTAATTTTAAATACTTTATTTTCGCAATTCGTCTGTAACCAAAGACGTCGGCCAACGTGGTACAAGGATAAGCCTTGTTGCTTTTGGAACGCTTTGAATCGAAATGATCGACTTCAACGATAATAATTGGCGGGAATTTTGAATATTAACTGAAAGACGAGGGAACGTCGAACACGTTGCGTATACGAGCATGGCCTATCTTGACCTCTATAGATAATTAGCGAGTGCAGGGGTCGATAGTGGCTGCCAAAAATAATGGCGTTGAAAAATATTTTTCATATAAAAGATAACTAAATATCGACTGCGGAGATTATCGACGTTGACCCTGAATTACATGTTTACGGAAACGCAATCGAACGCGACCACGTTATTCAATGCATTCACATTGATGGGTTGTCGCGCGATTAAATTCTCAATGTATAAAGCTTCATTCACACCGAACGATTACGATTATATATTGTCACGTGGTTTTTCGACTCACGGTCACAACGCGACTCCAGCTACCGATTCGGAAAACGTTCTCGCTTTCTGGTTTCCCTTCGAGTCGCCACTCTGACCAGAAGCTGCGCTCTCGGGTCGATTCGTACAGCTACGCCGAACCTCTCGGAAGATTTGTTATTGTCGAGTCGAGGTCGAGGTGCTCGAATTTGCTGTGGAGAGATAGTCTGGACGTACCGAGTTGCCCGGGACAGGAGAAGACCCGAGGGAGACGTCATCGGACTGGCAGAGGGTCGGGCACAAGGATCTCGGCCAATCGGAACGATTAGCTCCCGAATTTGACTATTGATAGTCAATTAATTATTGTATTAATTATTGTCTTTGACAATTGTCAAAGTCAGTCTCTACCTTTGGACACCCATAACTAAATATATATATATATTCACGTACGAACTAAGAAAAATCTGTGACGCTTGACTATCGGTTGAATGCACCTGATAACGCTGCATCTGTTCGTTCGTTAATTAATGCCTAATACGTATAATTTAATTAGCCTCATTAATCATAGATACCATTTGTTTTGATATACATATATATATATACTTATATAGATACTCTACATGTAAATATCGATCACTATGGTTTTCAAGACGTGCGAATTGGAAAATAATTTAGTGACGCAATTCCGTAACGAGCGAGATCCTTTGTTCGATTTTTTTTTTTCATTAAATAATAAAGAGTTGGGTAAACAAAGAAAATAAGAGCACGTGCATACGTTTTATGTAGAATATTGAATTCTTGGAATTCTCCAACCGATTACCAGTAGATCCATGGGGCAGTGAATCATGGCCGATCGATCGAATGACCGTTTATCATAAACTCGTTATTCCTTGAGTTTTCATTGCGCGTTATAATTCGCCGTCATGGAAATCGCCATTATCGTCGTTATCCAATAAAAATGTTTTTCCATCGATGAAAAATTTCACTCGCTTCCAACGTCCATATTTACAACGTTATATAATTTGAAATTTTTTTTTACGAAATTTTTTATCAATTTTTTTTATTCAATTAAAGTAGCCGAATGTACACGGAAAATGATAATCGGATTATCGGTGCAGCGGAACTGCCCGGCATTATCGGTTCTGCTCTGATTAAGATTTTCTAGAAAACCCGGAGGCACGCGCCCGCGCCTACACGTGACTCATTTTGAAGTCACGGTGAGTTACGACGAATCGGCTATATGCAGGCAGCACGACATCTTTATAGAGTAGGTCCTGCGCCTATGGGATTCGTGCGGTAAATTAATATGCATACAACCACTAGCACCATTTTTAGACGGGATAGATCGTGGGATTAAAAAAAAATTATAAAAAAATTGATTTTTTAAAAATCAAAAAAATCAAAATTCAAGAGGTTGGGTTTGGCACGGGTAATTTTTAATTGCCAATACTTCCCATGCTTGGATATGGTCAGGTCCGGTGAGCCTGGCGAATGATTCCGTGGAGACGAAAAATTCGAGAGACGCACAATGACGGCCTCTGCGATTAGATAACCCTTATCAATAATTCGAGGTCCTTGGCCCTGAGATACAAAAGGAGCGTGGATCTCTGTGAGCGTGATAATTCGCGCGATCGAACGAATTATCGCGAGCGATGTGAATTCAGTTGGTCAGCGCGGAGCACGCGCGGCGACCTTTCGCCGAGTAGGATATTATCGCAGATTGTGAACGCGCACGCGCGACAGATAGCTCAGCGACCGTCTCGCATAATAATGTTCTTTCATTTGAATTCCATCTGGAGGGTCAGTGTATTTTTTTTTTATCATCCTCGGACACCATTTTTTTTCTTATTTCTCCTCGTTATTTCTTGTGAACCCGGCATTACGTTCGGCGATAACGAAACGCCTGCTCGATCATCGCAGCTCGAAGTCGGATCGTTTTCTTGACTGATCGTTGAGAGGAGTTAACGAATGAATAAGGACGTGTATTTAACGAGAAATTAAATGAGCGTGAAAAATTTTCACGTTAATTATATCGATGGTGAAAATTTTGAGAATTTTTTTAAATTAATTCTAAACCACGTGATTCTTACCTTTTTTTCATTTAACGTTAAATAACATACAGCACGCTGAATAAAATTTCAAGATCGTCACGAACCACGTGGAAATTAAATATAAAGATATGCATGCATTCCTTTTTTTGCATAAAACATAAAACCGTGGTAATAAAATTTTCCAAAGACACGAAGCTGTACCGTTTGGTATAAATTTCCTGTATCGTTAATCACTTTAATTTAATCCACGTGCCATTTCGAGCGAATCGATCGTCGCGTTGACGAATCGTCTTGAGATAATTAGACGACCTTATTTGTCGCTATGAAAATCACTGTAAATACTACATATAGGGTGGATCAGAAATTAAGCATCGTTCGGTCGTTATGAAAATCACTGTAAATACTACATATAGGGTGGATCAGAAACTAAAGCATCGTTCGGTTCTACCATAGAAACCAAACGGACAGGCTAACTTCGGGCAGTGGGCGTTAGTCCCGACACTCCTGTATATACATATCCATTTAATCCCCAAAAATAATAATACCAAAGAATTCTCACCGATGAAAACTTGACGCTGAAGAATTCACAGTATTTCACTAAAAATTTCATTATCATCCTAATAACAAATTTTCATCGACGCGACGTCAAATTATCGTCGCTAAATGCGAACGGTATTTCGCGTGTCGAAATGAGATTCGCAGTGAAGAAGATAAAAAAAAATGCGAGAAACAAGGTAACAAAAAAATCTAAAAATAAGTAATAAAAAAAAAGACACTGATAGCGGAAAGAAAAAAATTATATGAAAAAATCAAATTTCCCGCCACTATACGGAGTTTCGTAGGAAAACCGAGAGATGGCGAATTTTGGACAATAATCGACAATTCGTTTCACTCCTTATCGTTTATTCCTGCGCTTTGTCTCGTATCAGCTGTTGATCGATCGACCTGCGATCTATCGGATTTCCAATGGGACTACTGGTGCTCCATTGTTACAGTACTGCAACCACGACCGGACGAATTCCGACTAAGTAAATGTGCGACCGTTTGGTGACAGCTGATTGGCCGAGCAACATTGCGTTACGCAAACAGCCTTTGTTTCGCGACTCTCGCGACTAGAGCTAATGAGAATCGTCGACTTGGATGTGCACGCATTCCCGTGCGTGCCACATAAAGCCCATTACGCAATTTCGCGAGTGCGTACTGCGTCGTCGCTTCGGTGAGAACAAAAGAGTCGCTTTGTACAACACGGGTATGAAATATCATATTGGTGAACACCGAGCGAATGGAAGGTGCTGTGGGTAAAGCATAAGGAAAAAAAAAATCTGTAATATTAAAAAATATATAATATAAATATGTAACATTTAAAAATATATAATAATAATTTATTAAAATTATTTTTATTATATTTTTTTAATTATTTTTCCCATCTACCCCATTGTAAATTTGCTTCTTCTCTCTCTTACGATTTATCCCAAACATGTGTACCAGCCTTTATCGACAGTATAGCCGCACTTAGGTTGAACCCAATGGATTGTTGTACGGCTACAATTGGCGCTTAAGGGTTTTATATGAATTCAGTAAGTTCCGCGTGCGTTGCGTAACGCACGGAAATGCAAGCCAACGAGCGATATAGGTCTCAGCCCTGTGCCAGAAACGAAAATATCATGCGAAACCGCGAGCGAAAATACCAAATCAAGTCGGCCAGGAGCGTAGAGCGTTAAGTGCAGGTCGTTGATCCTAGGTGGATTCGGAGTCGAGGTGTTTGGCGGGAAATTTTGAAATTTAAAAAAATATTTTTTTTTACTTTTTCTTTTTTTTTTTTTTTTAAGAACAGCGCGCGACGACCGATGACAAATCACACGCGTGTGTTATACCTTTTATTGACATTGTGTTTGACATAAGGAACTCGTACAATACTTAAGAAGCTGTAATTGAGTTATATGTTTTATCTATACACTGCTTAACAGTGGCGAGGGGAATCCCCCCTTTTCTGTGTACACCACTGCCATGCTACTGGATAACAGTTTTAACCGTGAAACCATACGTGAACCGAAACGCGTATAGTCTGTTCGACGTTACTGCTAAGCCATTTCCGCTTATTTTTTTTACATTTTTTTTTTTTTTTTTTTCTTATTTCCTGACAGCTTTATTAACCCTGTAGATTATTTTGCTGTAGATGACTGTGATTTTGGTTGCCATGGAGATTCCGAGGATTTATTTTTTAATCGATGTGACAGGTCTTTTTGGAAATTTTTGACCGCGTGACGTTTCTATGCAAATTTATGACGCGGCAATTTGCAGTGACAGCTGATAAAAATATTATTAGATAAACAGATTTATTTATTACTTTTGGCTGTGACTGTATTTGGAGTTTTACAACTGAGCATATCTGTATGTACTATTGTTCGTGAAATTTTTCCGATAGCAGGTGCTCTCGCTTCTACTAGTCAAGATCAAAATGACTTTTCGAATTTTTGCATCGTCCCGTGATTTTCGCATGTTCTACCTTTTTTTTTTATTTTTTTTTCTCTCGCAAAACCTGTTTATCCGCGATCGCCGATACCAATCGCAAAGCCACCGGGATCCTTTTTGCATGCTTTGTGGCCACTTCCAGGTATGTGCATGCTGGGTGGACTCGTATGTGCAATTTTACACATATGCATGACTGGGCCCTTCTGAATCGAACTGGAGGGGTCAATAATTTTTTTTTTTTTTAATAAAAAATTTTGGAAATATCCGATTATAGTTTTTGTACTTTTAAGGTGAAAATCGATTGCGTTTAGGCATGCAGACGTATTATGACGTCGCGATGCGTATTTACCTAGTATTCCATTGTTCATACATTTTTTGCATGTGTTATTCGTAGATGTTTATACAGCGTGGAAAAATATTGATGCAAAAACGCTTCGTTAGCAGATTCGCAAAATTGTCTGTGATATAAAAAAAAAAAAAATTTGCACGTTCTTTCACCGTCGCTTGAAACCCGTAAAAACAGAGTTTCCTAATTTATCGCGAAAACAGTTTAAAACTTATTTTGGCTGGTTTCCCGGCAAGAGTATACAAAAATAGCCAAGGTGGAATCGCAGATGTACGATTTTGAAATACCTAACCATTTTTTTTTTCAAAGCGCACGCCATCAAGACTTTTGGCAAGACAACGGTGAACACGGTGATGAGATTCTAGATTTCTCAAAAACACGTAATTACACCAAAAAAAAAATTGTCCAAAAAAAAATTTGTACCCATGATAAATTTTTACGTTAATTTCCCAAAAACGATTAATCGATGAAAAAAACCAAAATTAAAAATCAGAAGTAGCGTACTAAAAAAAATAAAAACAAGCATACAAATAATAATAATTACCAAAATATCCTGCAGCGACACCGGCATCAGGGAGCACATGGACATTTTAGCACATAAATGAAATCCACCAGCTCGAAAATAGAAACGGAATAAAAAAAGAGTCCAAAACCTCAAGATCTCACAAACGGTTCAAAAAAGTTCTCCGGGTCCACTTCACATTTCGAAAATACCCCGATAACCGTGGAAAGGACAAAACTATAAATAAAAAAGATTTTCTCATTCCAAATAAATTCCTTCAATCCCCCATAAATCCAGCGGAAATCGAGTCGAGAGATTGAAAATAAAATTAATTAAAAAAAAAAAAAATAAAAAAAATTAAAAGACTTCACAAATCCTGAAAAATCACCAGTAGCCACGAGGCAACGCGACTGTTGACATTCGTAAAGTCGAGTCCACACTGTCCATCCAGACTGTATAGAGAGACTTGCAGAGGAGAGTTCCCTATATTAAATTAACCTACAGTCCGGCTATAGTCCGTCGGCGATATAATCCAATATCGTTGCAAAACGACTAAAGCCTGCTCCCCACAAGAGCGACTCGCGTCCCGTTCACAATTAAGCGATACGAAACGGGAAACGAGTTCTGCCCCAAATAGTCGTTTCATCGTTTCGTTCCGAGTCGGTAGATAACTTCCCCTCTCCTCCCTCTCCTTTCTTTCGCGTAGATAAGCAGGTATAAGGTAGGTCGCTACCAACTTGCTATGTTGCTAATTTCCGGTCTGCACGTGTACGCACTATATATATATATACTAGACAAAGCTTAGAAATACCAAAGAAATCGTGTTAACGTAACTTTAAAGGAAAATCGATTTTCTCGAAGAGTTAATTAAAGCTCCGTTCACGGAAAATTTTTTAGACCCTTATAAAGTTACTCGTGCAATCCAATAAATAAATTTGGGTGAATCACCCTGTACTTCCAACGATCAAACGCGAGAGATAAAATAAATTTTGTACACAGACACGAAATGTTATTGTTTTATATTGAGCGTTTATTAATAAAAATTTTGATTCATTGCATCCAATTGTCACTATACTGTTATTACTTTAATCTACTATTTTTATTTTCGATCAAACGCCGGAAACGTTTCACGCGATCGAATTTCTTTGGAAATAATAATAATATTAGGGAATGTACTTTCTGAGGAATTTTTTTCACTATGGCTATACATATATATATACGACAGACAGTGCGTTCGCGCGAATATAAATAAATAGCAAAGAGACGAATTTAGAAACTTATAGCCCGAAAAGCCATAGAAATCGAAACGCTTGGTTTTTGGTTAAAGATCCTATGTCGACCTATATATCTGAGAGCTATGGGTTCCCTAGTCCTCCCTCATGTACATATATATATATATATATATATATATATATATATATATATAACATCTGATTATACTTCCATAGAATATTCCTACATCAAGTGCAAGAAGGTCCCTTTTCAGTCCCAAGAGTAATTCGATACTGGCTCGAGGCCAGCGACAGCTCAGACCGGAAAATAGCACAGAGTTTAAGTCCTCGAGATCGAGAAGGAGGCGACAGAGGAAGATTGTGGGCTGCTATACAGGGCAGCGACAGTCGCATGCAGCAGCGGAGCGACAGTCCCGTGTGAGTCAGCCCAAAGGATTGAGACACGTGAGGATGGAATTAGAAAGAAGGAGAAAAAGAGTAAAAAGAAAAACCAAAGACTCAATCCCTTAAGCACAAGAAACTGTAGTCGTAAAAAAAAATGAAAAAAAAAAATTCACTTTTTTTAAAATAAACTTTTTTCCATTCCTTTATCTTTAAAGAAAAAAAAAAAAAAAAAAAAAAATTTCACTCTACAAGTATCCAAAAATTCTCGACTCGATTTCACTTGTCACTTTTCTCTTTTTTCCTTGTCTCGGCAAAACTTCAACCCGCTTGAACTTTTCACTAGACTCCTCGTAAAACCCACCTAGCGCTTCTCGTGGCGGTTAATGGGCACTTTGCGAAGTGGCAAACTCGCGAAATGGCACTTTCGCCAAAGTCTTGAGCGTTATGCGAGAAGCGTCTGTCGGTGAGGATGGTCGGGCAGCCACTGGTTGCGATGCGTGTGCGCTAATATAAGCAACGGTTATACGTCCGAGTGCGTGAAGGAGTGCGTACATGTGGGTACGGTCAAATATTACATTAGCGAGCGTCGTCGGGACGCTGAGCGTCGGAGGGGAGGGGGTCGATTGGCGTTCAGTATAATTTACAATTCGATCCTCGTTGGAATTCCATTGTCTTCTTCGAAGCAAGTTCCTATTACAATTTATTGGACCGTTGAAACGTATTTAAATTTTTTCAAAAAATTTTTTCAAAATTTTTCACATGCTACATTGTATCGCGATACTATTGTGTACGTGTTCATGATTTTTCACAATTCTTTGGTTCGATTAGATTTTTTTTCTTTTAATGCCGCTTATCAATGGATTATGACGTGGCAGAGATAATAAATTTTTTACGTTAGTAGATATATATATATTATTCACTGTACGAATTCGCGGGAAACTTCGCATACTTCATTTTGCACTGTCGTAAGATTTGCGAACAATGTCCAATCTAAAATATGTACAGTGCCGTCTATGAATCTATTGGTACAAGATGGAGCTCGGTGTACGCGCGCTGTTATTTGCAAATAATAATTGCAAATATTGCGGGCACGAGTCGCGAATTATTCATTCGCCACGTAATGGCGCGTAAGGTGCAATCATATTTGCAAGTAAACAATTTCGCTCGATACATCCGTCCGGCGCGAGTATGGACGTTCGATTCGTTCCTTTTTCATTTGCAAATTTTATTTCCGTACAAGATTTCGCGTCAAGGACGTCGGATGATTTAGCCGTTTGAAAAATCTTGTTTCGGTGTACATTCCTGTTGACGGGTTTCGAGTTTCTTTCATATATTTTGCAAATAAGCACGTTTTTTGATAATTTCTCAAAAGCGAAATTTTTTTCAAAATTCGTACATTTCCTCGTTTCGCTCAACCGGATTACGCAAATGCGATTTGGGATGTGACGCGGTGAATGTTTTTTTTGCAAGCGAAGGTTTTTCGTATTGACGCTCTTGATAGTTATCGGTATCGCTTACTGATAAGAATTGCAACTGACACGCGTGACCTCGGGATCGATTAGCGCGGCATTCGATAACCAGAGCCCTTATCTGTAAAACAGCTTTATTTTAGTACAGTCAACAAAACAATTTTTTTTTTCTTCCCTCAAGAACATTTATTCATGACCTTAAAAAATACAATTCATTAAAATAAAATTTTTTTTTTTTCAGATTACATTCTTTTAAATCACACCCTGTATATTAATCGTACTGCATATCGGGCGTATACTGAATTCAGCTTCGAACTAGGAATTTGCAAGCGACTGTACTCCGCACGTAGGACTGAACAATTGACACAAGTTTAAGTAAGCCACGTGCGTCATTCTAAGAAGATGACCTCGCTGAGATATTGAGAAAAAGTCACGTGGTCACGGATTAGCTCGTGAAAGCTTATCAACAAAAAAAAAATTTCATAGTAAAAAATTAAAATCACGTCACGTAAAAAAAAAACGTCACGTGGTCCCCTAATAGTTACTTTTGGTATCCAGTGACATTTAGGCTCGGTTCACACGCGAAACCACCGGGTGGCTTCTCAAGATTCGTTAAAAGCAGACATAAACCTACTTTCGATATTCGTTATTTATATATACATATATCGCGTCACGCGACAAATTTCGATTTTCAATTTCGACTAAATCCTCCTATTTTGTCATCCATCGTTGAAAGTGAATTTATTAATTTAAAATTTATTCATATATTCAACGCGAACAGTGCGTGCGACGTTTCAGTATATTACGTAAAGTACCTGTCGGTCCAGGGATGAAATTTTTTTCAATTTTAAAAAATTCAAATTTTCCAAAAAAAAACTTATAACGCGAACCTGGGTGTCTCGTATGAAAAAGGAAATGTCACCCAAGCGACGTAGACAGAGCGCGTATAAATATTAGTCACGTGCAAATGAATTTCAACCAGTCCATAATCCGCATTGCGCGATGCATTTCGTTGCAATTTTTTTTTTGACAAATATAAAATTTACATGCAAAAGGTCTCCGATATAGAAATTACTAAATTAATACCGACTGAGAATGATAAATGTTTAAACCTGCGAATATATTTCTGCATACCTATATACCTACACGTATATCTATATACGTTGATATTCGTTAGCCCATAAGCGCACGCGCGAATTGGCACACTTTTGCAAGCCAAAATTAAATTCAACCACATTCGAATCGCGGTGTAATAAAGTTCCGCCGAATTTACCGTCTTAATTGGCGCATGCGCGTTACGCGTTAAAGTAATTCGGACCAATGAAAATGCAGTATTTTTTTTTTCTCGAGCCACCTTTCTTCCTCTCTACGTACTTCGTGCTCTGTGACCCTTTTTTATTTACAACAGTATTTCCCAACACTTGGAATTTTCAAGGTGCGTCATTGTCGCCGGTTGAGAACGGAATTTGAAATATATTTTTTAATTATTAATTAATTCCGAGGGCGGTCGACCGCGTCTGGCTTACGAAGTGTCATCTTCATCTTCGAGTATCTCGTTAGAAGGTAGGAAACTCAGAGCCGAGTGGCTTCACGCAATGTATTCGACTAGCGGCTGATATACGTACTACGCATTATATATAACTCAATATATACATAAATAGTACATATTATGGTGATGAATGATGCTAATTAAAATACGAAATTACTGGCATTAGAAACTACATGAATTTCAAAAATATAAAAAATATAAATATGCCTGCACCTATCTCACTATCTATTTGATTAATCGTGTTCCCAGAGAAATTGAGGTCATATTCGGTGTGCCTAATCAGAATTATATCTAACCTAGAATAAAGTCCCTTGCATTCGCGGAAAATGGCTAATTTTTTTTTTTTTTTGCGTCACCATAATTATACCTACCATATACACGTTATTATTGTCTTGTACGTGGTCCTCGAGTGTAACTGTTAATTACGTCTGGACGAGAATTGTGGTGCGCCGTAGCATAATTAATAGCGACACTGATTGTATTACGTTTAGCATATACTACGTGGTGACTACGTTCAATATACATATATATAATATATATATATATATATATATATATATTCATGGTATCAACGTATACAGACATATCAACATACCAACGTATTTCGTTCAATAAAATTCCGGTACAGCTGTATGTATAAAATATTGCAAATTATGTAAAACTATTTCTATATATATATATATATATATATATATATATAATATCGAGTGAACCTGAGGGAAACTGGATAAGAGAAAAATAATAATAATAAAACAGCAAAAATATATCTATCAGCGTTTCGCACGAAAGAAACCCATTGATTTCCAGTGTGTCTGGCGTAATGGCCGGATGTGTCCTTCGGCGTAAGGAAATAAGATAAAAGAAAAAGTAGAAAGGGAAAAAAAGAAAAGGATTGAAAGGCCGTCATTAAGTTTTTCGCTCATTTTCTTCCTAAGTAACGAACCGGCTGCCACCTATCGGGGAATCGAAGAACCGTTATGAAAAAAAAAAAAAAAAAAAAAAATTCAAACACATGGATCCACATACGATCCCACATACGAGCATTTCAATACGTTCTGTAATGCGTGTACAAAATTTCATCATACTGCATATATGAAACGCAGCATACATACATACCACATATGTGACTCGTATGAAGAAGTGGGAGGGAGGGGGGTGTGTACGTGTACGAGGTCATAAAACTGCAGTAGCCACTGCAGCCCTTGCACTTGTCCCCAATTGCAAGTAACGAGGATGCAAGATTACTATCGTTATCTCTCCTGAGATAATTAGCTGACGGACACGTGGGACGTTAATATCCCATTAAACCCATAATAAAAGCCGGTAAAGATGTTTAGATGAATTTCGTGAAAATCCAACGTACCCACGTATGAGATGCGTCATGTGTGATTGCGTAAAATAAATGAAAATCATATATTTCATATAAAAAGTAGAGATGCATAAAGTAGATATCGAAGGTCGAGCCAATAAATAAATATAACGAATTTTCCACATATGTCACATACGTGACACGTATCACACACGCCGCCGTCGTATCTGATATCGTCGGGGCCGACTGGACGAGATGCTGTAGGCGGTTCTAATGGTAGTTACTTCCCTGAGCATATATGTACCACGTGCATATACATATGTAATACTCAGTCCACATATGCCCTATATGCACGAGTACAGAGTCTGTACTCCATATAGTAAATAGAAGGCTGGAGCTGTGGGTGGTGGTTGGGAGACAATGGCCGAGTTACGGCAACCCTATCGATCTGGCCACCCTGTACATAGAAAGCATTCCCTATACGACACACGTGTTCACATATGCGTCCCATGCATGAATATTATAGAGAAACGGACGTGGGGGTCGAAATTTCCCATGTGAATTTCAGTGGCCGGTCAATTCGAACTTGTGGGTATCAAACCATCTTCGGGCGACTTCAAATTGATTTTTATCAAGAAAATTATAATTGATAATTGAATATAAAATTTTCAAAATTTTTTTTTTTTATTACTCAACCACACCGTTCACACATGTGGAACCCCGATGTCTTGCGCATGTGAATTTCAGTGTCTGGTCAATTCGATCTTCTGAGTGTCAACCAAATTTCGGGCGACTTCAAATTGATTTTTATCAAGAAAATTATAATTGATAATCGAATATAAAATTTTCAAAATTTTTTCTTATCACTCAACCACACCGTTCACACATGTGGAACCCCGATGTCTTGCACATGTGAATTTCAGTTTCTGATCAATTCGATCTTCTGGGTGTCAACCAAATTTCGGGCGACTTCAAATTGATTTTTATCACGAAAATTATAATTGATAATCGAATATAAAATTTTCAAAATTTTTTTTTTATCACTCAACCACACCGTTCACACATGTGGAACCCCGATGTCTTGCACATGTGAATTTCAGTTTCTGATCAATTCGATCTTCTGGGTGTCAACCAAATTTCGGGCGACTTCAAATTGATTTTTATCAAGAAAATTATAATTGATAATCGAATATAAAATTTTCAAAATTTTTTTTTTATCACTCAACCATATCGTCCACACACGTGGGACCCCGATGTCTTGCGTAACGTACGTAAAAAAATGTTTAGCGAGTAACGGTAATTAATGACGTCATCGAAGACACGTAACGAATTCCGCACGCGTTAATCAAAAGTACCGCATCGACGAACCATACGTGAGATTTTTGGCTACCCATATGTGGGTAGACTGTATACGGTGTACGGCAGCGAATTTTCATCACATGTGTCTAATCCACGAGGTGACTTCCGCTACGGTTTAATAATGCCTAATATGGGCAGTATTACTTGTTCATATATTATATACATGTATACGCATTACATACGTTACATACTGGGTGCATATGTGGTACGAGAGGCAGGCGTCGTTATGACTCAATTCGTTATGCGTCCAGGTCAACTTTGTACACTTATGCGCAATAACTTTTTCTACGGGTACCTATACGTGTCTATAAACGCATAGGTGCACGATACGTGAATATATATCTCATATGTGGCATATGTGAAATACCGTATGGCCCCGTCACGGAACGTGAATTTATATATCGAATGATGTGCAAGGGTGCATGTAAGGCGCACAAAATGCCAGTCAGAGCATATCCCATTGTCCGAGTACCTAGGTGCATCTAGTCTAACCTGTATATTTTGTGTGTACAGTACGTAGCATAATTAATTCAGACACGTCTGATATGCCCCAAAGGTGTAAGGCGTATGTGAAAAAAAAATTTCTGCGCGTTTGGTACAGGCTGAACGTTGATAAAAGCAGTAGGTTTATGTTGCGGGTGACTCAAAAAAAATGTATACCGAGACGGATAAAAATTTTAAGATTTTCTAGGTTAAAAGAGTGGGGCGAAACGAGACGAGGTAATTCTTTTAAAAAGTTTTAGAGGGGAGTGTATATTCTCAAGGTAAAGTCCGTTAGGCATAACTTTTCTTTTATATTAGAATTTATACCTCATGAGGATTGACCGTGTAAAACGTATGGATATCCTTACCATGTACGTTCTGTGATGCTGATGCTGATGATGAATGGTGTGATGGTGATAGTGACGTTTTTCCTTTACGTGATGTTTTCCATGGTGCTTTCCACCCCTATGGGGTGGATACGTATGGTAAACCATATTGACGCCGAAACAAGGCTGGCGTCACCTGACCTCGCCAAGGACGCATTTCGACGCCCCTGCCTGTGGATTCTCGTGGTTACGATTTGACGCTGGCAGACCGACGCCACCGTTACCGCCACCCCCGTTACTCGGACCGGTGGTCGTGGCGACGCTCTGCAACTTTCGGGACGTCTGACCTCCGACCTCCGTGAACTTCTCGTCCTGGGACTCCGTCGGATTGCGACACGTCAAGTAACCTTCGTCGTTTACGTAAAAAGACATGCGATCGATGGGTATCAGCTTGACGCTGGAACCGATCGGCGTTACCGTTGTCGCTGGGTCTAGCTTGACCAGCGCAGCTTGAAGCTCGAGGGCGTCCATTTTTTTATCTTGAGAACCAATTTATGCGTTTTTTGGGATTTGATGTCGGTGCAGAGTCGTCACGTTTTTTGGCGGTTTTTTTTTTTTAATGGTCAGTTCATACTTTTTGGGTTTTCTTCTTGGTCACTGATAGTTGATGTGATTTTTTTGATTACGTTTTTAGCATTTTCAATTTTTCGATTTCGGCTAAATATGTTACAGGATTTTCTTGGCACTTTTTTTTTTTTTTGTGGTTATTGGGACTCTTGTGGATTTTGATTTTTTTGTATTTATGCTTTGGGAATTGTTTTATTTTTTTTTTTTTTGAAATTCGGTAATGCACTTTTTGGGGTATTTTTTGAATTTTATTATCGTTACGTCGATGAAACGTTAAAATTTGCTAATGACGAATTTTGATTTTGAGATCAGTCAGGTAACTCTCTCTCAAAATTGTCTCTTTACTAAATTCTTACTGGTAATGAGGTTTTTTTTGGAAATGGGGCAGTTTAGTAGCCAGTCGGCGATCTTTACCGACTTTAGCCGAAGGGACCCGAATGAAAATAAAGGAGATTTGATTTTCTCTTCGCCTCCTTTCCCTCCCAATTAGATTCGATCAAACAATTCGATATCCTGATCGCAGCGTATCGATAGTACCGCAGGCAGTTTTGATTTTACCTGTAAAGTAAATAAAAATTTCAAAAATCTCTACGCCTCGCTGCCCCATATATACACCAGTCAAATAAGCGCATTGCCAAACCGTCCTTGACCCAGAAAGCTCGTAGCAATATAAAATTTATATTTCCCAAAAATTTGCAAATATTCGTAAAATCGCGATTCAACAGTTTTCGCAAAGATCAAGTTCACCCTAGTGAATTTGTTCGCTCGATCATCTCCTCCACTTGTAAAATGTCACTGTATCCAAGTGACATCCATCGCACCTACTTTTTGCAACTATTTTCAAATTCAAAAAAAAAAGATATCATCTTTTCCAATAAACTGTCTCTATTTTTACCACCGCTGTCTCCGTTACCGTGTCTCTCTCTTCTCCTGCCTCAAAGAAAAAAATGAAATATTCTTTCCCTTCACGATACAAATAAAATTTACTTCGAAAAAAAAATTCCAAAACGAAAACTAATAATTACCTCAAGTCACTCTAGAAAATCAGTGGTTAAATTTCAAAAATTTTGTAATCACCAAATTCATCGTCAATTAATGCATTTAGCATACGACTATTAATAGTTTCCAAATTAGTAGTGACAACAGTACCGTAATCTTCTCACTCTTACTAAAGGGATTTTGCCAGTCTTACCCACGCAAGAAGTTTTACGAGTGGTACCCTTAAGCCGCATACAAAATCTCAGGATGAATTGGCGCATTCATCCAGCATCCAAGTACCATCCAAGATACTTGGCTTGGCACCAGAAGCAACACGAGTACCAACAGTTTGGATATATTGCAACAACAGTTGAGTATGCAATTAAGTGATCCAAAGATATAAGGGGTGTCAACGAAAGACTAGGACGAAGGAAAAGATTTTTTTTTAAATTCAAAAATTCGAAAAATTGTCCTATACACGATTAAGGGTACTAAGTAATCAACCGTCTGCAATAGCGCTCTATACACTTCAGGCTATCATAAGGGTGGGGATGCACATAATTAAAGGGTTGAAGAGAAGGAAAAAATAAAAATTATAATCTCATAGAATTTTTGAATAATTAGAATCGGTGACCTTTGTGATAACCTGGCTTCGTTCTTCAAACAAAAACTCGACTCCCTTTCCATTCGTATTGCGTTGGCAGCAATTGTTAAGGGGGGGAGGGAGTGCGGATGGGTGGAAAGGCAGACAGAGAATTAAAAGGATAGGGCGAACAGACAGTGAAGAAATTTAAGGGTTGCTCCAAGGACTTTGTGAGTCCGACAACCCCTACTCTACAGTAATAGTACCTATGTGAATATAAGGGCTGCAGACAAAATAAAATCCTTGCGCGTCAAATTAAAAAAAAAAATCTTCAATCATTTCGAATTTCCCAAAAATATTACCTGATAACCCAAAAGCAGCATAGATAAAGATGAAATAGTAAAAAAAAAAAAAAAAAAAAAAAATCCGTGAAAATAAAATTTTTTATCATCTATACGCACGTATACTCATACGAGAATACCATATGAAACACGGTACAGTATAGCGCAACGATTCGAATTCATATATCAAGATACTCGAAAAGGACGTAAGTCCCATTCTTGGAATGGGTATGGGCCCAAGCCCGCCTGTCGTAAATATCCTGGGACCAGTGAGATTCTAGGAAAGCCTTGCGATCCTTTGTCGGGAGTGCAGTGTCCTGCTCGGAAATCGCCCAGTAGGATGACCACGGGATAGGATGCGTATTAAATTTCAAGGATTCGCGGAGGATCGCGGATCTTCGAGATAAGGTGAGGCCCCGGGATAAAGAGCCGGGGGACTCCTCTTTGTCAGCCATCCAGCTGCGAAGGTTTCCCAGTCCAATTCTGGGCCCGCGCCTACGCGATCCTTACTACTGACTTTCGCCCACCGTTGGGTCCTACACAATTCCGAGTTTTTTTTTTTTTTTTTTTTTTTTCATGTTTTGAAATCTCTCTTTGTCTCTTACTAAACGTCATCTTGTCTGGGAATTTAGTTAGCCTCGGTAGGTCCTTTGCTGTGTCCCTGGTATGGTAGTAAAGAAAAATGCATAGGAGTGACTGTTTGATAATGGTAAAAAAAATATTTTTTTTTCTGATAAAGATAACCAAATTTTGACTCTGGGAAATTTGATGTTTTCAATTAAATCATCCCCTCTAGAGGCGAGTGGAATAATAATACCCCCCCCCCCCCCCCACCCCGCTAAACGACCCTCGATTCTCACGAAAAACTTCACTAGGATTATATTTATATATATGGGCGTGTGTCTTATTGAATTTCAAGTAAACTTTTTTTTCCCTTATAACAGCTATTCTTATAAAAAGTAGTAGCACATGGTATATACGTTTCAATCATTTCTCAACCCCAATTCGAAGTCCCCCCCCCCCCCCCCCCCTATACTGGATCGGATCAGACTAGCAAATTCGCCTAGTAACATTCGAGAACCGATAAATTCGCAAATGAAATCGGAGAGTCTCGTAGGTTTTGAAAGGAGTCCACGCGGGTCAAGGATGCTACTGTAAGATATCAGAGGTCAACAGTAGGGGTCGTGCAAGTGAAAAAGTTTTTTTAAAATAAAATTACATAAAAAAATGTCAAAAACAAAAAAAAAAGTAGTACAAAAAATAGGGGTAGTTCGTATCGGCATTTGCACAGGTCCAAGAGGGTGAACGTCGAAAGCGTCAAGTAATAGTAGAAAAACACAGTGTTGGTCAGCCACTGGGAGTAATTGGTATTGCCACTCCACACCCGACAATAGATTCTCTTTGTTGGCCACCATTGTGTCCTGCTAATTGGCATCTTGTGCACAATGCCACTTCAGCCCCGGTGCGATTAGGGTTGCCAATTTATTGTTCGTGACGGTTGGCCATTATATTCAAAATATGTTACCAGGATCACCAATGCCCCGGTACTCGATCAAAAGACTCAAAAAAAAAGCTTTCAAATTACATCTCAACATTTTTTTTTTTCAAACAGTTAATCACCCTACCCCAGCATGGTCGTCGGTATTCCAATACCTAGCAATGCACTAAGATTAATTTTCAACGTGACTGTACCCGAGTATCCACCATACTTGAAATTCCACTCGTAAGATCAATGCACAGGAAACGAATCACAAAGGCCATAGTGCAATTATTCAATTCCCTTTAGCGAGTCGGCCGATACACGTGGTCAATACCAAAAACGATAATTAATTTTACAAAAAACGTCACAGTAGTACCAAAAAAAAAATTACCCATAGAGCCACGCAACAATAATAAATTAAAATCGCACGAAAGCGCAATTACAAAATTAATGGTATTCTGATAAAAAAAAAAAATTTCAATTATACCCCCCCCCCCCCCCCCCCTCCCAACGAAAAACAGAGTAATTGCAGAAAGTGGATTAAAGTGATAAAATAATTAGCTACCAGGTACCCGAGTCCGACGCTAAGTCAGTTAATTAGCGCAAAATAGCTCGTATCGTTAAGTTACGCTTCGCGAGGCTAATTGAATTAGAGAAATTTCATTGGCACCGCTTTCCAAAGTGACAACGGGGCTGCGACCCGTAAATACGTCCAGTGACAAAAAAAAATATACAAGGACGCACCGCGATTGACTTGCGAGTAGCGTGAAATAGCCTGGAGTGATATACCGGGTGTACGGAGATCATCGGGGCTCCTTTTGATTCTCAATATAAATGTAAATTAACGCAGTTCATTACTCGGCATTCACTTTCAGAGCTTTAAAGGTTAGGTGGGTAAGTATGTGGAAGGTAGTCGTATAAGAAGATAGGTACGTGAAGGATAGACAGGTATATATACGGTATATGTACAGTGGTTATTCACGGTAGACGCAACCACCTGAAGTTAGCCTGTCCTTATGATTTCTGTGATACAGCCACCTTCGGGTGGTGCGTTTGTTATGAAGAACCCTATATATACATATATAGGGTAAGAAAGCAGGTAGGAAGGTACATGGGTAGGCAGGCAGGTATGCATATATATATATATATATATATATAATTCAATATAACCCAGGTATAAAGACGCTTCGCCCTGATCCCTTTTACCTGCCTGAACAAGATACCAACAGGCCTGCCAACCTCAACGCTTTAGTCGTAATTCGCGATACACCACGAATCATAATGTCGATCTAGAACGTTCGCCTCGCAACGACAACGATGAGCCACATTCGGACAACTGTTGGTCGACTAGACGTATTTACCTACTAGAGAAGACCAACTTTCGATTAGTGTAATGGACAGGGATTTCGATGTCAGTAGGATATTCCCACGAAGTCAATAGAGGAGCAGTGGCGTCACCTGTCTATTGGCATCGTTGACGGATCAGACAGAGCAAAGGTAAAATATGGAGACTGGATATATGTGTATGTGGGATTGTTATTATTATAATAAAATTCCTATAGACACTATAGTTACGTGGGTAGATAGATATGTGGACAGATAAGTATATATATACATATATATAATATATGCTTAAGAATAAATGTGAATTTTGAATAATTAGCAGAGTCATATTAATTTTCGAATTTTTTCAAAATATTCATATCGCAATCTAAAGGGCGGCTCTTAAGTGAGATGACGGGACCAGGATTACCTATTATTGCTGTATAATGTTGCTTCCCACCCATGCTGAGTATAAACGGAGGTCAGATGAGATCAGACGATAGCTGGAATAATCGTGTAACAACAGAGTCGACTGACCGTGGTTAAGTTTGCTGAGGAGAAGTCGAGTGATCGCAGCCAATTGCCGAGATCGATAGATCGATAGATCATGGCAGAAAGATAGCGACAGGAAATATTTCGCAAGGGATCGGGAAAGCCTGAGAAAAATTCTTCACGGTGTTTATGGGGGGGGGAAAGTGATTTTGTGTTTTTCTACGATCAACGGGGGGACAAGGCATGGCTGGTGGCGTTAATCGAATAAAAAGATTAACAATTGAATTTATAGACGTGGAAGGCCGCGATTGCGTAATGGCACGCTATAGTGATTTGCGGCGATTGCGATTGGAAAACCTTCGATTAGCAGAGAGAACAAAAATGTTCACAGTGACAGAAAGTAACGTGGAAAAAAATAATATGGTGTTTGTTTACATTTTTGTATACTTGGTGTGAACTGTACCTTTACAGTGGTTCGTTCAAGTTACGTAGATAATTTTAGGTACAGTCCGGTATGGCTTGAAGTAACATACGCTTAGTCGACAAATTGATGATCCATAAAAAAAATATATATTAAAATTTTTTTTTTATTAAAAATTTTTCAAAAATGTCCCAAAAAATCATTCTCTCGCGCGACAGAGAAAATAAATGGGGAATTTATTGAGTCCAAATTTACAGGCTTATAAAAGTAATCCAAGAGGTGTTTATATTTTTTCAATAAAAAAAGTGGATCATTGACGATCGATCGAATTTTGAGAATTAAAATATCGGAGGTTAAGAGCACTTTTGCGCGATCAATAAAAGATATCCAGTGATTCATGTGCTCCTTTGATTAATGACAATCATTCTCATGTACCCATACCTCACCATACTCTACATATACATATTGTATATCTAAAATCAATAGACAGTAATAAAAAATTGACATCCAATCAATCAAAAAATTTGACGTAAATTTGCAAAAAAAAAGTTTTGTGTTATGTGTCCATCGTTAGCATATGTAGGTTTTCGGTATTACACCATGTACCCGCAGTCAGTCCCCCTAATTTACCCTGTACAATGGAATACACTTGGGTCAGGTTAGGTTAGGTTAGGTTAGCCAACGTAAAGATGCGTAACAGGAACCGTAAGACCCGCAGCTGGTTCGCTATCAGGATAATAACGGCATTGCCATTTTTCTCTGCTTATACCGGGTGTCCGCGTTGCTACGCGGTACTGAATCGGCCATTGGCCATTCCGCATAGGTGCACGCGTGTATCGTTAATACGTCTGACTACTTCCACGCAATCACTACTTGACTCACGGATAAGATTTTTCAAAATGGCCGCCGTGCACTTTCCGCGAATTACTTTCTCGGCACTGAGTATACCCATTTCATTAATCCTTGCAGACTTATACATTGATAAGGGACACGTGCGTTATGCCCATTCGCGGCTTCCCTGATTGGCTCGTATGGGCTGACCTGACCTAACTTTGAAGATAGCCACGTATTGGCGGAGATTTTTTTTTTTTTTTTTTTTTGAAAATTCATAATGTATGACGTGGCCATTTTTTTATACCAGTACCGCGTTGTATACTGCATTATTGCACTGCGTGTTTCTTGCTGTAGGTTACGGTTGATAACCAGTACGTTAACCATCTAGGTTGGTGCACGGTCGATGGACGTGTTATGCAGTGATAAGGTTTTTATTTTTTTGGATTTTTTTTGTATTGACTTTTTTTTATTTTAGAAGTCTATGGGATTCTTGTGAGCAATTCTGGCTCTTGGAGAGCTTATGGGGTTAGATTGGTTTGGCAATGCGATATCTGGGGGTAATTTATTTTTTTGGGGGATTTTCGATGGATTTTGAATTTTTTTTAAATTCATTCTTACAATTGCAGTTTTATGAGGTTATATTGACGCACTGTGCTGTTTTTGA
Source organism: Cephus spinipes (assembly GCA_963971525.1). Classification (NCBI taxonomy): domain Eukaryota; kingdom Metazoa; phylum Arthropoda; class Insecta; order Hymenoptera; family Cephidae; genus Cephus; species Cephus spinipes. The sequence goes on from OZ020573.1 coordinate 30,589,252, forward strand.
TTATTTGGAGTGAGATGCACTTTTTTTTTTATGCGATTTATATCACTTTCAACATGGTCGATTTCTTGCTTGGTTTTTTTTTTGATATTCTTTTCTGAGTGGATATGCTTCGGGTGGATAATGAAATTATCACGTGTATTACTTTTTTGTATTTTCAAACACTCGTCACATACTCGACACTAGACGTTTTATTGATGTCTGTTAATAACGCGTTGTAAAACGCCATAGGATTATTTAACGAAGGAATGTTATGCGTACGTTGAGAAAAAAGATTTTCACTATGGTCGCAGAACTTCGCGAAATGGATAAAACGTGACGTCGAGATCTCAAAAATGACAAACTTTGAGTGCAGAGCGAAACGGAGAAGCAGAGAATTCGTATTAGCGAAAAGGTATCTGAAAAATTGGCGTGACCGAAAAAAAAAATTATCAAAACAAAAGAATACACCAAAACTACGAAAAGTCAGAAGATACTGCGCAGACAGACCAACGGCGATGGACTTAAAAAGCAGAATTATGAATTAAAAGTATTTCCAAAAACGTTAACCAAAAAATATACCAAAATATTGCAAATTCTCAAAAATCCATCTAAAATATCTCATCCAACACGAACCGACGTACTAAAAAAAAAAATCGATCAACCCCATCAAAAAATCTCCCTACGCCCGTCTCAAGATAACCAAAGGATCGAGAATTTCCCAAAAAAATCCTCAAAAACTCCTACACACGCTTAGTTTCCCTCAGAAAAAACAAAATCTTAAAAAACCAAACTCCCCGAACACACTTTACGTATTTTGAGATCACACATGACTACATACGTTGCTCACACGATTCGCAGCGTAGCGACACTGGATACGGTGGTATAAAAAAAAGTCTGCACAGACAATCACAAAAAATCCCCGTAAAATTCGTAATTATTCGATCGAATTCACAAAACGAAGTACGAATCAAAAATTATTCTTCTAAAACGCGATAAAATCTCCGCGGGAATCCCGTGCGTTGCCCGTCGCGTATCTCCGTACGTAAGTTATCGAATCCCAGGAGACGTCTACGCTGGACCACCCGGAGCCCGCGATTCTGCGATTCTGCGATTCCACTTCTCTCTATCCGTGATGAACTCGTGGGGGTGGTTCGCTCAGGGGTGGGATCAATATGAGGTTGGGTGAAAGCGGGAAATTCGCGCGCAGGTCCCACATCATCCCCTCACCTACATCCCACCGAAGCTCCGACTACCCTTTCTCACTGAGGGCACCCCGAGAGTCCATCTCTCTCCCTCGGCCCTGCACGCGACTATATATGCATCCCCTAACAGCATACACACCCAGGGAACGTCCCTCTTGGTACCGTAGCCATCCTGGTTCCTCGTCATCCCCTTCGCCTTTCGGGATCCAAGTACCAGGCTCTACCGACCCCCCCCCCCCCGCGACTCTTGGGATCCACAGCATCCACACCCTTAGCTACAGGTATACCAAAAGCTACAGACAAGTCCACCCTCTTTCGCTACGTGTACCTACCCCGAAGCAGGTTCCTACTACAACGACGCCGTGATGAACCCGTTTTCCACTTTTCATCCCCTAGGAGCACGCGGCAGCCCCTAAGGGATGATTTCGCGTGGTACGACGATCCTCTTAAAAAATTCGAGATCCTCGAGAGTGTCCTGGAGGAAAAAAATGGACTAACGACGTTAATATTTTTTTTTTTGGTTCGAGTCTCCGCTAAGGGTTGCAAATCTGACTTCCGCAAGGGTTGAACTGAATTACCTCTTGGTACAGAGGGGGGAAGGGGAGTGCCTATAGGGATCTTCGAATGGATTATGATAATGGACCATGTGGAATTTAATTATTTTGCATTAATAATTATCATTACTCACCCTTACGGAGGGGCAAGTTTTTTCGGGGTAGTTTTCCCACGAGATAAGGGGAGGGGGAGGTGGAGTCGCTAGGGGTTGCAGGTCGTGATAATCAATTTATTTTATAGGGAATCCCCGTACCTCCTTAGGCAGCGCCATCTCTTATCTACCCCCCGAAGTAATCTTAAATTCAGCCCCAAAACAATGTAATACCAACGTGCTAAGGGTGGTTTGAGACTTTTGCCTGGATTCTTTATTTCAACCCTCAAAGTTAATCCACGACTGGCTAACCGTTCAGCCGTCGTTGGATTTGTGGAATAAGGGATGATAGGGGCTTGGTCTTCTGATCGCTGATAATTGTGCATACCGAGGGGCGCTGGAGCGTCTCGTTCGTAGGGTGAACCGCAAAGAGACCCCGACGCCATTCTTGAGCCTGGTTTAACGTCCCGACGCCCGACGACGCGTCAAGGATTGACTTGGAAAATCCACCCATCTGACTTATCCACCCTTTTTTTTTTTTTTTTTCATTTATACTCCTTTTACCCCCTCGACCTCTTGACCCCTCTCTCCGTCTCATTAGCCATGGCGGTGCTCTATCAGGGTACGTATAACTAATGCAGGGACGTATACACACGCATGTAAACCTAGCCCTAAATTATCCAGTAGCACGAGGGCTGCAAAGTGCATGCGAGATGCCTATCTGCTGCACTTGCAGTCTATGACTTATTTTGCAACGTGAACCAAATTAAATTGATCGATACTCCGTGCGACGTCGCTTTTTGTAATTTTTCGTAAAAACAATCGATATCTTTTTTTTTTACATTCTTTTTCGATGATCGTTCGATACTTCGTGATCTACGACTGCATCTTGTGATTTCCATAGGAATTGCATTTTTTTTTTTTTGTAAGTATTTTATTGATTCACAATTTTATCGCGATTCTCGGATTTTTAGTACCCGCTCGTATCTTCGTTTTATTTAATTACTGATCGGCTTTGCGATTTGCGGATTTTTTCCTTTTTTCAGGGACGATTCCTCAACTGATAACTATCAGATAACGCTGATTCGCGGACAAGTGGATTTAGGGTGATTCTTCTATTCCTCTATTCCTTTATTCCTGTCTCTCTGAACTGATCTAGATGTCCTTGAGAAACTGGCGCTATCTACAAGGTATTTTCGGTAAACGAGCAAAAATACTATTTTGATAAAAAAACTATGAAAAGATAATTGGTATTATCACTTATCAATATAAGCATTAAACAGTACGACTACGCGGGATAAAAAACGTCCCGTGCGATATACAGGGTGGACAATAAAATAGATAGTGCATATCCCATAAATGTATTTAACCGAGTGTGCATTTTGTTGAATATAAAAAATATAATGATAACTGATACTTCGGTGACACCGTGTACAAGCAGGATAAAACTCGGAATCCAATTAGCAGGGAAAACCGGTTACGTGCCGGCAAACGAGAGACAAGTGTCTGAAGATACATTAAATACTTTCGTAAAATAGAGAATCTCGAGACACCCTGTATAATACCAGATACCACATGGATACCCGATATACTAAAGACAGGGGTAGATTAAAAGCGGTAACAGCGATTAGTAGGAACTTGGTAAATCGATACGGTGCATTTGCATGCCACCCGGTATATACCAAGGTATGTAATACCATCGAGAGATAATCACCTCCCACCCCGCGGTCCACCCGTATTAAATTACCATATTTGCAAACATATCACGATAAACGACCCACTCTGTATATCATATCAACTCGAAGCTTCCTATACGTAAATAAAATCAGAAATGCACAACGATTCCGTATAGAAAACAAAAAATAGACAAGATAATTATTACTTTTTTTAAATAACCCTACGAGTGAAGATTAATGTTACGATTGGATAATTACTAAAAATACATCCGGTATATAATATTCACGAATCCCTATATTATTTTTTTACCGGGTAGAACTACCCTGTAGGTAAATGAAGCTCGATGGACACCGTATATAAGTTTTTCAACAAGTATATATTGCTACGTATTTTCTTATCTCGACACCGATAACGAAAATCCGAGAACTAACCTACCTCACCTTCGGCCGTCCACCCTTCGTCCGTATATCAGGCGGGCGTCGGCCATTTTTTTTTTACTAGGAACTGAGGAGCAAGTATGACGTGGGAGTTGAGGTGGAAAATTTTCAACTTTGCCGAGTACGAGAGCTCTGACGGAAACTGTCATCTGCAGGATACTATCTATTCTGCAGAACAGACGGTAGCTTAGGGATCCTGTCGACTTTTGGGATCGCGTGTAATCAGCAGACGTAGCTGGATGCACGAACGGGGGCGAACGGTTACGGAAATGCGCGACCGCTCGGGCTGCCACGTTAAGATAGAAAGAGTGGGAGTAAGCGAGAGGTACAGTCCCGGAAACAGAGAGCAACCGATGGAGAACGTAGCAGAACGAATCGGAGCTTCAAAATCGAAATCCCTCCACCAATTAATACATTGGGAGTGCTCACCGGAGCTGGATCAGCTGATGCGCGAAGGCCGAGAACTGCATCCAGAGGACACTCGGGTGGGCACTGCACTATAGCACGACACTGCACCTCCGAAACGCGGGCAGAAAATCGGTAGGATTTTCTGGATATCGCGAGAGCAACGGGAACTGCACGAGCGAGAACTTTGTATACCGTATAGGAAACGCGGGTAGAAAAACTGTAAACAAACAGGCCCGGGAGCGCGAGGCAGCTCGAGGCACCCCGATCGGCGTCCCGAGACAGACTGCTTTGAAGCAGTCGATTGACAATAGTCAAATTCGGGAACCGATCGTTCCGATCGGTCGAGATCCTTATAGCCGATAACTCTTATCCTCTCCCTCGATTCGTCCCTTTGAACCAAATCGAGAGCGTTCCTTAGCGAATCGGTACGTAACTCCTGGGGATCCTCCACGATCGCTTCCCCAGGGCATCGGGCCACAGCTGGGCACCGGAGAATAACAAATCTTTCGAGAGCTTCGGCGTAGCTGTACGAATCGACCCGAGAGTGCAGCTTCCGGTCGGGATGGCGACTCCAAGGGAACCGGAAAGCGAGAACGTTTTCCGAATCGGTAGCTGGAGTCGCCTTGTGACCGTGAATCAAAAAATCACGTCACTATATATGTATACTTTAATATACAAAACATCAGCATATCTGTACACGTGCGTATACCTATACACGTGACAGAGACGTAGCTAAGTGTAGACACAAAGGAAAAGCTAAGTGGCGCATTACGTAATGTAGCCAGACTAACCGGACCTACCGCAACCCACATATGTTTTAGCATAGAGAGCATAACGTATGAATAGCACAGCATAGCCGGCATAGCGGCAAATCGTAACCGGCATCTAAATCTTATTCACATACCACTAACACGTGTCTGCTATATGGAATATCAAAGGTACATATATATATATATATATATATACTATACATATGTGGAAGCGCTTTTAATTCTACAAGACGGTAATTAGCACGATAATTATTATTATTATAAAATATGGAAATGGTATTAGTCATCGCTATGCATGACGCTCGTCTTTATGTTATTAATTTAAAACTACAGTATGAAAAATATTTTTGGATAATTTTTTTTTTTTTTAGAAAAATTTTTGAATATTTTTTAGTTAACAAAACGGAAATGTATGTTAAATTGCGCAGATTTAATTTCTAAGACGTGGCTCGCTCTTGCCTTTTATTTTTGTTCACGTGCGACAGATACGTGGGACTCTGGCAGGGTATTGAGTAAATGTGGTTGAACGAGTATCCAACTGGTAATGAGACCAATAACAATTAGCAGACAGTTAAATGGAGTGAATCGTGTTCGGAACAAGTCAGGGTAGGAGGTTGAGAACCGGATAAGCTGAAGAGGGGGGAAGGGTGGGGGGGGGGGGTATAGGTAAATACTATAATTATTGAAAAGAGGATAAAATTAATTTAAAAATTAAATAAATATATTTGAAACAGACTGTACCGTGTATTTCGATTTTAATAAAAATAATTACGATGAATATCTCGTGTTCGATTAAAAAAATCAAAGCGGGGCTGCGAGGCGTTTGAATTTTTCCCGCGCTTCACCTGCAAATCCGTAATGATTCTTATCGATCGTAGAAACATAATTTCGAATCCAGAATAACGGCTTTCCGGTATTTTTAATAGGCGTGTCTCGCTCGTAACGCGTTACGCCATTTATAACGACGATAATGCAGATACGATCGCGCGGCTGACCGGCTCAGGATTTTATTACTTGCGGATCGTATTGGTGAGCGGGAGTAGGGGACGAATTTAAAAAATATTTTTATTTTTTTTTTTTTGAAATCGAATTATAGAGACTTAATTAAGTTACACGTATCACACGCGTTGCACCATCGACATTCTCGTACGTGAATTTACATTTAGATGAGATTCTCGTAAAGCCCTCGTGGGTCGTCCCCCTGGTGAAATTTGGGTTAAACGTCATTGGGGACAAACGAGATTTTGACAGTGTCTACCCCTATCGATCATTTACGTTCAACTGTCGAAGAAGTGTGATGAAAATGAAAAAAGTAGGTATTTAATACTTTTTCAATTTTACTATAAAAAGTCACACTGCGGATTAAGGATTTTGTTACGGAGAATATTATAATTTAATGGAACCGTAAATAATCTTTGATTTTTATTTGAGGTTCAATAAATAAATATTGGTAAGTAAAACTCATAATTTTTAATTTACGATAAAATCTTATGTCGCGAATAACGGTACGTCAACAACCTCGCCCACACAGAACGTTCCATCTACTGTGCTGCCATCTACAGGCAACTGAACGACCGAGGTAGGCGCAGTCGGTAAAAGCGTTACAGATCCGTCGGTAACAAAATCGCCTACATTGCAGGCATCTACTTTATCGACGCAACAAATAAAAGATGGCGCGTCATAACAAAAACCCATCGAAGCTTCCCTTTATTAACCCCGTCGCCCTCGTAGGGCAGGTCTACCAAACTTAAAACTTGTCTCAAGCCTTTTTACCACCATCTGTGGTTTTATGGTTTTGGACTTCCTGCTCGTTCCGATTACCCGACATTTAGCACCTCGAATAACCGCATGGGTTACCATGAAAATAAGAAGAGACACCCATAAGAAAATACCTGTTTCATTCCACAGCCAGTTGTAGAAACAAGCATCAAATGTGTATCGGCAACGCAAGAACCCGAAAACCTCAAGAAAAATAATATTTTAAATCCGTACGGAAAAATCGTCATCCAACCACGTCCGCAAGACGCGGAAGAAGAAAAAGGAAGAAAGTGCGGCAAGTCTCAAAGGAACTTCAGGATATGCCTAGAAAATCGCGTTATTTCCGTGAGAGGTCCATTTCCTAAAATAGACCAGCCCCACTCCGTTCAATATTTTCAATGAAAACGTTACCACGGTTAAAATCAGACCCAAGCCCCGACCCCAAAATGGCCTCCCCATCAGTCAACGGTATACGCGATACGTAGAATAATACCCATGTGGTATTTTCGAAATGTTCCCGGACTTGAACCATCGCATGGGGTCCATACTCCTATTCATCTCAACCGCAGCATCCACCAATGAGAACTCATCTCTCTCGACTCCGGGGTAACAATTTCCGTGACGGCTGGACCACAAATAGGTTGCCGAATATGCCAGCCACGCTGTACAAAGACACCCGTGAAACTTCAAGTATTTATTCTTCTTTTTTTTTTTTCTCACCACCCACATTTTCCTTTCTATTCTTTTCCCTACCCGTATCCACTTCCCCGTATTCATCCCGAACCCAACCTTACCCGCGCTAACCCCCCTTACGTGTATCTATACGTACAGTTTCTCAGGTATTCAACTCTTGTGTGTCTTAACCAACTTCAGGCGGATCTTCTTCTTCTCCTCCATTTATCTTGAAACTGTCTTCGCGGCTGTTTGTTTCTTCCACAGTTCAGTTTTGCACGTGCGCACGGTCCACGTGTCAGCTCGCGTGTACAGATATAGAGATAAGATACACTGCAGTCCCGGAAATCGAAACGTCAAATACAGTTATAATTAAACTTCGCGTTATCACAAATTAAGTGTGCGAAGATATCAAAACAGATACAGATAAAACTCGATAGTATATTTTTTATTTTTATTTCTGTACCACCCTGTATATACTAGTCGTTCTCCTTACACCCGTATTTATACCTGTCTTCGTTACAGTGGGGTAATCAAAAATCCTTATTGAAAAGTTTCAAAATTGGTAAATTTTTTTTTTTAACATAAAGCCCGAATTTGGAAAAAAAATTATACTTCTACGGCTGTATGTTTTTTTGTTTTTTTTTTTCCCAAGAATCCTTACCAGCTATCAAGCTTATCAGTTTCTTGGGAAGCGGGCCTACTTTCGTAGCTCTGCGTCAATGGATACGGGAGTAAGGCCCACGGCTGAGAATAATCGTCGGACATTGAACGTGACGCATAGAATAAGCAACGAGGGCTCAAATGGGCCCTATTTCAATAATGATAAATCACCCCGGTTCGACGCACCGGCGAACATGGCCAAGCCGAAGATCTCGCTGCGAGATATCCCTGTCAAAGACCGAAAGAGAGAGAGAGAGAGAGAGAGAGAGAACACAAAGAAAGACAGAAACATAAATTTCTGTATACCTTCTGTCTCTAAATCTACCCACCAACTGATTCTTTCAAAAATCCCCGCCACACGAAACCAACCAATAATAATCCCTACACGATAAGGCCCACAACCCCAACCACTATTATCTAGTCCCAATAAATTCCACTTCATGATTCATCAAATATGCAATTTTTTATTTATTTTTCTACATTTTCAACCTACAGCGCCACTAGCGTCAGAGCCACGAACCTCAAACTCAAATTTAACGTGAACTTCGGAAAGTGTAAGAAAAAAAAAAAAATTCGTCCCATATACAAAAAATTGTTAATTATCGATAATCATATGACCCTTGACCTCGCTCGTCGAACCTGACTTATTCATCAGCATTCACACACGTCACTATATATGTATAGTACAATGTATGTATATACAATGTCTTACAAAGAAATCAAGGTTCAACGTATTCCTACTATACAAGATCCCGTACATTACTCATCGTACGATATGCATATATACACATACGTTATTACATTCACCGAACAAGATCGTGCGTTTCCGTGTATCTTCGTACAGATCGAATAGGTAGGATGATCTTCGTGTATCTCACGTAAACGCATCACGGGGAACAAGTGTAAGAGGAGGACAAAAGAAAATACGAGGTACAAAAGTACAAGAGGTAAGATGCCAAGGCGATGCATGTGAATGAGAAAAAAAGGGGGGGGGGGGACAAAGTACCACGTAACGTGACAATCCCTGGACCAGCTGAGGATGCTGTGGGTATAACCGAAGATCCTTTTGCTGTCGTGCGATCTGAAGTCGGTAAGGCACGAAACGAGAATGGAAACAGTAATTCTAACGACGTAGTGGCAGGAGACGTAACGGTCGGGTCCTATTGTAATACCGAGAGATCCCAGCATCCGATATCGATGGACCATTCTTTGACAACGCACTGCATCATCCTGCTTCTCTTTTGGGCCTTATACCTTCACTGGTCTTTGGCTATACATTTTTTTAACGCATACGAATTACACACACTGTATATATATATTCTGGTCACGTAGGAGATGGGTATGAAGATTTTCGTAGAAAAGCACTAATAAGACAGATCAGCAGCATCCCGGATGGATTATATGAGAGTAAGTTGCTTGTGGGTCCATTGTGTTTGAAGAGTAAAAAAAAATTGAAATTTTTTTGGAATTTGAATTTTTCAAATTTTTTTTTTCAACTTCAAGTCGCCTACCATCGAAGATGGGTGGGATGAAAATGGTGAGAGGGGGAGAGATGACGATTTAAAGAAAACCTAAAAGACCAAAGAAACTTGGAAAGATTTGAAAGATAGAATAAAGGCCTGCGGGCAACTCGAACCGCTACAGCAGTTAAACCGTAAAGCAGTGCTAATAATAGAACAGATGGATGGAATGGATGGAAATACGACTTCCTTCGACAAGTTCAAAGTACGATGGGACTAATAAGGCCCTTAGGGTCTTATTCGTATCGGTGTCCAGTTACTGAGATTTTTATTGGATAGTGTTAATTAATAATGGGCAAAGTACCCGTATACCGAGGATAAGATTATAATTTGAATATTTGATGAAAAAAAAATTTTTTATTATTACATGGGGAATTATTTTTTTAATACATTTCTTTTTTGAGATAAATTTGTAAAATATTGGTTGATCGTACCATAACGACATTCGAATGGGACTGCTGGTAATGTTTATTGTTAGAATTTTCTCAAGGATTTCAAACTCATTGCGCAACGGCTCAGCCGTCTTTAATGATATCCTTTAAGCACGGTTTCCAATAAAAGTTTTAACCATCGGCGATATTCCGACACAGGTATTACCTAGATCCCCAAAAAACACTTACGTGTAAAAAACTACGCCAAGTACAGGTGTGCTGTGTATTCCTCTAATAAAAAGTATTGATATCAGATTATTGAGGCCAAGTACATAAGTCACTACATGTTTGCCTATTATATGATCTAGCACTGGTCCATCATTTTAATTGTATTTTCAAAATTTCCTATAACGTTTTCACTACTCTTTTACATTACTACTGTTTCTCGTAGTTGATTATGAATTAATGGTTATTTAATAATTAATAAAACTTTAGCTGATTCCTTATCGAGTACTACTTGGCGGGTCCGTGCAATTCTTGATATAAATTTGCATTCATAATGCCAGTCATTAAACTCAAAACCAATGTCAACTTTCTATATAGAGCTTATTAACGATAACTCGTTAATAATAATCACGGTAAAATCTTAATAACAAACATATAATTTTAGGATACTATTAGTACGTTCAAAGTAAGTACTTTGGAATTTCTGGCACGGACCCGCCAAGTAGTACTCGATAAGGAATCAGCTAAAGTTTTATTAATTATTAAATAACCATTAATTCATAATCAACTACGAGAAACAGTAGTAATGTAAAAGAGTAGTGAAAACGTTATAGGAAATTTTGAAAATACAATTAAAATGATGGACCAGTGCTAGATCATATAATAGGCAAACATGTAGTGACTTATGTACTTGGCCTCAATAATCTGATATCAATACTTTTTATTAGAGGAATACACAGCACACCTGTACTTGGCGTAGTTTTTTACACGTAAGTGTTTTTTGGGGATATCACAAGTTTTTGTTGTTCAACGGGACATAGACGCTCTAAGCACTGAAATCTATATTGTCACAGATATAAAATGTAAATGCATTAAGATGTTGCTAATCAGAAAAATATATTGCGGTGTCGAAAATGTTTAATGGCATATAAATTTAATTTGTAAGTCCCTTTTTCTAGAAATGCATAAAGACATATACAAATTTTTAAAGAAAATGTAATCTTCAATGCATATAAGCGTCGTTAATGGTGTCCAGCTTGTTGAAGCCGTGTGGTAAATGTAAGAGAGGAGAGTATGCTGGATTATTTCAGGCCTTGTACCTCAGGCCGTGCGAACATCAAAGAGGATACTATAGTTTGAGCGAAGCGCCAAAGCTTGTTGCACACTTTTCTGGACTTCTACGTCCTACACTTAGGTACAAGAAACTACGGAGCGGAAAACCCTGGACATCCACATCCAACACCTAGACACAGGAAACTACGGAGCGGAATACCTGGACACCCTGGACTTCCACATCCGACACCTAGATACAGAAAACTACGAAGCGGAATACCTGGACACCCTGGACTTCCACATCTGGCACCTAGATACAGAAAACTACGTAGCGGAATACCTGGATACCCTGGAATTCCTCATCCAGTACCTAGATACAAGAAACTACGGAGCGGAATACCTGGACACCCTGAACTTCCACATCCGACACCTAGATACAGAAAACTACGAAGCGGAATACCTGGACACCTTGGACTTCCACATCCGACACCTAGATAAAAAAACTACGAAGCGGAATACCTGGACACCCTGGACTTCCACATCCAGTACCTAGATACAAGAAACTACGGAGCGGAATACCTGGACACCCTGAACTTCCACATCCGACACCTAGATACAGAAAACTACGAAGCGGAATACCTGGACACCCTGGACTTCCACATTCGACACCTAGATACAGAAAACTACGAAGCGGAATACCTGGACACCCTAGACTTCCACATCCAGTACCTAGATACAAGAAACTACGGAGCGGAACATCCGGACACCCTGGACTTCCACATCCGACACCTAGATGCAGAAAACTACGAAGCGGAATACCTGGACACCCTGAACTTCCACATCCGGCACCTAGATACAGAAAACTACGAAGGGGAATGCCTGGATATCCTGGAATTCCACATCCAGTACCTAGATACAAGAAACTACGGAGCGGAACACCTGGACACTCTGGACTTCCACATCCAGTACCTAGATACAAGAAACTACGGAGCGGAATACCTGGACACCCTGGACTTCCACATCCAGTACCTAGATACAAGAAACTACGAAGCGGAATACCTGGACACCCTGGACTTCCACATTCGACACCTAGATGCATAAAACTACGAAGCGGAATACCTGGACACCCTGAACTTCCACATCCGGCACCTAGATACAGAAAACTACGAAGCGGAATACCTGGACACCCTGAACTTCCACATCCAGTACCTAGATACAAGAAACTACGGAGCGGAATACCTGTACACCCTGGACTTCCACATCGAGTACCTAGATACAAGAAACTACGGATCGGAATACCTGGACACCCTGAACTTCCACATCCGACACCTAGATACAGAAAACTACGAAGCGGAATACCTGGACACCCTGAACTTCCACATCCGACACCTAGATACAGAAAACTACGAAGCGGAATACCTGGACACCTTGGACTTCCACATCCGACACCTAGATACAGAAAACTACGAAGCGGAATACTTGGACACCCTGGACTTCCACATCCGACACCTAGATGCAGATAACTACGAAGCGGAATACCTGGACACCCTGGACTTCCACGTCGGCCATCTAGATATAGAAAACTACGAAGCAGAACAGTTGGACAATCTGTCACCTAAAATACGAGGAATTATGCCGAAGCACACGTATACATACACCCATATACGCGCGCTGCACATGAATGCTATTAAAAACTGGATAATTCTATACTGTTGTGAAAGCACCCTTATACTAACTGGAAATTCGGTATGAACGGTAGCTTCACGTATAAAGTGTATTTGATTGTATTGTGTATTCGTAAATTACTACCACCATACAGAGTACAAATAGGTAAAGAAGGCACAGCAGTCAGCGCCATCTGTCGTGTAAAAAATGCGATGGACGTGCGAAGACGACGACGACGACGACGACGACGACGACGACGACGACGACGACGACGATGACGACGACGACGGAACTGAAATAAAATCATCTCGCTCGCCATCTCAATACACCCTGATCTCGTATACTAATCGTATTGAACGTGGGGGCAATCAATTCAGGACCCTCAATTCCTATAGTGAATGTATCAATAACTTTTTCTCATGTATAGCGGTTAATAAGATATTTCGTTCTAAACACAGGTATAAGAGTTGACTCAAGTAAAGAGTCTCGGCGAGCTGCGCCCTGTACAGCCGGTTGCCTGTACTTGGCGCGAGACTCGACCGAGTCTCTTGATCCTGTGTTAAGTAACTCGTAAGCTGGGAACCTTAGTGGGGCTCACCCATTTCTTCAGAACGTATGACGCTATGATAATGCACTCGTGAGTTGCACATTCTGTGAATCGCGGACCCCGTTACTTCGCAAATGTCCTGAGCTCAAGATCGTAACGTCTAATACGGTCGTAAACTAGAGTTCGAACTATGCGGTAAACGGGTTCTGTTGGGGTAGAATCAAATTAAATGTCAAATATTGACAGTTTGGACCGTGAAGTTGCATTTTGATTATGGGATTAGAAAAATATTTATTGAAGTTAATTTTTTTAATTAGTAAAACGAAATTTTTCTCTAACCTAATGCTACATTCGTAGGATGTGAATTTGACTGGATTTTGATTTAGAATTAAAACGGAAAAAAAAATGAAAAAAAAATTCATATCGTAAATGAAATATTTTCAAGTGAATTTCAGCAAATTAATTTATATTAAGAGGTATACACGCTTGAGAAAAATCTAAGAGCCTCTCGTGACTTTGGTCAAGTAAAAGTATCTGAGTGGCTCGACGGTTTTTCGTCGAATTTCTGATTAAGAAAAAAAATATGAGAAAAACGAAAACGAGAAGAGTCAGTCGGATATGCCGTAGCGCTGGAAATTCAAAGCGTGAGAAAATTAATCAGCGAGCAATGAAAAAAAAAAAAACTTTTTTCTGGCAACTGCTCCTCAAAAATGTACCACTGGAAGGTAATTAAAGTACGGCTATCCATGAAGCACTTTTTTTTTATATTTTTGCTAAAAAGAAACAGTCTCCCGAAAAAAAATTTCTAGTCAACATGCTCCGGAGTCGTGTGACCGACGTATCCTTTGCATTCATGAAAACCACCGTTGCTCGGTTTACACTTTGCGAAGATTTTTAAAAACTGCCCAGACAATGCCTCGGTCCCATAAAAGATAAAAACGAAAAAGATAAATTCGCCAAATATTTTTCCCATCTCCACATAATTACCATGTGTCTATTATAATCATTTTCATCAAACGTATCTCTCCTTTCAGGACTTACCTCCTCGACATATGACCTCTGCTGGAGTGCGGTCCAGCACATTCTGCAAGGACAGACGAGATCCTTCTCGCGAAGATTTTCCGTGCGATCCCTGCTGTCCCTGTCCCTCCTGTTGATCTGAGGCGGAGGCGGTGGAACCGGGGGTGGCAGTGGGCTGGTAGCTACTTCGAGACTATCCGAACTCGAGTTGTGTCTACGAGGCGGCGTGATGTTGCTACCGTTCATTTGACTTTGATGTTTACTTCCAACCTCGCTAGAGCGAGAAGCATCATTACCCGACCTGGCATACGGCGAGGACAGATAAAGATGTATGCACTTAGGCTGAGGTTGGGGTCTCAAAAAATCATCAAGAAGATAGAAGCTCTGAGCTCTATTAGACTTGGTCGAGGTCATACGACTCTCGACGATGTGCTCGCCTCTGTGGTTTTCCCTGTGCGAAGAGAGGTTTCTCTCGCGAGAAGCCAACTCGTCGTCCGGCCCTCTGGCGGCAGTCCCGTGACGTTCCTCGACATCGCGTTCAATTTCCGACGGCTCTTGATAAAGTCTCCGGCTAACCTTCGATTTCTCTTGCTTGAATTCGCTATTCTCTCTGTAAACTTCGGGACTAGTCCTGAACACCCTAGCCGAATACGAGGTAGGCTGTGGATAGTGCATAGACTTCGAAGTCGAATTCGTAAGGCCGTCTCGAAATTCGTTGTTCTCGATCATAGACGCGCTCATGTTGTGAGAGATGGAGTTCTGCCCGGTATTAGTTTGCGAGTTAGCCGTAGGGGTGCGCAGCAGCGCGCCCAGAGAGCGCCACTTGCGATCCTGCGCGGCGGAGGACGAACCGGAGGAGACCGAGGAGCTTGTCCATTTCCTATCGTTCCCGGGTGACGTCACTGACGAATTAACCGACCATTTACGGTCGCTAGATGGCGAAGCGATCGACGACGCGTTCTGCCACTTTCTTTCGTTGGACGGCGACGTCAGCGCCGAACTCGGCCACTTCCTCTCGGCGGCCCCGGACGAGGTCGACGTCGAGGTGCTCGTCGCCAGTTCCTCCCTCTGCCGTGTCTTCCACCAGGAAGACGTCGACGTCGTGAACAGTATCAAAGCTCCTCTCAGTGGATTCTGATTTTTCGACAGGTCACGGCTCTTCGAACTGCCATCCTGACTAGCCCGGTCCTTCTTGAAGGACGAGGTGGACTCCCGGAAGTTCGTCGAACCTTCTCGATCGCTGAAGGCGCACTCTCTCTCCCGGAAGTTCCTACCGGAAGTGTGCTCCTCCTCGTGCAGAACTGCTATGGTACTGCGAAGTCGGGGTCTGATCCTCACAAAACCGTAATCGTTAGTGTCCTGAGACGACTCTAGGGTCTCGCTGTTCTGAGCGCCAACTGGCGGCTGCTGCAAGGAACTCAATCCGCCGTACTGGTGGCTGCTCAGTTGTAGGTTAGGCTGCTGGGGCAGGGTCGAGGTCCGCGCCCGGTGACCCTCGCCAGCGCCGCGCTGCAAACACGAGAAGCTCGCCGAGTGACGCAAACTCGATGGCGGATTTCCTGGCTGACTGACGCCGAGCATCTTCGCACTTCCGTTATTACGGAAGATTTTCTCCCGCGACGTAACGCGCTCGGGTTAATCTTTTGACGGTCGTTTACAATTTTCAAATTTCCCGGGCTTCCGCGATGCTCTCTCCGTGCTTGCTGTTCTCGTTCTCTCTTGATTTCCCATTACTCCACATCTTTTCATCGGGTATTGCTAACTGGTGTTTACCTTTTTTCTTTTTTTTATTTCTTTATCTACCTACGCC
The DNA here is from genome assembly GCA_963971525.1 of Cephus spinipes. Classification (NCBI taxonomy): domain Eukaryota; kingdom Metazoa; phylum Arthropoda; class Insecta; order Hymenoptera; family Cephidae; genus Cephus; species Cephus spinipes. Next base: position 30,605,675 of record OZ020573.1, read on the forward strand.
TGGCAGTGCTTTTTCCTCCTGACTGGCGGATGGACGGAACGATGAGATCTGTAACATAAATCAGGACGAGGGTAGGGACTAGCAACTGAAAAAAAGCTACGAATTCGAAAATGAACAAAAAAAATGGAGGATGTGACGCAATGAGTGACGTGCTCTTATACACAAATGTACGTAAAACGAGTTCGTATTTCCGTGCATGCTCGCTTATGCGATTCCGCATATGTGATACACGTGATACGATTTAGACCTCGCACAATCGATTTCTTCGAATGATGATCGATCAGACTCGATGACGTTTGATGATCAGATTTTTATGTATGATTTCATTAATGGCGATCAAACGGACCGTATATGTATGTATCTGATATATATAATATATACATACAATACAAGTGGTAAAATAAATAATGCATCGTATATGACTTTGAGTGCGATTTTTTTATCTCAATGACAAAACGAATTATTAACGTGCGATAGGAAAAAAAAAATTTTTGAAAATTAAGCAATAAATGATGCGATTGTAAGAAGCAGGTTTTAAGTGCGAAATTGGATTAAATGAAAATAAATTAAATCAAAAATGAATTTCATAAAATCGGTTTTACATCGTTACGGGAAAAAGGATTTGTCATCATGTAAATTCAAAGCACGTAAACTTTTCGTCACGCTTAAACCATATTCATACAATTGTTTCCTAATTAACCAGGGTCTAGACTTCCATTAACGTCATTAGCATAACGCAAGGAGCGGTACACGTACAAGCTGTTCCAAATACCAGGGGAGGACCTTCGTTAAGAAATCGAAATTAGAGGCACTTTAGGTACCTAACAGGTCAAAGGGTCAAGTAAAATTTCAGACAAACGATTTCCGTCCAGATCGAACTTAAAGTCAAAAATTAACATTTCTCCCACCACCTCCATCCCCCATCCCGCTCCTTGCGTACAATCCATCGAAGACTCAAACGAATATACAATAAACATTACAATTTCTAGAACGTGACTTTTTACAGTTACTATACAGTACAGTTGGCACGACACAGTTACTGCTATCACTCGGAATCCCATTATAAAATCTTGATGAATCACGGGCATTCGCAATAACAATGCGATACAATGTACAAAGATAAGGATTCATTGGACCGGTACGAAAAGTTTGTAAAGCCCGATTATTTATTCGATACCATAAATCAGGCTAAAAAAAGAATAATGGAAATATTCGTTTCAGTGGAAATCATCAAATTGATCAGTCGATCGAAGGAAACCAAATTTTTTCAAATTGCAAAATTTCGAGATTATACAAGGATTTCGAGTTTTTAGTATATACAATATAAAAAGTCATATGTACATAAAAATTAATATATGCTTATATCTATATACATTATATATATATATATATATACATATACTATTGACAAAACAGTGAAAGGCTGAGCTCAGAGCAGAAAAGTGACACCCACCGATATAATAAATCCCGATAACACATGTTCGCACACACGGGACCCTCACACGTAACTCGAATGCAAAAGGCAAGGACGTTCGGGAATAAAAGTTCACTGCATTATTACGAAATGGAATGTCTGTTGCGCCAACTGACTTTTAATACTGTCCCATTATTTTTTGTCTCGACTGTACCCGACGGATACTTCAAGAAATCAGATTTTCACGATTCCGCCTTCGTATCCTGATTAAATAACCTACTTGTATGTATTTACAGGGAATACTAGTGCGCCATCTATTTTAGCACGTCAAACTGGGTGCGATTCGCGTGCGCCATACGTGACGTATGCACAGTAGGCATATAGGATTGGAAATAAAATTCAAAGCTATGAAGACCCCGTGAGGTAAAATGACGTCACGAATATATATATATATATGGTACGAAGACTCTGAAGTTTCACGTGAGCCAAGAGCAATATTCTGGGCGAGATTGAAAGCGGCCATTTTGAAATCGGATCTCGATCCAGCATCCCATAGGGGTATACGTAGATCTAAGATCTACAGGATCTACCTTTTTTACATCTCGATGGATTCGATTTTTACCTGAAACTTCAAAGGGCCTTAACGCGCCTTGCGTGCTGTGTATATATATACATATATATATATATACATATATATATTGTATATATTCCCTACTCGAATAAAGTTCCAACTCGTATCTAATCCGTTACATCTGACCCCATGAGAAACGAAGGCGCGAGTTCAAAGCGATTTCTTATCTCGTACCAAGATAAGGCACGGTACTATCTTTAACCACCCGGGACCACCTTCTTTTTTCCTCCCATGAGAAATTTTTCAAAAATAAAAAAAAAATTTCGAAATATATCAGACACGTGTACGCGCATGCGCAGCTACTTGGCTTGAGCGTCTATCCCCACTCTCGTTCACAAACGAAATAAGGTCCATGCCGAAAGAGTCTGTTATCACTGTTTACATTACGTTATATATATATTTCTGTTTGCGTACTGAGTAAATGCATGGTAAAACCGAGGTGGTTATCTTTATTAACGTATGAGACTCGAACGCGGGGGATCTGCTTCACTTCGGTGTGAACGAGGCTTAAGAGTGCTTCGAAAAAGCTCCGGCAGGGTGTGCTTGTTTTTTTATGCTTCCAAAAAAAAAAAAGAAAAAAAAAAGTCAGATCCTGTCCCATGGTATATTTATTGCTTCCGGTTGACGTACATCAGAGTATAGATATACTGTTGCCGTACCTATACGTAATTCAGTTAGGTATGATATATCGGTGCACGTAAGATAAAGAAAAAGACTAAGGGCGAGGATGGGCGGGTAGTATATTACAATTTAGATTAAACGCGTATAGGATCGATTTCAATGTGTCATTTATCATATCTAATTCACATTTTCATTGTTATTCACTTTGGTAATAATCGTAAGTCGTTAGCGTGGAGGTATCGATAGAATTTTCGAAAAAGACACGCGAGACCTACAATAGACGGTTTTACGAAGGTAGAAATGAATTAATTATTTTTGTTGGTTTCGGACGACAAGAAAAGTTTGGATCGAATGAAAAAAAAAAAAAAAAAAAAAAAAAATGAAAAATTATATTATTATAGATTTTTCAAGCATTTACCTAGGGGATTCCCCGAGTATCGCAGGACAGGTTATGTTAAAAGCTAAAAGCCCGCTTAATAAAATATCCATACGAGAAGTGCGACAGTCTCCTGTCAGTCGACAGACTGGTATGACCAGTGTGAAGTCAGCTTAATACTTTTCGAATAAAAAATTTTCAAAACTTTTTTTTACAAACAATTTTTTCTAAATTCAAACTCCAAATGTCAAACCAATACTTGTCGCTGACGCGGGCGTTAGCGATAATGATAATAATACTATCGGAGCTGCACGCGTTGTGGAAAATTATTTTGGGTCTGTTATCACTTATACGCTTATCAATCGAACTAGACGAATTCACACTGAGCTAGATGAGAATAGATGAAAAAATTTTTTTTTTAAATTTCCATTTTTTTTCTTTCCAACTTTACTCTCCCAGCAATCAAACTTGATAACACTGATCAATCACGTATACCAAATATCCATAATTTCACAAAATTTCACAGCTACGGTATACGCATGACTATAGTACACCAGTACAATGTGTCTAGTGCACCACTGGGCGTCGCGACGCTTCGCTACGAACGAAACGCCCGTCTAATTGCAAACTCTCACCTCGCATTGTTCTTGCTCGAGCTGCAATAGCGAATATTAACCGTCATGCGGAATGCCGACGTAATCCTACATTCGCGCTCTGGATACACTCGAGTCGCCCGCTTTGTATAATTACCCAGATCCAGATTCCGGAACTAATTGCCCACCCGTTATAACCTATATAGAGTGCACAGCATTGCCAGAGGTGGATTAACAAAGTTTCGTTACAAAATTGATTTTCTTTTTTATACACATTATTTTACCACTGACCCACAGGTGTAACGAGGAGCTTTCCTATTGTCGTTAAGCACCAGAAATTCAGTGGTTAAAATTAAAAATGAAATTTTCATAAACTTAATTAAATACCATATACGTTTAAAGAGGGGGATTTCACTCAAGGTAGTATAGGCTAATTATATACGTTGCCTTGTTTTTCCTGGACGTATTTAACGTTTCTCAAGAGTTAGCTAATTGGGGGAAAGGAGGGGTAGTAAAAATATTACGGTCACCCGTTATTGTGGGCACAGGTATAATGCGTATGACGGTTTTGCAAGATTGTATAATGCACGTGAAAAATCAAAGTAGCTCGTGCAGAACAGAAATACCTTTCTACGTGAAAAAAAAAAAAAATGGAAAGTTCCCTGGCATCGCTTACATCCGCGAAGAGAGTCATAAATCATTTTTATAAAAAATTATTTTTCATCACGGCTTTGTGTATATATAACGTATGTATATATATTTATGGGTTACGGTTCTAGCTTATTTTCATTGCTGGTCAAACCTATAAGAATTATTAGTTCTTTACCCAATCGCCACTTCGTGAACTACTTTGCCGATCGCTTAACGTCCTCGACGCTATACGTTACTTTTCTGTTATTTCAGAAATTATAGATATAGCTACGAGCTTCCCAAGCAGGAAACAAGGAATCCCATATCCCCCTTACGAGAGGATTGCGTGTCTCTAATGCATTGCCGAAGCGAAACGGGAAACAAGTGGAGTAACCTTATAGGCCATCGATAATATCCACGTTTAAATTATTAACATGGGGATCTCTGGTATTCACGGTTGGGACGGAGGTAATAGGGGTTGAAGCTTCATAGAATTTATTTACGTTGAGAGTAGCTCGATTGCTAATAAAAAAATATATATTTCATACGCGATGAAAAAAAAAAAAAAAAAAAAAGAGAATTTCTGCCTTAGGGGTGAAAAATCAATTTTCAGGAAATATTCATCCCTTAATTGTATAATCAGATCAGATAATTGAATAATCAGAGGGTCCGAATGAATCGATTGAGCCGGGGGGAGGGGGTGGTTTAGGGGGGGGGGGGATTTGGCATCCCTTAAATATGGCAACAACCCTTATATCCGAAAAGGCATTGTATAACGAAGGATTTTTTTTTCGGAAACTGGGTACGCGGTTGTTGGTCGACAAAAAAATTAAGGGATGAAAGCAGTCTGGTTGTAGGGGGTGGTCGCTTAACAGGGACGAAAGGGTAGCGAACGGGGATCGTAAAGTACAATGAAAAATAACGAAAAAGGAGGTAGAGGAGGAGCGAATTAGCGTTATCGATCTGACTCCCGTTGGAAGCCCGGAGCATCCCCCCAAAACTCCAACCCCTGAAAACCAGCCCTATAGCCAAGCCTCGGAACCACACCCCAAAAGCTTCAATCACTCTTGGCAATGGCAAAAACCGTGACGAGAAACTATTTTTGTTTTAGCATCCGCAAATCGACGTGTATTTCGACTTTAATTACACAAGCAAATATGGGAATTGCTGATCCGAAATGATGCTAATGTTTTTTTTTCTTTTTTGGATTTTTTTTCAGTGCTCACAACCTAACCTGTACTGTCCTTTCATCCCCCCCATTGACTTGTCGTTCTAGAAACTATAAATATCCACCCTGACGAATGGCCAATAGTTTCCGTTACCGTTATCACGAATTCTCCATTTAACCAGCAAGAAATTGATTAGCATCGTTCGCACAACGTTATTCCGCGCGACGCGTACCGCAAGGCCCGAATTGCGGTTTGACGGGATCCGCAGGTAATAGACCTCAAGACACTACGCTAGCGTATCTTGCGATCCACCAGACTTCACGGCCGATTGCGCAGCCGGCCTGGTCATAAATCCAACATGGCGTCGACCGACCAAAGAAAACGTCCACATGAAGACTTTAATAGCGATTTACAAAAAGTGTACAACTTTTAACGTCTAACTAAGGGTAGTTTTGAGTTATATATGTATGAACCTAACTAATCGACACGACCAATATTCTTCAAGAACCACCGACGCTCCAATTAACAAGACTAATCGTACGAGTGGGCGGACATATTGCAAAGGACCAAGGGAGGGGATGGAAGGGTGGAAACAGAAAGAAATCTATACGCAGTGACATCACCTCCTGGAACTAAATGCCTACCCTACTACAGGTCACGCGATTCAGACCGATATTAAAATCTTCGTGCCATAATGTGATATCGTGTCCCACAACCCCCACTCAGCAAGAAATTTCAGTCCCCTCTAAATAAAATAGCTGCACGGGAGATAAGGCGATTCGGAGAAAAAAAAATAAATAAATAAAACCCTCGATATCAGCTGATCAATGATTTTGACAATAGCTCACAATATATTTTATTAAATCGATTATTCCATGTGGTGCGACCATCAAGGAATCCACCAATATTAAAATTCGTTCTTTCCGCAATGGATTACACGAATAACGCATCGACCCGTAAACGTAAAACGTAACGCGATTGGCTGCGTCGACTGTAACACCGAAACGTTTCGAATCATCAAGACGTAACCGTCTGTCAGTTGCTTAAAATCATGATTAGTGCCGTGACGTAGCATTACATGCGAAATAATTGTATTACACGAGTTAATTTGTGTTACAGTTTTTTAGACGTGAAAAAAAAAATCCAAATTTTAAACAATCATAACGCATGACAGTCGGTAACGAGTACCTTTTTTTTTACGTTCAATAATAAATTCGTTATACGACATAATACATTGCCATCATCTGTATTTCGAACTGTGACAAATAAATTTCGCGATACACAGCCGGGACAAAAAAAAAATGTTTGAAAATTTTTGAAAATAAAAATTGCAATTACATTAATTTAAATTGCACTGGGTAATAATACCCTATTGAAATTATTCAACCAGTTCATAATTCGCCCATTGAATACACGACGACGAAATACGCGAGGATTAAACGTATACTGCATATATACTGGATATTAAACGTGCATTAATAATACCCACCCTGTATAACGCCCTTATGCAAAACTGCAGTTTGATGAAATTTATGAGACACGCAGATGGCAAATAGGTAGCCACAATGGTCCGCGTATATTACTCAATATGTACTAATGGATTTGCATGCCGGAGGTCGTTGACCTGGGTATCCTGCAACCCCTCCCGCCCCCCAATTGCATTGGTGCAACCTCCTACATAGCGAGGGTAAACGTCCTGACCATATAGAAGTAATAATTTGCATTAGCTGGGGATCGACAGTGCGCATGCGCGATATGTAAGATGCGCAATAAATCAAAAAAATAATCCACTCGTATCTCTGTGATTAATCTAAAAAAAATCGTGCGAGCCATACACGTAAGTTGTTATTAACGTTACACGAGAATGGCGAAATTTGCACGATTTATTCGAGAAAATTCACATCGAGCGGCCATGTTGGCTTTCTCTAATAAATAAAAGAAAAAACTAAGGCGTACGCGTGTTAAACGCCGATTTCGTATCCCTTGATGCTCCCTCCAACGTTACCATCCACGTCAAGTTAGAAATCCTTGTAAACAGAGCGTACAAGCACGCCGGAGAAGTTTACGTAGTATATGGTACGATAGAAAACGGCCGTTGCGTCTTACTGTCGGGCGAAAAGTTCCGAGAGCTCCTCTGCGCATGCGCGAACTTACGAGAAGACCGTGACGACGCGTCCATTTAACGCGATACACAATGCGGTTTGTTGGACGCGCCGTATCGTAATACGCGTTCCGATTACGAAATATTCCTGGCGACTCCTTTTTTCACCTCAAGTCACTCTGAATATCCATTACAATCTTCACGACCGTCGCCCTTCCCAGTCCTGAGCAACCGTCGGCGTCAAGGGATTATACGACCTAGCCTCAACTTCGCTATGGGCCAGACACAACATTGCGCAATGAGGTATCGTCAAACCGTCTTTCCTACGTAGCCATGTAAACAGACGAAATCTTAACGTTCATTCCTTGTAGCTACTACAGCCCGATGAATTTGGTATGCAATAATTTGTCTGATATTCCGCTATTAAACAAACTTCCTACTTTACCGACTGCGTTCCTTTCAATTTACTCAATCTCCCTGACGTACCTTACGATCTGACACGATACACAGCGTAACACGACTTTTTCCTATAGACACAATGAAAAGTGCTATTAAAACTTTCCTACCGGATTTTCTTTTTCTCCCCCACGGCGACGCCAATGTTCCGACGAAGCAGGAAATTCCGCGTTTAGCTTCTACCTACAGGTATAAACTCGTGAAATCAAAATCATGGAATTTTTATTGCACTTTTTCTTTTTTTCATCCAGTTATCAACCTCTTACACCATATTTTATTCTACCTCCCAATATTTTACTCTCCTTTAAACGAAAGCATCCACGCGGCACGCTTCCGGACTCTTCCGAACATTCCCGAACTCCCATATCGTTTGCCGCATGCGAAACCCGAAGGAGCGTGCCTCTCTCTACCCGGCAATTATTTTTTTACCCGTTCAGTCCCGCCGCGCACGCGCACCAAGGAGGACGCGTGCCGCGGCCGTAAGGAAAGCGTGAACTTTTACATAATTACACACAGCCCACATAAATCAAGCCTCGTTAATCGTATCGCAGTGCATTTTTACTTGGCAGCTCTTCCGCTCAGCATGGACGGGGACGATTCTGCCGTCCTTAATTATCACGCGTCTCTCGATCGGACCCGTAAATTAAAACCAACCATGCAGGTCATAACACGCGAAACGTAACAATAAAATGCTTTAAGTTTTATCAACTTTCTCAAACACTGAGAAGATCGTACCTCTGACGTATAACAACCAAAGAAAACTAGTAAAATTAATATACAGATATGCATATTAGCATACAAAAAAAACTCCGCCGCTACGCGTCGTACTATTTACGCATTGATATTCGTAATTTAATTATAAAATGCACACATATATCATAAAGTGACATTAAAATTTTAAAATTAAAAAATTTATTATCAATAAATTATCACAAAATATCAGCACGACCGTTCGTCGGCAAAATCATGTATTTCTGGCAATTAGCTCAGCCTTGTCTAATAACTGTGGATTTACCGTGCTGATGGCAACCGAGCTGACGAAACTATTCGCTAATGGCTTCTTATCCTTGAGATACGATGACTGACGCCCAATGAGGTAATGATATTAATATTACAGAGATACCAGGGACGCGCTTTGTCACAATTGACGACAGTTTCTCTCGCAATTATTCTTATGACTCCAAGAGTCATTCATACCCCAAACAATAGTTCGAATCAGTGAAAAAAAAAAAATCACATGGATCAGGTCGAGATCGAAAATCAAACTAGTTCAAATAAATATTATGGACTAAAAAAAAAATCAAAAATCATTTTAATGACTTGTTATACTCATATATACTATACACTACATATATACTATATAATATACAAAATAATTGTACGATCATTAAACAATGACGTATCAACCGTCAATCACTTGCAGCCCGTGAAGGTCTAATAATTCAGAACGGATACGAGGCAGATACATCGAAGTAGGGGTCAGATCGTAGCTTGACCCTTCGCAAAGGTCAACCGGATAAAATAGATAACGACGCGAATACCCGGAAAGTGATTCTACGTCGAACGATATCAGAGCAGGTGACGTCACAGAATCAATAAATCGATCAAAACACGAGAGAACCAAATCCAGCAACCAATACTATCGATAAAAATAATCATAATCAAATAAAGATCGAAATTGTCAATAAAAAAAAACCATTCGATGACCTTCGACAAAGAATTCTTATCAATATTTAAATATCCCATTTATATCACTGCAGACTCTCCGTATACCCGGGAAACCAGACCGGGTGACTAATCGAGATCGATAGTCCCACGCTTTATCTAAATGACGTAAGATACGATATATAGGTCCCAATAAAAAAAATAAAATTCATCAATATTTACCACTAAGCTACACCTCCAATCTTACGAGGATTAGCTGGGTCAAAGTCATCCACCTCGCCAGATACACTTTTTAACCACTTTGCCAAAGTAATCTAATCCGGCGCGAGTCCACTAACGACCCGAGGGCCAGGAATAGTTTTTATTGGGGCACTGAGTATCTACCTAACCTAACCTGAGCGTGCCAAGAATGTGAAAAAATAAGAAGGACTTGATAAAAATTATGCTATATGCTATAGTCAGATACGTGTACTGTACCATGTATCATATATATATGTATACAATATGTATACGCGATGACATATAAAAAGTAGCGAGATAGTACTGAATGGCGAGCATATATTTTTCTCGCTCTATATGCGTGTATATATAGTATACACAGTAGTATCATAAATAAGGTAGGTAGATGATAGTGGGTCGAGGCAATTTGACAGTAACATAGTAACGCGCTGCCAGTCAGTAATAATGACTTAAGGAACAGCTATTGTCTCGTCCCGGTACACCTACGTCTTTTAGTACTGTGGCATAGGGGCCGTTATATATATGTGTAATATATATATATATATATATATAGTTGTAGGCACAGTACGTAAGAGCATATATTGCCCAAGCGAGCATAAGGTACCAACGACCTCGTACAGCGCAAATTACTCAATTGGATCTACGCAGCCCACGATGACAAGCCACTCACGAATTTTCTGATCGATCAATTTCAATTTCGAGCGACGCCAGGCGTCGACCTCAGTCCCGTCATTTAATCAGGGGGGTATGTAAGTTTAAGGATGCTCGCAGGACGTTGGCAGCCCTTGCGGATGCTAACCCCCTGGTCCACTGGAGTCCGGTTAGACGGCTTAAATGAGTCCCGTTTTCAGGCGAGCGTGATGAAGATGCGGTGGATAGGCAGAGGCTGGATTAAGCCGGGTTTGCAATTTGAGATAGAAAAACATTTGCATGGTCAGCAGAGAGAGGGAGGGGGAGTGTTTAGTGGTTTTGATGTATATGCTTCATTTTGAGGGCACGACTTAACGACGTCTCTTGACAGTTCTCTCGGATGGGTTTGGCGAATTTGAATTTCCCGCGCTTCGTTCGAACCACTCGGTCGGGACTCTCAGGTCGAGGATCTTGTTAAAATGTGCGGGAGGGCTGCTACTTCCCAGTGCGTGATCTGCGTTAATTTTGAGGTTGACTCTGATCAGAGAGAGGGGACTGAGAAGATTTAAGGATGTTTCACTGAAATTTTTTAAGGATCGTCCACAAAGGACGAAGATTTGTGACTGACTTTTTTTTTTCAAAAAAAAAAATTTTTTTAACGCGTACGTACAGAGTGTGCGATTAGGATCGATTATTAAATCGATCCGACTTATGTTTTGATAATATAATTTTTGAATTTCAAACCGATTTAAATTTCCCGCTAAATTTTGCTTGCGGTATTTATTCAGATATTTTTCTCGATTCCTGGCCACCCGGTATAACGTGAAATGGCTTCGACTAGTCGAACGACCGAGAACGCTCTTACTATTTGTCATAGTAGTTTATTATACGAAACATGAATCGAGATCGGTATCTTCGTGACCCCGTGACCCGAGAGTAGCGGTTTAGTACGGCTGGAAGTCTGGCGAATAATCTTGGCTGATGCTTGTAATAATAATAAGCGCAGCGATGAGGAGAGCCATAATAATAATAATAACAAGAAGGGCGAGTAAAAACCAACCGGTCCTACTTGAAAACGATTGTCAGCTGATAAAACGTAAAAAAAAAAAACAGTTTTGGCAAAAAAAATATTCGCATAAAAGTCTCAAAAAAATCCGTCGGCACGCGAGGGCAAAAGAAAGTTTTGTAAATAAAAAAAATTAAATATCAATATGTCAGTGTCAATAAAATTATTCATTTTCATTCGGTGTGTACGCACGTGTCTCCCGTGTACGACCTGATGACAGCCTTCGCGGCAAATCATTTAATTAAGCGAAATTACAGGCACGCGACACAATAAACGTACGATTGAAGTTGCGGGCGAGTTTGCAATTCGCGATGACGATTACAGTGATTATACGCCGGTTGCAATTAATATTCATGAGTCCGGTCCCATTTGAATCCATTCGTTCTCAACGGAACGACCAAACCATAACGATGCGGCGTCAGTGAGCGTAGAAAAAAAAAACCAAAAATAAAAAAAAATTTTCCAAAAAAAATCAACCGTCCCAAAAATCACTCGTCACGTAGTTCCAGTCTCGTCCCGTAGAACTTATTACCAAAGTATAAAATCCAGAGTCTAGAATCATATAGAAAGAGGAAAGAAAAGCAAGGCCAGTCGTGGGTCATTGCCGTCATACGAGCCAGGTATAGTAATCACCCTGTATATACCTGCGTACAGCGCCATATTACTATACTTAGAACCAGAGCCTCTACGCGTACACGTTGTCCAAAAAGTATCGACCTCACATTTTAACTGGTTAACACGTTCCTCTCGAAGCGCACAATTGTATCGAATATTTCGCAACCGATTAGTACCAAAAATTTCCGCATCGTCCAGATGTCGCCACTGGAGGCGATTCTCCGAAAGCACTGAAAATATTTCCCGTAGCGGAAGAAAAAAATCGGTCTTTACGAACACAATGTAAAGTACCATTGACGAATCGGAGCGCCGCGTCGCGGTGCGTTCACGAACTACGATCTTACGAACGCCGTGTCTCCCTTACAAAGTACACACAGTTTCACGTTCGAAAGGACCCAGAACGCCTTTATAACGGCGAGACGACCTGTAGCGTCTTTATGACGTATATACCCTACAAGTATATACATATATACACACTAAACAATCCAAAACGGATAGTGTTACTGCATAAGTCCCCGGCTAATAGAGGGCGTGGGTGTCGAGCCCTGTTCTAAACCAACAGTGCACTTCACTCCGAATGCACTGTGCGACCATTGGCCTGTATATACATTATATATATATATATACCGCATACAGATAACAAAACTCGCTCTGGCAGCAAGTATCGCGTGGGTGAGAGTTTAGCAACTATCCGTACCGGTAGTGGAGTATATATTTCCAGAGTGAAGTTAGCGCGATTACATTTTATTCTTATCGCGGTGAAAGTGCACGAGGGAGGCGAAGTGACTTTCCTTCGAGATTCATTTCTCCTTTCGATTTACCGTAAAGAATTTCAGTATCGAGCCATAAGCGTTCGAGATGGTATAACGCACGCCATTTTGTGCATGCGATAAGATAACAAACAGATAGAGGGAGAGAGAGGAAATTTTTTTTTCTAATTCCATTAAAGAGAGACAAAGACCTACGGGTATCCCTGGTGCACTTATAGGTTATCCGTCGAAGATCGAAAGTGGCGGGAAATTCAAAAAAGTCATTTCGCGCGTAACGCGAGTTCGTCACCTGTGTGAAGTTAGCCCAGCACTTTTCGAATTTTTTATTTATGAAAATTGTGCTGAATTGTGCTACATTTGTGCTAACTTGTGCCGTTAACCCGAAGTCGATAGCTTTAACAGTTTTCGAAAAAATTGAAAAATTATTGTGGTAGTCCTTCGCTTGTGCTACTCGATAAAAGCCGTGTAAATCAGAATTTCGAAAAACTAAATGTTGTGCTGAGTTGTGCTACGCTAGCACAACAAATTTCCCTTATGGCAAAACCTTCTCAGATCAACCCTTCACGGTGTTCCGTGAGGGTTGCCTTTTTGCGTTACTCCGAAAACGTGACAACTGGATTTTCAAAAAACTAAATGTTGTGCTGAGTTGTGCTACGCTAGCACAACAAATTTCCCTTATGGCAAAACCTTCTCAGATCAACCCTTATATAATCTTATAAGCTTTTAAAAATAAGGCAAAACAAAGTTAAAAAAAAGCAAAAAAAAATAAAAAATATGTAAAATACCCAGAAAAATTAAAAAAAAATAAACAACAAAGGAACCATTAGTCCACCACGTCCACGTCGTTGGTTCTGGGTAATGCTGAGTGCGGACATAAAATGTGACTAATTTCACAGACTATTTTTGAGTGACCATTGGCAATTTTGCCTTCTCTTCAAATGAAGCTCACGTAGCACAAAACAACACAACCCTTGGTTTTCCAAAATTTAGCCTTCTGTTACTTATGAACTAACGAATACGGGCACCGTGTATGGAACACTGACAAATATTTCTCTGAGAAGGTTTTGCCATAAGGGAAATTTGTTGTGCTAGCGTAGCACAACTCAGCACAACATTTAGTTTTTCGAAATTCTGATTTACACGGCTTTTATCGAGTAGCACAAGCGAAGGACTACCACAATAATTTTTCAATTTTTTCGAAAACTGTTAAAGCTATCGACTTCGGGTTAACGGCACAAGTTAGCACAAATGTAGCACAATTCAGCACAATTTTCAAAAATAAAAAATTCGAAAAGTGCTGGGCTGGCAAAAATTTAGTTTTTTTTAATTTTTTCGAAAACGGTTAAAGCTATCGACTTCGGGTTAACGGCACAAGTTAGCACAAATGTAGCACAATTCAGCACAATTTTCATAAATAAAAAATTCGAAAAGTGCTGGGCTAACTTCACACAGGTGAGTTCGTCAACGAATCTTTAGTATGGATGCTGCAAGGCGGATATGCAACTGAGCAATATGCCGGACTCTTAATGATACGTCTCGCTGATAACACCTGCTCGGGGCACCCCGTGACCTGGCAAGAGTAGGTATACCTATGTATCTGTTTTCCAGTCCATGTATTACATAACAGTCTTGAATCCTCTTTGCAGATTTATATATATATATATATATATATATATATATATATATATATAGCATCTATGCTAGTTATAGACTCTTGGTCAGCTACGCAGACTTGTGCTGGCAGCAATGCGGTACAGTCCGTGTAGATAATTTAAATTTTCACAACACCGATCCCAGGGACTACTATGCACATACAGAGTTGCCCTAGCCACCATTAGCCGCCGTATAGACACGAAACGATTTCCACTTAGCTATAATTATTACCGATCGATCTGGGATAAGTACGTCGTTTGGGATGAGACACGTGCTCGTCGGTCCTGTCTTATATAACTTCTGGTTGGCTTTAGAAACCGGGCCCCCCCGTCACCGCGGTAGTCCATGGAAACTACGGAAGGGCTGATTCGATCTTGATGGTCAATCTTTTTTTTTTTTTTGGACACACAGTGGATGGGATTATACCTTCGTCATTTGAAAAAGGTTAGACGTTAAAGCGCTGACCGATGTCGTATGCGCTCGTTTGGAATAATTGGGGATTAACGGAATTGGTGTTATCCATCGCATTTTAACGTGGGAGTTCGTATTTGATTGGAAATCAAAATACCGTAAATGACGATTTCGAAATTAGAATTTTTAATTCACGCGGTAAAGCGTTTACGCGTTGGGTCAATTTGGAGTCACATCCAAATGGGATACGAGATTGGTATATGCGTATACAGCTGGTGAACAATGCTCACCGGCCCTGACTACACGTTGTTACAGTGATCTCGGGTGGGCGACGGTCGTTCTTTTTGAAAAGCGTGACCGACCATCGGGAACATCGATTACGGGCTCGAGTCGCCGTTTGGAAACTTCGAGAAAGGGTTTGAAGGAATCGTGACGTCAGAGGAGGGGGGAAAGATCCTACAGTAGATATTCCTGTCGCTCGTTAGATACGGCATACGCACGATGCGTGTCTCCTATCCGTGCGTAGCTTCTTATGCGCTACGCACTTTTACTTGCGCGCCAGTTATCGCGCATCGACTATAGGGAAAACTTTTTTTTTTTAATCGACCCACCCGTTATGGATTCGAATAAAAAATGTAAATTTGTCGAAAAATAAACATTTTCAATTTTTCTGTTCAGTATTTCCTTACCAATAAAAACTATCTCAAAATTTTCACGAGTTTATTTTTTCAAATGATTTTTTAATCGCTGCTCACTAATTTCGAATTTGAACCGAATCCAATCAATTCGGTACCCAGAGCGTTCGAGTTTTATCGACCGTGCGAAAAAGTCGGGAGTGCAAGTGCGCGAGGTATTCGAAAATGACATTGGGAAAAAAGGTAACGTTAAAGGATGAAAGATAGTCTGCCGCGATAGAGAGAGAGAGAGAGAGAGAGAGAGAGAGAGAGAGAGAGAAGCATCTTGTACATCCGGTAGCAGACACGCAGGGTATACCAACGCCATTTAAAAGTCGGCTGTAAAAGAGACTAAAGTCGCGTCCGCAACATGCTACCGTATTATTATACTTGACTGACACAGTTTGGTATTAAGATTACGATGGGTCAGGAAAAAAGAAAAAAAAAAAAAAAAGCATTTCTGCAAAGCCAACAGTAATTTCTTATTACCGTCATATGCAATTCGTCCTATTAAATGTTAAGTGCATCGTCAGGCATTTTTTCTCATATATACATGCACCGATGCACGGTAGATGCACTTCTCACGATATGCATCTCTGTGCAAAATTCCATAGCCAACGTTCGCAATCAATCAAAGAATAAATCGCAGCGAGTCGTCCAGAGAGATAGTCACCATCATGAGCCAAGAACCAAGTCCCCTGAAACACAGGCAACTCCCATGCGATTAGGTGACTTCTCGTCCACGTCACGCTCATTATTCCAATAAACGTCCCCCTCGAGTCTCGCGTCGCGTTACGCGTCACATGCGTGCGATATAGCACATGGTTACATACGAGTATCAATTGCACGGTTACCTACCCTGGGCACTTGCGTATAGTGCGTGTGTGGATACTTACAATGGCCGAGATTAATCTCAGCAAAGTGTAGGGTGACGGAGTGAAATGGTCGAAGGCTACCGGGTGTCCCATGAAAATCTCGATATCTATCAGGTGTCCGATATTAAATTTCATTTAAAAAAAAAAAAAATTTTTCTTTCAAATATACCATCTGTGCTTTGAATTCTAGTAAGAGTAGACCAAAAATTTAGACCCACCACGTTGACGAGGAACGTGCATGGCTTCTTCGTAGGATCACACGTGAACCACGTATATAACCTAACCTATCGTATTATCGAACGCCCACGTATAGATGGCGTTAAGGAGCTAAATAGAAAAGCTAATTAGAAAAATCAATGCCAGGTATAAGATGCCATAGAAAATCGAAAAGTATAGAATTTCGATAGAAAATCATCAAGTTCACGTTTATATCTCCGCCTTGATTTCGTACGGTGTTCCTGGGAATTAAACGAAGTCTCAAGTCGGTTTCGCATGAAAGCGATAACGATAATCGCATCCCGTAGGAAACAAGTGAAGTCTTCGCCAACGGGTATCAACAACGGAACACACCTCGGCCGGTATTCAGATTCGTGACTAGGAAACTTGGTGATTCGCTGACCCGTGACTAGACAACGACCAGCTGGTACAGTCGTAGACATTGCACGGATGGGATACAGTGGGACCGGTAGGCCCCGGAAGGCCCATAGAGTATTAATACCCGTTATGAGAGCCGGACCGATACTTGCGTAATACTTGAGAAAAGGAAAGAGAAATAATGACGGAGGGCAATGAGAATTGGATAAATCGAAAAGATTTTCTACGAGAGTCATAAGGCCCAAATACCCAGCCAAGGGCAACGTTCCGGTCCGAGGGCAGAGAATGCTAATTAGCCGTGAGTCCCAAAAGATCACAGACAAAGATATCTAAATCATCCTCGGCACTGATGGACAAAAAATCCCCTCGGTCCCATTTTACCTAACTTTCGGGCCCTTACGTGATCATCGTTTGGGACTTCGGTGGGTTCGTCCAAACCGACCAATCAGATAACACGAATTCGGGGAAAACGTGATACAGGACTGTCACGCGTAAGGCCCACTATTAATTATTCACCGGATAGAAATCGTAAATAGGGCCCAATCGACCTCTTTTCACATAGGGGCACCTTCAACCAGCGACTGTCGCAACCGTCACGAAGCTTCCGTCGTGACGACAAAGTCCCGAAAAGCTCGCGGTAGAATTTTGTGGATCGATTGAAGATAAACTGAAGTTATCTTCCGAAGGGGCAAAGATTTTTTATCAGGATTTTATCTCAGTCCGGTATCCGTCCGGTCAGCTGAGAATCGACGGTAGGGTCAGGGAGGGGGGGGTAGTGAAGGGGAGGTAGAAAGAACGAACGGGTTGAAAGGACGACGAAGAAATGGAAGAATAAAAATACAAAATGGACGATCCCACGAGTATACGAGGACGATCGCCGTGAAGTTAGTCGCTAAACGTTTCTCGATAAATTTCAAACTTGCCTTGGTAGCTTCCGACCCCTCTTTTGTTATTAGCACCAAATCGCCCTACCGCCCCCACGATTCTCCGTGCTGTGAACTGACCCTAATGGCGGACCCGCGCCACTTCACGGCTTTTCATTTTTCCAGACGGTAGATCACTGTCGCGTTTCGTTAAAGGGACGCTTTTCTATTCACGCGTAACGCTTGAGGCTCCGATTAGCCAGATTTATTCGGCCATAACTCTTCTCTACGAGCGTACCCCATGCGGGGCGCGGGATCCGAGACTCGTGTACGGACTATTGTACACGAGTGTGGTACGCCATTATTATTTCGTGGAAAGTATATTTTATACGTGCCACGTAGAGCACGTGCTACGGACATTGGTCCCATCTAGGGATATTCGACACGGAATCCCCTAGAGACACCTTTTAGTTCAAGTATCCGAATTGTCTGCTCGTTTAAATGTCATGATGTGCACGCACCCTTACGATCTTCGAATACGCACGTGTCAGGCTTGCACTTTATTTATGTAGAGGTCGTGTCTAATTTAGGGCAATCACCACAAATTTTCATACGACGAAACAGCTAGAAGTCGAGTATACGTATAAATAGGTGACGTCACTTTACAAAATGTTCACACTGTATACCAGACTGTCCATTAAGTAAATACAGTACAGAACGGAATACACGACTGTAGGGGGTACACAGGAACGCCTGATAGAAATTCGACTGGGACCCATAGATCATTCGGTACCTCAGCGTACTTAATTAGACCGAATGTCCCTGAAGAAATCAGTAGTGTACATACAGTACAGGTAGATTCAAAAGATACAGGAACGAGACACGGTACAGTCCGATTTCATGAATTAGGAATTGTTCAAATTAAAAAAAAATTAATCAGCACAGTAATAAATGCCTTGAAATATTGGTAGTTGAGAAAATCAAATTACGAAAAATTAATCGATCTTAATTGAAAGATCCTGTAGACGAGGGAGCATTGGAGCACGCTCCAATTATGAAGATCGCTCGATCGCGAGCGAATTACAAAAGGAGGTTCAAGCGGCAAACACGTTCGACGAACATTCTAGAAGGTACTGGAAAGCTCTGTACGTACAGCGTGTATAAGACAAAAGCCAAAAGGATAATTCGTCCGTTGGCAGAGATAATTTTCCTCCGTCGACCCAACAAAGTGGTACTGCCGTTCGAGTCTGGAGTCACGGAGCCGTTGTCGATGATTCTCCCGCAGCAAGAAGCCGATTGCTGTACGATGACCAGTCGTCGCCGCTTGCAATTATATAGAATGGTTCATATCCTCTATCGGGCGTGCAGCGAACTAGTTGCCTGGAGCCACGGAGTCGGTCGCAGCCCGAACCTCTATACACCCGGGATAGAAAGGGCGATCCCGTTTCATAAATCATTTATTATCGGCGCGCATGCGCACTCGGTGCCCCCGGTAACCGGGTAGCCACGAACGTCCGAACGGCGCAAGCGCGCCCGAGTTCTATCGGGCGTTCGATGACGCGGGAAATTCAAAATGCGAAATGACGAATTTTTTTTTGAAATACGTAAAATTTTTTTTTTTTAATTACCTTCACTTTTCTACACTTTCCCACGTTTATCCCCACACTACACGTGAAACGGTCGAGAGTGCTTCCACGTGGAGTCCGGTTCGGCGTGTCTCGAAATTCACGTGACGCAATTAGTCTTAATGTCTTCTGGCTTCGTTCTCTCTCGCACTCGAACAGGCAGCTACGTTAACGACGTTTCCCCCCCCCCCCCTTACGTTTCCACAGCGTTGAGTTTGGACTCGCGTTGCGCTAACCTCGCATATAACGTTACGTGTCATCCTTCCTTTCGTTCTCGACTTACTTAATCGCTACTTTGACCGTAACTAAACGCTGACCAGAGTGACGTAAGGTGTTCGTATTCCGGTATTTTATAGTGAGAATGACAAATGCTCTCGTATAACGTGGTGTATGTAAACCGTACACATTGTATATAACACGAAGTTATTAGGCGCCAGCTGTACGCTGCACCGAATGAATTATCGTAATTTCAGGCAATTAAGTAAAAACGATGCTTCGCTCTCTGGTACGAGGCTTCGAAATGACCCATCTTGAAAAATATTAAAAATGACTTCCGGTCAATTAAACGAGCCAAGGCGTCCAGTAGAAAAACATACAAAATCAAAAAAAAGGCGACTAAAATTTTGAAAAAAAAAAAATTCAAAATTACCTTAAACCTTTTTCTTTCTTTTTCTCTCAAACTCATAGATTGATATCGTATATCACAGAATTTTTTTTAAAATTTCCATACCAAGGTGGTCCTAAGTCATTGTCATAGAAATAAAAATTATTACCCAAAAACCCATTTTAAGCTTTACATGCGTACGAACAGATAATAAACCAACGCAAACATAAATAACGTTAATCGGTGGCTGATTGTCAATTACCGGTGGGGTCCCTGGTGCTCGTTAGAAATTTATTTCGAAAATCTCGCGACAGGTGTACCAAGTCGATTTACATAATTTAGTAGCCCCTTCGCCCCAAAACTGGGTTCTTGCGCGACCGAGTACCCAAAACAGCCGAAGAATGAAAGAGAAACAGGAAACAAGGGAGCAACGAGGCAAAGAGAGAAGACCTTGTTCGCGTTTACACAAAGCCCACGCTCCAGTATAGATATATACACAAACCACCTAGGACCTCGGAGGACCTTAGAGAGATTTACGATGGAATGTGAAAATCAAGTTTTATCGAAACGCAACACCCCATAATTTGTCTTCCTTGCGCAGCTGCTACAACCAACCAATGTATACCAAAACACCGTATACTATACGAAATAATATATTCTATACAGATCCTTAAATCAATTATAAATTTTGTTTCCCTTCACAAACCTATACACAAACACAGCCCTGTATATACTTGTACAGCACCATCCAAAAATTCACTCCATTTTCCCATGTAACTTAAAACAAAAATTTCAATACCTAAGACACTAACTAGCCTGACTGCACCCCAGAAGAGATTTTCAAAGTGTCCGTACGACAGTAGAATAATTTCAAACTTGACGTTCCATTTCTTACGTGCATCTCGGCTATGTAATTTAGGCAGGTCGGATATATACAAGTACTGTACAGACAGTCCTGAAATGTATAGTGGAGTAGATAACGAAAAGGTCTCGGGTCACGCAACTCATAAACCAGGATTCGCCTCTTGCGGGTATAACGGCGGGATCGTGCACACTAATTGTAAGAAGCTGCCTGTTCGGCACGTCGCGGCAGGACGAAGAACGAGGATGAAGTTTGACCTTCCGTCAAAGCCATAGGGGTGCCGGTTCCTGTGGGTAATTTATGCCTTTTATATATCAGGTATACTACAGCTACAACCTTTTTCAAAAATTTTCGAAATACTCATATCTTACCCTTATTCCTTCCGAATGCACTAAATCCGAGGGCTGAGACAGGCATAGGATTACCGCATGACCTTTGACCTCTTTCTGGTCCATCCGTCTTCCTCCTCTTGCACTGAGTCAGGAAGCACGGAATTTGATTGCGAAACGTCAGGCTCGCTTGAGTACGGTCGAATATTTTTGAAAACATATATTTTTTGACAATCTACTTTTTCTTTGCTCGGTCCCATTTATTTAGACTTTTTGAATAATTTTTTTAAATTTTCAACAACGTGCTGTTTCGACTACCACGCGTTGAACAGTAAAATGATATACGCGTGTTAACGGCACATTTATCCTGTAACAGTGCAATTAGCATCCGGCGAGAGGAATTGCATTGTGTGAAATTTCGCACGTTTTAATCGAGGGACTGCGTACGATAAGGAAGGCAAAGGGTGGCTGGGGAGAGTGATATAAAAACAAAGAAAAGGTTGATCGCGTACTAACAATTTATAGCAGATCGTAAATAGCGACCTCGTGATACTCTTACTAAATTGAGTATATGGGTGGGTATACGTGGATATACATATATATATTCTTTATTGCGGATTCCTCATTGTCCATGAGTTTCGCACGTTACGAAGGATAAGAATAAAAACTAGTATAACTATTTGATACACTCGAGCGAACCCGAAGTATTTCTTCTCTCGTGTAAATACGTCCCGTAAATAATGCATGAGGCACTTATCATTATTTATAATTCAAAACTCGCGCCGCCATAATATTCCCGCTCGAAAACGAGAGCGTGATATCACTTTCGATTTCGCATTAACGCGAGCTGACTCATCGCGCCCGTCTTCGTCTCGAAGTTTTCGAGTAGCAAAAACAGCCGAAAAAAAAAAACGAGAAACATAACTTGGCAGTAAAAAAAATTTTATTCCCGTCTACGCATCGCATCTCCATTTCGTTTGTCATCTCGAAGTCAATTACGGGATAAGAAAGGAAGCACGAGTAATAAGAATGGTAATAAAAAAAAAGCACTCTCTGTCATTCTGCCAGAAGCAAGAATTTCGAACGCGAGCGTGTATGACACTTACGAGATAATTACGAACAATAAACAACGGACGAGTCACGAATTATCTAGATTAAAATACAATAACAATATCTCCGAGTCTTCGGTTCACAATCTTTTATATCACATTCCACGTCTTACTTCTTCGTTAAAACATTCACGTCACGTAGCCACCGAACGATCCTGTCCTAACCTGCAAACCCGGTGTGTTGTGTCTCGTCTCTGCCACCCTTGTACGGCCCCGCCGGAAAGCCGTTTCGTTACACAGAGACTCGTAGAAACCAACCTTGACACGGACAACGCCATCGAGCACTCAAAAAGATTATAACACTAATAAATATCGAGAATTTTCAGTTGACCGACGCGCATCGGCACTCCGCGTCCGACGACTTCTAGCGCACGACGACGACTTGTGGAAAAATACATGAACGTCGCCGCGCGTCGGGCCGTTGCTGTTCGTTTCTCGTAATACGCAAACCAACGGTTTCTTTTCGAACTAGCGAGGAACAAGGAAATCGTAACTTTGTTACTATAGTCGTTTACCATGATATACGTCGATATTTATTTTTTTAATAGACATTCCAGTTGTAACTCAATGCCTCGTGCGTTCACTACCGATTCCAACCTATATAAATGACAGCTTTTCAGACTCCCGTCACAACACAGAGACTATACCATATTTTTTTGTCCTCCAACAGGGGATTATGTATACGAAGGTCTGACTGTTTTCCACGAATCTCTCGAGTGAAATTTTTATGACTTCTTTACGTACAGACGACGGTTACGGCCGTTATTTTGAAATATGAAGAGACGGTAGGGAGAGGTAAGATTTTTTTTTTAAGGACGCTTCGTCGTGAAAATTTTAATGGAAAATCTGAAGGGCAGATATAACGCAAGGAGCACTCTCTGAATGAGTAAATTTATAATGATAATTGATAAGGAAGAACAACGTATGAATTTGAAACGTAAAAAATATTTCGAAGATACAAAAATCACAGAGAGAAAATCCAAATACCTTTGTCGTTCGCTCAAAAAGTGGCACCAAAAATATGAATCATGGAAAATTAGTCCATTTTTTGTATCATCAAAAAGTTATCAAATTCTAAGCGTCATCTGCAGTGCATACAAAACACACGTGTTACTCGATATATCTCCTTACGTATGTAACTTCTAAAGTCTCCTTCCTGCAAGGTAGGAACGAAATCGCGAATATCGTAAAGCGCATTAAACGTCCGTATGTTTTGCCGTCGGCGTTAAATACACCATTGCATTTACCACACTACGTAATCTAAGGTCTGACCTGCATTCGGCGACGGTTATAGTACGTGAAATATGCACCAGAGGCCAGGCCACTCTAACAGGAGTGTATTGGAAACCAACCCGTAGTAGCATTATATTAGCATAGCTTAGCATTAAGTGGGTGCATACTTGGTATCATAGTCCGAATTACCATAAGGCTTGCGTCTGCTGGGTACACATCATATATATAATTAAATATGTAAAAAGCAAACAAAACGGCATGCGTCTCAGTTACACATAGCACGCATAATTCATTGCCAAGGACAATTAACACCGAATGATACCACACAAAAAAAAATAAAAACACTTAGCAACCCTTACAAAAATTTTTATCATAGAGGATAGTGAATTTTTATTAATCACTACATTTTATTATTATTATTCAGCATCAATCCGAAAATAGTGGGTGAATTTGAAGAGTGAAATTGGTACCAGCATCTAATAAAGTGGTCGGACAAGAGTAAATTTTCAACAATAGGACACAAAAAGCGGTACAGTCAATCATGGGGGTTGCTACGGGGTAATAGAAACATATTGTCCCATGGATATTGCATGCTGGTGCGAAAGGAAGAAGAATGGCGAGGGAAAGAAGGGGAGATTAAAAGAGATGACAACACTGTCATATAGATCAAATTGTAATTCATTCGAAATCGGCCAGGCATTTTATCAACCCACGTGTATGCATGACGATCTATTTTGACACGCGTTAGAGACGGTATCCCCTTCGCCCCCATTTTCCCACGGGACAAAAAACTGATCGTCCCTTTCTCGATGCCGAATGAAAGGGAAATAAAGAGAATAAAAAGAAAAATGCAATAAAAAAAATCTCAACGACCCTTAGACTCTCCGTGAGTATCCAAAATGAAAATTTTCACACGTGGGAATGAAACGTGATATAAAAAAAAAACCATTGAAAATACAAATACAAAAATCATAAAATTTCCCGTCGAGTTTTTAATAATTTTTTTTTCAAATTTGACTTCACAAAATTTTTTTCAACTCCATTCCTCGACAAAACACCTACAATTTTTACGTCATTTATTTTACTTCTGCATGCTCGGTCAAGCGTTTCCGATCGACGAAACGAAAGATACAAATATATATATATATACACACACAAAGACCACGTAAAAGAAACGCGTCTCGACGCCTCGATTCACTCACTGCACGAACCGACAGTCGTACCGAACCTGCACGAATGTAATTGTCCGGCTGATTTCGATCGGTCGAAGAAACGTGGGAGAAATTCGAATGCTAATGAACCGTGTCTATAATAGTTACGTCACAGTGAACCACAAAAGTACGCGTCAGCACACCGCGTACACCCACCAACGAAAAATGAGCTCCAGAGCCCAACATAAAAATCGCCAGTCAATACCAGCGACTCGACTCGTTGTAAGCGGCCTTAAGACTCCGCCTCCTAAAGATGACGTCACCCGTTTAATAAAAAATCCAAACTTTCATTGCCGCCTTAAAAATCTTTATATTCCATTCGGATACGAACGAGTGCCCTGAAACTGTATCGTTGGTCGAATGACGACGTAAACGACCGTAGGTAACGACCTTAAGACAAAGGTCCTCGTCCTGGTCTCGCAACCCGAGTCCTTTTATAACCAAGCAGCGCATATACACCACGTGGCCACGTCGGCTCGGACGTCTGGTTTTCATGCTTAGTCGCTAGTCGCTCGCAGCGACCTTCGTTCCGAGTACACTGTACCTATTACTCCTCCTTTTCCTTATCCTTATTCAGGACGTGTTGGCTACTCCTTCAGAATCCCGAGCAGCCCAGCCAGGCAGTGCCAGGCCTACTTCATCCTTGATCCCCCGGGCGACCACCCCGATTATCGGACTACGTCCTGAAGTGGAGCAATAAAGGAGATAGTAGGGGGGGGGGGGATAACATTAATTATGATAAGGTATTTCGTATTTTTTTTATCGGTCACGGAATGGTTCAACCCTGACCTTGTCCTGTAAAGTGTATGAATTAATTTTTTTCGATTTTTCTTATAATGTTAAATTATGGGATTTTTTTTTTCAAGGTTTATTCGTCGGATTTAATGGCAACGACTGGACGAGCGTTTACGGGCGATTCCAGTTGAACATTCATCGGGTTCATTGCGGCGCGTAAGCACGTTGTCTCGTAGTCGCACGATTTTATTGGACTACGCTCTGTCGTGTTAATAAAGGCGACGATAAAGAAATACCGACGGTTAACGCTAGGCGGCGAACGAATTTACGACGGTAATGATGACGGTAATGTAGAGGCCCGGGGGCAAGTACCTTCTTCTCTGTTCTTTGATGCTGTGGCGTGTCTTTGGTCCTTGTCTTACACTGGCGAGAGCAGTAGTGAGTATACGACACCCGTTAGATATCTCTCGAGGCGAACTGTTTCGTTGGGGGTTTTTTGAAAATTTAAAAAAGTGTATAAAACGGATTTAAATAAAATTAAATTTAGGACCAGTTTTGTCATTTGAAATAAATTTATTCGATCGATATTTTCCGATATAAATCGATCGATTGGTTTTCGTTGTATCGATAAAAAATATTCCATAACGCATTGCTTCCTATATGTATATGTATATGTATATGTGGAGCGTCTTCAATTTAACTGTCATTTAACGTCAGTTTATCAACGTCGTTTAAAATAATTCCCACGTCGTAGACTCTCAATAGTACCGTGTGAGTTCGCCTTAAGGGTTTGCCATGCGGTCGAAACCTAAGCAAAGCCAGTCCGAAGCAAAGGAAAGCAGCAGGAGGAGCCTTTGTGCGCCGGTCCTGGTCCAGCTCTTGGCACCTGAGCGCATGAGAGGAACAAGGAGAGTATAGGACAAGAAAGAAGAGAGAGAGAGAGAGAGAGAGAGAGAGAGAGAGAGAGAGAGAATCTCCTCTCCCCCCACCAGCACCGAAAATGCTTGACCACCTGTCCTCGAAATTCGAGACACTTTCCATCCATCGACGCTCTTTGTTTCCCTGAACACGAAATTCCGGTCAGGTCCATGAAGCCTCTCGATGACGACCTAAATTATCAGTTGATATTAAAAATAGCAGGGTCCTCCTCCCACATAATAATAATAAAATCCCAATTAATAAAATCTCGACAATTGAATCTGATAACCCACGTTACCCGTTTTTTTTTTTAAATGTCAAAATATTTTTCTGACTCAGACAGAAAAAGTTAACAAAGAAAATTATATGATTTAAAGCTTTTTTGATTGTTTACCAAGTGCCGTGATGACTGTATCTGAGTCATCATCATAATCATCATCACAGCCACTACACAAAATATAGAACCTCATAGAAGCTTTCGAACCGACGCATAAAGACGTTTCTTGTCGCTTTAACCGGTCGATGAATACGATCCGGATGGTTTACGATCGGCGTCGCCGTTTGTGGGTATCTCCTTTAGGTACTACGTACGTACAAGAAGACGTAGCCAGACGTGGGACAAATAGAGAAGGAAAATTCAGCATGCCGTGTCTACGTGCAGTCAGGCTCGCGAATAGATCAGAGAAATATGAGGATCTCCTCGGACCAAGACTCGGGGTTAGCGTAGTTAGAAAGGGGATTCCCCCGTCCCTCGGCCGGCCGTCACCCGCTGAAAAGCGTTCTTAAGGGATCCCAAAGGAACAGGGCCCGGTTGTAGCTCGTTACTTAAGTGCATTATCAATCAATGCTCTACGGCCTCCTTTATAGCTCCCCGCCACTTGGCCACTTTATATAAACATCCCATGAAATTCCCGTGTCGTCATAAACCAAGAACCTCCCCCCATACACCCCTGCCGCCACCCCTCCCACCCGATAGATGGCTCTGTTGCATCGCGACCGACCTACGGGAATCGCACGGAACGGACAAGGAGAGAGAACGAGAAATACGACAGGGAGTGATGAGGATAGAAAATACAAAAAAAATTTTTTTAAATTACAAAAATTTTTTTCACCCATACACAAGACAGACGGGCACGACCAATAGATACTCGAAAAACTTTCGGACGTTTATGAGCTCAATAAGAATCGTGTGTCGTAAAACGAATTTTTCGTGGCTTCGGTCAGTTAACCTTCGTATCCAAAATTTTTTTTTTTTTTTTTTTTTTCACGCGTCGACTGAGTTTGTCGGGACGGAGTCTTTTGCGCGAAGTCGATAGAGGCTGACTGAAATAGGGGAAGGTGGCGAGGGGGTTGAGGGGTGGTAAAAAAATTAATAGGAGGGTTAACGGAGCGATAAAAAATAATTGACAGTGACGTAGCGAAGAAAGAGGGTTGCGGGTTCAGTGCGAGAGAGAAAGAGAGAGAAGATCGAGAACTGCGAAAGGGAATGAAGCCGTTAGACGGAGATTTAATAGTTTTGACGTTTCAAGACCCGAGAGCTTTACTCGACTTCCAGTGTGCTTGCGTGAATGTGCGAAAGGTTCCTTAAGCTTTGAGAGATCGTTTCGAGCTGGCACGATGTCGCTGGTTGCGAATCCGCCCCAAGGACTGAATTTCTTAACTGATGGGGGTAATACCGCGCTGGCAGTTCCAAGTGCGTTATTTCCCTGTCTTTTCAATGGTGGTCGCTTGTAAGTGTCGGTAGACGGAACGGGTGGTATAAGTGGGCGGACAAAAATAAATAAAATTTTATTATTAATTACAAGAATTTTTTGTAATAAAAAATAAAGAAAAAAAATAATTATTCATTGTCCCTCTCTCTTTCACTTCATCGAAGCTGCTTTCGTATCACGCAGACTCGACCGTACGATGCACTTTCGTCTGGCGCATGTACCGTTATCCCACAATTTTTTTTTTTTTTTTCCTGACGGATGTTGACGTCGTTAAACTATCCCCGGGTCCAGGGAAACCACGTGCACAGCATCCGAAAGAAACGGAAAGTTCAATTTACAACTACAGTTGGAGTAATAAAAGAGATGAAAAAAAAAAAAAAAGTGCTAAAAAAAACTCATTCGTCATTGATGCAACTGCGTGTTTCGTGAAATAAGTAAAAAAAAAAAAAAAAAAAAAAAGTAAAAAATAATTTTGACAAAAAATTTCAAAATACATCTTTATTCGAACGATTCTATTCTCGAACAAAAGATACGGGAATTCCATCGAGATGGCTCACGCAGCAATCATCCTTATTCCACGCTCATCTGCCGATTGGCGACGCATCGCGCTTTTCCGCAGTACAGTAAATCTCCGCGTTCTCTCCTGTTCTGCATCGCTACTCGTCTCTCCGTCTCTCTCGCTCTCTCCTTGCCGTTTCCCTTTTTCTCCCGGTCCCCCTCATCCAGTCCGGACCGAGTGCGTTAACCCTTTCTAGTCAATATCCCAGTTGTTGCTGGAACCCATAATAAATTTCTGGTAGGCATCGATAACCCACCCACCCGCAAAAAATATTTATACGAAAAAAATTTTTTTTTCAAAATACCCATATTTACGTAAATAACGCGATTTAAATGGTGTACAAATTTTTCTACCTCCTATCTGTCCCCTCTTCAAGATGCACCAGGTCGGCAAGGGATTGGCGGGTTCGCGTGCATCTGCAGTGATCGGTGGAAAAGGCGAGGGACAGTGCTAAATGCATGTGCATTGTTGGGTTTATGCAAGAGCTGAAAAGGATACCGAGTGGAGGATGAATGGAGTCGATGGACTAGGTGTTTGTTCAAGAACGGTTCACCAAGGGAGTCCAGTGACGGGAACGTGTGAAGATGGCTGAACCCAAGTGCATAAGTGCATAAGAGATACGAGGAGTGCATCAGAAGTGCATCCCTGGTAAAAATGGTGAAAAAAAAAATAAAAAAAAAGATCATTCTAATTCGTCGGACAATGACCGAATACCGCAGGTGAATTTGGATACTGAAAGATTTAAAAAAAAAATTTTTTTTCAAGTTTAAATTATCGCGCTTTTTTATACGGATTAAACAAAGGAAACAGGAGCGGCCCGATTCGACGGAAAAGTCTCGGACCGGCGTCGCGACGCGTCATTCCTGATTTTGGCAAGTGCCCCTTGCGCGTGCTGACTCGTGGACGTTGATGCGATTCGACTTCAAAGTGATTGCGACTTCGTCCAAAGTCCACGAAGAGGAAGAAGAAGGGAGAAGGAAGAAGTGGAAGTGGTGGAAGAATTAGCGAAAAGCAAACAACGAGAGACCCCGGAGAACCCGGCGAGGCCACGGGAGCAGAAAGCCCGTGCAACTGTACAGCCAGCAGGTTTATTCATGAAAAATGCCCTTTAGCCTATTCAGAGATCATTGTCTCCCGGCGGACGACGCACGGGGCCTGATGCGCGCATACGTGGGTGCGCAGTGGCGCGAGTGTGCGTGAAAGGCGAATAAAAATGAAGAAAAAAAAAAGGGGGGCGCCGTGCAGCATCCGAGGGTGAAGAAGTGCGTCTGGCAACAGTGCAGAGGCTTGGACCAGCTGAGTCCACGTTTCCAGGACCAGGGCCGTACAACCGCGATCTCTGTACCCCCTGACAAACCAAAACCCATAGCAACATCAGCGACCATCTTGCCTGCTACAAAAAATAATTCAAAAAAAAAAGCCACTGGCACACCCCTTAAAATTTTTCCAAAAAAATCCAAAAATTTTCCACACCCTCAAAAGTCAACAAAACCGTACAAACGCTACGTCCGACAAGAATCTCGAACTCAGCATCCCTGATACTCCGGTACCATTTGACTTGTAAATCAGACGTGGACGGTATCCCAGCAATTTGTCCCAGGATCAAGAATCCACTCGATACGGCCCTGGCATCCGTCGTTGGCGAACAGACAAGAGAGATGGCCATAAGAGAAAAGGATAACCCAAAACAAAAGAAAAAGCCAGCATATCCAATCCATAAGAAAGACAGAGACAGACAGCAACCAAAAGAACAAACAGAATCCCAAAAAGGCACGTAGCAGTTTAGCCGCAAAGCGCAAGGGATGACAAAACGAGAGGGAGATGAAACCCGACCAAAAAAAAAACCCCGAGACAGAAGTCAATCCGAAGCAGAACAAGCGCAAAGGAAACAATGAGAGATGAAAATAAAACCAAAACCCCATCCCAAAAAAAGAAAAGTCAAACCCAAGTGGCAAGAAAGGAGAGGCAGGTGGAGAAACCTGAACGTTAAGGCAAGTACACAGTAGCAGTGGTAGCCTAGACGCGACAGACCGAGCAAGCAGAACGTGTGCAAAAGTTTAAGTAGGCAATTTATTTTTCATCCGTCCATCCTCGACATTCTACACGTAGGAGAGCCCTACGACAACGTAGAACCGCAACTGCGTCTCCCTCTACCGCAACTGCAGTAGCGCGAACCCAGCAGTCGTTCCCGACCGGCACGTACCCAGTGGGTCCCTGGGTTATCCTGACCGGGCGCGGGTAGCAGCCCGTAACAGCGCAAGAGGATAGTAGTCAGACTTAACCCTGCTATAATAATCGTTCTCGCGTGTAACGTACGATCGCTGTATAAGAAGTGCAAGTAGGGGGTGGAAGGGAGGGGCGGAGAGGGGAGGGACTTCAGTGGTAATGGTCGTCGTGCGGTTCGCCATGAGTGAGTACTGGGGAACTGGTGTCGGGATGTCAATGACACTGCAGCCGCCGCAGCTGCTGCACACATAAGTCAACTAACACGTGCTGTTCGACCCCCCTCGCTCCCTCCGCCTCACCCAACGAGTCCCTACGCACTGAAGTGCCACTCGTCTCTCTCTCTCTCTCTCTCTCGGCATCAATTCTACTTACGTTCCCCTCTCGCGCCCCTCCACCGATTCTTTACCCCCACCACCTACCCTCACAAGTTACTCATACGCGCGAGTGCACCGCGTTGCATGTGGCTGCAGGAGGGCAGAAGTCAAATATCCTGCACACTCTGGTACGGACCTTCCTCCTACTCCCCCCTCCCCTCCCTCGCTGCCAAGTCGTCAGAGTCCGAACATCCCCGACCTCGCCCGAACGAACTGGTTCGTCCGGACGCCCGCGAACGTCGAATCGGCCACGGTGCATCGGGCCGGGTCGTAACTCGGCCAAAATACCTGACACCTCGCCAAATAGATATACTGCCAAACGAAATATCCCGACCCAACCCCCCCGGGTCGTACAGTCGCATTCGCGATAACTCCGGAAAAAAATTATATATATTTTGCGAGGTTAACCGAGAACCTTACATCGATACCTTGTGGTTTCACGCACGGGGTACGGGTTTGGAGGAATCCGGGAGGAGTCGAGAGGTCACGCGTCAGCTGTGACCCGATGAAAACTTCCTGAGGAGGGTGGGGAACGCTGATGACCCGACGACCTTTTTTCCTTTCCTGAGAAGCAGGGACGGGAGGAGTGTTGCGGATTCGCCGTAAGGAGCTAAAAGCTCACTGTAACTCTCGAATCGATCCGTACGTCTTTAAGGCGTGTTCGAAATGGTAACGACGTCTTTTTTTCAACACGTTAGAGGTTCATACGCATCTGAACCTGGGTCATAAATCGCGTGACCCTCGTTGCTTTAGTCGGTCATAGGTATACGCTCTGTTAGGTTGGTAGGTAGATGGATAAACACAGATAGGTGAGTAAGGTATATATATATATATACACATACCCGCATTTGTACATACATCCATACGGGGCGCGAGCACGAAAAAAAAAAGAAATTAAAAAAAAATTAAAGCAAAAGGCAAAATGAACAGTTCGTAACGAATGGATGACATTAATCTCGCAGACCTCGTGCTACCCGCAGACACACGTGGCATCGCTTCACAGTGTCCTCCCATCTTGTACTGCTCGACCTCCCCCTCCCCCCCGCCCCCACGCCACCTCTTGAACTTCTTTCACTTTTTTTTCCTACCTCCCCGTCTCATCGTTCCAACACTCCCCCCCCCCCCCCCAGTTGCCCACTTCCAGAACATTTTTTTCTTGGTCATCCTCCCCCTCCCTCCCCCTACTTGTCCCACTCGACTCATTTAACCCCCCCCCCTCGCACCATTTTTTTTAACGGAGCATCTTCTTTGATAACGTCTCATCCACCTTTCTGGGACCACTGCCCTCCCCCCTATCCCCCCCCCCTTCTGCACTAAGAACTTTTGCTTGCTTCGTCATCGTCATTAACGTTAATCGTCCCTATTAGGCGATTACCATCGGCCACTGTCGAATCCTTTCCCTTAATCACAAAGAAGAATTCTCACTGCGGCGACAGCGCGAACGAAATTTATTAACGACGATCGCGATATACGCCGAGTGTGCGCGCGCATCGTCGTTAAACGTCATCGGGTAAGATAATCGTTTATCAACGATCGTTAAATTCGATTCAAATCGTCATCGACTCTTCAATGTGAATTACGCAATTTTAACTTTACAGCCCAACCATAGACGCACGTTGGGTATAGTTTAAAAAAAAAAATGACACAAGCTAATACACATATAAGTATCTGACGATGATTGTCAAATGACTAGGTATAATGATGACAATCGTCAAAATCATGCACACGTAGTCGACGTATGAAATATAGGTATAATACCCAAAACCACCATTGATTTTGCATTTAGTCTTTTTGACATGAGCGAACATTTTTTTTATATTTATCTCAAGATATACGCATATTCCAGTATTATCTGTAAAATAATTATTTTTATTTTCCCCCCTAACCTTTATTCACTATCTAGATTCCTTTCTCAAAGATTCTTTATACGCATTCATAGCGTTATCCTGTTGACCACGCGGCATCACCTTCCCTAACAATCCGTAAAGCCGTGTTTTCACAGCTTTCACCGTCGCCAGAGTCCAATTGTGAAGGATGCTTATAATGGCTCGTCAAGTCGCTCGTTATCCCCCTCCTTTCTTAATTACTAAGCACAGGCATACGAAACGCCTACGCGATTTCCTACCCTGAACACAGTCAGCTGCTCGCAATGGGGTATCAATGCGTATTGATACAGACACTCGTGTGTGTACGCACCTTAAGTATGGTCGCTGGAGAGACCCACGTGTCGGTAAGTTCTTTGTATAAAGTTTATTCGGCCCTAGAAAGTCACGCTCTGATATATCCACGCGCACGAGGCGCATCTTACCATGAGAATTCGCCCGTTTGCTTTATTCTAGAAGGTCGACGGTGCTGCCCTCTCTGCTTTCATGAAAAATTAATGTACTTCCCGAAGATTGCCAGGCGCGCAGCAATGACCATTACGAGGCTGGTGAGTTGTGTTGGGCCCCATAGGCCGTACGTGTGAATAAAACGTTACACAGGGTATAATACTTATGAACACTTTAGTACCGGAGATGAGGTCGACCTTACGTGACGTCACGCGAGCCTTATAGTCGTACGATCGTAGCGTACTGTTTAAATGCTTCCAAGTAAAAGTCACTGACTCAGGACTTAAGCACGAGGATAACTGATTATAGATTGGACGACGGTATTGAAAAAAAAGATAAAGAAAATTATATTTTCCTTCGAAATTTTCAAAGAGCGCCAGCGCATCCTAGCGGATTTTTCAAGCGGCTACTGTCGACGGTTGGAACTTCGAGCTTCGAGGTTAACAACTCGTCGATAACCCTTGCGAACCGTTACGACGATATCTTAATCAACGGTTAATGGTGGCTGTGACTTGTGGCTATGCGCCAGGCTCACCGGCCCTGACCGCGTGCTGATCATGCGGGACCTTACAAGTGGATCAAAATGACTAGTTGGATACGGAGACTAATTGAGGGCTCGAAAGCCAAATGAGTACTGGTTTACTAGTTTTGTGTAAAAGAAATTTTGTCTTTTGAAAAACGCGATTTTACGTCAAGTTAAACTTTTGTATCGAATAATCGAAATTTTTACCGGCTTACGGGAAAATTTTTTATTTTAACGTAAAACAGTTAATATTGAATAAAAAAATTTTTGTATTTTACAAAAATATGGAAATTTTTTTCAATAAATTTACTCGAATTAGAATCGACGATACTTTTGGAAAACTCATGGAAAAATTATTTCTTTCCACGGTCACTCCTGTCTGAGCCCTTTTGACACGGTCTGGATGGCG
Source organism: Cephus spinipes (assembly GCA_963971525.1). Lineage (NCBI taxonomy): Eukaryota > Metazoa > Arthropoda > Insecta > Hymenoptera > Cephidae > Cephus > Cephus spinipes. Next base: position 30,640,481 of record OZ020573.1, read on the forward strand.
ACGTCTGTTCGGATTAAATCCACGTCGACCTTTTTCTTCCCCTCCAGACACTCGTGGAAAGTCTCCAACGCGCGGCGCAGTGACACGACCAGTCTACGGCAAGTTGTAGAATAAACAAAGCTGAACCCAGTCGTGAAGTAAGTTGAGGCACGACTTGGAATAGAAGCAAAAAATATTCGAGATAAGAAAAAGCAAGAATAAATTTAACATAGAAAATAGCGACGGCAGTCAAACGCGCAACGATGTGAAACTGTGAGTGGAAAAGAAGAAGCAAGAAATAAAAGTCCGTAACGAGCATTGTTCGGTGTACTATTGAAATTTATAGGTTAGAAATTCCTTTAAACGAAACGGTCGAAGCTGCGCGTCTGGATAGCAGACGTCGCGCGAAATTGAACAGCGCGAGAATTAAGTTCAACACTTGACGTTGCTTTCCTCAGCAGAGACGCGGGGAGCTCCACTTATTTGGCCTCTAGTTTGCTCCTCTCTTCCTCACAGCTTTGAAGTCCCAAGAGGTGACGTCTCTCTCTCTCTCTCTCCGTCTCTCGAGCACGTGTGACCGCAACGAGTAGACGCGACGGCTACATCTGTTATTTTCGTAGCGCGACGCAAAGGCCGTTTGCGTCCTTTTCAAATGCGACTCCTGCGCACGTATAAATGCGGGTTTCCACCGTGAAAACTAATTTTTTAATTTCAAATTCAACTTATTTTAGCGCCAATTTTTTAACCCTGTATGCGCATGCGCAACTTATCGTTCTGTTCGATTTTTTTTTAACAAAACGGGTTATCACGTAACGCTGTCGGATGCAAGTGAAACGATTCTAAAGGTCTAGCGAACGTGGGTGATGCGAACTGCGATTCGACCTAAAGTCCCATTCACACGGGACAATTTATGCAGTGGTGATAAATCATTGGAGTACAATGTAATTAATATAAAATTGTGACAGGTGAGTTATACTTTAGTCGAAGTCAATATGAAATATTTGTATAACCTAAAAAGCCAGAAAAAAACCACGTACAAATGTGCGATCTATGACGATGGATGCAGTACGCAAAACTAATATATTTATGTATAGCGTGATAAATCGAACGAATGAAAAATTCAGGAGTGCATATATCGAGTAAAATACAGTTCCCAGGAATTGTTGATCCTGGTATAGGGGTAACGGACACGACTTGGTATGAACGCAGCCTTACGGTGTTCTCTGAGTTACGCAAACGACTTGCACTCTCGTATCAGTTTCTTTCTTCCCACATGCCGCGAAACACCCACAGATTGCAGTATGCGCTTCCCACTACGATTTCCAATTCATCTTTTTTTTACGAGTCTCTTTGTTTTTTTCCACATCCAACAAAGACCCATCCGAATGAAACCGACCAGTCACTTGTTTTTATCGGACCACGCGAAAAGACAATTCCAGTCTCGCCAAAAAAAGTCAAGTCCAAAAAGTCAAGTAACACTCACCCCACTGAAATGACTTTAATTACACGTTTTTGCATAACAAATTTTCCAGCCATTAAATGTTACCTCGACAATCAAAAAACAGCGATACACCGGGTCAGTCAGACAAAAGATATTTTAATCCCGAAGAATGTCTATTTTCCTAAAAAAAATTTCCTTGAAAACTGAATCGAGTCCTGTGAAAATTACCGAAAGATAAGTTCACAAAAATTCCGATAGGCGTCGTTCTCGTCGATAAATAATAATTTACAGTAACACGTATTAGGCCTCAAAGGCCGCGTAAGTCAATGATAAAGCGTTGAGTCAAAAAGAAAGAGAGCGGTATCCGTACTAATGCATCCGCATGTGCATGCACGCGTATATACGTATATATGGTATATACGCGAGAGGGAAGAAACAGAGTACGAAGAGGTTAGGCCAGGCCAGATATATTTAACCCTCCTCCTTAGCACGTTCGGCGCACAAGGAGGAACAGACTTGCGCGCTCTGCGATTTAAATAAATGCTCGCTCCGAATACCAGTCATTGTTCCCGCGACCGACGCTCACTTTACGTACGTGCGTGACTAACTCACTGACTTAACAGACTAACTGGTTGACTTGGCTGACTATCGTACAATAGGAAGAGCGACCTCCGCCTATACTCGACGTAAACGAGAAACTACGAGAGTCTTGCCAAATCAGGCTGACACATACCAGATAGAAACGTTAGAGTCTAGTCATAAAACATTTCGACAGTCATTTAAGATAATTACCAGGAGCGTTGGCGTCCGTTTTAATTGTTTCGCCAAAAAACCCTCAGCACGTCAGCTGGATTAGCGATCGTGGCGCCACCTCACTCCGTTTGAATATTCCTCATTGTTTTTCAACCCCCCAAACGCGTTCCCGTCGATCACGTCAGCCGGAAGTGACGCGATTCTCAGATCTACCACCAATAACCTTTCGACCCCTGTCAATGCTTTTTCCGAGCGTCCCCGCGGCACACTGAAGAGTATCAACGCGCGAAGCGCCACCTAGCCAGTAATTCGAGCGTCCGCGCATGCGCGGTAGCCGGCTCGGTCCCATTTTCCCGTAACCGTCAAACGCGTAATCCAAATCGCGCGGATCGTTCGTGATAATTCGAAATCAAAATGGAGGGACAATAACGGAAAGTCTCTTCGATTCAGCGTTCCTCCCGGCGGCTCTTGGGACTCGAACTCGAAGTTATGTCTCTACTTTCACTCTGATGTCTGTTACACGCCTCGACAATGGCTCTCGCATCCAACTTCTCAACCTTCTATTCCGCCTCCTTCTCCATCGACCGTCCGCCACCGCGGTAACCGTTCGTTCATCTCCTTCTCTCCTGATCCTTTTTTTCTTCGTCTTTCGTCTTACGACGTTCTGCTACCGCTATGTGTTCCTGGGCTGCTGCTGCTTGCTGGTGCATACGGATTTGAGTAATAGCGGCTACCTTCGGCCGGGTTACCTCAGCACGAATACCGGGTGTCTCGGACTTTATTAAAAGCCCACGATGACCGAACGAAATTACAGGCTCGCTACAGTTGGCATCGTTGTAATTAAATTTTTTTTTTTTACTTAATTACAACCTTTAAGACGGTATTACGAGTGGGTTAGGAGATAAATCAGACTGCGACCGATAATCACGAGGTTCCGCGCAGTGACTTGGCCATGTAAAAACGTCACCTGGAATGACCTGTGGATAAGTGCCTGTACGATTCGTCCTCAAGCGCTGTCCTCTGTACTGATAAGAGCAAGCTTATGATGTTGATAAGATCACGTGGGCCAATGGTTATCGAGTCAACCTTCTCCATATCAAGGGATTGTCTAACGCTTAGAGGTAAGACTGAACCAATCATTTACTGAGCCATCGTTACGTTTCTCTGAATATACCTTGAAGCCGTCGTATCACTTCCGGCGGCAGTTTCTGCTGTTTACTACGTGTCTATATGTACACAGAGAAAAAAGTGTGGGTAAACAAAATTTTTATTTCGTTCTAGATTATTATATATACGTATAACCAGTATCAATAATACGTATGAAGTCTCTTCGTTACTCATCGGACACCCGGTACGTGGCTGCAAAATCAATTAGAGCCTGACCAGTTAAAGGCACGAAGTAAACCAAGGAAACTTTAAGAATAGTTCCAAAAAATGTTCAACATCCATCCCCGTTTGACTTAATTACAGCATTACATGCAATGATTAATTAACTTGGACGATTTTTTTCGGACACCCTTTATACACAAGAAATCAGACTGACAGGACAGTCTAATATCCAAGTAAAACTTTTTGGTACGCGTTCCAAGGCCGTTAGCAAATTTAAACGTTTCCGCCCACGTTATCGAGCATTCAAGATCTGTTATTTTCGGTCACCCCTTATACGGTCAATAAAACCAATCGGGTTTCGCACAAAATTGCACACTGTCCTGTACCAACGTCAACGTGTAAAAATATAAGACACGTCTATAACATACCCATGACTAAAAAAAAAAACTTAAAAAAAGCCAATATCCCACTAACCCCGTTCAATCAATCGGTAAAGTTCAAAGAACCGTCCTTGAGACACTTGCGAAATATTTATTTCGCGACACCCTATAGACATTCCATAAAGAGCAAGCAGCGAACGCCCACGCGAGGATATTGCCTTAGATGTCGCGTATTTCAGTCCGGCTCGCCCACCTCGAGAAGTCCCCCGTTCACCACGCACGGCCCTATACTTCAGGGGCCTCCTTCCTTCGTCTTCCTCGCTAAAGAGCAGCGTCGTCGCTCTTCCTCCTCCGAGCCACCTCCTCCTCCTCACGGCGGGGTCACGTTGCACTCGCGCCGGTATGCGACTCGGGTGCAGGTAGGTATGGGTGCAGGTACGTAAGGGCGGACTCAAGTCGGGAGCCGAAAGATTTATAGCCGTGAGTCAGACGCCGCGTAAAAAATGGGCAATTAAAGCGAGTACATCTATACGGGACGAGAGAGTCCCGAGATTCTCCACCACCGCCATCCACCACGAGGAACCACCTCATCCGCTACAAACCGACGACTTCGGCAGGCCACCTCCTCCCGGGAGTCCCAGCGCCGAAGACGAAGCTGTAAAAGAGATGCATTTCGCCACTTTCCCCGTCTTTCGAAATGCACTCGAGCCAAACAGGCCACTACGTAGTACCCGGCAAGGGATTTATGAGGCCGCCATTTCTTTTCGCGAAAGTACGCTCAAACCCAGGATATACGTGGTCCTGGACCTGATATAATTAAAAAAAAATTTTCTAATTTTGAAGGAAACATTTTTTTTTTCAATTACCAAAATCTTAGCCGACAAATGAAAATGATAAGAATCAGCCGGCAGAGTTTATCGTCCGCTTCGAGAAGGTATCCTGGCGCGAACGACGCTCACCGTTCCCGATGGCCGGTTTATCCGTCATCGGCGATTCCGTTCGGCAGGACGCCGGCTTTTTTCATCGAGGCACACCGGGCACTCGGATGACTCAGTGCCGTATCTAAAATTTTACAATACGGGCGCTTACGCGCGATTTCCCTACCATAGGTTACCGATTTTACGTTTCCTAACGCTGTACCGTGTGCGCACACATGTAGGTCGCTTGAGATTTAATCTAAGCCTTTACGAGCCGAAGGACCACGTGCCAGTGTAAACTGTGCGCCAAGCTGACTTAACCGTGCCAATAATAGCCCTTCCGGCAATGTGGGTTTAAGGGTCAATCGATAAACTATATAAATATTGACTGGCTTGTTATGAACGCTCCTTTAAACGCCCAACTAGAAACTCACCCCTTAACAGAAATGACAAATCACGTGGGCCGATGTCCCGGCGTACACCTTTCCGAATAGCTCCGTTCACGGAGATTGTCATTCCCCTATAGGATTTTATTGAGACTGTCATGGCGATCGATACCTACGTGTAAATATATATATATATACTGACTAGGTTGACCTATACCGGTATTCACCTATACATTTTTCCAACCTTTAACCTTTTTTCTATCCTCCAGCCAGGGGGTTAGAGCGTGATAAAAAATGGCGAAAAAATAAACAGAATTGTCAGGGATAAATAAACGGCACCTATTTACCTTTGTATAGATGAGCGAGTGGACCGACGCAGTCAAGATTCGGGAATAGAATTTTTCACCTAGACAGTGAATTTTGAAAAATCATTTTTTTCTCGATTTTTCAAATAAAAATATTTATCCCCATTCGGCTCAGCTTCGGCTGAGCAACTCTGATCTGTATTAAAGTTAAACGTCCGATGGCAAAAAATTTTTATCGGCATTGCTAATGGATTGTGCAGACTCGCAGAGAATCACGATGACGCGCTTCAAGCGGATATTGCTCCGTAAGTTAACAGGCTAATCGAATCAGTTTCGAAAATCAAAGTTATCCGTAGACGTTAATGTGGTACTAAAAAAAAATGACAAAATAATAAATACGTATTAATATCGTTAAAAAAAAAAAGAAATTTTTTACTTTAAAAAAGTCACGACTCAAGGATATTTTTACGGCATTCCAGTCGTGTCGATGGACTCTGATGCGGGTTTCAACCTGCCAAGTCTACCTTGACGTTAGGTTAGGTTAGTTACTCTAGCAGAGTTCAGGGGCGTCTTTGTGTAATGGACGATTGAGGGTAGGGTCAAATCTAAGAAATACGTTGGGGTTGAGCGCATTCGGGTATATCGTCAAATATCGATTGTCGTACTGCGACAGGAGCGAAGGGGTCGGGCACACCACTGGTGGTTGGCAGCGGTCATACGGCCCTGAGATATCAACCTTTGCACCACTGGAATAAATCCTCGAATCACTCTCCAATGCCAATGGAGTATAAATCACGCTCCAAATCGAATCCCCCTTTAAACGGATTACGAAACGTCAGCTGAATTTTTGGAAAATTCCAAAAAATCACGAAAATTCGTTCACCGAAAATATAATCCTACTGGCAAATTTTTAATGGATAATAAATTCAAAGGAAAAGACAGTCTTGAAACTCACGTATTTAAACGAACACATTTCCGGAAGGAGCCTTAATTTCAGAAGGGGACGTCGAACGACCGTCATCGTATTTCAAAAAATGTCTTATTTTCGTACAGGGGTAGTTAAGTTCTCATATTCTCAGGATAATACGTCCCTGAATCGTGACCGGAAATCTGTCGCATAACCAGAGCACAGACAGGGATTTTTTTTAATTAATTGTCCAAGGCCCCCCCCCCCCCCTTATAACTTTTCATACGTCATTTCCGTTACACTAGAGAATTACACTGCTGAGCCCCGTCGTTCCCTCGAGACCCCGTAATTTGTTGGCAACCCTCTATTTTCTTCTGCAGTCTCTCGCCATTTTTATTCGGTACGTTTACGACGAGTATTCTCGAAGTTTGCCGAAAATTCCCGAGACGAGGAAGCGCAGATGATAATGGCGCCAGATTGTATGAGAAAAATTAAAAAAAAGAAAAGAAATTGACGCACGTATCGGCACGATACGAACGTTGCAGATCGTGCAAATAATATACAGTGTTATATATACAGGTAATTATTGAGTAACAATATCAAAATGCCTCGCCTCGACGCAACGGATAATCATTATATACAATTATATACAGTCTCGTGTTCCCAGGATTCGAAAAAAAGAATTATTTGCATCGATCTATACGCCTAGGCCGCGGGCCGATCTTCCAGTTTGCTGCTGCGGCTTTGGTTGCGGTAAGCTTGCTCGCCGTAAGCTACTACACAAAGGGTGTTACAGAAGTAACGTGAAACAAAATTGCCTTTGACCTATGAGACAGTTTCTAACAATAGACCAAAGGATGTTGCATGGTCGATTAAAAAAAAAACTTTCACAAAAAAAAACCCGATAGAACGTTAATAAAAAATGCTCTCATAGGACCTTCAAAAGTGCAACACCCTGTACATAATACAACGCAATCTCGTACAAGGTGTATTCTCAATGGAAAAAAAAATTCAGAAAATTGGACTTCCGGTTCTTTAACTCATTCGGTACCTCAAAGGTACGACGTTGACGTTCATTGTTCAAAGAAATCGTTAAAAATTTTAATTCTAGTACAATTTATTCAAGATCACACTATATGTCAAATACATACAGTGTTTATGATTACTTGCATAACGTTAAACGCGTGAAAACTTGATATCTTCCATCGTTTTCTAATAAATGTAAGAGATTGCAAGGTACGTTAATTTAAAGTAGACAAATTTATTTTCGATATTAGCTCAGCCTCTGTTACAATGAATCCTGGACCACGGATGTTCGTTCCGTAGCAAAAATAAGCACTCCGCTAGTTCTTGTACTAGCAATAAATAAACGTCTGAACCCGAGATAGATGCATTTACAAAAGAATCGTGTTACTCACCATGCAGGAGATCTTCGTAAACACACGTCGCTCGTTGAAAGCACTATGCACACAAGATTCAAATCCACAGAGTATCTCTAAGAGAGCCAGGTCCTTCTTTGTTATGTTATCTAGTCTCTCTCATGCCTTTCCCCGTAAAGAGATCCTCTGCCTCTCACACGCGCACGCGGAATACGGTTCTGTCAAAAAACGCAACGCAAAACGGAACTAAAAACGCGCACCCAACCAAACGGCACGCGGGTTCAGCGGCCGACTGAAAGGATGCAGTTGCCGTCGGCCCGCCATGGTCCTTCGTGAATCTTCGTGATTCCTCGGGCTCCTTCGTTATACCTCCCCTCTGGCCCTGCGCTGCCGATAGATCCATCCCCACTCCTGGCGGGACATAGACAAAGCGACTGCGCGCGCATCCAGACATTTTTAACGCTCGTAACCCCCACCACATTGTCTCCAGTCTGCTGTAAACCGTTCGCTGAATAACTGCATTTGCACTTGAGTCAGCGCTGGGTTATGTTATGCAGCTGATTTACTTGCGTTCTTGAACTTTGAATACTGAAATTCGATGAAATTCACTGTTTAACGTAGTTCACGTGATGGTTAGGAATTGGTCACGATTATGAAGAGGAGAATTTATGGATTTTGCAGCGAACGAATCAATGTTTTGCGTATTTGAAAATTATCAAGGCGGCGGCAGGAACGCTGTAAATTTTGGTGATGTACAAAATTCTACAGTACTATTTTTATCTCCGAATGATTTATTGCCACTGGTAACGTATAATATTGCGTTTGGATGATTGGTCGAGCATTGAGAATAAAAGTGTTCCGAGGGATATGGTGCGTTACCTTCTCTCTCTTCCCTCCTATTTACCACCGCGCAACTACCTATTGCGAAATTCGTTCTCGGTCCCGGTTTCTCTCCTCGATACAACCGGTTTCACTTCCCATCCGCCCTCTCTTGTAAAAAGCACTAATTACTATATCCCGCTTACCGATAACGATACGCCGGATGCTATTACAGTCAACGCTGTTACTGATTATAGACAATCAAGTCGGTAACATTACTGTGCGTACCATACCAGATTACCGACGGAGTAAATAGAATTATTTAAAAAATTGCGTTTTTGAGTAAACACAGTTCATTCGAGTATCTCGTAATTTTAAGCTGTTGAAATATTCCGTGATCCATAAAAAAAACGCGTTCGAATTTTCTACAAAACAAAAATCTCCTATACTTACGTTTAAAGGTGTTCACTAATTTTTTCTCTTCGCATGCTTGATAACGAAAAACGTTTGTACGATTATGAAAGTGCTCTCTCGTAGAACATTCTAGAAAGTGATAGGGTAATGCAACGACTTGTTCTACCAGAAGATTAAAGTATGCCCATCCAATATGGAGTTCTTCCGACAACTACGTCACTTCGTGGCGATACCCGACGACAGGAATCGTTATGGCTGTTCTCACTGAACGTCTTCTGACAGGATGGCTTCGCATTTCATTCGTACTGCGATTGGCTGTGGGTTTCGTTAGTTGACGAGCGTGAAGGTGCAGTTCAAAAAAAAAAAGTAAGCTTAATGGATATGATACACCAGTTAATAGTAAATGGCCGACTATGTCATTTCCAAAAAACAAGTATTTTATTTGGTCGATTTACCATGTGCCCACATATTTTATTTCATCTTAAAAATCAAAATATACGCCACACGCGTCAGCTCCTCTTCGTGACTAGCTTCGTGTGGATCGTAACGTTTTGCTGCTGTTGTTTATCTCTCGCTCCTTCCTTTTATCTCACGAGATAATTAAATCTTAATCGCACCGCTTCTCCATATGGTTTAACAATTCGTGATTAATTTCAAAATCAAAAATGCAATGCACAACGTTACCTGGAATACTCGTGAAAATCACTATACAACTACGTAAGTTAATTCTTTATCCGTATTTTTTAGTGAATCTGTATAAAAAAAATATCTTTTCGATCTTTCCTAGCCTTATAGCCATAAGATCGACGTCGTTACTTATACCTCGTGACGAAAATACTACATTATTTTTTTTTTCAAAATATTTTTTTTTCAATGTCCCAGCGACACTTCCTCGGACGTTTCACCGACCCAGAAGACAAGGCCAGACTCCACGAAGGTTCCGACAAATTTAACGGTACCTTTTACATTCTCGGGAGCGATCCACTTCGCGACAATGGCTTTCTTGTCGTCGCTGTTACGATGTGTGATGGCATTCTGGAAAAGATTATTTATCTTAATTATCAACCTTGACTCAAAAATTGGTACGTACGTTCACGTTCATGAATTAAGTGTAACAATGAATTTTTATGACACCAACTATTATTGCCAATTTGAAAGTACAAGTTTATGACATTAAAGTTATCGCGAATGGTTTTATTTTTTGTCTGTTCCATTATTAACGATTAATTGTCATATATTAATTAAATTATTTATTACCTTAGATCCTCCCAAACAATCCAGTGTTTGTATGTTCTTGTCAACGTCGCTCACGTCAAAATGTCCAACAATCTCGTCGTTTATTCGTGCTTGCAACAAAAATCCTTTGAATCTCTTATCATTGGTGCTTTCCATAATGACCTATATACAATTTAATGGTAAGCTATACTCTATTTAAAATTTGATTTTGGATTTCATTTCAATCCACTTTTTTGTCTTTCTAACCATAACTTCTTGGCCAGGCTTGACCGTGCTCTTGTTTACGACGATCCTGAACGGAGACGGAGTTGCTTGAGGCTCCGCCGGATGTCCCGGCAGCAGCGATTTACAAACTGAAGCGGGGGCGCCACCGGAAAATCCATGAACTGCTACAACGGCTGCAGCCAGGATGGTAAAAAAGTGAAGCATTCTAAAAAAAAAAAGGTGGATATTTTTAAATCTTGGACGAATCCTATTTTCCAAAGCCTAATATTCCTACTGAATTTCAATTAACGTAGATAATCCATATGCCTTGCAGAATTGCCTTTCGCGAAGCTTTGAACTTTGAATAACAATTTTATTGTCGTATTGCAACCATCAATTTCACTCCGTCTGTTCATTTACTAAGATTTTCTGTTTTTATTCTAATCGTATTATTTTATGTCTATTATAAGAGCTATTTTATTCCCATACTTTATTCTAACTCAATAATTTTCTCTCTCTGAAGTTAACGACCATTACAATTATAAGACAATGGTGGAAAAGTGTTTTGAATTTTTTTTTATTATTGCACATCCTAACAATAGCTAAATCGATTGCAAATTGCATCGCGATACTCATTTGCGCGACTATTATCTGCTGTTAATGTCATTGACACTGTTTCATTACAATCATCTTCCTTTCCATTCGAGTCCATCGATTTCTGAGGCTATTCACCGTTCAAGGTTCCTCGCCCAACTTCAAGAGATTGTAGTCGTACTTGAAAACGTCTAAATAGAATGTACAGCCACAGTTTTTCTCCCCGTTTCTAGGGTGCTCCACGAGTACTTTGTAATTAGATTTCGCAAGCAATAGTAAATTTGAAAAAAATTAAAAAATTAAAAAACATAATCACGTAAACGGTCATCGACATTTGCACTGTCATTATTAATTATACTGCAAATACATGCTAAACTATGTACAGCTTTTTTAATAGCTGTTATGATAATTCAGACTTCTCTTATTTTTATAAAATTACACACGTATATCTAATTCATATAAAATTTCTTGCAGGGAACAGTCATCGTGCAACTGATATTCATCATTAATGTTACTACAACAAAGGACGACCTTGATGAACGTTCACGAAGCTGGTCGGCCATTTTGAAAGTTGCTTAGTCTCTCCTCGGATCCAGCGAAAACATATGACTATTGTATGCGTCGATTATACATACGTTAACGTGTTTTGCAATTGTCTATGGAATAGCTACGATAAATTATGGTGAATAGAAACGTATAAATATTTTCAATGTCACGTCCATCATGCGTGAATTATAACCAAACTTGCTGGCGATTATACCAAGAGGAGGTAAACTGGCGGATGAGATTATACTATAGCTTGTGTGAACAATTGTAAATCGTTCAGAGATTTTCTCTGTGGAGTCAGTGAAATCCATTGTTATATTATATTAGCAGAAAACATAATATATTAGTAGAAAAAATTTTTTAAAATCATAATACAGTCTATTGTCACAAAGGAACTGTTCCAGTTATTTGTGATATTATTTTTTATAGGGTTTTTGAATTACATGCAGCCATAAGTGAATTAAATATTTTTGAATTCCCTTTATGGGGATTTGTCAGTCCTTTTTTTTAATAACCTTTCTGGTTAATTTATATTGGCTACTGCTTCAAGCGTCCAGATGGAGCAGCTCTCGTTAACTCGAACTGTCCTTTCACTATTGGGCAAACTCTGTGACTTGTGCTTGTTTACTTCTATGGTATACAGTGATCGCTAAGAATGAATGCCAACTTCAATTTGAAAAAGGAGATAAGCATATGAAGAATGGAAAAGTATTGTTCAAGTAGCTCAAAGAGGCAAATATGAAATATTTTGAGTTAGGAAACTATCTGGTTATTGTTCAGATGAAAACAAAGTAAGGGCTCATATTCAATAAGCGATTTTATTGTTTATACTAGTGGGCGATATTTATTTATCATTACGTATGTCCTATCGTTAAACATTCAACCGATCTTATTGTTACTCATCCAACTTGGAATAATCAATCTCATTGTTGTGCTGATTATAATTTCTAGTTCATTGATTTTCTGATCCATACATTTGCCCACAGATTATAACAATGTAATCGGTAAGCAATGAGATTGTTGTTAGTCCATATATGTTCAAATGTCAAATTTTGAGTTTATTAAAAAATTAAACTTTCAATAACAATCTAGTATGCTAGTTTTAGACAAGTTGCAAAATTTTTACTAAATTAAAAATTATCCTGTGATCTAGAACAAATTAAAAAACTCTCCTGTCGAACTGTCATTAAATGATTTTTGACAGCTCTTCCGGATTGCTACACGTATAAAAAATATAGTCACAAAGTAAAATAAAAAAAAGTCCTTCAATGACCATTGCATTGGATCAAACGCAAGAAATACAACAGTTTCCCTTGTCTAAAAAAAAATTTGCGGTACAAAAAGTAATTTTGAAAAAATTAAATATCCATACACGATAACAATTATTCGTATTGCCAACCTATACTCACGTGATCGTCGATGCGTGTGTTTTTTTGATTAAAGCAAATCCAAAATGACGGACCCCTTTTTCAATTTGACGCGTAAGGCACGGCTTTTGATTATGGAATGAAGCTCGGGAAGAACGATCGGCTCGTTATATTCTTTCACTTCTCCCACCGCTCGCTTGGCACTGCGCGAGGAATTCACCGAGATCGTGCGAATTTGCGAAAAGTGACGAGGATACGTCATTTAAAAATTCATTGTCATACCGAGCACGCATTTATCCATTTGACACTTCATTGTCAAGAACCATTAATAGCAAAAAACGAGAAAGACGTGGAAATGAAAAAAAAAAGAAAAATTTGCGTTAATTCTTGGAAACGAAGAAAACTCAAGCTTTACTTGTACCAATACTTGACTACTACCCATAATTCGTCTGCAGACTTTACTTTGCTGTTTTTCGTTTTTTCACTATAGATATACTCACTGAAGACGAACGTATAACCCTGAAATTGATTTCTGTCTAAACCTTATGTGTATATATACATATATAGCATTTATATATGCTCGTGAATTACAAATGTGCAAGGTTGAAGGAGAAAAAAAAATATATATATATATTGCAAGGTATCATAATAAATTGGAATTAACGAAAAGTATGTTTTTTTTTCAAATTTTGAATATAATTTTTTGTAGCGATTTTTTATGTTATTTCTTTAATTGTACCGTTGATCGTGAGATTCAGTGAAGAGTGATTTAAACGTTCTTAGAAAACGATTAAAATCTCACGGTATGGCAGACGACAGCGTATCAAGGCTATTTTTGTGATACTTTTATTATGGATTTTATGTAAATTATGTTACGTTCGAGATAAATTATATATTGCAAAGAAGCAACTGTATTACTGTTATTAATGACCTACCGGATATTTATGCTGACTAAAATCTTTATCATTAATTCTTATTAGTAGTACAGGACCACCTTGACACTTTGTGCCTTTAGGCGTAAATGAGCGCCAAATGAATGTCAATTCAATTATAATTCTAAACTACTGTTAAAAGCAGATATTATAAGGACAAAAAATTGTACTGATTTTCGTTAACCAGTCTTTTGCGCTGCTCGACGTGCAAACGTGAATGGCTGTACATAACCTGAAAATTAATGAGGAAAATGCAGTTTATGCAGCATCGATTTTAATCGATGACCTTCAATCAATGTCAATTCAATCTCATAATTCTAAACTACTGTTAAAAACAGATATTATAAGGACAAAATATTGTACTGATTTTCGTTAACCAGTCTTTTGCGATGCTCGACGTGCAAACGTGAATGGCTGTACATAACCTGAAAATTAATGAGGAAAATGCAATTTTTATAAATATCTAAGAGAAAAATTGTAAAAAATCACTTAACTAACATGATGCATATGTGACGCAAGTATGAGTGTACCTGGTGATACTTGACTTTGTTGAATTGTGTTAAAACCTAATCTGCAAAGTTTTCCTGGTTGTAATTTCCGGTAATAAGGTCAGGATGATAAATCACTGGGAATAACCGGTATTGACTGACATATGAAAAAATAATGAAAAAATCCTGAGGTTCTTACCCAGACCAACGAGGAGAAAAATAATGATTGAATAACAAAAATTGGTTATGCGTTCATCGTTCTTTGTTATATAATTTATTATCATATTAAAAAATGCCATTGACGTGTTTAAATTTTCAAAACGTACCATATTGTTTATATATATTGCAAACAGCTGTTCACCTATTTTCTTGGTCATTTATTGCAAATCGAACAAAGCCATGCACTATGTCACGCACTATGTTTGCGCAATGCGAATTCCATGAACTTAAGGAAATTTATATGATTTATAAGAAATAGTCGGAACTTCCTTATCGAAGTGCCGATTGCAAAATAACAGTAAAGTATCAGTGACTAATAAACCGACATTGAACTTTGAACGTAACCATTGTTAGGTGATTGTAAAAAAGTCTATTAACAGAAAAAAAGTGCCAAAAAAAAAAGAAAAAAGTTATATCGAATACAAATTTTTTAGTAAATTTTCAATTTTTTGTTCCATCGATTTTAATCGATGACTTTTTTGGAATTATTTTTTCCTCTTCTTCTGCTCTTTTTATCTTACATCAATAACGAACACGAAAGACACCATTTATGATACGTGGGTTGTACTTTATTTTGTCATCGCCGTTGATCATAAAGTCATGAAAAATATAGTAAAACTATATCGTATTAATTAAATAAGACGTAACAAAAATATTAGACACATAGCGCCGTAGCAGAATAATTAATAAATAATAATTATATGTAACAACGTCGTGAACGTCGCGTTAACAGCTGACACGTCGTATAGCGATACGCAAAGGCACTAATTGCGAGCGAATCGTATCAACAGTTATCGATAAGACTTTTATTTTTATAAAAAATCTTAAAGACATTTTCAAAATCTATTTTTCATTAAGCGATCAAGACGACGTCATCTTAACAATAAAAGGATGCGCTAAAAGGAGAGTCCCCGACGAAAGTTTTACAAAGTATTCATCAAACTTTAGTAACCCCTCGTAATTTAATTTTTTCCTCTATTGTCATCAATTCTCGGGCGCACAAATACAAAAAACTTCGTTTCCCAGAGAACCGTTCAAAAAGTACAAGTAGAATGTAATTACGCGAGAAAGGACTCTTCCTTTAATTATTATCATTATCATTATTATTATCAATTCCGAAAATCGGTTAAAAAACGAGCCTGACTGCGCAGTCGCACGAGCGCTCTCAAAACTTAACGGCCAGTCACGTGGTCAACGTTTCGAATTTCACTGTCAGTACTGCGAGCATCGTTGTGTCTCACTCAATTACATTTGGATAAACAAGGATATACCGATTGGTACTGTTATCAAATTTCGAAACGTATCCCCTGACGTACTTTATCTATTGTGAGTAAAGTAGAAATGAAAAAAAGAAGAAAACTCGCCTAACCAACAAGAATCGATAATCGAATTGTAGCGAAAAATAATTTATTCAACAATGTTCAACGCACCTGTAAACGCTTAACAGTGTAACACATGCGATTTCTGTGTACAGTATAGAGATTTTCGTATCGATCGAACTACAACACGTGATTAATTAATTAATTAATATTTCAGTAACAAAGAACGATCGTTCTCCTATAACACATTTAGAGATTACAGTACGCACGGTACACGCGATATATTGCTTTTAAATTTCTTTTTTTTCTCTTCGATTATTGTTATTACGAATATACATATATTGGTCCGTGTGATTTTGTATATGTGTATATGGTGGAGGGGTCTGTGAGAGAGGGAGAAATAAAGGTGGAGGGGATAGGGTGATAAGAAATGTGTAAAAAATTAAATAACTTTTTTTTTTCTTAAACACCCTGTATAGCTTGAAGACTCTCGTATGCCAAATTATCATTTTTTTAATATAAAAATTGTCGCTTCTGGACCCACCAAAGGAATTTAATGATTCCATGATATGGCTTGATACATATATGTATATGACAAGTAGAACAAGGATTTTGTATAAACAAAAAGAAATTAGTCCTTCTCAATATTTAAGTACAAACCGTGTAAAAAATATAGTATAAAATCTTTATAGATGCGTAAGCTACGCATTTGCTTACTACTGTTGTGAAGTTTGGCGCTAAAGGCTCATTTTTTAAAATCATGTTAGACTTCACTTTCGAGATATGGCGTATCTAAAGGTTAAATGCTCACGGCAATTGGTAACGATATATGTGACGTGTATGTAAATATTATTATATAATTTCTGTATAAGAATAATATAAATTCCAGTATATCTTCTAGTCTATGAAAATATCAAATTTGGCGTACGACAGTCCAAGCTGATACATATATAGTATGTACCTAATGACGATAGTTTTTTTGGATTGATTTTAGGATTTAAGAGTACAGAGGACTGTTACTACAAAAAGATAGGAGAAGGTGCCCCAAGTATAGTGTAACGGAGAAAAAATTAAATAGAAAAAAAAAAGGAATTAATGTTCTAGAGCATTAAGATTATTAAAGCGCATATTATAAATACAATATAAACTATCGTTCAGTGCGAATGTGTTTCGCGTGAGAGACGAGGAAAAAGAAAAGGAAACGCGTATCTCGAATTCCTTTACGTGTATAATATATGTATATATTAATACCTCTGTGATATAAAAGTAAAGATGGCGCATAAAGATGAAATGAAGAGTTGAACGGACAGATGATAAAGAGGAGATAGATATAAGAGTTAAAGAAATAGGTAAAAGAACGAAACTAAAATTATAATTTTCATGCATGTACCTATATAGTATATACATATATCGTGCTTAAAAAAAAAGAAAGAAGAAAAATTGAATGCAGGGACTTTTCCGCATGTCGTTTGATTGTGTCGCGTTTTCTGACTTTGAGAATTAGACGAGGAGGTGAGTGTTTGGTGTACGTGTGTGCGCGCGTTTGTATAATGTATCGTGTGAATCTGGCTTTTGGCGTGTAAATAGTATATAACGATATACAAATCTCAGGGATATATTCGGCTTTAAGCTTGACGTTCTTAACGAACAATTTATCATTGCCGATTAGTCATTTAATACGCAGGGCTGGTCACTGTAGACACCTGCTTCGATACTTGCCGCTCGCCCTGAGCGAGGGCGCCACTCTTCGCTGCATTAAACTTGAGCCATGCGTCATAACCGTACGCCACCATAGCGCAAAATCCGAAAAACTGAAAACGAGAATAATTGTTGAGTTTTACTTAGAATTAAATGAATTTCTAATGAACGATGACAATTCTTTGTGACTATAACTTTTAACTTACGGCGGCCACGCCGAAGGCTTCGGAATGTTTAGCGTAATCTGCTACAAGGGCTGCTGCGATAAGGTAGAAAATTGTCCACATTGTGCAGAATATGAATTCCTGAAAAATATTTACAATCGTTAGTTTAATTATCTTTGTATAGACGGATACACGAGGCTAGTGCTGATACAGCTATTTGTATATGCTACCCTTATGAAAATTTTAGATAATCGAGTAAACGAATCGCTGGAAATTATCTTTTGATAGAAAATCGACGCGGTACATTACAAGTGAACGGATAAAATGAATTAAAATCTAATGTGCGGCTATTCGTCAGTGTAATTGAATACCAAAATAATTTTATATGTTGATAACGAGTCGCAGTGCAATGCTAATTGCTATCGTATAATATTTTACTGATTATAAACAGTAGGACGTGTAAATGCTTATTTTTAAGCTTGTTGATACAAACGTGTTTGACACTTTGATGTTCGTTTAGAAAATATTTTAGTCAGCCGCACCGGGTGCTCGTTATAAAATATTCATCGATGCGTACTGTATACAATATGCTTGACAATGGCTTAAGTATGTAAATTAAAAGATACAATAATTAATCCAAGATAATTTTCCAAAATTTCAGCAGCCTTGTTTCTTAGCACAGACCGTTTCCCGAAAAAACAACAGATAGCAGCAGGAAATTGAAACGTTGCTTACAATTTTCAACCATGGAATCTTGAAGAATTTCTCAACGACGTGGAAGAGATAAAGGGCCAACAAAATGCCCGTGAACCAAAATCCTCCCATGGCGACAGTATTGAACCAGCCACTGCGACTTTCACGGCTGAATTGCGAGACTGTTATGCAGATGAAGCCAAGAAGATTGAGAACCTGTAAAAATTAAGAGATAACAATAATTAAAAAAGATAACAAAGAACACGTGAAAATGGGTATAAAATTTCGCCACGTGTTTCCTTACTATCCCATATCAAAAACTATATTTACAAGTAATAATAGGACCAGGTTGTAAAATTTTTTACAAAAACTAAAAATATACTTTAATCCATTTTCTAAACTATTTTTTACTAGCACTACGATCAGACCAAACAAATAAAATGATCAGTCAGTCGCGGAAAGCAGACGAGGAGCTGACCGACGATCTGGCAACGGTTCAATGATAAGCCATAGGCCGTGACGATAGGATATATCCCGTGTTAAAAAAAACGAATAACCCTATCGAATTCTCTACCCAGTAACAAGAAATGAAATTGCCGTGTTATTGATCCTATAAAAAATTTCGTAGCACGTGGCCAGACTGTCACAATGCCAAAAACCAACCGACGTATCAAAGGTGATAGAAAATATCCAGCATTACGTTATCCTATCTGCAACAAACCAGTGATTCTCATTTAAAATTTTCAAATTCATCTATAATATAATATCTTACCACTTGAGCCACTTTCAGCATCCCTGGAATCGTCTTCACGTAGGAAGGATCGAACCTAATATTCGGCTGCACTGTAGTAGTGCTCGCCGTAACCGTAGTGGTTGTCGTATGCTGTCCTGGAAAACCTTGCTCCATCTTTCCTGGCTGTTCTATAGAGAGAGAAAAATTGTACACTGAGTTATAATCGATATAAGAGGAATTCCAATATACGTCACTTCTCAATATAACACTGACAGTACCATAAGACTTCACAAACATCAACGAGGAAAGCTCTATCACCTTAAAGGTTACCGTCACTTGAACTAATCATCAAATGAGCGTCACGTTGGAGCAGCGGCAATTCACGACATTAAAACGTACCGGCCGACCAATAGACTCTTGGCTTTCCATAAGTTATCGCACAGATTAACATACAAGTAATCGTAAAGAGGCAGAATACAGTTGATTCACTAAGAAAATAAAATACGGCAGCTACGCCATTGCTGGATTCATTCTTTATATCCGTAAATCTTAATGACCGCTCAGATCGATGTGATATTATTCTCGTCGTCGCAGAAGACGCGACGTAGACGTCGCGACGAAATCGCTGAGCGACGTTAAGAACGACGACGAATAACATCTAAGTGGACCCGGACGACGACATCGTAAGTTAGCAAGGAATTATGTCAGTAGCAGAAATACAAGAATTACTTAATATCGCTGAGTGAAATCATCGTTCGTCTCAAAATAGCTAATGACAGAGTCGAACCAGGGGCGGTGCAGGAACCCACGCCTGGTATATCAAACATGTAGGTCATACTAAGCACTAATTATTCGATAGCAGATAGTCAAATGTATATCCATTAACATTAAAGATAGTGAAAAACTGTACAATATATCTTATAGACTAACGAAGATTTCAATTAGTACGAATATAAAGATGTCAGATGTAAAAGAATTTAGATTGAAAATTGTCTTATCCAGCACGAAAATCCCGCCAACATATTTCACGAGATTTGACGCTTTTTTTTCTCGTCGAGTTAATTCAGTTCCACGCCCACCGAAGTAAGGACTTGTATACAGATTATTGAATGGGTGTCACGCATCTTCTTAAAAACTTTCGAAAATCTTTCTTTTTAGCCGGGAGAATACGAGCTCTGACACTTGGCTCTTGGTGTACGCTCTCTTTCCAAACATTGGCAAAGCACCTTGGGCTTCCAGTGAAATTTGAATTTTTCCTTAAAATTGTAGGAGTGCCGATACGAACGTTGACTCGATTTATACTGCAAGTGGTTCGCGTGATGCTGTAGTTTAGCTAGGCCCCGTTGTTGCCTTCACGTGTGTATTAATAGTAGAAAATTCTCTGAGAAGCGGGTCATTGAAAATTAACAACCTGCTGCTCCGATCGATTTTGACGGTTCAGGAATTTCAACGCCTTTCGATTATGCGCCGTTAGTTTTGACACGTGTGCCTGATATTTGTGACCGTTACTCACCTGATTTACTTGCTGTAACGAAAACACGCTCACTACTTGTCTCTTCTAAACACTACGGCACCACTTAATTCGCTTTCAACTTCGTCGATGAACTACACGAGAGAACTAGGGGCGTTGTGCAGCCGTTTTGGCTACCTGCCTGAACCTTAGAATAACAAGCACTAGTAGGATCTACGATTGGCATTATGTTCTTGTTTTCCTCTCGGTCGATCCGGTGGAACATGGACTGGTGGCGCTGCGGTAGTCGCTTTCGTGAACTACGTAACGGACGTTTATTTGCCACGATTGTAGCCTGTTCTGGATTTTTTCAAATATTAATGACACTCTCCTGTCAATGTTGACACGTTTGCCAAAAAATTAGAATCAGTCGATTATTTTTATTATTTCATAATTATGAGTAATGTCTCTTGCTTAGCATGTGCTGCCTCTGGTGGATAAAGTTGGTAACACGTTAGCGACGGATAATGCGAACCATGTTGGTAACTCTTGGTATATTTGAATTTATCCGAATTGAATTTAACCGCTTATTATTGTGTCTAAATTTATTGTATAACATTAAATGAAAATTATTCTACGCAAGGTATGTAGGTGCATATGATTGTTTTGTTTAAAGCCAATCAAAGATTAAGAAGAAGAAACGTATAATATTCATATAATTATTGAATGAAAGGTCAAATATCAAGTTTTCATTCAACTTTTTGATTTTTGCATCTCAATTGAATCAAAGGTATAATAACAATAATCATATTCGTCGAAGTGTATCGAATAGTATAAAAATGCGTATTAAAAAGACACCGTTTATTATTTTTAAAAAAAGTTAACGTTCCAAAAATTATTATCTAAAAAAACCCGATAAAATGTCACATGAAAATGCGATGTCAAGAGAAAAAAACTTGTAATTAATCACCTATTCTATTTTTACTACTTTTCTATTTCCATTGTAACTACCATGAATTTGCTTTATCTCGTTTTATTGCATTGCTTAGATTCGCCCGAGTTGATCACGCTCTAAACACAGTCCGTTCCGAAATAACTCATGCGCTTTTGTTAAGAATTTCTTTGAGAAAGGAGGCCAAAGACCATTACAATTCGCAAGTTTCTAAGATCATCCAATACCGTTACTACCCACAATCTCCTGGGATAAACTCACCAGCAGCACCATCTACAATAACCATCCATTTTAAGACTCAAAATTACACTTGAAGCTCAAATTTCTACCACAACAAACTCTGATGAGACGCAATTCAACTAACTTAAATAAGATGCTGATCAAAATTAATGTTCAAAAAAGCCGTTACACCGTTTTCAAAAGTTCTTAAATCCACCTATCAAAAAAATACATTTTGCCAAGAACCTTCACAAGCTTCCTATTGTGCTATGATATATATATATATATACACATATACATACATATAAAGAACTTGGTCAGCACCAGGTACCTCCAAGTGCCCCATTGTGAAGGGGGCTTTAATTTCGAAAGTCGAGATGCAAGGCGAAAGCTAAGTCGACGGCACGCGATATATTTACGCGGACGAGGAGACTTAGAAAATGGTGGCAGCGGTCCAGCCTTCGGTACCAAAATAGTGTCTGTACTTCTAGCCCGTGTACCACGAAGTCTGCAGCAAAAGCCCATTGTAAATCCAGTGCTGCGCCGGCCGGGCCCCGAGAAAAAGCCACCACGAGATCCTCCGCGAGGCTCCCATGAGCGTGAGTGGATCCTTTGTCAGGATAACGAATCCTGGTCCATGTGTCTGCGTGTGTGACGCCACTCCATATGAGGGCTTGTGATAACGATAGTGTTAATTCGCGTTAGTGACGTCATCAGCTTCGACGATATCCCACATCCTCGTCACGGGATCACTCGATCGGAATAATTTCGTGATTTTTTTTTCGAAAGAATAATTCGATTTGAAAATTGTTGAAAAAAATATCATTTCATCTATCCCGTCATTTATAAATTAATTTGTAAATTTATTATTTGTATCATAGACTATCCAGTATGGAAGATTCGGTAGGGCACAAGATAAATCATACATTTTTAATGTTGAAACGTAAAATAGAAAAATTTACTTTTTTTTTCATTTTCTAATGGAAAAATATACAGTGATGAGTTGAGCAAGTATCGCGTGACTTTATGAACACCTTCTGGAATCATTGCAGAAAATTCTTTCTACTTTGTGAATTATTACAATAGTTTTCTGTGTGATGCGTTTTTATATTTTTGAAGTCCCAGCTTTCATGCTTCGTACGGGATGGATACCTATAGTGAATCTAGGTGGCTTTCATACTATAAATAAATTTTACGCGATCTGATACGGATCTATTACCAGGTCGATTCGATTCGGGTGTCTTTAATGAATACGGAAGTTTACCAGCATTCTAGATCATTGGGAAATCCAGCATAAGTGACAGATCCATTTTCCAAGTTTACAATTTAAAGAATCTATACAAAATGGCCATAAAAATATAAAGAAAAATTTTATTACCTCTAAAAACCTCTGATTTTATAAATTATTATCAAAATTTTTAGTTTTCAATTTTCGAACCCCTCTCTATAATGTTGAAGCCAAAGAAAAAAATTTTCAACCCCATGGAATTTCCTTCTCATCGCGCAACGTATGAACTCGGCCTAAATTTAATACATAATTGTGATAATAAAATTTTGTTAATTTATGATGATCGATGAAAAATTTTTTTTTATTTTAATATATTTCGACGGCCACTTCGAGTGCACGTGAATACAAAATTGAGGGGCTGTGACGAATTTTCGAGTGTGATTAAGGAAGGGGGAATTATTTCTGGCGCGTAGCCATTATTTTTCGTTAATCTTAGAATTAGTTCCAATGTACGTATTCATTCCAACCCGGAATCGACGCTTCCTGTTGTCTCCAATCATACGTCACTTGATTAAACGTCTTCCTATTTGTGTCATTTTTTTTTTGAACAACCAAACTTCGTAAGCGTCCCAAATACAGTGACACAATTTTGTGAGATTTTTTTGGCTCTAGAACAAACTTAAATCCTTGTTGAGCATGCGTATGAATAATGCGTGAGCGTGTGTGTCTGTGATGCGAAAAGGAAGCAGACGATTGGAATCTATTTCCGGAAACGATGAGGAAGCTCCACGTTGACGTGTGACGTAAATTTTTGACTTTTCGTCAGACCCACTTGGACTTATGCAAACGTTTCGAAAATGTGTAATACAACAAATAATTTAAGTGTTAAAGACAACAATTCGGTAAAATAAAAATGTTGTGACACCACAAATATTATTTTCAGTTAAAATTTGATTCGAATCAGTCTACCTTCTTGACAGTGGCACAGTCTATAGTATATTGTATACGTAATGCAATGACAGTTTAGACCTAACTTGAGGCTAGTTGCATAATTTTTGAATGTAAATTTTTTAGAATCCCGGAGCAGAAAGATGGCGGCCAATGGCCATTTCAAATCCGTCGACCCGGCTGCGCCTGGCGCGATCCATGCCCCACTGGGTGGTGCGTATATATCAATAATAAAAAAATCTGCCTACGTAAAGCATAATAATACAATTAATTTCAATAAATATTATTTTTAAATCAAAAATTAAAAATCCACTGAAATAATTTTAATCTTAAGATCAATCATTATTTTTGTTTTATTTATTATTATTTATCTATTATTATTTGATTTATATATATTATAATTCCAAAATTTTAATTAATAATTAAGGTAACACCTTTTTTCAACAGACCCAACAACAACAACGAGAAGGAAGCCAGACGCCGCGACGTCCACCGACCCCCCCGAGGAGTCCTCCGCCGTCGCTGACAGGCGACTGCGGTGATCCGGATTACGAAGTTATCGAGTTTCCACCCCGCGGACAAAATTCTCGAAATACGACAGTCCCACAGTCCCAAATTCAAAAAGTACCTCCAGCCCTCACTATTTCAAACCAATCAGGCAAATGCGGTCTGTGCGGCTCGGATAATATATTCGCTAGATGCGACACCTGCAAGGAAAACTATTGCGAGGCTTGTGACGACATGAATCACAAGCATCCGAAGCGACGCGGACACGTGAGGAGACGAGTTTTCAGCAGTTTGGCCAACGTGACGAGGCCGCCGTTACCGCCCAAAGGTGAAAATCTGGTGACGCCGCCGGTGCCGCCACCACGAAGGAATCGCAGAACTACTCAGGTAGGCTGCGTCCTGGCCTAGATCCTTTGAATTGGGTGCGTTCGTTTTCTTACAGATCTTCCGTCTCGTCGATCCGTATTGATCCGCTTCGATTTACGTAATAGATCATTAGCCATGATCTTCGGCACGATCCGTTAATGAATTCCTATATAAGTTTGAAGTTTGATAGAAACAAGGTTTCTTGGGATTTTTTTTCTATGTCCTCCCGTGGATGAAGTACGGACGTTATTTTGATTTTTGGACAATTTTTTAAAATTAATTTTTGCTTTTTTTTTGAAAATAAGAAACCTTGAGATTCTCAAACTCGATTTTCTTGCTTTTTGCTGTAGATTAAGAGGAAACTGATCGTAGATACGTATCTCACACCGAGGCCACGAATTTGAGCGCTTACTCGTTTACGTTATTGTTTTTGTTTCCACTTTTAATTGTTACTACGCCGTTTATTTGTTTTGTATTGAAATTTTATTGTATACCAATTGCTGTTTTTGTTTTTAATATATTACGTTATTGCAAAACAATCTGCCGTATTCACTGTACCCGATCACCATTTTGGAAGTGTTCCAATTTAAAAGGCTGCAGAAGTTGTGATTTTGTAAAATATTTATTTTTGAATTTGTACATCGGTGAATACGGTAGAATGATTTTTATTGTTGTTATTATTTTTATTATTATTATCATTTGACTTTTATACACATTACGAACACGTTTACAGTATTTTTATTACAGTAAACGAACGTCTGAAATAGCCCAGCACATTTTTCAAATGACTTTATTTCTCCGGCTGTACGATAATCCATAAAACAATGAAATATCAAAAATCCATTTTACTTTTCAGCAATATTCACTAAAAATATTAAAAATTCGACTCTCCATACCTTCCGCTAATAAAGCAGCAAGAAAGCAGTTGGTTTATATTTAACGTCTTAATAGCGCATAAAAATAGCACGGTCATCAACCGCGCATCAGTGACCCTTTTAAATCATTTTGAAAAAAACGCGCCTAACACTGTCACTAAAAATTTTCAAAATCAACAATATTCTTTGAGATTAAAAAAAAGAAGTTCAGACCTTTCGCAGCCTTCACCAGCAATCAAAAACAGAAAAAAATAGTGTTGTCCTTGGCACGCACTGATGATGATCATCAGTTCTAATTGAGCTTTAGCAGCACGAAATACATCGATGGTTTTACGCATAGGCAAAAGCGATGTTAAAGCAAGGATCAGCGGATTTTCCGATGGTCGAGAAACTGGGAAGTAACGTGAGAACCAGCCCAAATTTGGCCAGGCCATTGCCATCTACCCCGGAAGGAACCATGCACGCATCGCGATCGACCCAATCACTGAACGCAGCTTCCATGGATGGGTCAGGATCAGGATCAGGAGCTGATAAAATGTCAACACTTCAGGTAAAAAAATACTTAAATCGATTGACCGGATGTAACGTAGCAAAGCGTGGAACATTTTTAGGAAAGATATCGAAAATACCAGGAAGCAATGAGAGCACAGGATGTGAATAGACGCAGGCACACGCATGCTGATATCTCCAAGGACGTACCCAGGGACGTCATGCAGAATCCTAGACCGGCCAGTCTTCATAGTCCTAGACCTGGTCTAGGTACACCTCCTATGCCACCACCTCCACCTCCCAGAAGTATGATACAATCAGCAAGTGTTTGTGATCTATCAGCAGCGCATATGTGGAATCATCCAGGGATTCATCAGGTAAAGTACCAATCGATGGATTGTCCTTTAGGGTAAGGTACTCAATTCTCGATCTTGATCTCAGGCACAGTCCATGGCACATCTTGGTCCCGGTGGAATGCCTATGATGTGGTACCCTCCAGCAAGTCCTTGGGACACTCCTTTGGGAGGGTCGACGTTGAGTCTACATCATCCACCAGTTTGGGGCTATCCTATGGGGTATCATCCGTCCCAGATGTTGCCTCCTCACTACCCAGGAACATTGTCGCGGGCGCATAGTCCTGCTAGGAGTTTGAAATCTAGTAGAAGATCCAGGGCAGCTTCGCCATCGCCGAGCCTGAAGTCTAGAAAATCAGTGGCGTCCAGGTCCAGGTCCAGGAGGTCACCGGGGTCACCTTCCGATGCGAGCTCTGAGAATTCGGAGGAATCAGACTTTGATGATCGGCTGTCTCGTGGGTCTAGGAGCATGAGACGAGGTAGTCTGACCAGGAGCAGACCTAGAGTGTATCACGATGATGAAGGGACTAGGACTCTTCCTAGTAGGAGTCATCAAAGGTATATCTAAGATAAATAGTGAAAGTAATGTTGAACTGACTTCAGTGTCGTTTCCGGTATTGAATTTTTAATGATTTTCAGTAAATGGAGGTCCGAGGACAGAATTCACAATCTGGATGATCGACGATCTGAGATTCGACCTAGTAGACAGGATTCTATGTCCTCTAGGAATTTTGACTCGGATGACCTTGAAAGGAACTCACTGACCTCTAGGCAAAGATTGGAATCGGACGATGACAGACGAGCTAGGAAGATCCACGAGGATCAAAGGTCGAATCAATTCCAAAAAGAGGTCAAGGCTCAAAATGGAAATACTCGAAATCGACGAAGACAGAGTACGGATGAAGATGGTTCGGATCGAAGATCTAACTTTGCCAGGACACGTCCCAAGCTCAACAGCTCTTCCGACGACTACGTGGATCACGATAGATCATCTTTACCCAGAAGCGTCAGGCGGGACAACGAAATAGACAAGAGAAAAACGTTAACAAGAAGAAGCACCCTGAACTCCGAATCGGACGACCTGGACCACGCTGACAAAAGAACCTTAAGAAGCCCCAGGAGATCGTCCTTCGAGTCGGACAGTCTGGATTCCAAGTTCAGTCCGAAAACTCCTGAAAAAAATCGACCTCAAGTATGGGAAGAATCCCATTCAGATTTGAAGCCATTAGAAAAAAGCACTGAACAAAAACAACCTCAAATTTCTTCACCAGCCCAAGACACCCATCAAGGATTCAGGCTTCAGACCTCGCAGGGTGTCCAGGGTTCGGAAGTTCAGAAACCACCTCTAATTTTCGAACCGGTCCAAACAGCGAAACCTGAACCGAAGAAGGTCGAGGATGTTCCAGCAATAGAAAAGGACGTTCAGGCGGACCTGAAATCCTTATCAAATGTCCTGAGCGAGGAATGGGCCTGTGAACACTGCACGTTCATCAATGAGGCCAAGGACCGTGTTTGCGTTGTTTGCTGTAAAACAAGGAGCAGCGCTCTGCCACCCAGTAGTGAGAACCAATCAGGATCAAATTCAACCAATCCCAGCAACGCCAGCAATCGCAGCAATGCAAGCAACATCAGTGAACCCAGTCCTGACCTCGATAAGAAGATGAGCAACCTCAAGGTCTCGAACAGCGAGGAAAGTGGCGACAGCAGCTCAGCCAAGAACAAAGGTAGAATCAGGCGAAAGATCAGCTTTTCCTTTGGCACCAAGTTACCCAAGTGACGTCACTTTATTCAAAGTGTGTTCCCTAGAATCCTGAAGAAGACGCGATAGGTCGCTTACGTACCTACGTCATTCTCATTGCGTCAGTTTCATCGAAAGATTTATTTATTTATTTTTTTTTCATTTTTTTCTCTTCTTTTTATACGTATCTCATTTTCATATCTACTCGTTACTGCTCTTCTTACGTCTTACGATTAATCTCCCACCTGATCAAACAGTCAGATCCCCCATTTTGTATCTTTTGACAATCAATCTCCCATTTTTCAGTCCCGAATGACACTTATAATTGTTTCTGTCGATGTATCACTTGAATGAATAATAAAGAGCCTGGAAAATATATCGTGCGTAACGCCACGTGTATACCAAATGCATAATCGTATTTGAAGATACGGATGTCGATTTTTGAAAATGGAGAAACAAGAAAATTTTTTTTTTAAATCCTTTATTATTCATTCAAGCAATGGCAACCGTGAATCTCGAGCACGATTGTGCATTTGGTCAATATTCTTGACCAATCACAAATTTGACATTTTTATCCCTTAATCAAAATATAGAAATTTTTAAAAAAATGTCTAGCTCTCGAACTGATTTGTTATCTTCATCTGCTTTTTGCAGAGTGTTCAGCCGAAGACACTGAAATTCCATCAACAACTTCGAATTCAAAAATTTTGATTTCTCACGGAATTTCGACTTCTCCTCCTCCATCGTCTGAAATTTCTATGATCAGACATATATCAACCTCCACTTCCCCAATTGGATCCCCAACTGCGTCACCGGAAATGCCAAGGAAACACACGTCTGCGTCCACGTCACCACCTCCTCAGTCAAACGCGTCCAAAAGAAATGATAAGAAGACATCCGAACCCATTTCCGTTCCCTCGTCAAATAAATCCATTTCAACCGGTACGGGAACATCCCCACCGAAGAACGAGATGACAACGAAACTAGAGAGATCCATTTCAATGAAGAGCCTAACCAGCAAAGGTACTTCGGTTTCAACCGGAACTTCACCTCCACCTCAAAGTATTTCAACGCAGGTGAATATAGTTGAAAAGTTAAAGTTGATGGGTTGACATTTATAAAAACGAAAAATTAATGCAAAAAATTAGCATTAATCGAGTAATTTTTTAAATTAAAAAAAAATTCACAAAGTACAACAATGTCAAAAAATATCTATATATTCCAGACCTACGACGTACTTCCGTCCAGAGGAAGTGGAACGTTGAGAAGATCTACATCGTTGGCTGCACCCAAAGGTTTAATGTACTATCAGGATAGTGATTCGGAGGTACATTATTAGTTTGTCGGTATAATTAAATCTTAATTAAATATTATGGTTGAGATAAAAAAATTTTCAACATTTACAATATCCAGTATTTATTAGTAAGGAACGAATCGAGCGTGTGTTTTAGGACGGTACCAGTTACATCAACAGTCCTGATTTATATCCACGACCGGTTCATCATCAACATTATCAACACCAATCGAAATCATTATCAAGTCGTGATTGGACTCGAAGAAACTCCATTGACTCCCACCAATATTATCATTCTAGGGTAAAAATTGTTTGACCCCCATGTCTTGGGTGTTATTTGCTTATACTGTTGAGTTTTTTCAACCCGCTACCATTGCGTCAACCTTAAGGTGCATACTTATCGTTGAATTTTCTTTTTGGCCTCGGTGTGAACTTAGCCAGACTTTTTTTTAAGCGTATAGCGAATAACAAAATATTTTATCACGCGTGCGTTATTAATATTCCAATGGCTGTCATTCGACACATCAACACTTACATTAATGTAAAAATTATTGTATACGTATCAACATGTCACAGCTTCGATTTTCCTAATGTATTTTTTATGTTGAAAAATACACATGTCACGTGTGTTCATATGGAAAAGAAATAAATTCATTCGTTTCATCAACTTTCAACATTCAACCAATGTGTCAAGTTTGGTAAACGAACCAGGACATATTTCAACGTGACAACAATGCTTCTTTTTTTTCATTTGCAGTGAATTTTCTTCCACATGTACTATGAATCGTACGATCGGATACAAAATTTTGAAATTTTTTTTTTCGCAGGAGCCCAGCCAGTCAAGATACGCCGAAGCAATTCCTAATTCAACTTCGCAGGGTATGTCAACTTTGACAAGGCAAGGATTGGAATTGGTTGAACTTCTACGGGAAGCCGAAAGACAGGGTTTCTCAGCCGACGACGTTCAGGTTGCCTTAGCCCAGGGTGCGGCAAGTCCGATCGAATGGTTGAAAACCCAATGGCCACATTTAATAGAAACCGTTCAGGTTTTGGTGTCGACTCAAGGGAAGGAAAAGAATGAAAATAATAATATTGGAATTCTTTCTCAAGCAGAGTCAAAGGACGCACTTAGATCGTCGAAAGGCGAAGTGTGGACAGCTGTGGCCAACGCAGCGCAACGTCGACAGCGCAAGGTATTCATAGCCGCAATTGCAATTGCGGGATAAGTGTTGAATAAAATTTACTAGAATGTTGAAATTAATACATGATTTTCTTACAGTGTGCAGAAATAATGGCGAAGGGTAATTATCCAATGGCTGATGTGATAAAAGCTCTTGATAATAATGCGGGTAGCGAGGACGCGGCTTTGTTGGAATTGCAAAAGAATCAATTGAAACCTTTTTTAATGAGAATTTGGGGTCCGCCGGTTGGGGTGGAAAACGAGGAGGCTGCACCGCGTGAAGGTAATGAAATGAAAATTAGAAAAAAAAAATGTCTATTCAAACTCTTTGTTGTTGTTTTGTCTATGGTCGAGAGCTGTTTCGCTATTTTGTTAATGTTTTTGTTTGTCTGTCAGATGTGGCGGGGGCGGTCGGTGGTTTAACTGGGGGTTTCGAACAGGTTCAGGAGGGGTTGGATTCGGAAGCCAAGAAGCAGGTAATGTCTCCCATAGATGAGAATTTCGTGGCGTTGCAGGCGGACTTTCAACAGCAGTTGGCGGCCCTGAAGGAACTCACTGACAATTGGCAGCTGGAGGTAGAACCGGTTGATGACGATGCTAATCGAAATCAGTTGGATTTATTCAACAGTTTCGATAGCATCGTGAGCGGGGTTGTTCATATTGATAAACGGATGGTACCGAGGACCTTTCAGGATTTTGAAATTGAGAAAGGTACAGTCACTGTCAAAACCCAGGAAAGACAAAATCAGGACTCGAGACAAGACAATACATACACGTCAGAATCAGTTCGGGTACTTGAGTCACCAGCGAGAACGAAGAAAGTTGATTCTACGTTGATAAAAGATGTGACGTCAGATTCTTCGAATAATGATTCGCGTGTCGTGCCATCGGTTGAAAATGATAAAGAGACGTTGCATTCGGCGGAAAAAATAAAAACTGATAATGAGGGAGCAATGATTAATGAGCAAGAACCGGTTGGAGATTCTGATAAAGTGGTAAGAGCTGAAGATAAGAAAAAAGAAAAAGTTAAGGCTGTTATAGAAGCAAAGAGTGACCGACTGCTGATTGAAAAAAGTGTAGATAAGCAAGTTGACGATTCAAAAGTTGTTATATTTGTAAATGATGGTATTAAATTAAAAGATGCTGTTGCCGAAACATTCACAAAAACTGAAGTAAGCAAGGAGAAAGATAAAATTGGTTTTCAACCGGAAACGCCGTTAAAAGAAAATTTGATCGAAAGTGAAATAATCGTTCCTGGACCAAGTGTTGATAATGTTGAAGCAACAGAACAAACCGTGGTAACTGAGCAGCTCTTAAATGTTGATAAGAATAAAAGTCAAATTCCTGAGGTATCAACTGCATCTGGGGCTATTGAAGTTCAAAAAGAAACACCCGAAAATAATTTTGCTGTTCAAAACATCAAATTTTCAGAGCCGAAAGAAATTGCCAAAGAAAGTGCAGGTAGTAGTTTAGAATCAAAAACTTCAAATTCAACTTCGCGAGCAATGACAGCTGGTTCTGTATCGATACCAGAATCAGCAGGAGAAAAAAGCCCAGAAACGATTGAACGCCCTGTGGAAACAATTTTGAAAAATTCGAAAAAAGTAATTGAACCAAAATCTGAAGAAGTTCGCACAGACGCTAAAACTTTAAGCGATATTGAAGTTGTTCCACTTCAACTGAAGTACAATGAACAATCAAATATATCAAATAATAACTCAACTTCCGAAAAACCAAAAAAACCGCTGCCATCATCAGAATCAGTTGATTCACCTCGATCGGAGGCTGTAGAACAACTGTTGTCAGCGGTTAAATCACTACCGGAACAATTACTCGGTCCATTGGCAGCGGCACTTCAGATGCTGTCCCCTAAAAAGACTCCAGAAATCAAATCTTTGTCAGAACAAATAGACAAAGTTGTACAACAAAGAGAGCAAACAACAACAAATGAAAAAGTTTCAGAACCAAGTACAACGTTAAGTTCGAATGAAAACCAAGAACCAGTTGCAAAAAATAGTGGAGAATCAGAAGTTGAGAATGTGACTATAAAAAGTACATCATCGTTAAGCGAAGTCAGTCAATCACCGACAGAATCTAGGACTGAGACTGTATCCGATACTATAAATGAAAATGGAATGAATCAGGTAAACAACGTTGCAACTTCGAACGAGGCCATTGTTGAAGAGTCTATTGTTAAATCAGCTGATGAGAAAGTGGCCATCAACCCGCCACTCAGTTCAACTGTGGAATCGAATCAGACAACTTCAGGCTCTACTATTGTTGAGAAATCATCAACAGTTGATTCTGTTTCTATGATACTGAAACCATCTGTAGAGCCGGTACGTAGAAGCACTGTAGAAGCTAGCACGGTAGAATCTCACACGACAGAGAGTCACCTCAATCCAATCACAACACCTGATACCAATTCAATCAGTACACCCGACACCAATCCTGTCACAACACCTGACACCAATCTAGTCACAGCTTCAAAAAGTTCATCAGTAGACGTTCAGAATTCTGAAGTCGTTGAATCTACATCTGTAAATGTTGAAGTTGATTCACAAAAATCGTCAACAAATACAATTGATGATGTGAACACCAGTCAACAAAATGTTGAGGTGTCTTTAAATACCGTCAACGCAACAAAAACAGAAACGACTACTGATAACGCAGCAGTTATTTTCACTGAACAATCAGCAAAATTAGAATCGACAAATGACAATATTCAAGTGAATTCTGAACAACCGGGAAATGCAACGACACGAGTGAACGTTGACAAGTTGAACAACGAAGCTGTGGATAATTTTGTATCCACGAGTTTGGAACTTCATGAGAAGTTGAGTTCAGCTGGTGTTAATACTACAACAGAAACAACAACACAGATGGAACCCTTGAAAACTGAACACGTAGAAATTAAATCTGTCAACGTCACAGCTTCACAGATTCTCGAGTCGCCTGAAGTAAGTTCGAAGGTTGATAACACGATTCAAGTCATTAACAATTCCACGGTTGAAACTTCAGACAAAAATTCAACATCCACGAACAAAGTTTCACCAACAACAACATCAAGAACACTACAAAATACGAATGTAGAACAAAATGCAACTGTAGAAAAATCATTAATTCTTCATGAAATGCATGCGATTGAAAAATCGGCTATTACGGAAGTTCCCACGATAGATTCGAGTTTGCCTAACATAAAATCATCAACTTCTGTTCAAAACGTAGAATCTCATGCTTCATCAACTAATCATCATGCATCCGCTGATACTAAATCTAGTAGTATAGATCATTCGGTTAATGAATCTAAATCGTCAGTTGAGATTGCCCAAGAATCATCATCTCTCTCCACAGATGAAAATCCAAGAAAGACTGTCACTGTTGGAGATACGTCAACAGTTAATAATACGGAGTCATTAAATGATTCTGAAAAAATAATACAGGTCGTCGAAGCTTCTGTAGATACTGAATCTACGGCTACAAATTCTTCCGAGTCAAGCGCGCCTCTCCTTAACGAATCTGAATCAAAAATGTTGATTTCTTCTGTCGTACTAAATGTTGATACTGGAAAACCGGATAGTCTCGATACAACAACAATAGTTGAAAATATTGTGGATTCTGAAAGGAATAAAAATTTAACTGTTGAAACGGCTTCTGATACTACAGCAAGTTCAGATCGAGAATCGAAATCGATTGACGCGAAATCATTGGAACCAACTAAAATAGAATCGTTAGAATTAACTGTCGATAATATTTCCTTTACAGATACTTTGACTTCGTCGGTAACGAAGGAATCTTTGACAATTACTGAATCTGGTTCAGAACTAAATTCTACTTTTTTGAGTCAGCCTGAAACTTCTAATCAGAATGAGACAATTGTTTCTTCGGTTTCCGGTTATCAATCAGACGAAGTTCCGTTGTTGGCAGAATCAATAAAAGAGATTGACGTTGCGGATTCAGTGAGTACTGCGTCGTCGTATGATTCATTCGAATCAATTCCAGAAAACAGTAAGGAAGTGATTGGTAAATTTTCGGAAAAAATTGTTGTCACTTCCGGTGCATCCAATTCGCCTAATGAAAGTATTAATCAGACGACGGCCAGCGAAGCAATAGATTCGAAAATTATTAGCGTGAATATTAATGATTTGAATAATTCGGAAATAAATTTGGGATCGGTAAAAAATGAAATTGATGCACAAATCGCAAGTTCTAATTTTGAAAATGTAACTACGGATATTGTTGGAATTACTGGTGAAGCGTCTGGTACGTTTGAAATTAAAATTTCAGAATCGCCCATGATTGCTGTCAATGGTTCTGCGCCATTATTGGAAATCGCTAAGGCAATAGATATTGATAGTATCAGTCAGGATGATAGTTCCAATATGAAAAATGTATTTGATGAAGCACCAAAAATTGTAGTTACTTCTGAAAATGTCGCGTCGACTTCTACAGGCTCGGTTAATGAAGATTTAGCACAAGTCAAAAAAGCATTTCTTAGTAAAAGCAATAAAATAATTCCGAAAACACGTGTCAAGTTCAGGTCGAACTCTCCAGTGAAAAAAATTACAAGACGAAGGTCACCGGTTAAGATTGTTAAAAAATTTACGCCAAAATTGAAAAATTCGAAAATTAATAGCGCACCTAAAAGCGGGACTTTTTCAAAAAGCAAAGAAATCACTCAATTAATTGCGAGCAAATCGGTAACCTCGAAAAATCCTCATGACGAAGTAAAATCGATAGATACAAAAAATAAAAATGAGATAAAAATTGTCAAAATTACAGATAAGGATGTCAGAATCAATAGGCCTGTAATTTTCAAAAAATCCGAACAAAAGAAAACTGTTCAAAATGAATCTACAGATAAAAATCGAAATGTACCTCAACAGAAATCAAAAACTGAACAAATTTCTGAAATTATTCAAGATCCAACGCAAGAAAAATTAAAATCTAGTATAGCCGTCATATCCGCAAAAAATGTAATAAAAAATAGCGACAACACCGTTAAAAAATCGCATATGCAAAATGAAGCATCAACGATTACTCCACAAAAATCGAAAATTCCAATTACCTCAAGAATCCCAATATTTAAAGGTAAAAAGCAAATTCCGTCACAAACGATTTCTGTCGCGATTCATCGAAAAACAGACGTGGGCACTTCCAGGCCAATTTATGCATTTCCTAAAGCAATGCAAAAATCAAAATCTGAAATTTCGAAAAACGTCACATCGGTAACAATGCTGAAAAAATTAAATACACCAGAGAGCAATGCTTCAAAATCGCAATTGGAATTACACAAAATTGAAACCAAAAATGTTGTAATTAAAGAACCAACAGAAACGAAAGAATCTGTATTGACTGACGCAAACAAGAGCTTGAGTAGCGAAACAGAAAAAAATATAAAACAAACTCAAAATGTGGATAAAAGCAAAGAGAAGCCAGATACGGAAAACAAGGAAATAAGAAAGGATTCAGAAGTCGAACTATCAAAAATTGTATTAGATGAATCCAAAAGTAGTTCGGAAGACGAAGAATCGGAAGGAACCGAAAACGAAATTTCGGAAGAAATTTTAGAAAATTCAAATGCTACAGAGTCAGAAGAGTATTCTGAAGAGGACGATCAAGAGAATTCTGAAAATTTAGAAGAGGATAATACCAGCTTCGAAATTTCAAAAATTGGTGAAGATATATCGCAAAGTGTCGAATCTGATTCGGATGACGACTCAAAAGTAACTGACTTAACAGACGCCGAGTATCAGCTTCAAAAAACTTTGGATAAAATAAAAGCCGAAATTTCGGATTACGAGTCGGACGATACAGAAAGTATTTCAGAAATAAAGAGTGAAGACGATTTAGAAACTAATCACGCAGAACAGCCTTTAGAACCAAAAACAGAAATACCAGAAGACCCTGCACAGAATACCGAAGAAATAAATTTGCCGGCTCCAGCAAAAGAACAAAACAGCAATAAAAATGAAAATTCAGAAAGAAAATCTTCCGAAGAAGAACCCGTAGCAAAATCAAAAGACCAAAAATCCAAAAACATAAATATTGTTCCAAAAAATATTCCCGTTAAAAATTCCGAAAAAAACATAAAAAGTCTTTCAAACTTTCCCCAAAATTCGAGAGTCCTCGAAATTCAAACGAGTCTCGAAAATAAAGCTAGAACCTCCAAAAAGTCGAAATCCTCGAGCGGAAAATCAAACCCAAAATCAACCGCTATTATCAGCGACGAAAGAGAAAAATCAAAACGACGAAACACGTTACCGTCTACAAGCGATCAGAAGGAAAAACCAAAAAAGCGTTTCTCGTTGGTGGCCAGTTGCATCGAACAATTCGAGGGCGAAGTCCCGGCCGCAAAACGCAAAAATGTCAAGGATCGCGTTGAGAAGGATGACAACCATAAAAAACGGGAGGAATCTCCCAAAAACGAGAGGGAGGTCAGTAGACGCGTGAAAAAAGTCATCCTCACCCCCCAAATTGTCTGCCAACTGTCAACTGTCCCAGCATTGACAAGCCAATGTCTACAAACAGCTCAAAAATAAGCGAGCGCTCGAAATCAAAAATAAAAATAATAATAAGAATTTTCGAAAATTCTATCGATAGCGAAAGCTCGAAACGTATCTTGGATCCTTCTTGCTGTGCCTGTTAATCCTAGACTTAAGTATATTCATTACGATATACAAAATCGTTATGTACGGTGAGTATAATTTTTTTTTGAGTGACTAACACATTTTGACTTTCGCTTTCAATTCTTAATCTTCATTTCCATTAATTTCTATTTCATGCACGTCGGTATTTATACAGATTACCAGAGCCTTTATTGATCACAGAAGTAGCGGAAGCAGTAATATTTTTTTCAAAAATATTTTTCTAAACCTTAACTTCAGTATCAAAAAAGGCCACTTGTAGAAAATCATTACACTGATAATCATTAACGATCGATCCAGGACAAATCGTTCTGTGTTATCGAGAGCTCGTTTCTAGACGTTGGTGTCTTTATTTTTCCTTTCACTTCTCTTTCATAAACGTTGAATTGACATCTTATCAAAATTCCAGGAACCAAGACCAGTGAAGTATCCAATTAAATAATTAACTCGTCTAGCACGACGGCTAATGAACTTCACGTCAATATTACCACCGAGAAAAACAAGATAGTCACAATGACTTCATTCGTTAATACAATCATTTGTTCTTTGTTCAGAGAACCGCACGTCGCTTGTTGGCCGAAGGTCGCGTCTCAAACTACGACGAAGCTGAAGTTGCAGCGAGTCTCTTGGCTCTGAAGTTTGAAGACGAAGAAGCATTGCACGCCGCGAAGGAATG
This sequence comes from Cephus spinipes, assembly GCA_963971525.1. Taxonomy (NCBI): domain Eukaryota; kingdom Metazoa; phylum Arthropoda; class Insecta; order Hymenoptera; family Cephidae; genus Cephus; species Cephus spinipes. The sequence continues at coordinate 30,678,605 of OZ020573.1, forward strand.
TTCCAGTGTGGAGGCGGCTTTAGCCTTTCTACAGCAAGAGTGCGAGCTCTGCACGGGTCGTTTTGCCATGAGTCAAGTAAATAAAAAAAAATAAAAAGGAATAATCTTCGTCTAATTAACACAATTAATAAATATAATTTTTAATTTCATTATTAGATGATATCCATGCTCAGATGCGTCCACCGTTGCTGCAACGATTGCGCCAAAAATTATTTCACGATTCAAATAAGCGACCGCAGCATCACGGACGCCGTCTGTCCGTACTGCAAGGAACCAGACCTCAGAGACGCCAGCGAGGACGACGTCCTGGAGTATTTCAGCATTCTGGATATCCAATTGAAGTCTCTCCTGGACCCACCGATTCATGAACTCTTTCAAAGGAAGTTAAGAGACAGGACATTAATGCAGGATCCCCACTTCAAGTGGTGCGTTCAGGTAAAACAAGACGTCCGTTGTGTAATTATATATATTTGTACGGCTTTTGACACGTACTTTTGTTTTCGCTCGGTAACAGTGCTCGAGTGGATTTTATGCAGATCCACATCAGAAGCGTCTGATCTGTCCAGACTGTCGATCTGTCACGTGTGCTTTCTGCCGTCAGCCTGTACGTATTTAAATAAATTAGCATACAGAGAATAGAAATACCGAGTGAATTATTTTCAGTGGGAAAAACAACACGAGGGAATAACCTGTGAACAGTTTGCTGCTTGGAAGGAAGAAAATGATCCTGACAATCAAGCAGCCGGATTGGCTAAACACATGGCAGACAATGGTATAGATTGTCCAAAATGCAAATTTCGATATTCCTTGTCTCGTGGTGGTAAGACATTTTTTTTTAAATCGACTTTCTCAACAGTCGATAATTATTGGTAAGGATCATGGGAGTCAAGGATATATGTATTTTAAAAAATTGAACTCAACTTTCTTCCAGGCTGTATGCACTTTACTTGCAGTCAGTGCAAGTACGAGTTTTGTTGCGGCTGTGGAAAAGCATTTATGATGGGTGCAAAATGCAATATAAGTGCGTACTGTGCAAAATTGGGTCTTCATGCCCATCATCCACGAAACTGCCTGTTTTATCTACGGGACAAAGAACCGGCACAGCTGCAGCAACTGCTCAAAGATAACAAAATCGAGTATGACGTAGAAGGTCCAGTCGGTGAACGTAAATGCAAAGTACAGTTGCAGAAAGAGACGCCAGGTGGCGTTGTTGATGCAGTTTGTAATTCTGACGTCATAGAAGGTCATGCTGGATTATGCAGGTAAAATATGAGGCTGTTAATATTGCCCTCGACCGGTAACTTACTTAATTTGAAACGTCAATTTTTATTGTTCGAATATTTTTTGTCCTTATTGTGGAGTCAAATTCACTTACGTCACTGACAGTAAAGTATTCGGTGTAGAGAATTTGCAAAACTGTTAGGTTTGTTCAAGTATCGTGTATATATTGTCGGCACTGTACAGGATCCATTACGTGGAGTATCTAGTGCGAAAGATTCGTTCTAACAAACTGGAGCCACTTGATCTGATGAACGTAGACGATCTAGAGACTTGCGTAAAACGTGCCGGTTTGAAATTACCACCAAACTGGTACGGTCGGGATCCGGAACACTACAGAGCAGACATGGCCGAGGTAAATGAAAATTATGGGGAGATTAAAATGGGCACTTTTCCCCGCAGGCAGCACTACATTGAGTACTTGGCGGGCCTCGTACTTAAGGCCAAGCTGGACCCCGTGGCCATCTTTGATTTGAACGACGCGAAGCAAGAATTGCGCCGCCGGGGAAAAGTCCCACCTGCTAAGGGTCAGGAAATGTCCGAGCAGGATTACCTCAAGGCGTGCATTCAGGTGACTAACTGTGCAGTTTTGACCGACTAATAAAATCGCATGCATAGAAACAAAATAGATTTATACCTTGGAAGGGAATGGGATTCATTATTTGAGCATGGAATAGTATAAGTATTTTGTGTACAGTACGTTTGAAAAAAATGTCTTTATATGCTTACAGGTAGTGCGAAAGCAGATCCCTTTGGAGTAAGGTTGGAATTAAATATTTTCGAAGATAATTTCGATATTTGAGAAGACTTAAAACGTGTGTGGCTTTATGATCTATTTATTTTATTTATAAAATATTATATAGAGAACATATTTTAAGAAAGAATCAACGAGGGATATAAACATATGTATATCTTTAATGCGTCACAGTCTTACAAACTTATCTTACCAAAAACCCATAAAATATATTACATATGCATTTTTGAGATGAAACAGGAATAACAGAATTTTTAGTATTTTGTTACTCAAAATGGAACAGAGAATGTTAACAAAGCTCTTTCAAAAAACTGTGTAAGCTACTCTTTTTCGAAGGTACAGTACTCTTAGTCAGCGCGTTTTTGAGTTTTGCGATGTTAGGCTTCTTTAATTTTGACACGGAGGCCGAAGGCTTTGAACTTATTTTTAACATTTTTCTATGAGTTGACGTAGTTTTATCCGCCACGCGCTTAGATCCAGTCGTAGTTAAAACTAAAGCAGGAGCGTCTTCGGTTTCGTCACTTTCAACATTTAACGGTGTCCTAATTTTTTGAGGTATTTTTAAACCAGCCGTTTTGTCCTTTGGCTTTTTTTTCTTTTTACCCTTAGAAACTTTGGGTTCCACAATTTCCGGCACGGGCGGTTTTGTTCTCTCGGGTTTTTTAAAAGGAATTTTCGTCTTCATTAAACAGACCGAGCATTGAATAATTATCTTGTTTTCTGGTTTTTTGCTGCACTTTTTCAAAAGTGTTGCACGAACTTTTGGTAAACGTCCAACACGATTTTCAGCGTTGCGCAAAAGTTTCCGGATCGAATGTGACGGTTTTTTGCCGGGTACTATTCGAACCTTGTTATCTACATTTGTCCAAAGTGAATCGCAGTAGTAACAAATCTTCGACGGTCCAAAACAATTTTTAGGTAAATCGACCTCTTTTCCCACTGCCTTGCAGCTGCGACTGTAAATAATATTAATCAAGGTTATTAATATTTTTGTCGAAAATTCAATTATACATATATGTTAACTATTACTTCGGTAACATTCAAAAACATTCATTTCCTTCCCTACTTATACGCCCTATCGGTAACAAATCATATTTAACCCCCTTCAGCGTTACCCCTAGCATATTCAAATAAATGTTTAAGTACTGCAAAGCTCCGCTAGGGGTTAAATCAGACACAGCAGTAGATAATTACGTAGCTTTCAAAACTTGAAAAAAGTCCACTCAAAAAAAAAGAATGCAGTCATTAACAATAATATCAATCAAGAACACGTGAGGAGCAATCAATAATTATTAAGAAAAAAATGTTTGTATTATTAATTGTTATCGATTCGTTGTAATACGAATATCAACATTCAATTCAGTTCACCAATGAAAATACATGAAATTACGATAAACCGTCGTACGACTTATTATCACACAATAATTGAACTCGAACTTATAACGATATCCAGAGAAATACATTCATAACACTTTGTTAAAATATGACAAACAATAAAGGTTCAAAATAAAAAAAAAGGCAGAGGTTAGTCGATTACGTTAAATCAAGCGATATTCAATCGAACAAAACTCGTATACACTGAACTCTCGAATAATCTTACACATAATGAGTTCGTAGTCCATTAGCTTCAGGGCTGTTGATATCAGCCAGAAATCGTGTGATGTTCCATAAGTGTTTAACCTTCTCGTTTTGCATTTCCAACTGTGCTCGTAATTTCACTATGAATTATCGCAATGACAATAACCACACCGAAACAGAAACGACCGACGCGACACTGAACCACGAGGCGCATCAGGTTTAGTTGGGTTTAGTCATCGATCATGCGGAACACAAGAAGGCACTGTTATATGAAATACATAACCATCAGGAACGGCTGAATTAATCCAGAGGTCCTCGCGCACACCTGTTAAACAGAAAAAATTAAATCTACATTAATATATCTGGAGATAATGTTTAAATGATAATTGCTTGTATCAATTGTGAAACTTTGATCGTATCGATTTGTATAATTACGAAAAGTAGATAATACAAAGTTATATTTAAATAGAGAAAATAATTGTGTCTATGTCGATAAAACGTTTTCCGTCGTTTATATGATAATATTAAGCATTTTTCATTTTATGGTAAAACAATTGAATCTATTTTATTATTTACTGACGTTCTTCTGTGACGATAGGTAAATGCAATTTAATAATTACTACTTGAATAATGTGTAAAGTACATAATATGATATGAATCTACACACGATAAAAACTGTTGTACAGAGTCTAACTGAATAATTTATGGTAATGACTCATTTCGAGCGAATATGAAACGTGTTTTAATGATTCTACGCAGTTGAGAGGACGTTCTGTCGTGAAGGTAATATCTGTGCCTTACTGAAGTAAATTGGTTAAGAATTATATGAGAAAATTTATAATCTTTGTGTTATAAAATGTATATAAAAATATTCTTGAAGTATCAATATTAGTTTATAACTTGCAAACATAGACAAAAGATATATGTTTCTATATAAAAACTATTTTGCACCAGCACAGTGTGTACTCGTCGGTAAAGAGGAGATCGTACCGAAAAGGGTACAAACAACAATTGCGAAAGCAGATCTATACTGCCAAAATTGTCGTGAAAATTTGAGCGACTATCTTGACATTTGGTATAGGGAAAACCAAGTTTCGGTATAAAGTCGTCAATCTAAATTAAACATTTATTTATTCACGTATAATTCGTGGTCCAGCAAAATCTTTGAAATTGGGATAAGTCGTTATTGATTGCAAGGGTGCGTGACGTCACTAAGGATCACGCCACATCCCCGCCCACCAAATCACGTGATCCTATTGGTCCATGTGCAAAACTATCTATAGCGTGTCGAGGCCATCTACATTACAGAGTCTGAAATTTCTGCATGATGCAAAAACTCGACTACATCGTTAACGATAATACTATTTACTAAGTAAGTACTTCGTCTTAGGTTCACGTAAGTAAACCTGATAATTTTTTTAAATTTATAATTATCTACAATTCCACGTACTCGTCTCACGCGACTGAGCCAACGTTACACGGAATGTTTACTGGATAAGATAATTAAATAAGATAGGTAATAAAAAAAATATCGATATCCTTCGATATTCTAACTACACTAAAATAATAAATATCACCAAGAAATACATATATCTGAGACTTCAAAAATAATTTTTTTTTTTTTAAAGAATAATCAATCAAAGAGTCTAGTGGTATTAAGATATTCCTACATTGGTTCTAATCACAATAACACACCCTCCTTTAACCCTAAAAGATAGTTTGTAATTTAAAACAAACTGAATCAGCGCCATCTATACCAAGACCCCATAAATCGAGGCCGGCAAGCCACGTACCAAACTAGAAGGCCTTGACGCAGCGATGAATACACGGAGAGCGACGGCGGCGGCGGCAACGGCGTCGACGGCGGCGAATGTGTCCCGCACCCGAATGTTCGCGTTCAGTACGCGTCTCCGGCACGTCGGTCGTCTGACTGTTGGTTCGGTCGTGGAATCGGCAAGAATAGAGAACGCAGGGAATAACAGGAGGAGGTTAGAATCGTGAAGAAGAATTTCTCGCGACGTAACGTGCTGCGTGACAAGCCAATGACCGTGCAGACGCTCTAGTGATTTCCAAGGCGGGAATCTCGGGTGGCATCCTGATCTAGAAATACCGAAGCCGCAAACGAAACTAAATCGGTCGCAAGAGCACGTGGTGCAGATCAGTTAATGATCTCAGTAAATCGATATCCCGCGACTCGTTCGTGTTAAATGATTCTGCCTTAGCAGTAAGAAATCTGATTCCCTCCCAGTTCCTTGGAAATTCATAAGAGATATCCTCGTGGTTTTTTTTTTCGAAGCTTCTATAGTGAATGTGTAGTACATTTATATATATATACTATATGGATCACAATCTATAAAGATTGCGTAAAAAATCTTGGAGTGCTACCGAATATCATTACTGTGCAGGACATCTGAGACCACTGCCAGGATACTGATCGTGTCTGGTTGTTATCTTCTCCTTCCTGGCCAGTTAACTCCCACGAGCAATCGTAAAATTGGGGTTCAGGTTCAAAGATCAAAGCTCGCCGGAAAGCCTCGCGATCCTTATAACGTACAACGTAACAACGTGGCCGGCGTATCGGTGAGATAGGAGTTCAGTCGCTGCTCGACTGTCCTGAGCTACGCAGCAGTGAATTCACACGAAGGTGAAAAAAAAAATTACATCGAGAAGTATCTACATCAGTGTGAAACGTTTATACACTTCGGGAAGTGTGAAGTGGCTGAATTCGTCGATAAGAATATATTGAAAAATTTGAGGTGAGTTCCTTTGTAGTGTTAGATTATTTTTATAGGGGGTTCGGAATTTTTGTCCTTCGGTTATTGAGGGTTCTCAGGTTCAGGTATGCCCATGTGCCTCGTGTTCCTTGTGCCAGTGCCGGCCCTGTAACTTATTTTACCCCGTGTGACGAAATACTCCAAAAACTACCACATCGTATCGTTGTTTTATTAACGCGAGTGCGCGTTCTAACATTTAAAAACCTACACTGAGATAAAAGTTCCTACGGTATCATACAGAAGTTTAATTTTCTTATCAGAAAGTACTTTGACTGAATGTTATCAGGCGTCTGATATTCCAGAGGTGTATCGCGTGCTGTCTGCATGCACCTCATTTTCATGCTTGTGGTAATTCTATCAGGAGGTACGACGTCGAGTACGATTAAAGTGGAAATGTACTTGTAATCTACCAGCGTGCCTGATGTATATACATATATTATGTGTGTATAATTGTAATCATAAAAGTTTCTTATTCTTAGGGTCATCCATCCTCAAATCGAATATTCATCAATGAACGAGCATTATTATGCGTGTTACGCGTCGATAAGAAGGTCATCTTCACGCAAATCAGCTAATGGCGTTAAATTGTAAACCACAGTGTCGGAGGTCAGGATTATTCGCTGATGAAGCCACGTTGCATCGACCACGTGTATTTCTCTTCTCCCCGTGGCTGTTCATTCCAGTCACTTATAACGGGTGTACAATTTTCTTTTAATCGCACCACCGCAGTATCCTGTTAACCTAGAGTGCGCCACTGTACTGGCACTGGAATACTTGGCGGATGCGAGTTTCCATACTGCATCAAATGTACGCTGAAAAGACTTTCTTAAACGTCTTCAGAACACAGTGCACCTGTGTCTCGCATCGAAGCACGTTACGGAAACTTGCATCCAATTTTACACCACGTACCTGGTGATACGAATGAAAAGAATTGACGTCGGTGATGGGAGCGGCCTTGGAGGACTTAGATTACCTTTTGATTCTTTATTAGGACATTGATAAAAAAATGATGGATATTTATCTACTGCGCAGTGCGTTATATCTGGTGTTCTCAAAATAAATATCACGCGCTGCAACGTTATTCCTTTTTATCTGATATCTCGACCCACGTCTCCGTATACGAATATAATATTCTCACGAGGGTGACTATAATTTATCTGAATGTACCGCGTGTACGCATATATACGTATGCCACAGTAAGTAATGCCGGTTTGCCACTTTATACGGGCGATTATTAAGTAATGTCCCTGGTGTCCGGAATTCTCCCCATGCAGAGTCAGCCTCGACTCTGTTCGCTTCCGGTTCTCTTGTACGTACGGTTAACGGAAGATACGTCACACTTCATTTACTTCCGCTCTTGGCTGACTTTATCCGAAATATTTTCAATGGACTTTCTTGGGGAAAAGAGGGACGACAGAAATTCAGTGACCCGTTACAAAGCGACTTCGTAACGGCGAACACAAATTAATTGATTGATCGAATGAATTTTAATTAATTCTTATATGAATTAGTCAATCGATCAATGGGCTAATGAATTATCATGCAAATATGTGAATCTGATTTGTTTACATGCTTAATCTAGTCTCGGCTACTCGGGACATCCGAAATACATGCGGGGCTTTATTTTTAAATTGCTTTCGAGCGACTCTGTTATTACATACGAGTAGCCCAATGGCGCGCAATGTAATTTATGATTGTTTGTACATTATATTATGAAAATCCTTGGATCAGTTTGGACTTAGTGAAAATAAATATTTGTAACCTCGAGTAAGAGAATCTTGAGAGTTTTCTTTAAAATATTTTTTGTCGTGGTATAAATTAAATATTTTTTTGGATACTTTCTCTTCATACAATTTATTGTAATTTTATTATTTTTATTATTAATAATATTTTTATCGACTACCACCATCTGATTCCAGATACCCTTTTTCCAGTCTTAACTGATTTTTTTAATTATTAATTAAATATTTATCCTTTTCATTTACCAGTCACTCAACGAATCCAACTTTTACATGGAATTTACTTAAAATTCTATAAATTTTGGACTTTACGCATTCAAAGTAAATCCCACCATTAACACTTCTGTCATCTCATACTATTCCTCTCGCAGAGAAAAATAAATTTACCAGGTTCCATAAAATCGTATAATCAGTCAGTCAAGTACGTATGAATTACGTGTTCACCTATCAACCTTTAAAGATTGCAGTCTCTATTTTCCAAGGTCATATCCGCAATTACAGTAATGAAATAACTAGCAGATGAATTAACGAAGAAAAACGTATAGTCGGTTTCCTAGCTTTTCATTACACAGCAAAGTACAAATTTCACATCAACAAAGATCAATTCAAACTTTTTAACCGTACTGTACCCAGCAGACTGACCCAGCACGGAGCCTCAGCCCAGGATACAAAGTCGACCGGTGAACATTCAATTCGAGAGTAGCTAAGTCTCGTAGTATTACGTGAACGTAACTTAAATATAATCACCACAAGCCAGAAACAGACCCACTCAATGAAATCGACGTAACAAGTGTTTGACCTATTTTTGCAAATATTTTTATCTTTTTGTTTTTGCCAAGAAGTTTTTTTCCCCTCAAACTTATATTCCCGACGAGCGCAATTTATTCCGATCGCAAACTCGGATATTCCACGTATTACTATTGACGTTCACCTTGGCCACAACTTAACTGCAGAACGTTGGTTACAAGATCCAAGGTCCTGTACCATAAAATTCTTTATCTCGAGAGAAACGCTTCACGTAGTGTACGGAGACTATTACAGCATTGTAAACGAGACTTAAAAGTTGACGCGTCTAAAATTCAGTTTTTTTCTATGGGCATTTCGATCGGCTGCTATTCATATCTATTTAGTTCGTTTTTTCAACTGATAACTACAATTAGTATGTCCAGCTGTTGTTGTTCAAAAAATTTACTCACTCTTTATAAACTGTACCAATGCGAAGGTTCAACGGTTCAAAGTACGTTTGATAAGTGTGTAAGCACAGTGGTTACGTCGAATAGCGTCTGAGTTGCAAATCGTTTTCTGAGTATTCGAAGCAATTAATTAATTTATTATGTTTTTTGTATTGTCTATCTCTTTCCAATGACTCGACGAGAGATTAATGCTTGTATCTTTCAGTTGTTATGTTAATTTATTGTCGACGTTATATAACCTATAATTTTAAACGCGTAATCGGAATCACGTGTCTCAATCGCTCAGCTTTTTACTGTTCGTAATTGTTTTGCATGTTCGAAAGGCAAATTCTTGCTGATTTTTTATACAGAAATTTTTTGTCTTTTGTTAATTTCGGTCCCTATCGATTAATGTTGGGTTTAGTAGTTAATATTGATGACGAGAGATTTAAATTTTTTTTGGGACAGATTTGATTTTTGTATGTAGATTTTCTATTGGAATCAAGTTAGGACTTTTTTTTTACACGATCTCAGAATGCAACTTGGCAGGTTTTTTCTTTCTGCTATACTTACTCTTGGGCAATGAGAGACAATGGGAATTCACGTCCCACAAGGTTGTGCAATGAAAATTATGAGATTTCCTACGGTCGGTATTGCAGTTAATTCGTCGTCTGGTGTCGTTATTTGTCATGGCAGATTCAAGGCAAGATCGTTGCCACTTCTAAGATTTATACGTCGGATAATATTTCCTCTAGGTTCCGTAACGTTCTTGTTTACTGGTTTATACGACTTTCTGCATGCTGGAACATCCTCATATCGCTGGACTCGTTCAAATTTCCGGCGTCAAGTTGTGCAGTCAGTTTGAGATATTTATTCGTCGGTTTTAGCTATTTCGTATTTATCATGGTCACACGTTAAATATTTCTTAAAAAATTGTCTACGACCTTTAAAATTCAGTGGATCGATCATTTACGTATTTGCCAGATTGATCGAACCTATCCTACCCTGTGTGACCAATCGATAGTCCTGAAACACTCATAAAAGGTCGAACCTTGAAAGGGACTCATTATTCATACATATAGGCGCACGTAATTGTTATTTTGCCAGTCTGACTTTAGATTATCGACCGATTACCCAACAAACTGGAAAAGCATTCACGAATTCTGATCAAGGACGTCTGCGAAGACACTTCTCCAGAAAATAATACTCAAATACGTAATGTCAGTAACAACTCAAGATACAGATGTAAAAAAAAATCTAAAATTCACCTTACCATTTTCGTGCCGAAGGGCTTTATAAATAATTTTCAAAATTCACTAATGACTCGTCCACCAATGATAGTTTAGTTTTCAACGAAGGTGTCCCTGATACCGCAATAGCACACGGTCTCCCAATCATCTATTTTAAAGCGGGTGCAGGGTTCACGCTAGTAGCGTTTATGTCGCCAGCGTTACGTAAGGAAATCATTTTGTTTGAATAATTTGAACAACGTGTTCACGAATATGACTCCTGCACCATAATCTCACTGATAAAGGAACATAATAACGTTCGGATATCCTAAACGTTGATGAACCTTCCGGAATCCTTGAATAGTCAATCGTTCAAGGTTACCCGATCGTTCTGCTTTTTTCGTATAACAGCCAAGTTGTTCGACGGTGGCGCTACCTGCCCTTCAGGCCTCGTACCTTTTCATTCGCTCTTTTTTCCTTTTTCTTCCCTTCTCTCTCCCACAGCGACGCAGCTGGCCTGAACCCGGCACGATGTGCCACGTCAGGTAGTCAACCGCCGACGGAACCTCCTTCAGACTGTAATCCCGAACGGTTGCCGCCACTGCAAATATTCTATCCGAAATGAAACGTTGCTGTCTGCCTTCGATAGTTTTTCTAAAATGGCGACGCGGTCACGAAGGTCTCGACTTGTCTTACGTTAATCGCAGCGCATCTGTGCAAGTCATGTTTTCAAGTTGGAAATGGGGCTAGCAGGATTCCTAGTTTGATAAATGCTAATGGAATTGACAGCTGTTTCTCCTTTTGATAGTTGAATGTTGGTACGCTTACTTTGGTATGTTGTATAGTTGAGTAACTATGATAAATACTGGCGGACTGTCTTCTTGAATATTACGGGCAATTACATTGTTAGGTTAGGTTATGTTGTATACCGGGATACGTCTGGTTGAGCGTCTAGGCAAAGAAGTGCTCGAGACTAAATAAACGATTCAGGTTGGGTTAGGTTAGTCGAACCGGAGTTACGGTTCGCGACGAGATTTATTTGGACGGAAATAAATGTTAGGTTCATAGTATGAAAATTCATTTATTTAACAGCAATGGACATCGAGACGATTGTTTTGCAAGTATCGAATACATAATGGGTCTTTATTGTTTTTCTTAATTATTATATTCTCGAATTGTCGTTTTCTCGAATATTCACGAATGACTAACTTCACGCAGCGTTATTTTCCTCCTGGATTATTTTTCCGAACGTTCGCATTGCCGCGTGACTAACTTCACAGGCGTTCCGGAGGATGCCCAATTCGGAACGCGGATTTCTCGAGAATACGACGATTCGGGGAAATGACGTTGTGAAAAATTAGTTTGAAAAAAAAGACCGTTCCAAAATGTAATTATTCGAAAAAGCGACAGCGACCCAAGGAAACAAGTCAATTTCGATAAGACCAGTCCACAAATCCGATGACTCGCGAAAGCTGTAATCATTGACCTCACTTTGTTCTAGCCATGACGTCATCATGGTCATCGCCGGTAGAGAGAGACGAGTCCAGGAAAATCACGCAGCTGGCTTCGGCGATAATACGGTTAGTCAGCGTGTTTAAATGCGAGTAACGTACTGGACCGTGTTTCTCTGAGGTCGACAGGATCCTGAGATCGTTTACTCAAAAACAAAAAATTCCTTAATTTTTTTTTCTCGTCAGACCATTAGCACCGAAAGGCTAAAAAAAATTATACCAGAAGACGATCTCACGCCTGCCCGACCGGATTCTAGAAAGAACTCTAACTAACCCGGAAGTTGTCAACGACACCTCAAAAATAACAATTTCCTCGCAACGAGTTGATGTGTATCCAGGAAGACCTAACCTAACCCTAACCTATTATCCAAAAATCGGCTTACAAGGATTCTATTTAGAGGTATGCATGCTGACGTGGTGTGGGCACGACTTTGGTTTTGGGGAACTATGCCAATTTCATTAAAGACAATTTTTACACGACGTACTGTAGTACTCTGTGTACATATATATATCGTTTCGTTACTTATACGAGGTCGCTGTCGACGATGAGAATAATAATAATATACTTCAGAAATACTATGAAAATTCTGCCTTGTCCCCTGTCGTATCGCAACTTCAAGATGCATTCGTTTAGATCGTCAATGCACTTAGGCCACTTGACCCTCCACGCTGACAGTTTGCAGCTCGCTCGGAACCGTTGCGCTTCTCTTGGTGCAAGTCGATGCCTTAAGCTTGGTACACATGTCCGCGGCTACTTACGTATACGCTAAGCATTGAATGCGCGACAAATGATATCCACTGCTTGAAATTGTATTGACATCATTTACATATTGTTCGTGGCCCTTCCTACGTGTCACGTGACGTATATCATAGTACTATGCGACTACTTGATACAGCCAAGATGGCGCCGAGCGTGTATACACATACCGAGGCTTATATCAGCGAATAAAAAGAAATACAAATATTGTGACGTAAAATTTTTATTATCAATAATAAAGCATACGTTTAGGATTATATAATAACATAAATACGCAGCTGATTTAAATTGTATTTTAAAATTGATTAATGTGTCTCTGTAGTCCGTGCACGAATTATTTATATAATTGACATAATTGACCACGTTAATTATGTCTCGTGACAAATCATTTTGTCGCGTAAGGTGTTTATTATTGGTATTAAATTTCATGTATACCCGGAGGGGGGGGGGGCATACATGAAATTTCCCTCTCCCCTTCTACTTCGACCCCCGATAAAAATTTATACATACGTTTTAATCGTATGAGCGATACGCTGATTTAAATGACCATGAGGTTATTACGTTTTTGCACAATTTTGAAAATTTTTGTTACAAAATTTTTGTAATGCTCCACTTTTACCAGTACCTTAATTCCCCGTCTAACGTTGAGTGCGCTGTTGTGTTTTTTTCTTGCAGTGTCATTAATAACCACTGAAAATCCCAAGTATCCGCAAAGTTTTTTTTTTTTCTCAACCCGAGCAAGCATACAAAAGAGAAAGAGAGGGACACCTCGAGTACAGGAGTTTGACAGTTAAAGAAAGAAAAGAAAAAAATCACAAAGAGCATCACGGATTGTACTTTGCGAGGAACGCGAAGCACAAAGCGCCACCATGATCGTGGAGGACAAGCTGTGAGTTGCTGCTGCGTTTGTGTAGAGGATTTTATTAATATTATTATTCTTGTTGTTATCATTATTACTACTTGGACTGTCGCTGCTATTATTCTTTCCTTACACTCGTTTTATTTATATTACAAAGAGCGTCACGTAGGCATGCCTGTAGGCTTTTACGTTTATAATATTATTTCTTTATTAACTTCGACTGTGTCGATTCTTTTCTTTTTATTATTTTCTTTCCCCTCTTATCACGCAACTTCACTCTCTCTCATCTTAGCACGCTGCATGCGTCTAGCGACACGTAATACGTAACTTGCCTAACAATAGTTTTCAGGCAATTCTGTACGCATCGCACTTTTTTTTTTTTTTTTCTTTTTCTTTCGTTCTCGTAATTTATGCGCAGTCGTTATCACGACTCGTGGGCGTCGCTGCACGTCGCACGGATAAAGTATGCGTTACGGCACGTAACTGTGCGTTGGAAATAAAAATAAATAAAAATGGCCGCCGTTGTTAATATTTTGAAGACGGGCACCACTGCTCCGTGCCAGTTGCTCGATTGGCTGCAACGATGCAATTTCTGGAATAACGCCGCCTCGGGTTACATAACACGGTGCATTGTTCGTGGATTCAAAATAATCGTACTACCGGGTGTCCACTTTTATTCGATGCCAAACGGTATTACGTTCTCGATTATACGTCGTCGCGTCGGAGCTTAACCCTTTAGGCTCTGCAGTCGTTGGGCTTCTTGACACTTTAAGATCCGTCGCGAAGATCTTTGCTGTTTTAAGAAATTGTCGCTGAACGGATAACAAGCGGATGCACTTAGCGATGATTTATTTTTTTATTTTTTTAAGGAAATTTAATTTTTTCAGTATACGGAGGGAAATTTGGAAATTATGTTTTTTATGGTAATCAATGTCACGTGCCGTTTTGTGATTGGCTGATGAGTCATTTTTAGTCACGGGACTTTGGATTTTTTTTTCATTTTTGCATCTTATCGAGCCTTGTGGTATATTGTGATTCGACGTAGTGACGTCGGTCACGTTTATTTGTCAAAAGCGTTAATTACAGCTTGACACTTTATGACGCGTTTAATGAGTCGGTTGGAAGTTTTTTTTTTGTCCTCGGGTCACTTTAAATTAATGTAAAATTACGTTTTTGTGCTTTTACGAATAATAATCATATCGGTAATTTTTTTTTTTTATTACGTAACGTCCAGTAGAAACGATAGTGGCTTAAAATAATTGTATATATGTATTTTTATAAATTAATTATCTAATGAGGCGTTTGTAATTATCGAGTGCAATTTTTTTTTGGATCTGCAAAATATTTTATATATGGCTCGTGATATATTTATCGGTTACTTATCTTTACGAATTTAAGGGTGTTTCATGATTTTTTGAACACCGTGTATATTACGGTTATGGGTGTATCGAGTGCTGACATCACATAAGCTCGTGTTACTCAATTCACGCAATGATAATTTCATGACTATTGTATACATACGATAAAAGGAATTTTACGTAACGATACAGGAAATCAATAATTTTCAAAAAAAATTTTTTGGGTATTCAATTTTTTATCGGTCGATTTTAGTTTTGGATTTTATGATCAATTGCAAAGTTTGATTATGTCCATTCGTTATGATCGATAAGTGTTTCGATTAATAAATTGAACGAACAGACGACAAAAAAAATATGGTGCCAAGAAATATATTTTACCGATAATATTCTTGCTTATCGCATCATCAGATAAAGCCGCATGCACTTTGGGCACATTTTATAAAGATAAGACGTTTCAATACTTCGAACTATAAGCCAAAGTTCAAAGTCTCAAGTAATAATCTGGCTTCATCCTGAGTACTAGGAGAGATACACTTTACGTCAATTAGGAATAAAAAGCGACACAGGATGTAAGAAAAAGAGAATAATTATCGGTCGTTGCTCTTTACGTATAAAGAGATATTTGTTTCGGGTGTCAGAAAGGTTAAAAGTTTTTAAGTTTTCAGATCGTGTATCATTCGTTAGAAAAATATATATACATTTTTTGTTGAAATTTTCAAATTTATTGCGAACAAATTTTTGTTCCCATTTCATTTGTCATTGTTGGTAAAGTTAATCGTGAGCAAGGTGATTATCTATAATTATAATAATACTTGTACCGATATCAACTGGACGATTCATATTTCGTTCTGATAGAGATACGATGGTGTCGCTACGACCAAGTTGCGGCAACTTCGAGCAACAGAAACGTATCTTAGTCCGATCAGAGTCCAATGAGATTATCATTGCCTGTGGGGCGGTTTCGATTTTCATTTGTATTTCTTGGCAGTCGTTAAAACGTTGTCGGTGTGAGCAGACCTTAAAGTCCGGGTTAAATTGTTCGTTTGAAAATCAATGGTATAAACTCGTTACACCTAATGATTGAATTTCTTGGCATCGTTTTATTGTTAATTTCGATTTTTCGAAAAAACATCCTGTCGTTCATTCTGTAAGTATTTATCGTTGTTCAATTAAATGGCGATTTATTCAATTTTTGAAGCTGCCGTGAGTTTATAATTTGTTCGATGTAATTGCCATAAAATCGTATATGCATGGGTGGCTTGATACTTAATTTATTCAATTTTTTTGTCCCTGTATATACAGTGATTTTGAAATTTGTAATTAATGGCTTAAGAGAGGAATTATATTTCTCGTGCAAAATATTTTAAAAATTATCGTTATCACTTAATTAAATGTTTATCGATCTTCTTTCAGATGTTTAGAAAAATAATTTGGTTAAATTAAAAAAAAATTATTTACTCTTGATCAAAATTTTGTCAAGCACAGTCCATTTTTTGATTCGTTAAAATACGTTACTTATTACAGTTTCAAAAGGGGTCACGAAAGAGCCATTGTTTACCGTATTATTCACAATGACAAGGATAACAGAGGATTAACTTAAATTTTCGTATTTCTACCAAATTCGAAATTCCAAACTAAACAGTCGAACAGTTGCCCCACGGGAAACGTTCAAGTTCCAAAGTTCAATTAAAAATTTCATTATTTCGATCTGATGAATCATCTGCTCACGGTGCCATTGGTTGTCAATTGTTTTCAAATGGTTTCAAATTTTCAAATTCAATAACAATTGACACAATTCAACCCTCGATTCTATACGAATTATATACACAGTCATAGGTCATGAAAATAAACATTTCTGATTTCGAAATTCACGAAGAATTAATACGCGTGCAAATAATTAGAAAATTTCATTAGTATCGAACAAAAGTGCCGCAGCGCAAAATCAAAAGGATGAATTAAAACACGAAAACTAAATTTTTATCTGAATATCCCATTTTTGGGTTGGACGTAAATTCATAATTTTTTTTAAATTTTCATATCTACCTCTTATACTTACTATTTTTTTTTTGCTTTTTTATAGTCTTCCCACTTCTATCTAAATTTCAACTGCTTCCTTTACCATACCGTTTTCAGCAAAGCGCTGATTCAACATTCGCTTGTGGTTCGCTAAAAATTTTCCGCTTTTGCCGCCTCGAACGTACATGAGGATACACTCGTTTACGAATTCTGGCTTTAAAATTTATTTTCGCCTTTCTTTTTCTTTTCCTGCACGCTCTGCACAGCTTCGAAGTAACTTTTTTTTTAACGCACTTTGTAACTGCTGCTTATTGCCTACTTCCTTTCTTAGGCATCCATTTTCCCATGTTAATTTAGAAATTGTCACGTGAATGTCATAGCATGACGATTTTCACTACCGTACAGTACATAAAAATGTACTGCGTTAAGCATTCAGGCATTTAATTTAGATTATATAACGAAATACGTACAACGCTAATCAAAATAATAGCAAATTGTTTTTTTTCAAAATGAAAATTATTAGAACGAAATGCCTGAATGGACCAACCATTAAGAGAGTTACATTGGATTCTGCTGAATAAAATAATCGACTGCCTCTGTATTTAGCGCATGAACTTATGAGCGTTGTAACGTTGGTCATTATTATTATGGTACAATCATTCTGTACTAAATGTCTGATAAATCACACGAAGCAATAAGGAAGTATTGCAAACCGGCACTTTACCTTATCTTGGTACAGGTGGCACCTGGAAAATCGATAAAGCTCAATTGGTTCGATAGAAATGGCCATAATAATTGCGTATGGAATTAAGCACAAAGCAAACACAGAGCAGTGCTCGTAATGGCAGCAGAATCCAATGACGGGTAGTCGATGTAACTAATGCCGGTTGGGCATCTTAAAAAACTTTAAGAATACCTACTTTGAATGATCCAACAGGGAGATGGACGGATTTTGGATCAAAGGAGCGATCCATGCGATCAAAGCTCTGTCTTACGTCTACGACCTGCTGACCTTCCCGGTATACCTGATACTACAACGGCCTTGGGAAAAGAGGAAACTGTCAAGAAGAATCAAGGCCAGACCCATAGATAAAACTGAGAATTCAATCACTTATAGGAGTGTCGACTCCCCGAGTGCCATGTATATTGCTATTGAACGTAACAAGGTAGAAACTCTGGATGGTATGTTGAGGTGGGTGGCAAATATCCATTCTGGTAAGCGTTGCCTGGGAACCAGGCAGATACTTGCTGAAGAAGACGAGCTGCAACCCAATGGCAGAGTCTTCAAGAAGGTAAATTGCAATGTATATCCTTTGGGAAATAGAAGTTTTACAAGTGTTTTGCGTTGGAGTACTTTATTTATAGAGGTTAGCAAGAGGAGTGTTAACTGTTTTTTGCTTTTAGTACAAAATGGGAGATTACAAGTGGAAAACTTATTCTGACGTGGACAGGCTGGTCTTGTCGTTTGCCAGAGGCCTGAAAGAACTTGGTCTCACTACCCGGAAGAACGTAGTGATCTTCGCTGAGACCAGAGCTGAATGGATGATCGCTGCGCATGCTTGCTTCAAACAGAATCTTGCTGTGGTGACAATTTATGCGACCTTGGGAGATGACGCCATTGCTCATGGCATTAATGAGACCGAGGTCGATACTGTCATTACCAGTCATGAATTACTGCCTAAATTTAAGAGACTTCTTGAAATGACACCTGTGGTTAAGACTGTTATTTATATGGAGGATCAACTTAAGTTCACCGATACCAAAGGATATAAGGTACTGCGTTACAAGCATGAAGCTTTACTTGTGATTGTAGTGATCAATATATTTTTATCAAATTTGTCTTTCAGGAGGGAGTCAACTTGATACCTTTCTCCGATGTCATTAAAAAGGGCAACACATCTGATGTGGAACTGAATCCACCAAAGGCTAATGACACAGCGATCATCATGTATACTTCAGGATCCACCGGTGTACCTAAAGGAGTGATATTGTCACACCGTAATATCATTGCTACTATAAAGAGTTACTGTAATGCCGTGGAACTTAAAGATGATGATGTTTTTCTTGGATACTTGCCACTTGCGCACGTTTTGGAATTACTTGCTGAAACTGTCTGTCTACTATCTGGTGTACCTATTGGCTATAGCTCACCGTTAACTATGATAGATTCAAGTAGTAAAATTCAGAGAGGTTCCAAAGGTGATGCTTCGGTACTACATCCAACATGCATAACTTCAGTACCGGTAAGTCATTAGTTGAGTTATCATGATAGTATAAGTGATATCGAAGGAAGTGAATATCTGGAGATTAAATAACAGATACGACAGAAAACTGATGAAATGGAGGGCAGATAGTTTGGCCTTAGTTTAACCAAGTATCATGATGGCAAATAATTTGTTTGTTTCTTTCAGCTTATTCTAGATCGTATTTCAAAAGGTATAAATGAAAAGGTTAAGAGATCTGGACCCTTCAGACAAGCGATATTCCATTTTGCATATGAATACAAACTCAAGTGGACCAAGCGAGGATACGAGACTCCAATCTTTGATAAATTCATATTTGGAGCTGCCAAGCAGGTCTTGGGAGGTCGAGTCAGACTCGTCCTCTGTGGTGGTGCTCCTCTGAGTCCTGATACTCATAGTCAAGTTAAACTCTGTCTCTGTGTGACTGTTACTCAAGGATATGGTCTAACAGAAACTTCATCTTGCGCAACGGTTATGGACAGTAAGTTAATTTTTTTAATTCTATTACTACAGCTTTGAAATGAAATATGACGACAGTTTAGACAAGTGTGCGCTATTGATCCATGTAAATAAAAATTTGACAAGTACAAGGATCGAAGTGCAATGAGAAAGTGATGTTACTAAAATTAAATTTAATAAGGTTTCTAAAATGACATTCAGAAAGAATGATAAACGAAAGAATGATTATGAAATTTATATTATATTTTGTTAATAGCTTACGATGGAAGTACTGGAAGAGTTGGTGCACCGACAACTGTGTGCGATATCAGATTGGAAAATTGGGAAGAAGCTGGATACAGGGTGACCGACAAGCCTTATCCCAGAGGCGAGATTTTGATTGGTGGTGACAACGTGTCATCCGGTTATTACAAACTTCCAGAAAAAACAAAGGAAGATTTCTTCCAAGAAAATGATAGGCAATGGTTCAGAACGGGTGATATTGGCGAAATGCATCCGGATGGGTCAATGCAGATTATAGGTTAGGATACTAACTATACTTATTGGTCTCTTATCAGTTATACTCTGTGCAAAATAATCGAACAATGAAAAACTCACAAAATCATTTATCGCAGATCGAAAGAAGGACCTGGTCAAGCTTCAACTAGGTGAATACGTCTCTTTAGGTAAGGTCGAAGCTGAATTGAAGACCTGTCCGGTTGTAGAGAATATTTGTGTCTACGGTGACTCTAATAAAGCCTACACCGTGGCGCTAGTAGTACCAAGTCAGCGAAATCTCGAAGAGATTGCAGCCAATCTTGGAATTACGGCCACGTCTCTGGAGGAATTGTGCAACAATCCAAGGATTGAAAAAGCTGTTTTACAGGAGCTTGTCGAACAAGCAAAGAAATGTATGTTTCTATACCTGTCATTGTTATTTAACATTAAAAGTAAGTGTCGTTCAGCGATCTTAACTCTTTGCTTTCATCGTTCAGGTAAACTCCAAAGGTTTGAAATCCCTGGCGCTGTAAAACTATGTCCAGAACAATGGTCGCCAGACATGGGTCTTGTCACTGCGGCATTCAAACTCAAGAGGAAGGCAGTCCAAGACCGTTATCAGCATGAGATAAGCCGAATGTACGCTTCGTGATGTAGCGTAAAACGGTGCAGCAAGTGCAAATAATAAGTGTGGATTGGAGCCCGATTAACTACCACCCTTCCGCAGCAAATCATCATCGATACCACTACTATTATATATCATCACCACAATCATCACCCTCAGTTCGTATGTATAATGAGACCCAGTTGATGTGTAAGTCACGGCAATCGTGTGAAAAAAAAAAGAATAATTCATGAGTTCGCGGTACGTATCATCAATGTTATCGATGATAGGTTTAATTTTTGTATAAATAATTTACTTTCCGCGAGCTCCACGTTATAGATATTGTTCTAGATTTCATTGTCGTCCTCGTCGTTGTCGTTGTCACTCTTAAATTATCATTAATTTAATTCCACGGTTGCTCGAGCAAGCTCGACTCCTGTACGTAGAAACAATATAAGATTAACAATGACGCTCCTGGTATAACTTAAGGGTTAACAGAAAAAGAGAAAAGAATATATTATATATTGTGTAGATAAAGTTATTGATTTTTCCATTCGAGTGGTCTTCCAAAATCGAGTCAAAATGTTGTTAATTATTCTTCAGTTAAGGCGGCCTCGTGTTACTACCTATAAATTACATTATCAGGAGTGTCTTGGCGCAAAGATAAGGAAAAAAGTATCAGAAGAAAAAACTGAAATATCACGTTATGATTTCAATATAGAATATTACAACTGTCAAGTGACAAATGTTGTTGCTAGTTTTCTTTCTTTCAAAATGGGTGGCCAGCTATTGAAATCTTATGTTTTGTCTTCCTCAATGATCTTCGACGTTACTTTCTCTACCGATGCTCTGCGTAGCACTTCGGCAAGCCATTTTGAAGTTGATTAACCTGTTAAACGGTTTTATGCTGATAAACGAATGCGAAGGTGAAATTTACTGAAGAATAAAAGGTGCAGAGCAACCGGAACTTCCGTAAAGTTACTAATAATCTTCTCCACTCAATTGTGAATTATTTTAGGGTTTTATGTTTTACGTTCCAATTGTTAATTTGTGAAATGTGCTCTGTAGACCAAATGCGGAACTAAAGGCAACTATATGAAATGATTAGATAATAAATCATCATGATTGCTATCCTATATGAATATATTTGTATTTTTCGTCAAATTCTAAAGTGAAATACTGTCGTGTGTATGTCGTCGTGAGGTCACGTTATTTGTGACCTTTATAATTATTCAACGTAATTGGAAAATGAATACTGTAACTTCAACTATGAAAATGTCCATCGTAGAGAGCCTTTCCTTCTGCAGCTCAAAATAATGTTTTCAATTTTATGCCCACAGGCTGGTTCAATGAAATTGTTTGTTGCAATAGTTAATTGACAATCGTACAGTTCAAAGGAGACCTTGTGGATTATATTACTCAGTTGCAAATTAGATTAGTTAAATTTAATTCACTAAATTCTGTAAGTATGTACATTGGAATGCATAGTGTCATAGGCTCACTTTTAAACTGTATGTATTAAATATTTTTTGAATCCATTTTCTGGCTAATCAGCAGAGAATTCGATGTATCATTTCGTTGAACCATACTGTGTATACATATATATACGTGAAATCTGGGATCCATATTATACATGTCGTATACGTATGCTTGTATGATGCGTTGGGCGCACAAGTGTGTTGGCAAGAATGTTGGTATTGTTATTTTCGAAAAGGGCGTGAGTCCACCGTCAGATAACAATACAAAAATTATCTAAAGCGAGCATTGATTCTCTTCGTTAAGTTGTAAAATCAAAGAAAAAGGAACCTATTTACACGGCTACAGGGTACGTTTGATGAATATTGTTAAATTTTCTTTTTTTTTTAAATAAACGAACGGAATTACGTGCAAACAATATTTTTGTGACAAGCGCCCTTTTCGGAAAAAAATTATCAACTGACTTTAGCAGACGTCATACCTAAATCCAAGTCTCCGATCCCATGATGTCTTTAATAATTGGCGTATTTTATAATTTGTAAATTATTTAAAATATTTTTCGTTGATAAGACTAGAGAGACAAAGAGAGGGAAGGCAATGAAAAAGAAAATTGTTAATAAAAGCAGAAGATAAATTTGTCTTTTCCTTTACTCTTTTTTGTTTAACTGCGGCATAATAAAGAATGAAGCACAAAATGGTGTCCTCTGCGTGTATCATACGGGACTTTCGTTTTTCTATTTTAGTAATGATCTAGTGACATTTATAATCCCCAAATCTGTGCCGAAATGTAATTACATTAGCATTTATATCCGAATCATGATAGAAGCAAATCAAGAGTCATGATAAGTGAAAACGCAATTTAAGAGATGCGTGTGAGTGTAAAAGAAAAAGGTAAAGAACGAGAGAATATTCGTTCGCGGCCAAAAAAATCGCGCAAGTAAAACGGAAACGATGTGATTGCGTGACATTGGTAAAAGGCAGTAATTGAATTACTATATAATTTTCGTTATTTCGTTTGCGACGAAGAGTTCCTGCAATAATTAAAAAGTAGGAAGATTGGTACTAATTTAAATTAATTAAAAATTTACTGTATATATATATATATATATATATATATATATATATTAGCGTACAAAAAGCGATGGTTATTTCTGGTTTTTAAGGTTCATTGTTATTATTATCATCATTATATTAGTATTATGAGAAACAATGTTTTAAAAA
Organism: Cephus spinipes; assembly: GCA_963971525.1. Taxonomy (NCBI): domain Eukaryota; kingdom Metazoa; phylum Arthropoda; class Insecta; order Hymenoptera; family Cephidae; genus Cephus; species Cephus spinipes. Next base: position 30,702,110 of record OZ020573.1, read on the forward strand.
ATAAATGTACAAACGTGTAACGAGACTGCAATATTCTTGTCCAACTTTTTGTTTAAATTTTGCGGATAAAATCTTATAATAATTTTCATTTCTCTTTTGTAATCATAAACGAATTCGGTGTAGTAGCTACTAAAGATAGACTTACCCGTGTAGTCCTTTTTCTCACTTCTAAGGATTCTAGTAGTTCTAGTAACGAATGCGAGTAATAGTTATATCAATTTTAATATTCAAGTTGGTTAGGATTTTATTCACTAGTGGATTTCGTTTTGAGTATGCGGTGATTATTTCTTTGAGTTTAATTATTTCTGACAACCGAAAGATCTTTGCCAAAAATTGGGTAATTCAGAAATGTCAAGTGTCTATTTGGTCTTTGTTAAAAATCAATTGAAATATCTTTGACACTGGTAACACGATATTTTATTAACTATTTATGAGAATCATTAAAAACAATCGCTGGGTCTACGTGGTCTTTTGCTTGAAATAATCTTCCCTTAATGATTCATTTAAAAATTTTCCAATTTTCGTTCTTATCCAGACAGGTGGTATGAGGGCGAAGAAATATTGTATGCCGTGTGCCCAGTAACCGGTGCTGGAGTCAACTTTACCAAGAGTGGCTATAGCATTTCTTGCGTAGGTCGTAGCGTCCGGTACAAACAGACTAGAAACCTAGAATCATTAAATCATAAGTTGCCAATATTCTAGGATAAATTGTTAAAAAGGTAAGTCCAAGATATTAATCAGTTTGTATTACCTGTAAGCGTTGACTGAACGCATTCATTTTCGTATTGACAAACAGTGGTGCCAATTGCTGAACGGTTATACCAAATTTTGTGTACTCGGCGCGCAGTGCTTCTGAAAAACTTTTTACGTAGACCTTCGTCGCGGCGTAGACTGTCATTAACGGCAATGGTTGGATTTCAGAACCTGATGAAATATTTACTATCGCACCCTTTCTACGTTTTTGCATCTGACCAATCACCAATCTGGTCATCAGAGTGGTGGCACCCACGTTTACGTTTATGATATCCCAGAGTTCATTCTCAGGAACCTCTCCAAGGTACATAGGATAACTGTATTGTGCACCAACATTATTTACTAGAAAAATAATTTCCAGCTTTATTATTTTCTTTTTCCCATTACCGATGTGCAGCTGTCAATTAAAATTACTCACCGAGTATTCCTATGGGAATATCTTTGAGTTCAGTGTCAATTTTTTCAAAGACTTCTCTCCCTTTGCTGAAATCTGCCACGATAATTTTAACCTCGATGTCAGGATGACTTTTTAGAATTTCGTCTTTCGTCTTCTCCAGTCTCTCCAAAGTTCTGCTTATCAGCACAAGATTCAAACCTCTGGACGCTAATTCCTTGGCGTACGCTTTCCCGATTCCGTCAGTTGACCCAGTGACCACTAGAATGCGTGACTACATAAATTCTCAATCAGAACTGCTCGATTAAAATATGGACTTTGCCACGTTCATTCATGTGACTGATAAGCAATTGAATTTCACAATTTTTAAATATTCTTCCGTAAATTTTTCTAAGAAGCATAAAAACTTAACATTGTTATGACTATCTCGTTTCTACTTTCTGTTAAATATTTGTCACTGAATATTCATAATCATCAAGAATAAACAGAAAGTTCCTGTATGACTGCATTCTCAATAATACACGAGTAAACGCAATATATATCTCAGCCGGCGCAAATATCTCTTGATCAATAAAATAATGAATTTCAATAGATCAAATGGAAATTATCAACGCAACTAATCGTCGCCTAACCCCAAATAACGAATCAGGAAAAATATTATCTAAAATCAGTCAGATCTATGATGTCCATATACTGTAGATATTAGCCCGTATTCAGAACTCGCTTCTAGTACTAATAGTACGCTTTAAAATTTTTTTCTTAGTGACTTTTGACTACGAGCGACTCTGTTAGTGACTTTAAGAGCGAGTTGCGAACACGGGCTATTGTCTACAATTTAAAACATAATTCTCGGTAAAAGCGATTAGTAATACAAGCACGGTCGTTGACTAAGTTCAAGGCGCTTATAAAACTTGTATTCGGAATTCGAAGTCTGTTTGAATGTCGCGCATGCGCACATCACTCGACCACATAGCAACGCCCAAACAATGTGAATCGGCGAATGCCTTTACTCAAGAATGCCATTACTCAAGAATAACTTTCACTCTTTCACATCTTCACCTTCAGCCACTATGAGAATTGATAAAGCAGTTGAATATAAAATCGTTACTAATAGATTTCCATATCCGTTTTCCAATTACTAATTAGAAATCACGCGAGAATCGACGGGTTCGCGTTATATGTGGTAAACGCAATTACAACAGTACCTAAGTCGGGTACCAACGTTATAGCATCTTCGACATCGTTGCAGAGTGGATGCTGCGAGACTTTCGCGGTTTATCAAAAGAAATAGTAATTGTACCGTGAATTACTTCCATCGGATACACGAAACCAGTTTCTAATTACAAATAATTATTTTCTTCGTGTAAACGCATTTATGAATAATATTTCTCCTGATTGTTTACACGTAACTACCTAAGGGCAATTGTGTGTATATATAATATACGGGATGTCCCATTTGAAAATTTACAGAGTTGCCACTGACGTTTCACATGCTAATAAAAATTGTTTACGGTATGAAGTAACGGATTTCTGTAACTGAAAATAAATACTCGAGAATTTCACAATGTTGGATCGAAGGGAATTGAATCGCGTGCACGTTATTAAAAATTAACGTTGTCGTTATACTCGATTACTTTCACGTTCCTTCTATCACGAATGTGTATATAATTGACACCCATTGATTCGTTACCTGCCCATTCACCGAACTTTGATTTCACATCAACCGACGTCGAATTAACGATAGGTAAGAGAATTTCCCAAAGTACTTTAACGAGTCTGCTGACTGGATCCAATAAGGCCCAAAGTACAACAAGGCCGATCAGCAACCAAAGTCCAATGTTGAGTAACATTTTTCCTTGAAATAAAAAACATTCACTGTCTTATCACACTTAGAAAAAGAAACACTTTTTCGTTTTAATTAAAAAAAAATATATAAAATAGTAAGACTTGACATTTACTACTCAAATTTTCTTTTGTTGTCAATATTTTTATAAGGTCGACAGCTAATCGGTGTTATTGAAAATTTTGATTAGTTACTCACTGCGACTGTAAGCTTGATGTTCTTGAATATACAAATTTAAGGAACTTTCCCTCGATCACGCTAATTATGCCATTTCGTAAAATCTTCAATTTCTCACAGCCTTTTTCACTCTCTTTTTATTCTCTTGGTTATTATCTACCCTTTTCTTCGCTCTTTCACAAGTATTTTTCACCTTCGATTTTTCGGCCGTCTGATAGACCAAGGAAGGCTGCCCAGAGACTAAAGTGGCGCGAGGCAAGTGACTGTATAAAACTCACTAACAACCAAGGCACTTTCACTCTAGCCGGTATATTCAGGAGTCAACGGCAATGGACGATTTAAAGAGATTTTGATGTCGTCTGTGATTACAATTCATTGCGAGAACTGAAAAAAATATTTTTCAAATTGAAAAAAATTATAACGAAATCAAAAGACTCATTGACTTTTGAATCGATAATCGTCTAATTATTTATCGAAACACTTTATCGATATCGAGTATCTTATCATGTCGACTAATGATGCAATTGACTAATGACCAGTTGCATTGCCAAGACTAAATAAATTATCAAAATCGAATATAAAAATGCTTTAAAATTTTTTTATCGACTGTATTATGTTGCCTTTATTACATTGTAAATTTTTTTAAAGTTAACTCGTTTAATTTAAGCGCAAGTATCAGATCGCGTGTTGAATAATATAATTATAAAAATTTTATTGAAAAGTTGTTTCAATTATAGATTTACTCAGTTTTTCATGTCATTACCAGTAATTAAGACAATAAATGTATTTTCTAAGGAAACGATATATATATTATATATCAATGCGTTCTTGTACTATTCTAAAAATACCTTGTGGATATCATATTTAGTATGCTGACTGTGTCTTTTATTGTATGCGTTTAAAAAAAAATTTTGTGTTGCAAGCCGTATCATGTAATATTAAAAATAAAAAGGGAACAATTTCAAGGATTCAAGAAGTCATAAACGTAGCTATTATACGATAATTTTTCATATACATTTATATTATTGTAATTATGACTGGGGATTTATATAGATCTATTATGATTCCACTTACGTATGTTTGTATGCTCCACGTGTAAAATTATTCTATTGTGATTTGTGACTCTTGAGAGAAAAGAATATCATCCCCGACTCATTCAAGGTAAGGAATGCTGTATTCAAGTAGGAATGACTGTACGTGACTGGATATCATATTGAAACTTTAACCTATATACGGATTCAGTGAAGTTAACGATTACATATAATTATTTCGATTAGCAAAACATAATGAACGACTGGATTGAAGGCTGTAATGAAACCAAATGTTACAGCTTTGTTTTTCGTCTTATTGCTATCTAATCATTTTTAACTTGAACTCTGCTTTCGCACTTGATATATATATAGATTGCTTACGGACTTAGCCATTATGAATTTTGCGTAACAAGTGCCTCTATTAATTTTTGTCGTGGCCCGTTATAAGGCTGCACGTTAGGTAAGAGAAAATTTGACAGCGCAATTATTTCGAAAAATCAGACTCTTTCAAATATCCTTGAAGTCGTTGCTCAACTCACAAAACAGCCTTTGCTTTGTGCGTAAAGATCAGTCTGAAATAGTTAAAATTTGCGCTCGTTGAATTTCAAAGATATTAAATTTTACAAAAATGCTTGAAAAATTATCATGTTTTGTATATCATTGAATACATGGCATTTATCTATATAACTTACGTCGCGACGTAACAATGATCGAGCATCGTTAACCTTTAACGTCTGGCCACTACGGTGACGACTCGTGTCTTGCTTTAGCCAAACGAAGAAAGCGTATAGTGAAAGCTGCAAATTTCTTTAAAAAATGTATCCGGACTGTAAAGTTAAAATACTCAAATCAAAAAATTCCAGGTTTACTCGAAATAAAAAATAATAAAACGTGATTCTCGAATGCTTACATAAATTCGGCTAACGAGATTCGTTTTACCAAGAAAGTTTATAACTGTCATACCCATCTCATCTATATTATCTCTAAGGAATTATTACTGTATTGAAGATTGCATAAACTCCCGGTAGGGACGAACAAACAAGCCTTAGAATGTGGCCGGTCGAGTAGGAGAAGAGCTTTGAGTGAAAGAGTACCTATAGGACGTTTGCGATTCGTCGATTCCTCTCCAGTTTCCTTTCACAAGCGCGAACAATTCATGGACGTCCGTTAGCCTTTAGACTCAGCTGAAGACTGTCTAAAGCAAGTCGGTGGTGTCCAGTGATAAAAACCGTAGATAGTCTTCCGTTACATTCTTCAACCGATCAAAGTACGTAATTAGGATCAAGTACCAAAAGTCACAGTGACAGTGAATTTCTAGGATGTCTTAAAATTCATAACCACCATATTCCGGAACCTCATAATTCCACAGCAATTAAACGCAGCCTTTACCAACTCACTAAAGCCTGGTTCATCGATCTAAGTTATAACTAGGTAATTCATCTTATTGGAATTTATCCTAAATAATATACAATCGTTACGATCGACGTAAATTAATAATTTAACCTCGAAATTTACGTGGCAAAATTTTCCATGACAGCTGACCTGTGCAGTGACTGAGTGATGCTTAATCGTGTTGATTATTTTATACAGTGTAGATTAAAATTTGTCAACGTTAGACCTCACTTTTTTGGACTATCGGTTGCCCTTGATATTAATTATGTATTACGACGTCGTTTAATAACGAGCTCTGTCTTCCCGAAGTTGCTTTAATTACGCGCAAGCGTCGAGCCGACATTTTTTTTTGCTAAAACGTCGAGACGTCAGAGGCCAACCGACATTCATTTAACCTAAATACGTTTGATGTTTCAGTTTATACATATACATATATGTATTATACTTATGGATACGAGTGACACTTTCAAACCAGTCTTTACGTCAATTAAATACCATTTGCTCGTGTAGCTTATATGTAGGCTTGAACTAATTTCTTAGATCGTTTTCAACTTGTGTACTTTTTTTTTTCTTTGGTGCTGAGGCAACACGTGCAGCTGCACGTGCTCGCGCGAATTCGAAATCAAAACGAGTTTTTCTAAAAAAACAAGATCTATCCAAGGAACTCGTCGAGATTGGGTAACGAAAATAATTTTGAGCTTCCAGGAAACAAATTTTGTTGTAAAGAAAAGAATTTTACGAACGGTACTTAATATTTTAGACAATGCTTATTTAAATTCCCTTGCTTTACGTATGCTCTGCGTTATAAGAAATTCACATTACGCGTTCCTGTTGTAATCACGTCTAACTTTACATTCATTAACCGTAAATCGTTTCGCGTCCACATTACAAAGTAGTCACGATGCGTTTAAAGAATGTCAATGTATTTTTGCATAAATTTTTCTTTATAATTATCATATCGCGAAATGCGTGCAAATATCTGTGCGATTCAGGCAACTTAAAAATATAGTAGCGATTCGTAAAATGTTAATTCTGGTAGTCAAAGAGTAATATATAACAACATAGAATTAATTTTCATTTAACAACCGAGGTATCCATTGCATTGGGAAATAAGAATAAAAAATTGGATAAACACTTTATAACATAAACGTAACGTATGACGTAATTATAATCCGTGAAAAAAAAATTGACAAGTGTAAAAAAACTATACTTTTTTTTTTATCTGTGGAAAAAATGGTGGTTTAACGACGCAACGTATTTTATTAATATCTGAAAAAAAATTTCTCTCATATTTTTGTATTATATCTGCATAAATTACAAATTTCCATTCTCTAAATAAAGGATTCCCAATGCCGATGTCTTATGAGCGTGAACTGAATACGCTGTTTCACACTGTAACTTCTTTTATCTGGTATTGGCTTTATCTGATAATAGTTTTTTTTTTCAGAATTTTTATCAATGAGGATAATCATAGACTCCACCTCGCAATTGAGGGCAGATGATGGATATACAGTGTGATTTATTTTGTTACAGATTTTATCAGATAATTTCATAAAATTAAGGACACTGATAAGTAAACGGAACTCAATGTTCCTAATATTTATGATAAGATGACAAGATGGAGCGTCGCACGAGTCTTGACTACTTTCGAGATGTACAGCCTGATTTTCGTGGCGAGCAGAAGTCAGGCTTTTGCTTCTTCGAAGGAGGAACGTGTACTCGATCTTGATTTTGAAAATTCAAATTTTTCGAGTGCAATGACCATTTACTCCTTGGCCGGACCCAATGCACTTGCCAGATCAGGTCTGGTCGAACGCCAAGAGAAATTGCAGCAAAATTGCGACGAAATTCCGGACGAAGAAATGCACAAGCGTGACGTACTTCCGGAAATGTTTCATCATATTTTAGTTGATGAGAAGCACAAATTATTGTACTGTTATGTACCAAAGGTAAGAGTACAAAGTTTTTTTTTTTATTTTTCTTTACGTCATATGAAAATCTAATGAACGTTGAGGATTTTTGTTGTTTTATTTTGTTTGTAAATTTTTTTATGCCTTTTTTGAGTAACTATCATTTGGTTACAGGTCGCTTGTACCAATTGGAAACGCGTCTTCATGATCGTGACGGGTAAATGGGAGGGAAATGATCCTCTGGAAATACCAGCTAATCAAGCTCATGCGGCGGGAAATTTTGAAAGGCTCAGTAACTACTCGATGCCGGAAATCGAGGAGAAACTTGCTACTTATAATAAATTCATTGTCGTGAGACATCCTTTGGAAAGGTTACTTTCTGCTTATAGAAATAAATTTGAAACGAAACAAGAGACAAGCTCAATATACTTTCAGACGCGTTTTGGAAAGAAAATAGTGAAGGTAAGAAAAAAAAATTATTTTGATACCAATACAATATTAATATTCATTGTCTTCGCGTTGTATACTGTTTTAATACGACGTTAAAGAAATTTATATTTTTTATAGAAATATAGAAAAAATGCCACTAAAGAATCCTTACTCAAAGGCGATGACGTTACTTTTTCGGAATTCGTCGATTTTGTTACGGGTGGCGCAGAAAATGGAACTCATAATGAACACTGGAGATCGATTTATGAATTATGCCATCCTTGCATAGTCAATTATAATCTTGTGAGTAAATACGAAAGTCTGGCAGAAGACGCCACCGAAGTATTAGAAAGATTAGGTGCTGGATGGGTTAGGTGAGTCAGTAATTTTCTACGAATTGAGGAAAATAACGCATCACACTATTGAATACGATTTATTATTATTTTCTAGATTTCCCACGAAACCACAAAGCAGGGAATCAACTTCGAAGAAATTAGATAGATATTACTCTTCCCTAAGTCTGAAGCAACTTCAAAAACTGACAGATTTGTATCGTTTGGATTTGAGGTTATTCGATTATTCACTGGAGGATGTATTAGGATTTTCATTGGCGTAATCATTTTTGTCTACGTACTTAACGATGATTTTTTAAACTGTAATGAGTTCATTAAAACGTACGTTCCTCGTTATTAGCTACTCAGGGCTTAGCTGAATCAATTTGATATTCGATTCTAGTTGGCTTAGTTTTTTTAGTCTTTATTGTTAATTATTTTTACACAGAATTTAAAAAAAAACAGATCGTACTTATTGTTTGTACCTGGAAGCATTCCACAACATGAGACAAACGGCGCTATTTTTATTTTACCATATTACTGAGCTTCAATTCTATTCTGAATGTGTGCCAAGAATCTAGGGATAAGAGCGTATGATAATTATTTCATACCGGGTGTGCCAAAACGGATAAGCTTCTCAAAACATCCATGCGGTTTCTTACTCTGACTCATATCAGATAAAGAAGTGGATGATAAGTTTGTCAATTAACGGTTCAAGGTGTTAATTGGTAACATTAAGTCATTTTTATGTAACATGTAGACCTAACAGTGTAATATTTATATTTTATTATTTATTTTTGCGAACAATATGAGAATATTTATAATTTGAGTATGCACACGACGCTATGAAAGTCGTGAGTAGCCAAGAGGTTTTAAAATGTTTTAGATAGCGAATGTTTTTTTTGGATTGACAATTTTTCAACTTTTTTTTTAGATGTCTATCTCTTATGAGATTCAGCAATCAACATTTTGTATTGAGTGTTACGTAAAGATAATTTGTATACCAGCTACTTATTCGCATTGTAGTCGGAAGTGTAAAAAATAAATATTTTTGTTACGTTTACTAATAAAAAAAAAAAAAGAAAACATTAACACGAACTTTTCATTTGGAAATTTTAATCAAGACCTTTGACCCCAGTCGTATCATAATTCCCAAAGTCAATGATTCCCATAATAATACATGTGTCTATAAAATTAGAAATTCCATTTCAAAATTGTATTACGGTTATACAAACAAGAACAATATTTTTCCACCTCGAAATTCACGACTGATCGTTAAAGAGGCGGAATGAGGAAAAAAAAGAATATAAGAAATATGGCAGTTCCAGGTTTAAAGATAATATGGGACTGATGCCAATATTCTTTTTTGATCTTTCCGTCCGGCAGAGGTCTTACGGAATTTTTGCAATAACGAAAAGACTGTACATACGTAATAATACCTATGCACTTCGTACTTGTTTGTGGGACTGCCTGTACAATCATTTTTTTTTCAGTGTGAAGATGCGTATTAATAAAATTATATTTGAAGATCGTGACCTCAGCTGTTGCCTGCGTAAGTGTATGTGGTTGATCGCTTTCAGTATATTCCTATTTTTATTATCCTTTCCTTCATTACACAAAGTATCTGCACGTATCGGTTTTTGAAAAATGATTATTCCCTCTCCTCAGGCTGTACTAGACTATTAAAATTATTCATTTCGAAATCGAACAAATTCGAGATTGCACAAGAGATAATCATTTTTTCAAGAAATCGAAAAGTCATTGTTTCCGCGAAAAAAATTAGTCATAATTTTTTGACGTTATAACCAGTCTGATAGTCAAGGACTAAATTTCAAAAATATGGCAAATTTCAAAACTTATGACTAAACAGAAAAATAAACTGTCCTACCTTGATCATTCGCATATGCTTTACAGTTTGGCTTTTAGAAAAACGCTTTCGTCAAAAAGCTCCGATTTAAAAATAATCGTCGGACGCTCTCAAATACCATTTTATATAAGTTTCTATTTTCTTGCAATTATTTCCAAGCTGAAATCAACGACTTTTCACTTAAAAATTGCATTTCTACGAATTTACCTTAAATCAGTAAAGTACCATCGGAATTTAGAACAGTGACTATAACATTCTAATCGATACAATCCGACTTATATCCATAAACACTTCGATCGACTTCTGTCATTGTAAACAATAACAGTGTCACTCCCAACAACATTTCTGTCAATACATTTATCCATCATCAAGGAATACCGTGCCAGTTATCATTGCAAATACGTGTAACAACAAAAGCTGTATCTTGACCGACACCAAATATAGACATATATATTATTAGCTATACCTTAAATATAGAATCCGCGTTTAAAAAGTAGGACAGTCTCGATAATGTCGCGTTCTCTTCCAATGACAACCAAAGTCAAGTTTATCCCCCGCCATGTTCAGGGCTCGTTCCAAATATTCTCGCCAAAACGTCCTAAGCTAAAAAATTGAATTTATCAGTGAAATGAAAAATCTATACAAAGCCTCAAATTCTTAAAGCTTCATAATAATAAATTAGTACGTTTCTAATAGGCATTAAAAAATATTCCAATTTCAAATTTAATTGCTCCATTGATCACAGTGTCAAGATGGCCGCCGATCGAAAACACGTGTTACCGACGGTCACGAGTAAACTCTCGGAATATATACCAACCGGGTTGTGTACGATGGGTAATTTTGTTTACGAAGTTAAAAAGGAACAACAAGTATTTACGTAATGGCCATTCTTCACCCTGACGAGTAGATGACATATGGATGCTCACAAGCCTGGGGGCTCGAACATTGTATATTCTTTTTCATCTTTTTTTATTTTTCACTCTTTGTTTAGGGTGACGACTCTGTCCTCGAGTAAATTTAGAAAATTTACGTATATTCCGTAATGTCTTTGACAACGTGGCGTCAATCGAATGTTTAACCACCGTAGTCAACCTAGATTCTACCATCTGTCCAGCTGTCCGGCTGTCAATATTTCTCTCTTTGTTTTTCACTCTCTCTATGTGTCACTCATCTCACAGTACATCATATGTACGTCAGTCCAAAGAGCTTTTAGCCATTGGTGCTTAAGTCAAGTCATTGGCTCACACAATTTGTATTTATAATAAAATTTTGACGTACAAAAATATTTTATTGTTTGTCACTGTCATTTTAATGACAATAGGAAGAACTTTGTAAGTTCTAACAGTTGCAGTATATGCAATTTGGCTTGTTTCCGTTGTGAATTATTTCGACGATCCTGATGACTGGTGGATACCTTGAACCGTATGTTCAGTTTATTTATCTTTAACAATGATAAGTCTTAAAGAAATAATCAGGCTGTCAAATTTATTTTCGCAGCCTCGGCCAATTTACTTGGACCATTGAATTCGTCTCCCCAGGCGATATTCTTCAGGTTGCTGTAGTTACGAAGATAATAAATGGATATTTTCAATTCTTAAGGATCTACCTTTTATTTTTAACATTATCGGAAGTGCAAAGTGTCAGTGAAAATAGTTGTCGTTGAATCATTCGGTAGCGTCGGTACATTTTTAGCCATGTGCCATTTGGGGGTCACCTGATTGCTGCTGGCGGATTTCCGCAGAATTTCGAGTGTGCAAACGGCGAGAATTTTTTTTTTAATAAACTAGATGAGAATATGTATATATATATAAATTAAAAAAAAGATGGCAAACGTAAGCTCGAAATTCTTTAATGTGGCGCCGTGGGTGTGGTAAAACCGACGTCTAAAAATAAGAGGGTCCGCTTTCGTTTTCCGCAGTTCCCGACCGCGAATTTTATTGCCGTCAGATAAATTATAATCAGCGGTCGAAATGGAAACTAGGCCTTACTATTGCTACACGTTATACCCAATCGTCAATTCCTCGAACGTACGTATGCATTTTCGTATTTCCGGTAGCGCCAAAATTTGAAATGTCAAACATGTCATTTACGGTTGATGGGTTGTTTGATCGAAGTTCTTGATTTTTTTTGACAGGTACGTTTACGAGTTAGGGAAAATAATTTTTATATTTTTAGAATGCTCTTTCGCAATAATAATCATTAGACGGATTGCAAAACTTTTTCAAAATTTTTTATTTCTTAGTCTTCCTCAACCAATTGGTTAATATACTTATGTATACTGTCTTTAGTGTTGATAAAAATTTATGAATATCTCAATCCCGAATTAATTCCTAAATAATGTTGATTTCACTCGAAATACTACTTCGATTAGATAAACGCAAAAGCGCACTGTTCAACTTTGGCATCGAGCTTGAAAGCGTTTGGTTCCTTTAAATCGATCTGAATTTAGTATCGACTCGTGTGTAGCCATTGCTTTATCGTGCATTTCTATTTCTAGTCAAGCACGTTATACAACGAGCTACAGCGATAAATGCGCCAGTAAGTAATTGAAAAATTATAAAAACCGAAATAAACCAGACAAAAAAGATAGCCAACTATTTAAAAAAATCCAACCATACCACACTTTAAATGATTAGAATCGAAAATAAAAATAAATCTAGCAGCTAAAAAAAGAGTCAAAATACAAAACGGGGTCCCGATATAAAAAAATACCTGATAATTATGACTTTCTCTAGAAAAAGCTCAAGTTCTGTCTTTTTTCTTTTTTTTTCTTTTTTTTTTTTTTTAGAAAAAATCAGTAACTCAACAGGATGGTGGAGGTGATGGCGTAGGAGGTGGCATGTTGGCCGATTGGCGTGATAGGTGGGACACCACCTCCCACCATTCGTGGTAATTTGTGCTCCTGGAGGAATATTCGGGAACGCTAAGAAATCCTTGGCTGCTCTTCATCCAGTCAACGTCAAAAGCCTAAGGCGGAAACAAGTGCTCCGATTCCGAGGTAGACTCAGGTCTCTTCCTAGTTTCACGAGTATTCACGTACCTCATAGACCAGACTGTACTTACTTTGTATCTTGTACCTAGAGATACCATAAGAGAGGAAGAAGATGCCGCAGCCAAGCGAAACGACCAATATCTTAACCACTTACCTTATTCTCATCTTACTATTGATCTCCCTTTGGATCTTGTACGCCGGACTTTTCTAAAACGCAACACATTCCTCGTGATGGTGAGTGGTGATGTCAATTGTCAATGGGATAAACGTAGTGACGATAATTCATAATTATACAGTCATTGTTTTTATTGTATTCAATATTTTTTTACTTTTATATTTTTCTTGACACAACTTTTTTGTAATATATGAAATACACAGTTTATCGTCGAACTTAAACTTTGTGAAGATAGTTTTATAGTTTTTGTTTGTCACAAGAATCTTTGTTTGGTTTACATTGAAAACTTTCTTTGAAAATATTAACCATTGGATCTTTCTTTAGTGGTTTCTCAAGAAAATCAAGATATTGTATGTGATCTTCTTGTCACCTAGTCGGGCGTTGAAGTCTCTGTATTTAAATGCTCAGTGACAGTAACTGTTGTGCAATCCGATAAACAGAATGTGCTTTTGTGTCGTACAACTTTGTTTCTGCAGTACAGGCTAACAGTTGCAAGTTTCATTAATAAATTATTGTCACCCGTTATGCCCTGGATATTGGACATGAAAAAAATGTATAACGAACATTTTTGAGGGTAAAAATATTGTTGTTTTTGTATTTGATCAAAAAAGCTATTTGTTTTCTCAGGGCTGAGAATGGAAGAACGGAAAGTCACCGGCTGAAGTCATGGGATTCTCAGCAGACGATGCCACAGATCGTCGTCGATCATCGCGACGCATCTTAATGCAAATCAACTTTAACCTCATCCAATAGCAACTAATAAATCGTTAATCATCGAGAAGAACAACCCCAGCCAATCATCGTCATCGGTCATCCACCCACGGCCGGGAGTCAATCTTTTGTAATCAATATGATAATTAATTAAACTATACATGTACAGTGTTAACATTTAGGTCACAGACCAAGAAGATCAAACGCTGTTAGAGCGACGACAAAGTCTTGTTGAGAACAAGAAAAAGAAACAAGACTCTATTAAAGAATATTTTGTTTGTTAACGTGGCCTCTGACACAATTGTTGAATGATCCCGTGAACAAAATGTTTGTCCTGCTATGTGCATCGCATTGTATCAACGGTGCAAATTGTTTGAACGAAGTGAAACTTCTTTGGTATCGCGTACAAAAATTTTTTACCATTGTTCTTGTTGCTACATTCATTGTGGAACAGCTGGGAATTACTGGAAACCAGAAAACCGGGCCGGGTTTGTTTCTGTAGTGTAGGCGGCCAGTTGAAAATAGCTGGTGCTTCCAGCTCACGGCTGGCTTACTATAGATAACTTAACCTGATATTTTTGGTGGCTGTTCCAAAAATAAAACTCGTACAAGTTTACCGGCAGTCACAGCTTTTAGAGCGGGGCTAGAGAAGAATTCGTCTAGATTTTGTGTTCTTTTTGTTTATTTATAACGAAATCTTATGGGCGTCTTTTTGGCTCCTGGTTTTACGGTATGAAGGTAAGTTGAACTATTGTGATCAATGACAGTGACAAGGGGACCGTACTGTCAATGGATATAATGACTGTTTGAATTTCTTGGCAAAACACCATTACGTTTGTTTATTGTTTCGGCACGGGAAATTTAGATTTGGAAATTCGTACTAATTGGTGGAAATTATTGGGGGGATGAATTATTTTATATTTTCCTCCTATACAAATAGTTTGTTGGGTATCTTGTTTCTTGTGATTGGGGTTGATCACAATGGCACAAACAAAAACAACGAAGTGAAACGTCTCCACGTTATTTGTGAAGCTGCGATGTAGGAAGAGGTTCTAGTTTCTACGAATAGATGTCAGGGAAGTATGTTACACGATTTTTAATAGAGCAAATCAAAAAAATATTACGCTCACGAAAAAGGACAATATTCGGTTCTCTTACGTGGATAATATAATTTGTTGACTATAGCATTTTGTTTGATTTAGATCTGATAACAATATTTTTTTATGTTATATTTTTTTCCGATCACAATGTATAGTCTGGGAATTGGTCTATTCACAAATATTTGTGATTCAAGATTATGCTGTGCCTATTGAGTCAAATTTCTCCAAATCTAATCTGAATATCGAAAACAAAAAAATTATTCGACTTGCATGCTCTCAATATTTTATTAAAATTCGCATTCTTGATAATGAATGTAATTATTCCATACATTTAATTATTGTAATTCTACCGGCAGTCATACATGTCTTTGTTAATTAAAGTTCCAGCATAGCGCTCAATATGGAAAACGTTGAGCACACAACAATAATATTTATATTTAGAACAAGGTTTTCATCACTAGATATAATTTTTTTTTAATAAAATTTATTGTCGATAAAAATCAATATGATATATATTTTCAAAATAAAACTACAACATCTTCACGCGTACATACAATATATACTTTGTAACTTTAGTATGTACGTTGCTCTAATTGTTCCAATTGATTGTTGCTAATCAATAGATACTCATATCCGAATTTCAAAAATCTTTCTACTTTTCCAAAGCACGAGATTTACTGATAATTGTTTCTAGTGAAAAGTGCGATTAATAAAAAAAATGTAATGAGTAAATCAATAAAGCAAAGAATTTTAAAAATACTGATGATCCTGGAGCACAAGTAGAAACTGAAAATGTAGCTTAAATATGCTAGGAAAAAAGGGAGCAACATGTAATTTAAAAAATCAAAAGCAACTAGAACGTAATTATAAATATTTAAACTAACTTACCGAAATAGTCTAATTCGTTGTTTACGTCCTCTTGCTTAATTAAGTTTGAAATTTCCGTTTTTAAATAAACTCTCAAGATGGCACCACGATTCGTTATGTTTTCACTGATAAGATATCGAATACGTTGAGTTAGTGAATAAAACATGAAATTTGCTAAAATTGCGAAAGATTCATTAAAGTTACCCACTATATCCGAGAATACGCGAAATCTCCTCCATTTATGGGTATATCGGTAGTTGTTTTCCGCACGTTAAATATTTTACACGTGGGTGGACACAGTGATTCATAGTAATATTTTGAATTCTGCTTATCTCGCCCTATATCGTTGTGATTATCGTTTAAACAAATTGTCTTTTCGATATCACATATCTAAAATGTTAAAGAACGAGTATAAGGGAAACACGAAGTGAAATTGTTTAACAATCCGTATTCGACTTGTGTATATTACAAAAATAGTATCAAGTTGCGTAACGTACTTCCTTCGAATGATTGACAAGTCCATAGGCGTAAAAGTAAGGAATGCAGTTACAATGCTGAAAGGCTTTTTGAATTATGCTGCTCAATTTGCAATTGGAAACGGAGTAAAATGGAATATACGGTCGTTCCTCAACGTCACCATCAACGCAATCATTGTGTAAATCATTTCCCGCGTATTTCACCGACACCTCGACTTGGATCTACGAATGACCAGTCTCAGTGACTTAACAACATGGCAACAAGAAAACTAATCATCAGTGACGTCTTACGTGTAATTCTTTACCAGGTTGTATCGCATAGTTGACGAATGTATTGGATAGACTCTCATAAGAATTGAGTACACATATCTGTGAGTAAGTACAACAAAATTATAAAAATAATATTCGATTGTCTTTACGTAACTTAGCCTAACTCGTTCATGAGACTATTTTTGTTGTCTACATACCCAGATTTTATTTTCGTTAGAAGCACTACTTTTCGTTTCATTATTATCGATTGTGTTACTTCCAAATCGATTTTCATTGAAACGAAGAACCAAGCCGGAATATAGACCATAATTCACAGACTTTATCTTGGGATGATACGCGTTCTTGTTATTGTTAGAATAAAAACGACTGTTGAAAGTACAACAATATCTACGTGCAGTCATTATTTTTTTGAAATAATGACTACACGAGATTTTCCTCTCGTCGAAATAGCAGGAATGTAAAAAGCTCTCACAGGGATCAATAAGATCATTTATCAAATCATTCATCGTCATGTTGTTAATTTTCAATATATTGATCATCTCAAATATGGTTGCGTTGTCTATTTTTGTGTGAGCTAGGAACTCATGGTAATGCCTAAAAAAAGGAAACAATCAAAAATATGCCTTGTCGACTTCTTGTATCTTATATAAAAAAAAAGTATGTGTTTAATACAAAATATATTTTTACCTTATACTGTGTCTAAATTTTGATGCTCGCAGACCAGTAGGCAAAATCATCCTTTGTAAAATTTTGTTAATCTTTTCCTCTGTCATTGGTCTTTGTGGGTAAAAGGTGACACTTGGAAAATCATTTCTATACTCCGAACTCTCCAATACAATTGTTTGCATATCGTTCTGATAGTGTTTTACCCAAATTTGGTACAACAGTAGGAAACAAGCTAATGTGGGGGCCATAGAATGTCATTGTTATGTCCTCGGACAATTACAAGGAAAACAGTATGAACTTACTTGCAAAGACAAAAATCATCATGGACATTACTAGAAATGTGTATTTTATCAATTTTGCACGTGGATCCGTTTAAATATTTCAAACCGTGTATACTAATACTTTTTGCCAAATCACAGATATTTTTTCTTATATTACTTGAGTGTATTCGATAAACGTGTATTGAGGGGTCTTTTTGTATCTATTTTTCGAACCTAATCAAATTCGAGGGACAGTCGTCAAGTTTGTCGATTGCATTGCTCGCACAAACTTAGTACAAGTACTGACTGCCTTTTAGCTCTCTGGCATAATTTCATATCGCTTTAATTGACGTATTGTCTGTATTGACAATCAAGGTTTCATACGGCCTTCACTTACGATATCAAATGCATACAATCGTAAATCGTGCATATAATTTTGGTATGATACAGGAAAGTAAAAAATAAAAGCAATGTTATATTCTCTTTGACTATAAAGCATTATAATTTTTGCATCACAATAGATTTTGACGTTTTTTTTTCTTCATTAAGTAGTCGATTTCTTTTCAGTTCTTTGTGAATAAATCTATATGTTTCACAGCATTTTTTTTAGCTATAGAGCAATTCACAAAGACCCGTTATGGCGACTTTTTATGTACAATACTGTATACATTGAGAAGTACTTGGTGTAAAAATAAATAACGTATAATAAGAGCAGCTCCAGGCGCTTATTTACAAAACAATAAGAAAACGTAAAAACTAGCCAATCAGCTTGGAACAATTCTATACTGACAGATCGAAAGTCTATATATAGGCGTGATAAAACATTTTTTTGTGTAAGCAACTCGTAACATTATCAATAAAACAATAACGAATTCAGGAACAGTAAAATACTACTGTCGATCGACAAAAAATTAGTAAAAAAAAATCGAATTGCTTTCACCAAAGCATACAGACTTTCAGATCGTCAGTTTATAATTATAAATTACGTAAAGCTATTAATAAATAATTATTATTCGTATACGGCCGCGATTGTACTCGTGTGCATTAAGCATAAAAATCAGTGTCACGCGTCCTTGTGCACTTTGTGGGTAGAAAGTAAATTTCTTGTCAAAAATCCTGAAACAGCGCTAATTGATCGGGAGGAACTGGTGGCTGCGATCGCCAATCGGTTTCTGGATAATCGTCGAAGCAGCTGGGGTCACCTGGGGCCTTAAGTCTGGGCCTTATGGGAGGAGTCAATGCCCTTTGTGGTACCTGCAAAAAAAATCATTCATAAAGTATCAGTAGAAAATTCTGAATCACAAAACAGTACTAAAAATTGAAATAAAAAAATAAAATATAGATAATATCAAGTCAATCACGAATGCGTATAATTACAACTTTCCATAGATAACATATCGAACGGCAGTTTATAATAATAAAAAAAATAATTTACACATATATAAATGCAATCGTTCGTGTCAACCTTATATTTATCAAGGATAGGACGTACTGTATTATTTATATAGATTGTTTCCTTAATTTCACAATAAATATAAACTATTTTTTATCAATGTTCATAATTGAGAAATAAATAAACTAGTAAATAATTACCAGTGGCCAATCGACTAATTTAAACCAACGGTGTCTCTTTACGTCCTCAGCCCCTTGTCTCATGTTTCCAAGCCTCTTTGTTCTGTCGGCGACGAGTAACTTCTTAAGAAGATCCTTGGCAATCGGATCTATATGCTTAGGCCATTCTATCCTTCCACCAAGGATCTTCTCGTAGATGCCAAATGGATTGTCATCGAAAAAAGGTGGGAATCCGGATAGCATTTCGTATATCAAGACGCCAAGAGCCCACCAATCAACAGCCTTGTTGTGACCTTTACTTTGAATTATTTCTGGCGCCAAATATTCAGGGGTACCACACAGCGTCCACGTTCTGCAATGAGAGTAAAGATTTTGAAAAATTATATTTCTCCCGACTATACATGTATAGAATATAATATGTATGTAAAATATAAAAGAAAACAACGCGAAGAACTAGCGATCAAAAAAAACTAAAGCCCATGGCTAGATGACCCGCATAAAGTCTCGGTCGTACTAAAAATATAAGAAGTAAAATCGTCCTTCGATTTTGAAGATAAATAAAATTTGATTCATGGTCCCACATGAGATTCGTTATTATTTATTATCGTTTCATAATCAAAAAATCATTTCGAATCGCGAGACAGAGTTGTTAGATCAAACAGTAATTTTCAGAATGTAAACAGAGAATCCAAAAATAATGTACGATAACGAATAAATTTTCTAAAAGTACAGTGGAAACAATGAGATCAATTAAGATTCATCTGGAATGATGATTTTACTAATAATATGAAATTAACGTGTACTTTGCAAATAAAATTGAATTAAGTATACAAATAATAAATCCTTGTAGTGGATACGAAATGGGATCTGCCATTTTGAATTACACTGTAAAAATCTTTTCTAAGATATTATATCAACAAAATACACATAATTTCTTATACCATTAAATTATATATATAGCTTTTGCTATACAAACCTGTCAGTAAGCTTTTTAGAGAAACCAAAATCCGTGATCTTAAGATGACCCTGCGTGTCCAGCAGAAGATTCTCAGGTTTCAAATCCCTGTAGACAATGTGCCTGCTGTGCAGATATTCCAAGGCGCAGACAATTTCAGCCGCATAAAAACAACTGGTGGGTCCGGTAAATCGTCCCGCTGCCCTCAGATAAGAAAACAGTTCGCCACCTGGGACGAATTCCATCAACATATAAACCCTGGCTTCGTCCCTGCTGCTCCATAACCTAAAAAAGTTCAAAAAGTCGTTTCAAAATTAGCATATCACCTACAGAGTGTATACTTAAGAGATTTAATATCGTTGTACAACTATAACTGAACACGTCATTGTCCAATGACTTCCGCATGAGGACTTCAATGCCAAATAATATTCTGGTACACAAAGTGAGCTTGATGGATAGCAACAATGTGCCGTACAACGTGTATTTACGTTAAGAATGAATGATTGCCGATGGTTTCCTCACATGTTAACGATGAAAGGATGATTGACTTCCTTCAAGACGGATATCTCGTTGCGCACATGCTCGACTTGCTTAAGTCTGATGACATCAACCATAGATAAGACTTTCAGCGCCAATGGTCTCTCTTGGTGCCTGCAGAGGACGACTCTACCGAATGTACCCGTACCTTAAAATAGTTTGATCATTACGATAAATATCATTGAAAAAAAATATAATAACTTGCGAGTAGTTTCGGTTAGTGCTCTGTAGGTAATATTAACATTAGAATCTACCATACCGACCGTACAAGACCTTACGTCGATAACTGTAGATACCCATGCGTTAGCGATCCAACGATTAGAGAGGCTGACCGCGTTTAAAATATCAAAGCTCGTATTCTATTCTAAGCTTGTAAGCTCCTAATTGTCCTGAAGATAGATCGTCTAACGAACCGTATCTAATTAGTGTCTGACCAATCGAAGCCTGACCGAAATTGGCTGCTGTTCAATTAAAAATTAGTATAACTATATATATATATATATATAAATAAAAACTTTTATTCTTCAGCTGCTTTCATCTCTAAATAACACGTGTTTCGATCTTTATGCGTACAGGACATATGCTGTGTTTTTGCCATTACGCGTCTGTTACTTTTTTTTTTTTTTGTAATATTATATCGTCTTTTCTCTTTATAACCTACGTGTGGGAACAAAATGCTGGGTTATTACGCGTAATAGGTTATGTTGTAAAAATTTGTATTTACGAGAGACGGACAAGAATCCTATGATACAGACGCATTTCTTTTGTCTATAAATACCGAAATTGGCAGCAGCCAAAGACGAGCTATGTTTTGTCTAGTTAATGGCGGAACTTCTTACGGAACGACAGGTGTTAGCGACGAGTGGTCGTAACGTCAGACTTGAATTTTCATTTGTCAAAGATGGCGTACAAGCGTGTAATTATAATTGCCAGAATGCTGTTATTATTATTATTTTTGTATTACGTAATTGCTGCAGCGTACCGTGTTCTTTGTCATAACAATATCAAAGTGACAGACGTAAAATATTGTTCATACGATTAATCGATTAATGCTTCTAGAACAAATTAATGACGTCATAGGACTTTCGTTTAACGATCAAAAGACGTCGCGACGCTGCGATTCGCTTTCAAAGAGATCTGTAACGTTCAGCAATTCCTTCATGGGGTCCCGAAGGGATAATTGGTGGACGTGCAAAATCCACACTACCAATTAATTAAGGGACGTTTGCTTTTTATGATTTCGAAGATATTAAGTAAGGGAAAAGATGTATAAGGATATGGGGTTTTTTGGAGTAACAATAAAGAAGCAGTTTACAGCTATAACGCTGTTGAGAAAACTTACGTAGGGATTATGAGGAACAATACAAGAAACGTGACAGAGGTTCGTTATAATGTCACGACGTTTTTGTAGAACCATTCGTGTGTATATAGTTATATACATATCTCGAAATATCCGACGCCCCCATGAAACACGTGACGATCTTGCAGACGCGGAAACGATCGTGATCATAATAATTCGCGCAATGACTCTCGTGTAAGAGAGACTCTGCTGAATCATCATAGTCATCCATTCGCGCAAGATTTTTCCTACGTGATACTGGCTTTAAGAGTTAAATATACCCAACGATCCGACTGACTCTCCAGTGGCCCACTTGCTCACTTAGCAAACCTCATGGACCTGACTTTCCTCAGGCGTCAAGACGCTTTCGAGACGCGTACACTCACAGTAGAGAATTAAAAAAAAAATGTATCGAATGAAAAAAAAGATTGACAATAAAATGTCGAGTGTCAGTGTACGCTTAAGAAAAAGAGAAATTATTTTCTCAAAAAATATCACTCACCGATCGTCTTAATGATCTCCAGATCATCGATTTCGTATCGCGGCACGTCGTCCTGCGATCCGTCTTCGTCCGAACTCGTGTCCCCTGACATATTCTCACGTAATTTATATTAACAAAACTGCGAACTTATTCCTGCTTGGCTCGAGGACTAAATCCCACAATCTTAAAG
The DNA here is from genome assembly GCA_963971525.1 of Cephus spinipes. Classification (NCBI taxonomy): domain Eukaryota; kingdom Metazoa; phylum Arthropoda; class Insecta; order Hymenoptera; family Cephidae; genus Cephus; species Cephus spinipes. The sequence continues at coordinate 30,724,829 of OZ020573.1, forward strand.
GTCAAGATAGTTGCAGTAGGTTCAACGATCCTTGTCAAGATATTATTAGAGCGTCGGGACACGTACTTACAGCTTGCACGTAGTTTAAACGTCTCGTTTTGACGGTTAAACTTGGCGTCCTTTTGTCTTGTGAATTTTCAGAGGTTATTACCCGTAACCGTTCTCACGTAATCCTGACGACACTTTTCTCGCACACGACGACTCATCGACGCGCGTCAAAATCGTGCGGATCCACAACGTAGCGACGACTAACGTTGTGCCCTAAAGCCTTGTCGACAACCGCCTACAGTCACGCCTTTGCGATTTATCTATTTTCTTCGATATTTCATCACTGACTACTTCGTGTCTCTCGGGACTTTTTTCTCTCCTTTAGCTTCTTCCTTCGATCTTACGTACTGTCACTATTGGCCATTAAACACGTTAACGGATATACCAAAGATTCGAAACTCGACGAGTATAAAAGCCTGAGACGTCTGCGTCTATTTACGATGTCAACGGCACGGCCGTCCTCCTCGCTTCTACTGCCACTTGGTTATACCTGCTCGTCAAGTGGCTACCCGACCCTACAGTGCAACGTCGATTTCTTACAAGAGAAAGTTTAAACTGGATGCAGCTGTTGTTGATCTTGAATATTCTTGGAAATCGAACCAATGCGGTTACATTCCTTACTATTATTTATATCAGTCTTGGTTTTAATGTAAGTTTTTTTACAATTACGAGTTTCAGCTTTTAGGTTAGGTTCGCGATGATTTCACTATTGTCAATATCATTCGGCACGGTTTTCTACGTCAGTGATGTTCTAGACTGATTCCAACGTGGCTTTTATTTATTTAGGGATCCTGCAGGTCTCGTGCTTCTTATTGGTGGACGCCAGTGGACGTTAACGAGAATTTTTCGCTGTGTACGCACCCGTATGTCACCGTAAGTAACTGCGCGGTCCCCGAACACACGGTCTACCAACTTTCTAAGGTTCAGACGCCAAGCACTACAGAACTGGACTGATCGCCGAGAGATCTCAAATAACTCTCTCTTCCTCACTCTCTTGCTCACGTACACTTCTACGGACCAGGGGATGTCTGTGTACGCACAAGTACATTCATCGCCATTTTACTCTCTCTCTCTCTTTTACTCACTAATTCTCTTTTTCTGATTTATCGTCTCTCGGTACTTTTTATTCGCTCGTAGATCCTTTGCCAAACGGATCCTCATCTGGCCCAAACGATTTATTGCCGATTTATTTGACATTTTTGAGCTTTAAATTTTCGATGATTTTGAAAATAGTTAATATCGAGCAGTAAATTAAATTTAACAGTGATCACGTTAATTTTTTTGAAGCTAAGGAGAATTTTTGAAAATTTCTTAGTCTTCGTGTATAAGGGCGTATCATTTTTATGCATCGTTTTATTCGATGTATTTTATGAACGTTTTATTATCATTTTATTCTGAGTTGCAAATTCTGTACAGTGTTCGCATTTAGGGAGTTACCGGATATGACAAATTTCTTGAAATTTTAGTTATGATTTTTTTTTGAAAATTATTCAACCTACCCTTGCTTATTCACGTTCTCCATTTAGTCTTTCTATTTTTTTCATTCGCGTGAGCGCGTCTCGCAAGTGTCTTCTGTATTAACACGCGGCTATATCTTGTCGATTTATAGTTTTTTTTTTGGTTAATCCCATTTTTTTGTAACTTCTCCGTTAAAATAGTTAATCGACGATTGTCAGGATATTTCAACCAATACTGGAAACTCGTAAAGATATTTGCTCTTCTCGCGTCGGGAAATTTTTTTTTTAACACTTTTAAGTCCCCTTTTTTCATCACTTTTTTTATATCATCAATCGTCGTTTTTTTTTAAGTTAAAAATTGATACATTCTGGACCACTTCCAGATGGAGGTATGAAGATTAAATATATATATATATGTATATACATATATGTTGTCACGATTTACATTCATAAATTTTACCACAGGATGACTTCGCAGTTCCATTATTTATTCGCTCCTTGCTATATTTTTATTCGATTAATCTGATGCAGCCATAAATCGATGCGAACGAAACAATTGACTCGAAATATCCCGGAATAGAATTTTTATTTTTACCAGTTTTCAGATAAACAATAAAAAAGTTGTTAATTAAAAACGATATTTTTTATTTACACATCAATGATCTGTATTACATACAGTGGTACTTCGATAACTCGAAATTTTATAATTCAAAAACCTCTGTAAGACTATGAATCTTCGAATTTTATAATTTTTCACCTCTATAACTTAAAAATCCTCATAGGTCGAAACTACGATAACTCGAAGCTTATTTCGATTCCCTTGAGATTCGAGTTATCGAAATCCCATTGTAATTATTACCATATAATGCAATATACATACATACAATTGATATATCAAATATTTTATACCCATCAGTTAATAAAAATAACGAACAAATTAATCTTATATTTGTAAATGAAAATCATCGATTCTTAGAATTCCACTTTATAATTTCTAATCTGTATATTTCGTGATAAATCATACTCAGCAAGAAAAAAAGAATTAAAAACAGAAAAAGATGCACGACGATCAAACCGGATGCCTACGTCTGATATGAAAATCGAAAATAGCAATGAGTCAAAAAAAATTCTAACCACGTATATAGAAATAACGAAATCGCCCATATATATATGTGTATATATACTATATACATATATATATATGATATGCTTACGTAGGAGCATTTGGAGAATCGACTTTGGGCTTTGGTCGAAGACGCCAAGGAACGATCTATCACAAGCGATTCCACGAGTTTCAAATTATTTTTGATTTTTGGCCGCGCTCCAGATGCATTTGCTACGGACTGTTGAGCGTCACACAGACTGACGCCCGACGTCGAGCCATCCTCTTGTGACCCACGTGAAGAGACGTCTGCTAAATTAACAGCAATGTCGAAGAATGTGAAAAAAAATTGTTATCACTCTTATCAAACATTCTCAGACCCACTGGAAGCTTATAGGTAAAACGAAATATTTTTCAAAATTGTTTTCAACAGCTAAAAAATGAAATTAGAACATGAAAATTGTATCTACTACGAGAAAAAAAAAGGTAGGAAGTATTTCAGTAGATGTAAATATAGCTCGAAAAATTGAAAATAAAGCCAAGCAGACGACAGGATGTTTGTAACGCAATAGTAAGTAATTATCGACTAAATGCCGACTTAAGATCAGCCATGAAAAAATTGAATTCATACTCCTGTAATACGGATAAGATAATCAGTTATCGATAACAAGATTAAATCCGGAACCTAAACCTAATTCGATTGGCAATCAGACGGAATCGTCTATATAAGCAGAATCAGTAGTGATAAATCTTTAACTACGTAGCAGCAAGCTCAGAATCAACCATGAAGTTCCTCCCCGGATTTTTGGCAGTTTTTGGATTTCTCGAATTGGTAAACGGTAAAGCGTGTTAATACAAGCGACGATATAATATAAAAAAATCATCATTCACGTTAAAATACAATAAAAATATATATAAAACCTCCGACAGGTGCCGCAATCGACGGCAGAATTATCAACGGCGTGGTAGCAGCCATAACCGATTTCCCTTGGCAGGTGTCACTGAGACGTAATGTTGGTAGACACTTTTGTGGAGGCACCTTAATATCGAGCGATATCGTAAGTCCAAATAAAAGATTTCCGACGAGTCCATTTTGAATATCAATTTGGTTAGGTACTCACGGCCGCGCATTGCGTCGACGGCTTGACCGCCAAAGAAGTGAACGTTGTCACCGGAAGTGACAGTTTGGTGAAAGGTGGTCAATATCACGGAGTCAAGAATATCATCTATCACGCTAATTATTCAGCTGGTGCCTCATATTCTTGGGAAAATGACATAGCGCTTGTAAAGGTAGTGACCATTTTTTTTTCCTTTATTCAATTGACCAAGAAAATCCGATCGTGTAAAGTCGTACGATCAGTTTGAATGGTCACACGAAATTTTATCACTAAAATTTTTGACAGCTGTCAACGGAAGCTCCAGTCTCCGCCACACAAGCACCAGCGTCCGTTGGCGTCGATTACGTAACAGGTAATACTTCAGCCGCGTTGAGTGGATGGGGAAGAGTTATATATCCTGGTTATTCCCTGCCAACTGCGCTTCAAAGTGTCAACTTGACAATTCTGTCAAACGAAGAATGTCAGTCATATCATTCCTTGACTATCCACGATACCCATATCTGTGCTTTTTCCACTTACGGCGAAGGCGTCTGTAGCGTAAGTCTCTTTTGGCATCTTATTGAACTAATTGACAACTGTCAAACTTGAGCTTGTTCTTTAACATTATTTCTTCCTGTCAATGAACAGGGTGACAGTGGCGGTGGTCTAGTCGTTGACGGCGCAGTCGTCGGTATCACTTCTTGGGCCAGACTCTGTGCCGTAGGTGTTCCCGATGTCTACACCAGGGTATCGTCTTTCGTTGACTGGATCGACGAAAAGAGCGAAGAACTTTCGAATTAAAGGAACACGTCCTTCGAGTGGACTCAGACTTGTCACTTCGTTTGTCCTAGACTGAATCCAAAAGGAGTAAAAAAAAGGTTCAAAAAAATCTTAAGCAATGGAAAATTATGAACTTTGACATTGATTATTATTATTAACTCATTGAACATTTAATGATTTTAATGATTAATTCTACCTTGATGGAATTTTAATGATCTTATGGCTCATGGTACTGTCATGAAGTGTTTATATAATTGATGACAATTTAACTCGTAAAGTGCTCATAACTTAGTTCGGTAATAAATCATTATATGGCTTCATGATTTTCTCGTTATTAGGTTTTTTCCCAAAGATTATATTTTCAGCACTTCTCTGATCTTCGGTGATAATAATTGTATTATGGCTGATGATAATGATAGCGACGTGGTGATAGGTGTCAATTTGGTGTTAATCAGTCTTTTAGACATATTAAAAAAATTTTTTTTTTAATTATTCTGACGGGGTAATAAATTTTTGATAAGGATCTTTTATTTTTTGTCAATAAGTATTTCGTGAAAGGTAACGTTAACGCTGACTATATCTACCATAGGTGATTTGTCATTGGAAATTTATGGCGTTGGCGTTAACGTGGGCGTTAACGCTAAGTGAGACGGTATCACTTTTATATTGAAATTGAGATCAAGTGGTGAGATCACATTAAGAAAAAGATAAAAAATTGTATAAAATTCTTCTTCGTCCAATAGCAACTCAAAAAAATTTTTAGAGGAAAATTTTTTTAACTAAGGATTAATCAATAAATATTATTGGTGTCATGTAAATACGATAGGAATGCCTATTCATTATTTGTCCATGATAACTTCTAAGCTAATGACAATGATATCTGTCAAGTGTCATTGGGTTCGTATCGTGATAGGATTTTTTCTGTGTCTGATACTAGGACATTGTGGATTAATTCACGTACAAAGTCGAACGCGTTTCGTAACAGTTTAAGTAATCCTATGATAAGTGTCAGTAATGACACTTTGTCTTGTAAAAAATTAAAAAAACTAGATAAATACTAGTAGTCATAGTTTCTATTTGTCACCGGTGTAGTAGTTGATGATTTTTGATTTATAATTCGAGAAAATATTACTGGAGAGAATTAACCTAACGTAACTTAATAAAAAGAAACAAAAGGATATCCAGTAAAGGAAAAAATGAAAATAGGTTTGCCTTGAGGCACCATCGTTCAAAACGTATACTACGCATTCGCCGTTAGAAACAAAATTTACTTCGATTTTGCCGAATTTTTGAACCGGAAGTTGTGGATGTACGCATATATGGTTGTTTCGTCGGTTTCCGGAATTTTAAATCTTATCAATTGGCTTTTTTAAATTTCTTTTACCAAATTTTGAATACACACACATACGCATCCAGGTTTTTTGTATTCGATACATATGTAAGACATCGCTAATGCAAAAATCGCGGAACGAGAATCCTTGCAGCCAGAACGGAAGAAATTCTTGAGGAAGTCTCGGAATGTCAAATTAGGGTAAAAACAATGTAACGAAGTTTTCAAAATATTTTATATATAAATCGTCCGCGATTTACTTCCCAGAAAAAAAATGACGTCATACATGCAATACAAATCAAGCGTAAAGGAAGCACCAAGTCGCCGTAGAAATTCAAAGTACAGTGTGGCAAATCGAAAATGATCGACCAATAAATAACAGTGACGTAATAAAAGAGGATGACTGAGGAGAGTGACGGGGAAGAAAGTATAAACCGGATAAGAAACGTTAAGAGTGTAAATAATAAAATACCAGTTAGGAAAAAAAATTTCAAAAAAATTTTCATCGTAGTAAAAGATTCGTAGAATCGATGTCAAAATTTCCAGGTACGTGTTCGTCGATTTTGAGCGATGGAGGCGTTTCTGTAAGATAAATAATGCTGCCGATCCAGTAAAGATACGCGTAAACCCTTGTGTAGACGTCTGGATAACCAAGAGCACAGGTGATGCCCCAAGATACGATACCGATCACGCGGCCATCAGAAACAAGCGGACTGCCGGAATCGCCCTGAAAATTTTGGAAAATAAATTTTTCATAGTCCAAACAAAATATTAACAACGAACGATCCTTACGTTGCACATTCCTGATCCATACTGCTTCATGGCGCAAATCTGATCGGAGTAAATAGTCAAATTGTGGTAGCTCTGACAATCGGTATTATTCAAAATCGTGACATTCAGTTTCTGCAGAGCCGTTGGCAAGGAACTGCCAGGATGAATAGTCCTGCCCCATCCAGATGCACGAGCCTTGACGCCACCTTCGGTATCCTCGATCGGTAATCCAACAGGATACTGTACCGACGATTCCGTAATTTCGGCAGCCAACTAAAAAAATTATTCCAATAAAAATTAGTCACCCGTCTTACGACGATCAGAGGTTACCGAGTAAAAAAAGAATTATCGAAAATTATTTAATTAACATTAAAATAATATTACCGTAAGGACCGATACGTCGTATCGATAAGAATTTACGGAACCGCCCACGTAGCTTATGTGTATCGATATATTCCGTACTCCATGCGTTTCGCCGCCACTGGCCAAACTGAAAATAATGCAATTTCCCGGAATCAATGCAGGCCGACCGATGTACTTGCCAAGTCCGTGGCGAAATTAATTACGGCGCTGAGTACAGCCATTTTGCACTAGCCGGGCATAAGGACTCGGAAGCCCTCTATAAATCTCAACGTAAATACGGTCTTAAAATTCTAAATTCAAATGTCCCGCCGATATTTTCAATCCGGAACACAGCTCTCGAATAAATGTTTAGAGCTCATCGAAATAGCTCAGCTAGATACGTCGACTTGAAGGATCGTGAATTGGTACCGGCTATATAAAAATTTGCGACATCATCCGGTCCTTGAGTAAACTTTGTTTTGAGAATCAAAGTGCTACTGAAATTGTTATTATTGCAAACGTAGTTATTATTATACGTGTTAACGCGATCGAATGGTAACCTGTTTGATCCAGTGATGACGGTAAGTAGGGAAGCGTCCTTGCCGACCATGCAGTGGGCAGCCGTGAGCACGTGCTGCAGAGAAACTAAGCCGCCTCCGCAAAAGTGTCGGCCGTTATTTCTCAAGGACACTTGCCATGGAAATTCGCCCGTTTCGGCGACTTCGCCACCTACGATCCTCGAGGAGATCAGGTCCAGATTGGCACCTGAAAGTAATACGTAATAGGATTGATCGATCTACGGATTATTTTCGGTCGAAGCTCTCGGCGTCCTTTCTCAGTCGGTAAATTATGTCGGGACACGTTACTGAATGCCAGGATGGTTATTATAACGAGTGGGAAGTACAGAGGCGAAAGTCAAGTGCCAAGTTTAATTATTCAGTGTGAATGTGCCTTTAGTTATATGAATACATAGTATTATAAACGGTCAGCGAAAGATTTAGTACGTTCAAACGTAAACGACTCTGACACCTTACATCGATCTTGTGATTAATGATAATTGAAGATTTATGGAGCGTCTCGTTATCATAACCTTATCGGATATTGATTAACAATGAGGATTATTGTTAAAATCTAAGGTATTGGAAATTTACTAATTTTATAATTAAAAGTTTTATTTAACGTGTTCGCGAGCGAAGGCGAATTACGCAGAGCGTACGAAACTAATCGATTAACCTCGAAAACATTGATCACCGATTATTTCATCGGATGGAAAAGGCGATTGGCTGTACTTTCACAATATAATCACAATAATGTTTTCTCATTGCATAATGACTGTCTCGGTAATTACGTTAGAATTTATTTATCAAAAATATATTTATCACTCCGTATGTGAGGTGGTCGCTTGATATTAAAAAAAATTATATATTTTCAAATTATTTAAACGAATGTCTTTCGCTCACAGAATTTTCTTTTATATTAAATATTAATTTACCATTGACAAATGAAATGGTTGCCACCAGCACGGACAGATATATCCACTTGAACATCTTTGATCTGTCGCGAAACTTTAGCTTGGACTAGAAAATCTTCCTAAGCATGGTAATATTTATAGAAGGCTCAACCTACGATAATGATATCTAATCAGTTGACAATTCATTAATCGAATCAAAAAAATGGCACAATGGCAATGGTGCTAAGAAGCACAGACCGCTTAGGAAGCACTGATAATATCCATTGCCGATTCTAAGACCGTTGTTAAGATAGCTATAATTTTATAACGTGTCACTTAATAATTAACAACTTAAAAATTTTAACAATCGAAAGAACGAAAATTAACGGTGCAAGATAAAGATGAAAATTTTTTGAAAATTAAAAAAAAAGTTTTATTCAGTGTGAAAATACCTTAATTCTCGGATCAGCCAAATAATCCCGTACTTGGCGTATTATCAAATTTACCAAGCCAAACCAATGGCAGAAATTATTCTTAACGTCATTAGCAATCTTTGATATTTTTGGACGCTTCCCATTGGCTTGCGTATAAACATATTAATTATTTTCGTGGAGATACATGGCGCGTCTTCCGAATATGAAGAACAGCTGATGCGCATATGCGAAGAGCTTGATGTCACGCGTCATAACAAATGAAAAACCTTGAAAATAAACCCGGAAGACCTACAGTGGATTGCGAAAATTTTCGAAACGTATATTTTTTATAAAAAAAAACCTTTTTTTTATGCAACCGGAAAACATTACACAGCATGCGAAACCGGTGTAAAAATATTTCAAAAATTTTCAAATTGCTTTACCGATGAAGTCTTTGTGGTCGTGTATCGAATTTTTATTTCGAAATAATATATACGTAGACGAAATATTGATTGACGATTAAAAATGTATAATAAAAAAATATTTCTCTTTATGGTATGTACGTACATTGATTGGGCTGTAGAATTTTTTTTTCGTTTATACAGAAAAAATTAAGTAGCTCGTTAACGTTAAAAAGTAGTATCCTCTCGTGATGGTCAGACAGTAACACGAGAATGACAACTTCGATTCCACGTTAGCACTTCGCGCTCTTCGTGTTATAATAATTTTAATTGTTTCGTGTTCCGTGAATAGTTGCGCAATTCCGAGGATTGTCTAGTTCGAGCGTCACGAGATCATCCTTTTCATTTATAATACAAACCAACACGATGTTCCTAAAAGACAGATTAGCACATACGTAAGTATCCACTTTTTGCATATATCGTTAAAAAAATTACGCAATAATTAAATAAAAGTATATCACGTCTACACTAGGCTTGCCTTGTTTCATAATAAAATAGTATGACCCAAGAAAAAAAAAAACATAAAATCGATACCGCTAAGTACACGCGTTACATCGAGCAAGACAAAGCAAAGTGCACAAAGTGCGATGTAAGAGAATATGACGAAGTGAAGAATAAACGTTTGAATAATAACATATTAATTAATCGACACTCCTCATTTTGCACAATCGTAACCTCCACAACGTTCCACGGTATCATTACATTATTTCTAATAAAAAAAAAAAAAAAATGAAAGTCTGCTATAATCAAAATCGATTGCACGTTTATAATTGATAGTACGGAGCCAACAAGCAAAAGATTGCGAAGGTAAAGATTTTTCCATAAACGCAAGAAAATTACAGAGTTAATTAAAAAAAAAGAAATTTAAAATAAGCGAAAGAAAAAAATAATAAAATAATAACCCTCTTGTACAGTGTCTCGAAAAAATTGTATACCGACCCATAAAAAATTCAAAACTCAGATAAATACATTCCGCTCCAAAAACAAACTTACCGAACATTCATGCTTGACAAACAAGAGTTTCTCTTGATTTCTCAAGTCATAATAAAACCCCAAGTGCGTCGCATTATTGCGCCGCCTGTGCCGCCATCGTTAAACAGATTCCTCGCAACGGAGGACAAAGAAAAATCATGGCTGTGGTAACGAAGAACAATTGCGGCGATGTCCCGCTGAAAATTCCTAGCAGCGTAACGAATTTGTTGCGGGTTCGTTTCTTGTTTGGTGCTACCTTCTTTGGTAGATTAGCCACGTATATACATGTATGCATATATCCAATGTATACTAGACCGCAACTCTTCCTAACTTACAATAATTACCTTAGTGCCTCGTTATTCCAGTTATTAGTGTGGCAATCACGCATCTCCATCTTTTCTGACTCGACGCTTTGCTCGCGTGCAGACATTAGTAAAAGTCCAACCGAGACGAATGACCGTCTGAAAACTCCTCGTGGCATCCGCGTCTTATGCACACGCTCCGTATATACTCCTGTGCATACACGGGATTTCTGTGGAAAGTGCCGCCATCTTTGATGCGACTTAACCCTGGCAGGACTAATTAACACAATAAAGGTATACAGACTGTTAGAAGAGTACATATATATTCCTTGTTATATGAAGAACGTATATATATACCAGAAAGAATTTCAAGAGCAACCTCTCGTATCGTTAGGTACAATTTACCATGTGCATTTTCAGGTTAGGTTCACTGTATATCCAACAGTGACTGTCTGGTAGCGTGGTAATCCTGGTTGGACTAATTAACGCTGTATGTAGGAAGTAGAAGTCAGTACTGAGCTTATTATAAATACTTACCATAGCATAACAATTAGTATAATATATATATGGTTATGTGGAAACAGAGACGGTACCGCTACGACGGCTGTCGAGTGTACTAAAATATCTTTTCTTCCTTTCCTTATGGCTGTATTAAAATATGGCATGCGTAGTAGCTATTGGCCATAGATTATATTCGAAGAGTCGCCACTAACTGTACTTACCGACACGGTAGGCAGAGCCACGGGTTATACTTAGGATCGGTTAAAGAAGTAACTAACAGCTCTTAGCATCCCTTATAAAAAGCTTTAATTACCTTGACTAGCGTCGTATACGTAGAAATCGTAAAGCGTGCATACGCGTACGATCGTAACGGAAGCTACTGACCGCACGATTATCGTATAGGAAGCATAATAAAGGCAGCGACGATCTCGTGGTGCGCCGACACTATCCATCACGAGTTTGATCCAATCTACCGTGAACCAACGTTGCACAACGATTATCCAGTGAGATCCAGGGAATGCTCGAGGGAAAAAGTATAGAGGGGTGGGAGGGTACAAGAAAAGGAGAGAAACAAAGAAGAAACAGAGGTAGGAGAACGGTACGGGAATGAAACTTTGGTCGTAACAAAAACTGCAGCTTAGTCCGTGAGTACGCGGCTTTCTCCATTGTTTCCGAGGTTGGTACGGGACTGCGATATTCACGTTGCTATAAAGATAAAGCCGCGTGCTCTTGTAACGGGTACACAAAGGGCGAGGGCGCACGCGATAATCGTTACGGTCCTGAATTCTTTGTATGGGCTGCGTTACGTAGATACGTAGAATAGAGGAAATATACGTAATGCATTTATTTACATTGTCAAGGGGGATTCCCCGAAATTCGTCAATTTCATTTGGAGCTAGTTCAACTTTCCGCCGCTCCCACGTAACACTTCCGGACTGTGTATTAAGGACTTCCGGTTTGTTCCTACCTGACTTTCAGTTTACTGACGGGTCAAATCAGAAATATTTTTTTTACTCCCCGTAAACCCATTATCGATTTCCTGTTTGGGGGTGTCCCTTCGTTGGTTCCTGGGGAAATTAATGTAAAGGTTTAAGGTTTTTTATTTTTTGAGGTTATGTTACCCTTTTCTTATTTTTCGACGACCCCGTATGTGACTCTTGTGCTAATGTCCAGTTGGACGTATCTGTATCCAGTTGGATGAACTGTCTGGCTGTGAACTATTTCAATCTGACCAGAAACCGGAAGCTCCACTTTCTGGACTGTTAGCTACAAACAATGGAAACGTGAAATTCACGGCACGAGCTCTGCTTGAAATTTTGGACTCTGCTTGGGGCCCGGGGCACGCTCTCCTAACCACCCGTTAAATCCAGGGCCGTAACCTAAAGGGGCCTGGTCTTTTTCCTCGAACTCGAAAAAAAGTGGTACGAGTAGGCACGATATCTAACGGTAACCAAGAAAATAACAAGAACAATTGTCTGTATTCTTATCTTGTACACGTACTTCCATATACATACGTATATACCGCGTAGTGATACCTAACCTCAATCTTGAATAAAAAAAACAAAATTCCATCAACTAAAATCCCATAATTCTCATATCTTGGAATTATCGGTACAACAATATTGGGTCCAATCGATCTGGCCCGTTTATATACCAACTGGAGCGACAAACAGTTACGGCAGTATCGTCAAACAGAGTGCAGGGTGCGTTTACATGCACGCTCTGGTTACGTGTTACTTGCACGCATGCTAAACCCGTACGGGAAAAGCACATGGATACATATGTAATACCCACGTTCACCTGCTGCGCGAAATAAATTTAATAAATGTCGGATACAACGTGGGAAAGATTATTTGTTAAAGGGTTGGTGGAAAAATCATTTTGATTTGCGTTTCATGGGGGCACCGGAAGTATGGCTCTTGAATCTACCGGAAACGGAATCATGGAACTATGCTGACACGTGAAATGTATAATCAAGGATATTCCACATACGTTACAATATACACGTTTAAATTAATTCATAGAACAAATATAAATTACGCAATCAAAATTTTATATTATCCATTTTATGATCGCGTGACAAATATACGTCTTCGGAAAAATCAAAATTCCATTTTTTTTTCTAAATATCCAAAATTCCGTATTGGTCCTTCGACTCGTACAAGTCTGAAATTCACGAAGCAACATGTGGTGAGAGTTTATGCAACAGGTGTGCCATTAACTATCTATAGCGTCGCGACGTCACCCTTGATTCCCTATCAGACGCCAGGACGCCACGTGGATGATTTTAACCCACGAAACGCTTAACCCATCTTCATTTATTTTCATATTATTGCAAAAAATTTGCCTTGATCTTTATTTTACAGTCAACTCCATAAACACTCCACTATATGAACTAGTATATATATATATATATATATATATATATATCAGACACCAAGCGTCACGTCACCAAGAGCGTAGGCTGTGCAGCTCAACAGGTGTCCTTATGAAAATCATTAAAATTTAAAAAGTCCTAGGCTATAGAAACCAGCCTTTTTTTTCATTAACGTTAAATCATTAACTCGTAACCGGAGGACTCAAAAAATTCTAAAAAAACAGACAATCATTATTCGAAATTTTAATGACTCATTATTAATTGAATTTCTGCAAATCAAAAGTACATTAATAAGTACCATGCATTATTCTCTTGCTTTTGACGCATGTAAAATCTGCTCTCTAAGGCTCCATACAAGTGCGTACTGAATATACGTTTTACACATATACTGTATATATATGTAGCATATCTGTACAATAGTGCGTACGAACAGGTCGGTACGTTCAGGCAGTAAAAGTTCACACACGCTTCCCAGAAAGAGAGAACGTTGAACCTTGGAGTAATTCGGTGTGAAACACGTCATAAGATACAGTCTCTACAGTCTATGGGATATATCTCTTTACGCTCTCTTACTCTCTGGTACGTGTACGGGTACATTGTAACATATATGTATATGTACATTGTAATATATATATATATATATATATATATATATATATATATTCTCTTCAATAAATCTGTCCCTCTCGTAGCTACAGACGCTTTAGGTTGGATCTCGCAAACCACTTCCGGTTCTAAGATGATGCTAATTGCAGCAATTCGCTTTAACGTCTTCAGCCACGGGGCTGTGCTTAAGCTCTGTTCATACCGAACGATCGTTTAATTACTTATGCGTCTGTACGGTTAGATATATGTATTTAATGCTCGTTAAGTATGAAGTCAGAACGACGTGGGAACGCAGCTTTAATAATGATAAAAAATTTTACGAAGTCGTCGTTAAATACCTGGTTGAAGGACCTTCGGGAGGTCCTGCGAGAAATGATCTTGATAACGAAACAGGATCTTCATAATCGGCACTGTGTACCGCAGTTTAGGTCTCGAAAGTGAATCGTTGCGAAATGAAATTGCGTATATCGGCCTTGTGGAATTTGATCGAGATCAGAAAATTTGGTAAAAAAAAATTTTTGGTATAATAATTTTCATTGATATTTTGCGAAAAGTGTATTTTATGGCAGACACTGTGTCTTCGTCCAGCATGGGTCTTGGCGGTAGCAAATAATTACGTGCTGGACGGCTAATAATTAATTTCGTAATTATCTGATTTATCATCGAGAGGACGTATGGTAAATAAATTAATGATGAGGCAGCTTCAATTTTTTTTTTTACTTTCAGAAGTAAGGCCGGACGCTGTGTATGACACGGGAGCTCCACGGGCCCGTTGCTATGATCCCCCGTGAATTCTTCCAGTGCCATTTACAGAGTCCAAGCCTGAACGATAAGAAGTTCTCGAAGAGATCGATGACAGCCAATGCGATTCCTCTTGGGTTGAAAGCGGGTGTACTATTTTGGTGTAAAAACTATCACAGATCTTCACATGGTCTTGGTGTCGAAGACCAAAGATTCAACACTGGCAGTTGCATCGTTGCAGGTGAGGTATTTTTTGAAAATATTTTACAGCATGGTTCACAAAAATATTTGAATCCTATGCGATCGTAGGTATGGAGGAACCGGTGAAAATTGAAGTGGAGTTCAGATGCGAGCTAGTCAACAGTTGAGAACGAAGTCTCAGGATGAAGAGAATGCAGGAGTACCTTAACCAGTACATAATGGGAGCAGGGAGAGAGAGTTCCTTTCCCCTCCATCTTTTACCTTCTTTCTATTCTCTTTCCCCCACAGCCTCAGCGTCTTCCTCTCTCCTCTTTTTCCTCTTCCGTTCCGTATCGATGGCTCTTCCCGGAAGCGACCAACCGCCATCTTGGTGCACGGTTCTCCAATTCTTCGCCACGGCTGTCCTTCAAATTTCACCGCGCAATCCATCCGGAACTTTGATCATTCCCACGATCCATCCCACAGTCAGCCAGCCTCCCATCGGACTCCATGAAATCCATCATTCAGGATTGCCCTTCGATTCGTTGCTCCATCTTCAACGACCACCGGCTGGTTCTTCAGCAGCCGCTGAACTTCACCGAGTAATTCTGACAACTTTGAACTTCCCTGCTGAAGTGGAATTCAAATTGCTTCCTGGTACCATGAAGTTCTCACTATTGTTAATAAAATCTGGTACGAGCCGGTACCCATGATTCTTCTTCTTGCATGGCTCTTCTCAGTGGTACCAGTTCCCATGAGGTTCCTGAAGGTTACTCCGGTTCTCAGGAAGTACCGTGATGAACAGTTCCGCTTCACAGGAATCTTAGAACGGCCGCTCAACTGCATCGAGACAAGATGAACGATTTAATTAATTGTTTTGATCGAACCAACCGGTTCTACGGCCGATAACAGAGATAACGTTAACGATAACAATAAACACTCTGTAAAAGCTTCGTATCGTCTCTTACGTCTTTCTTGGACCACTTCGTAAATTTTCCTTACTCCAAATTGGGCTCCCTGCAGTCCCGTAACTTAACGTCTTGCGAACAGGTTCTTCGGTCTCTTCCTCTTGATCCTTTTTCACCGCTTCTTGAACTCTCTTCCTCTTTGGGTGCGTCGTGGATTTATGCCCGTTCTCCCGTCCACTTCCGTTCCTTTTCTTTTTCTTCGTTCTCCCTATCCTTTTCTCTCTTTCCTTCGAGAGAACGATACTCCGCACGTTCGTTTAAACTCTTCTTTTCGGGAACGCCTTCAGCCCACTCTCTCCTCAATTATCTTCATCCTCCACGCCGTCTCCTTCGTCCACTTCATTTTCTTACTCCTTGTCGCTCTCCAAAGTCCGCGCGACTTACTTACTTCCAGAAACACCAATTCGAGCCATTTATCAGCACGAATCCTCCGGTCTCTGTCAATATGATTCTCTTGGCGTATCTTTAAAACTGCTCAATCAACGATATATACCTGAGTCAAGTATTTATTTACGTGCTGACGATTCTTAACGAATCCACTGCGCCAGGAAAGAAACATAAGTCTTCGCTGTAAAATTTTAAAGATTCGAAAGTACCGCTCGCCGTAGTCAGTGAACTTTACAGGGTGATGTAACGATATCCAGAGGGAGTGAAGGGACAGAGAAGCGAGCTAAATAAAAGATACAAGACTAAAAAGAGAGAAAGAGAAAGAAAACAAAAATAAAAATAAAAAGTCAAGTCCAACCAAAAGTTTATCCGTGTTTGAATGGGTTTTCAAAAATGAGTCCCTGTCCATCAGTTTGAAGAGTATTCAAAGATCTCTCGACTCTTCTCAAAGTTCGTCTGACAGGTATCACCCAAAAATCTTCAATTGTCCAAATTATGATTTCACTCTTGAAACTGACACGTACCTCGGACCGGAACGAACGGAGCCAATTGTCTTGTAGTCAGCTGCACCAGACCCAGGTAGACAAGTCGCAGGTACCGTAAGGGCCTGGCGGTGTCCATGAAGTAGCTACCAAGATGAGAATCCAAAGCGGGGTCTTCCTCTTCAGATTTCTATTCACGTAGACCTCAGAAGACACGGGAGTACTTTTACTCGATCGCGCGACCTTCGTGCAAGGGCTGATAGGTACGTAATCACCTAGGACAAGAACCGCGGACATTCCGGGGTCCTCCGATCTTGACTATTTACGAAGAAACACGAGTGAAACCGACGGTCCACGAGAATCATCACGTACAGTCGAATTCACTCCAGTCTACCCTGGCACCTGTTGCCGCTAGATAATTTTTTTTCCAAAAACTCTCCAGGACCGACCAAGCTAATCAACCTTCGGTCTAAGCACCATGAAGTCTCCGCGATTTGTTTCCCAGGTGGACCAAGTGAAAATCGACTGGCAGATCAGATTCGATCTTTCGGTTATAAGGAAAAGCAGAGCGACGTGATCCTGGAGTCTGTAAATCGAACCCGGGGGGGTTGTTCGCGCGGTTACGTAACGACGCGAATCAGTAAACAGTGAGATGGAGTGGCGTGGTGATAAAAAAAAAAGGAAGCGTAGCAAGATTGAAGTTGGACGAACGAGGAACGAACGGACGGTCGATCGTTACAAGGCTCCGGGATCGGCGTCGAGCCGAACCGGTTGCTCGAAGTGACGTGAGTGAACTAAAGCTGCAGGCCGCCAGGTAACGCCAGGTTAACTCTGCTGGCAACCTGCGTTCACCGGCAGGAGAGGAAGGTGGCCAGCCAGCCGTAGAGACAGCGAGCTAGTCAGCCAACCTGCGAGTCAGCCAGTCAACCGATCCAGAGAGCACGAGAGAGAGAGGAGGACTGTAACAGAGTGAGATGGGTATTAGAGTGATGTAGAGAGAGAGAGAGAGAGAGAGACACGGATAAAGAGAGGCGAAAAAGTATGAGACTTATAAAGGAGAAAGAGAGAGGTAGGGAATAATGAGAAAGAGAACGAGAGACCTGAGCTGTGTGACTCAGCTCGGAATGAGCGAATAGACCAACAGCATAGCAAAAGCTATGCTATGTTATACGGGATACCTATATACCGGGTGTGACAGCATATAATATCAAGCTTTGAGAACACTCATCTATTTCACCGAGACCCACTTAGTGTTCCAAAATATCTTGAGATCCTTCGACCATCCAGCTTCCCACTTCTGATACGGCGTATCTGCACAATAATAATACAATTATTTTCACACAAGAGTTATCAGTGTTCTACCAGATCGTGAATTGGATACCTGATAACAGTGCACGCTACTATCAAGAATATTATCTTGTGCACAAGCTGAGGTAACCTAACCTCCAATCCGTATTGCGGAGGTTGTATAAAAAATAGTTACAAGATCAAGTCAATAACGACTTAAAGATCAGGTATAAAATTTTAGTAGATTTTTCAAAATTTTTTTTTAATTTGTCATGAGACAAAAGAGCCGGAAAGTAATTGTCAAAAGTAGCATGGCGATGTTAAGTGCACCAAGTAACTTTGCAAAATATGAAGGTAGCAAGACTGTTTTTTTTTTCATAAAATCGAATAGCGTCACCCGTTATATATTAGTCTAACTATACCTGAGTCCAGCAGAGCGTGACTTTTCACGTGGAGCGGTACTAGAGTGGGGCGGGTATGACCGTGCCCCAGCGTAACGTAAGTAAGATAGACTTTGATAGAATTTACACCGGCAGCTCCTGAGAGCGAGGAACTTTCAGCCAACCAAGCCACGACGATGGCGGCCACGGTGGCCGCCACGGATTACGAGAGAGGACCTCTTCCTCCTCTTCCTCCTCTTCCTCTACAACCGTCTCGTCCTCGTAATTCTCTTTGAGGTTCCCCTTCGCTTCGCCGCCGTCGTCGTTGTGGCCCCCCTCTGACTTCTTCCTGTCCTTCGTCGACTCCCTCCGTCGACCCTGGACTCATGCGACGGTTACGAATAATAAAGAAAAAAAGTGAAGTATATAAAAGGAAGAGAAAAACAAAATGAAAGACAGGTACCTATCTCGTGTTGACGACGCAGTTCAATTTACGCTTGCTATCCGTTACACGGATGATGGATTTCTGGATGCTTCCATTGAAAATCGTATGGCTAAGGTACTCCGGGCTTTTAAAGACCACTGAGGATCCTACGTAACCACTCGGTGGGCCGCAAGTACGAATTAAGAGGATTGGCTGGATGATGGCTGCTTATTGATGGAAGGTTGAGAAACGATGGTCCGATGTTCTTGGTTTATTTTAGTCCCAGCCGGTTGGTGCATCGTCTGCAAGGAGTGAATTGAAAGTTTTTATTATTGGGTTAAGCGATAAGGAATTGGGGTTGAAAATAAATCTTTTTGGATACGGGGGTAATGGGTTTACTGCTGGGATTTATTTTGAGTTCGAGTGTCCTGACAGTCGGAGAAATTATTTGAATGCGATTCGTTCGGAGCGATCGGATCGGCCTATTTTTATTTCTCGCTTTAATTTCTCAGGAGAGTAGAAAAATAAAGAGAACGCTCGGAACGATGGCAAATGGTTGGTAACGATGGAAATACTGTTTTCGTATTTTTGGAAAATTTTAAGAGACGGTAAAGGAACTTTTAAAAAATTATTTATATTCTCTAGTTGAAATTGCGTTATCGGTAAGTGTGTCTCTCTCTTACGTGTGGTAATGCCCATAAGTCCATCTCTCTCGCACTCGCGGGAGGTATGGGAAATAAGAAAAATTATAAGTCAGGGTCTTTGCATTAAAAAAAAGGTCTATACTTTGTACCAAAATATAACTGACTTATTATCAAAAAATTATAACCTGTCTTACTTGGACATAATTAGAAAATGACGCCGAATCAAATCTATTGACAGTCTGTCAAATACAAATGGTACGCCTCAACTGAATAGCTCGGTATAAATCAGCGACTGGTTCCAATCGAAAATTCGAAATATCGAAGTATTCTTGTGACTCGAATGCCTGAATCTCGAAGAGCCGCTCGGTTCAGGAATGTAAATCGTCTAATGAAAAACCGGCATGAACTTTTTTTCCACCTAAGCCCTCCCGTCCATTCCGCTTCGCTTCCTCGAACTTTTCGATCGAAATCTCCCAGGAATCGTACGATCGTGGATTCCGTCGTCATCGAGTCGTCTCGTCTCGATCGGAAATATCGATAGATCGACAATTTTCGAGATATCGGTCTACGCTCGTTCAATCGAACGGAACGAGTTCACACAGAAATTCCGTTAAACGCATCGTCGGACAGAGAACAAGAACTTCATCACCTTCTTCATCATTTTCATCATCTTCCTGTCGTCACCGACCGTCATCATTGTACAGTCACTGGTAATGGTCGTAACATGCTGGTCTGAAAAATTTAAATTTTCCCGCCTTCTTACTAAACCTCTCTGCATTTCTTCACTTTTTGATTAAAGTACAAAAGCGCCGAAAACGAACGTACTGATATCATCATCCACCCTCATTACTTAATAACTTCATGCTAGCAATCGACTCCGGCGACGTTCTTATAAACCAGAAGTAAGAGGCTACCCTGGAACAATCCTGCAGTCACTTCCGCCACACGTTGATCAACCCGAAGAACATCGACAGAACCAGTCAAACCTGAGAAACTTCGAAGGAACTAAAAAAAAAATTAAAAAAAAGGTTGGTTAATAAAAAAATCTACAGCGGATCTTCCCGGAGATCATACCTAAAAATCCAGATGATCTTCCTGGCATCCAGTAAGGGTTATCAGGGAGTCAGCAAGCGTGGCGCTCGGAGAAATGCTGATGCGCACGGCTGAATTCCGAGGTCAGCGACTCCAGGGTAAAGTTAGTGGAGCGCTTAGCGCGTCCTAACCAAGTGATAAGAGAGGGATGGGACGGGACGAGGAAAGAATGACGAATTGGTGCATGGAGAATCGCAGGAGAGACTCATGGGAGGTTTTAATCCAAAAAACAAGGAAGTCCATAGATGGGTATTGAGCAGTCAACCCGAAGGTAGATCATCAGCTAGGTTCTACAAATATAAAAT
Organism: Cephus spinipes; assembly: GCA_963971525.1. NCBI lineage: Eukaryota > Metazoa > Arthropoda > Insecta > Hymenoptera > Cephidae > Cephus > Cephus spinipes. Next base: position 30,745,728 of record OZ020573.1, read on the forward strand.
CAGGCATTAGATTATCATCAGACTCCAAAACATATAACCCTATCTGGTTCTCTTCTACACGTACCAGTGCCTCTTTACTAATACTTAAATAAGTGCCTGCAGTATTCCTACCTTACCAGGTACCTACCTATCCTACGTTCACAGATCAGGGAGTTTGCAGGTGCATTAACCGGACATCTAGCCCAGCACCGTAACGCCGGTCTTAGACGCAGAGTTTGCGCTTCGCCGAGAGCAACAGATGCTTCGCTTCCCTACCCCATCTAACCGCAACAGTTAAATGTAGATGTGGACGTAGACCAGAACGTGGACTAGGATATGGAGGTGGTTCTTACTGCGTACAGTGGGTACACTCGCTAGAGACAAAATCTCTGATCCTGAGCCAACCAGACCTGGACATCCATCCGAGCGAACGGAATTGTGGGTATTCCCGTTGACGAGACATCAATTATCTACGGGTCCGATGATACCTCTTCTATATTTAAACTCACAGTTGTGCCTCACGTCTGAGACGGCAGATTTATTCTCCTTCGTGTCGAGCCTTTCAGCAAGCTGAGTATCGGTGCTACTAGTATGATCGTTTCAGGATGTATATTCGCTGTACCAAGGTTACTTATGAGAAATTCCACGATCTTGCCTTCCGAGGAATCCTGAACGTTTAGTAGGAAAAACGTGGATCTTCCGTGCAGGTAACAGAGGCATGGCTGAAGGTTCTACCTGGTAAATATTGATAGGAATTAAATCTGGTGCGATTAACAGGTGAGTCTGTGAATTTATATTTGGTTATTTACCCTCTGAAGGTTGCAGCGGATGTATTTGATTCCTGTGGTACAGTCCATGCGGATGCGATTGGTCCGGGGGATCTTCCGTGAGCTATCCGGTAATGTTAGATCTTCGTGGGACCGGTCCATCTGCAAAGATGCTGACTTGTTAGTTTATTTACGTGTGAGATACGGGGGCGACAAGCAAGCTTATAAATGTAGAAACGGGATGTGAATTCGCGTGAGTAGGCGAGAGGACAAGCGTGGCTGAGATATATTTTGAAAATGACCTAGATCCGAGCCCAGAGAAGCATGTGCGATGGGAATGGCTGAGAGCCAGTTGCAGGCCACTGCTCACAATGATTCAGGAGTCAGGTAGACAGATAGCCGGTAGGTGACGGATGTATATTATATACAGGACTGCCAGCAGGTTCACCGATCTTACCAGGTATAACCAGATGTCGAGGCTCGTGCGAGAAGTCAGCCCGGGACGTGCGAACGCAAATAAAAGCATCAAATGTTACGGGCAACGTCAGCATCCTCAAGAACGTCTGGACCACGGCTATTGGTTCCTATCACTTTCCATTTAAAAAGTTCTGACCACTGCGAGAGAGATCCCTCTGCAGGCACATTGCATCCATCCATACCAGTATAATCTTCTCAAACGAGTTCCTGGCACCTGATACCACGTTGATCTTACTGACATTCAAATACCGATCTTGTTCAGCAGGAATACAATAAGGCTGATTCCCACGACGTGTTGGATATAAAAAAATAAAAATTATAAAACATTAAGACAGTCGTTGACGTAACGGGTCGGAAGAATTATAAAAAAAAAAATTTTACATTTGTTATACGCAGATCTGCTGAAGATTCTTGAAGGTTGCTGCAAGGGAGCTGGTCACTGAATCATCCTGCTACCATGACGTTCATTGTCAACTGGTATAAAACATTCGGTGCATCCAGTAATGGTGATACGACACCATGCTCATCAGCACTGCATCGTTCATTTTGCGTGACGCCAATGCGTTGTCCTGCAGGGATCAGGTAGATATACACCAGGCGCAGTTGTTCCGCGGCAACAGGTGTTGGATGGCTCGCGAGGGTCCGGTAAGGCTGCGTCGTACTGTTTCGCAGGTGAACCCCGGGAGGACAGGTGCAGGCGTCCAGGGGCAGAGGATGCTGAAGAGGAAAGGTGCGCTGGCATATATGGCACATCATCCTCTTGCACGATTCCGGCTTGCGGGATGCGGAAGGATCTGAATAAGCGCAAAAGGTGTTTTATGTACAAAAGCTTAACCAGTCCTACGGTGCGAGAATAAGAGAAAACGAACGGCGGGCAAAAGGAAGATGAAGTCAAAGCCAACACGGAGGAATCGAAGTGGCGCGCCATTGGGAAGCGGTGAGTTCGCCGGAGACACGGCTGGCCGCCTGTCGCTTCGCTCTGCCGCTTTCCAAGGCTCCCCTCCGTCCCCTCTTCCTAGTGGCTTGTACCCTCTCCCTCTCACTGGGTCTCCCCTCATCCCGCCCCCACACCCCGTGATCCTCCTGCTCACCCTCTCGCACCGACAGTCCGACACCCCTGCACCCCTCCTGTCTCCCCTTTACCTGCGCCAGAAGCCACGCTCTGTCTTCCACTGTCTTCTTCATACAGGGTGTCCGCGAAAGAGCGTCTACGAAGAGAACCCAATGGATCTTACGCAATTCTTGGATGCTGCGGGTTAGGGTCCAAGCATGGAATTCGCTGGGGATCTCTTCATTATCAGGAAAGCGTCATTGTTGGGTTCTTGCTCACCCATGAAAAATCCGTATTGACTCTGATACTTGTATTACCTATGGACAGTAATTTGAATTGGAAGAAAAGAAATTTAATTGAATAGGCTTTATTTTTCTTGGTCTATATAAATAATCACTTTGCATCGATCCAAAGGTCTGATCATCTTTTCATTTGGTCACCTGGTTCTGTTTATACAGAGCGCTTGTAATTATTTATTGGCTGCTTGATGAGAATAGATCATCTAGCAGTTTCTTATCTTGTCATGATGATTATCGACAATGTGTTCAGGGTTAACGATCGTCAAACGGTTTGAATATCTTGACTACCGTTTAACCTCCATCCTGATGAATATCCTTCCTTACCTGGTGCAGGCTGATGCTCCTCGTCCTGTTCCTTAATGGTATCCACTCCCGGTCGTTCGGATAACTTGTTGTACGACTTGTCAGATCGATCTGGCGAGGTATAGCTATCTACTCCTGGTTACCAACGGTGATGGACCTCCTACCGTCAAGGAGTCAGACCTCCTGGTGCAAACGGCACCTCTTGACCTCATAGATGAGCTGCAAGAATCTCATGACCTCTACGTACCTTACTTGATACCGATGCATATACAGGATCCTCTACTCGTAAGGAGGATCGGCTAACAATAAGATTTATACCCTCCTGCGATTTTACCCTGGTAAGGATTGCACCTAAAGGAACGATACGCCCAGGTGCATTCGTATGTTGTTGGCAGAACTGCTTTAGCCCGTTTGACCTGCTGCAAAAATTCATTATATACAGGGTGTTCAATTCTGCCTGTATACTCTATCCTGCTATAAATATCAATATATGTCATACTAAACGTAAAGATGAACGAAATTTAAATTTCGTATACCAGGGATCACCCTGTAGATGATGTTTCTGTCGTTTTCAAAGTTCATTCCAAGTACTCCACCAGCAATAGCAGCAACAACAAGCGAAGCACTCTTGCAGAGTGCCGCTGTTAGCGCATCGCACTATGACTAATTATGAAGACTCCCCCTCGGCCCCGTACTCTCTCCCCGCCTTTATCCATCGTCTTCTTCACCTCTCCTACCCTCACCACCTCCTACTCCATCGTGTCGTCCGCTTGCTACCCGCCGACCGAGTCATTGTTCCTTTCCACTTCTGTTTTTACCTGGGTATACACGGCCGCGGCGACAGGAATCGAATCACCGTGCGATAATGCCGGTTCCTGCTTCTGCTTCGGCGGCTTCTCGCTTTCGGTTTAGGGGGAACTAATGTCCGCCTTCCGCTTTTAACGGGTAGGAGAACGTCTCCTAGGAAAGCGTAAAAATTGAAACGAATGCGTGATAAGGAAAAAGCAAAAAAATAAAAGTAGGCATAAAAACATCACTTACCCAAATAACTTCTTTGTTTTGTCCAGACTTATCTCAGATCTGTAGATTGCATCTCTTGTGGCGTCTCTTTTAAACGGAATGAAATCATCGGCCATTTTTTTTTAGAATCTAGGAGAGTAATTTGAAGCGTGATTACAATGGCTTGTATGTAAGTAAATTTTAATTATCAAGTCATTAGGTCAGGTCTGTTTCCTTTGGACGTTTTTCCTTTACTTTTTCTAGTATTTCTGTTTATCTCTGTTTCACTGCCGTTTTGAGTAATTAATAGAAATTTATTTATCATGCTTTCGCAAAGGTAGATTCTTATGCACTGTATGTGTATATGACCTTTTAATGCGAGCGAATTTTTCACTTTATTCTGCGAAACCGTTAATTACGTACGACATATACAATCGTGGCTTACCTCCATTGTTTTGCGCGGGATTGCTGGAATCTTTTAACGACCGCAGATGAGGATTCGTAGGAGGGTCTAGAGCGCAAGTAGACACGGAAGGTAGGAGCATCCTGTGTCGTGGGACCCCCCTTCACGCTCTGCTGATTTTACAGCGTAACGCTGATTTCATAAGTATCCTTTCTTTTCCACGGATGTTCTTTCTAGAAAAATTATTCGACGCGATGCGAAGGACCGTCAACGCCGTGTTTTGCCGGTACGACACGCCAGCTGGATTCAAGAGAACAATTTTGGAAATCGAGTTCACGACGAACTGAAAGCACCTGCCGATTTTCATTACACATTATTATTCATTATTCTTACGCTTGTGTTCGTATACACTTGTCATTAGTTTGCCTTTGTAGGTTAGGTACTGAAACTTCAAATTTTGTGCGTAACTTTAAGTTATTTCAATTTGATTTTAAGGGTACTCGGATAGAAGGTAGGTTACTTACGAATATTAATAGCTATGTATTAATCTTTAGCTGGACTTTCCATTAGCAGGGACTGACAGATACGAAAGGTATAAAGATAAATACCCTTGGTATATATTTGAGAAATAATTACATGCACCATTTGTCAGGATGCAAATTGTAACAGGTAATGTCACTGAATAATTTCTTCTTAAATTATTGCACTTTAACGAATAGATGGCTTCTAGTGGGAAGTAATTTCGCCATCTGCCGTCAAGCTAGCATTTCTAACTTATGAAAATATCTTCGGTTAATAATATCCCCCAAAAAACACTTACGTGTAAAAAACTACGCCAAGTACAGGAGTGCTGTGTATTCCTCTAATAAAAAGTATTGATATCAGATTATCGTGGCCAAGTACATAAGTCACTACATGTTTGCCTATTATATGATCTAGCACTGGCCCATCATTTTAATTGTTTTTTCAAAATTTCCTATAACGTTTTCACTACTCTTTTACATTACTACTGTTTCTCGTAGTTGATTATGAATTAATGATTATTTAATAATTAATAAAACTTTAGCTGATTCCTTATCGAGTACTACTTGGCGGGTCCATGCATTTCTTGATATAAATTTGCGTTCATTATGCCAGTTATTAATCTCAAAACCAATGTCAACTTTCTATATAGAGCTTATTAACGATAACTCGTTAATAATAATCACGGTAAAATCTTAATAACAAACATATAATTTTAGGATACTATTAGCACGTTCAAAGTAAGTACTTTGGAATTACTGGCACGGACCCGCCAAGTAGTACTCGATAAGGAATCAGCTAAAGTTTTATTAATTATTAAATAATCATTAATTCATAATCAACTACGAGAAACAGTAGTAATGTAAAAGAGTAGTGAAAACGTTATAGGAAATTTTGAAAAAACAATTAAAATGATGGGCCAGTGCTAGATCATATAATAGGCAAACATGTAGTGACTTATGTACTTGGCCACGATAATCTGATATCAATACTTTTTATTAGAGGAATACACAGCACTCCTGTACTTGGCGTAGTTTTTTACACGTAAGTGTTTTTTGGGGGATATCACAAGTTTTTGTTGCTCAACGGGACATAGAAGTTTTAAGCACAGAAATCTATATTGTCACAGACATAAAATGTAAATGCATTATGATGTTGCTAATCAGACAAATATATTGCGTTGTTGAAAATGTTTAATGGCATATAAATTTAATTTGTAAGTCCCTTTTTCTAGAAATGCATAAAAACATATACAAATTTTTAAAGAAAATGTAATCTTCAATGCATATAAGCGTCGTTAATAGTGTCCAGCTTGTTGAAGTCGTGTGGTAAACATAAGAGAGGAGACTGTGCTGCATTATTTGAGGCCTTGTACCTCAGGCCGTGCGAACATCAAAGAGGATACTATAGTTTGAGCGAAGCGCCACAGCTTGTTGCACACTTTTCTGGACTTCTGCGTCCTACACTTAGGTACAAGAAACTACGGAGCGGAAAACCCTGGACTTCCACATCCAACACCTGGACACAGGAAACTACGGAGCGGAATACCTGGACACCCTGAACTTCCACATCCGACACCTAGATACAAGAAACTACGGAGCGGAACATCCGGACACCCTGGACTTCCACATCCGACACCTAGATGCAGAAAACTACGAAGGGGAATGTCTGGATACCCTGGAATTCCACATCCAGTACCTAGATACAAGAAACTACGGCGCGGAATACCTGGACACCCTGGAATTCCACATCCAGTACCTAGATACAAGAAACTACGGCGCGGAATACCTGGACACCCTGAACTTCCACATCCGACACCTAGATACAGAAAACTACGAAGGGGAATGTCTGGATACCCTGGAATTCCACATCCAGTACCTAGATACAAGAAACTACGAAGCGGAATACCTGGACACCCTGGACTTCCACATCCAGTACCTAGATACAAGAAACTACGGAGCGGAAAACCTGGACACCCTGGACTTCCACATCCAGTACCTAGATACAAGAAACTACGGAGCGGAATACCTGGACACCCTGAACTTCCACATCCGACACCTAGATACAGAAAACTACGAAGCGGAATACCTGGACACCTTGGACTTCCACATCCGACACCTAGATACAGAAAACTACGAAGCGGAGTACCTGGATACCCTGGAATTCCTCATCCAGTACCTAGATACAAGAAACTACGGAGCGGAATACCTGGACACCCTGAACTTCCACATCCGACACCTAGATACAGAAAACTACGAAGCGGAATACCTGGACACCTTGGACTTCCACATCCGACACCTAGATACAGAAAACTACGAAGCGGAATACTTGGACACCCTGGACTTCCACATCCGACACCTAGATACAGAAAACTACGAAGCGGAATACTTGGACACCCTGGACTTCCACATCCGACACCTAGATACAGAAAACTACGAAGCGGAATACCTGGACACCCTAGACTTCCACATCCAGTACCTAGATACAAGAAACTACGGAGCGGAACATCCGGACACCCTGGACTTCCACATCCGACACCTAGATGCAGAAAACTACGAAGCGGAATACCTGGACACCCTGGACTTCCACATCCGACACCTAGATACAGAAAACTACGAAGCGGAATACTTGGACACCCTGGACTTCCACATCCGACACCTAGATACAGAAAACTACGAAGCGGAATACTTGGACACCCTGGACTTCCACATCCGACACCTAGAAACAGAAAACTACGAAGCGGAATACCTGGACACCCTAGACTTCCACATCCAGTACCTAGATACAAGAAACTACGGAGCGGAACATCCGGACACCCTGGACTTCCACATCCGACACCTAGATGCAGAAAACTACGAAGCGGAATACCTGGACACCCTGGACTTCCACATCCGACACCTAGATACAGAAAACTACGAAGCGGAATACTTGGACACCCTGGAATGCCACATCCGACACCTAGATACAGAAAACTACGAAACGGAATACCTGGACACCCTAGACTTCCACATCCAGTACCTAGATACAAGAAACTACGGAGCGGAACATCCGGACACCCTGGACTTCCACATCCGACACCTAGATGCAGAAATCTACGAAGCGGAATACCTGGACACCCTGGACTTCCACATCCGACACCTAGATACAGAAAACTACGAAGCGGATTACTTGGACACCCTGGACTTCCACATCCGACACCTAGATACAGAAAACTACGAAGCGGAATACTTGGACACCCTGGACTTCCACATCCGACACCTAGATACAGAAAACTACGAAGCGGAATACCTGGACACCTTAGACTTCCACATCCAGTACCTAGATACAAGAAACTACGGAGCGGAACATCCGGACACCCTGGACTTCCACATCCGACACCTAGATGCAGAAAACTACGAAGCGGAATACCTGGACACCCTGGACTTCCACATCCGACACCTAGATACAGAAAACTACGAAGCGGAATACTTGGACACCCTGGACTTCCACATCCGACACCTAGATACAGAAAACTACGAAGCGGAATACCTGGACACCCTGGACTTCCACGTCGGCCATCTAGATATAGAAAACTACGAAGCAGAACAGTTGGACAATCTGTCACCTAAAATACGAGAAATTATGCCAAAGCACACATATACATAAACCCATATACGCGCGCTGCACATGAATGCTATTAAAAACTGGATAATTCTATACTGTTGTGAAAGCACCCTTATACTAACTGGAAATTCGGTATGAACGGTAGCTTCACTTATAAAATGTATTTGATTGTATTGTGTATTCGTAAATTACTACCACCATACAGAGTACAAATAGGTAAAGAAGGCACAGCAGTCAGCGCCATCTGTCGTGTAAAAAATGCGATGGACGTGCGAAGACGACGACGACGACGACGACGACGACGACGACGACGACGACGACGACGATGACGACGACGACGGAACTGAAATAAAATCATCTCGCTCGCCATCTCAATACACCCTGATCTCGTATACTAATCGTATTGAACGTGGTGGCAATCAATTCAGGACCCTCAATTCCTATAGTGAATGTATCAATAACTTTTTCTCATGTATAGCGGTTAATAAGATATTTCGTTCCAAACACAGGTATAAGAGTTGACTCAAGTAAAGAGTCTCGGCGAGCTGCGCCCTGTACAGCCGGTTGCCTGTACTTGGCGCGAGACTCGACCGAGTCTCTTGATCTCGGCGAGCTGCGCCCTGTACAGCCGGTTGCCTGTACTTGGCGCGAGACTCGACCGAGTCTCTTGATTACTTTTATGAAACTTTATTGACTGATGATAAGTACCGGGTTTAGTACTGCTTGGTGCTGCCATGTAAAACTGGGTATCGCTGACTTCAGTAAATCGAATTACCGACTGAAATACCGACTTTACGAATGTATCGTTGGATGATGCAGGCAGACTATAAAACAAAATATCAATCAACGGGAAAATTACGCATGCAAAACTTCAATTGTTGTTATTTACATTCGCAGCTTCAAAAATTCGTTTTTGAAGTGTAACTCGAAAAGGATAAATATTGTATATTGCGAAAAAACATGAAAATGATTGAATTTTTAGTGAATTCAATGGATTATTTATACATCTGGACTTTTTTTCTATGTGAGTTTGCTGTTTTTTGCTCATGTCCGTAGACATGACATTTTTAAATTGTAAATAATCCGTTAAAAAATCTTCAATCGTCTATGGTGGAAATAACTTTAATGCCAATTGGTGTATATCTATTTTTAGCGTCTTCCCTGGCGTGGAATCATGACCGCACATGCGTCCCACGGCTAAAGAGCTCGTTCAGCGTTTTCCTTTGACGTTTAGAAATAGTTTTGAAACGCTTCGCCAGCATTAAAAAAACTGTCTCTCTGTTCCGGCATACTTGTGCCGTTCGTCGTTCTGGTAAATTGTGACTGTTGCTACGTTGTTTGCAACAAATTATAGTTATCTTTTGCAGTGAAAGAGGAATATTTTTGAGTCCTCTGTGTCGTACAATTTTTATTACATATCATTTATAAAACACTATTATTAATTTTACACAAGTATACTCAATGCGGAAGATAGTAAATCTGAGATAATTATTAGAAAAGACAATTTTGTATTATCAAAATAATTGTAATTAATTTTTCTCCGTGTTTTCAAACATTGGTAACTACTTGGTTTACATTAAATTCGAAATACTAAAATTGGTTTGTTTCTGATAGTTTATCAAAAAACTTTTTCATTCGATTCATCGATTTCTGTAGTCTGCTTTTTTCCTGAGTTTCCTCTATGAAGTTTGACAATTTTTCAGTGCTTTAAGGTTATAAGTCAAATCGCTTCATTCTTGAATTTGTATCATTTTTAAAGGTTCACTTAAAAGGATCAATGAGAATGCAACCCTTAACTCAAAATCGCTTGCTGTTCGTCGTTGTATTCATTTTTGGAGCTTTTGCGGAATGTTATGCTGCATCGGCTCATATTCACACTCATCATTATACCAAAGGAGAAGGAAATGAAAGAACCGTTGACGGTGCCTTCAGTCCTCGCGATAGCGATCATTATATAGATGGAGAACATCGTCAGGAATTTGATCACGAAGCTATTCTTGGTATAATTATAAAATAGAATTATAAATATAGCTCTTTACTTTTTTACATTCTAAAGATTTTATAACTTGATTGATCTTTCCAGGAAGTGTTAAAGAAGCAGAAGAATTTGACAAACTTCCTATTGAGGAATCTAAACGACGACTTCAAATACTTTTAACTAAAATGGATTTAAATAATGACAAATTCATTGAAAGAAATGAACTAAAAGCTTGGATTTTACGTTCGTTTAGGTAAGGTATAAGGATGCTCATGTGTTACGGTGTGATCAATTTTATGGTATAATTTACTTTTTATTATGAACAGTATGTTGTCTACTGAAGAATCTCAAGATCGATTAGATGATGCAGATTCTGACGAAGATGGAAGAGTAACCTGGGATGAAATTCTTCAAGATACTTATGGATCTGATCCTGAAGACATAGCATTAGATGACAAGCTCATACAGGATGACAAAGAAACGTTTGAAGCTGCTGATCTTGACAAGGATGGATATTTGGATTCTGAAGAATTCAAGGCTTACACACATCCTGAGGAAACACCTAGAATGTTTCCTCTATTACTCAAACAAGCTTTAGAAGATAAGGATACCGACAAGGATGGCTCTGTGAGCTTCCAAGAATTTTTAGGTGACAGAGCTAGAGGCGAGGATAAAGAATGGCTTCTAATTGAAAAAGATAAGTTTGATCATGAACATGACAAAAATGGAGATGGTAGACTGGATGCAGATGAAATCCTCAGTTGGCTTGTACCGAGCAACGAGTATGTATTTTACAAACTTTATTTTTTTCATATCATGTGTGCGAATCAATTCTATAACTGCAATAATACAACAAATATTTGTATCCCATACAAAGTATTTTACGTGTGTGTCTCAATTTGTTAACAGGGATATTGCATCTGACGAAGTGGATCATCTATTTGCTGCATCGGATGATGATCATGACAACAGATTATCCTTCGAAGAAATTTTAGAACATCATGATGCTTTTGTTGGCAGTGAAGCTACTGACTATGGTGATCATTTACAAGACATTGAACGCTTTACTGACGAACTTTGAGATTAAGCTGAGAAATCTGTCATTTCGACATGTTTGATATACTAAAGGTTTCGCTGAAGCACAAACATTTGAAGGCATTTATGATGTTTTTTTCACTGCTCTTTTTTTCCTATTATTACGGTGTTCTATTCCTTGGCGCATGTTTTAATTACAATTATTGAACGATTAGATGTTCCAATGACGCTATAAATCGTACAAAGACCCTGCCATTACTTTTCATTCGCTTTTTGTCAAGTCAAAAAACGTCATATTCATCATCGTCTTCCAACTCGAACAAATACTTCGTGCCATCAATAACTTTAGTCGATAGTACATTTTACGTATGAAAAATTGTCTTAAGATTCTTAAGTTATTACAAACTCTTACTCAGTTTTGTTTTTATGTTAAGATATTTTACTACTTATCAATCATTTACGTAATTATTTGTGTTACGTCGAATGATTGCAATTTAATCATGCACATCCTTCATTATTGTACCGTTACTAGAGTTATTTATTTCATTACAAGAATCGAATAACTTTTAATGTCAACGTAACGAAAATGCCAATCGCAGTAAATATTGCGTGTGTTTTAAGAATGCAAGTAATTATTCGTTCATGTACATCACTTTTCCAATAAAATAATTCAGATCATAATATCACGAAATTATTATGAACTTATTTTGTGGTTTATCTTATTTAATTAAATATTCATATAATATTTATATATATTGAATTATATTAGACAGTTATTGCTTCGATGAAGTATAACATCATTCAAACAGTTATTGTCTGAAATATCATTAAATGATAAATGTAACTTACTAATGTAAACAGCCATACTCAACAATCTATCATTAATGACCTTATTGGAAACTGTGAAGTTTAATCCAAAGACTTTTATTGTATTTTCTTAGTGCTGAGCAATGCCTAATCAGGGTAATACCGAAAGTTAGTTATTTCATTTAAGAAATTGTCTTCTGATAAATCTCCAGCAAGTGTGACTAATCATTCTTTAATCTTGCATACATAAAGTTATATAAAATTATGGAAAATATAAACAACAAGAAGAAGAGCATCGAAGAGAAAGTCGTTGATAGTTTGAAAAAACAAGGTAAACAGAATATAACATTCTATTGCTGCTTAAACTTTGTTGAAAACGTAATACCTAATTGTAAATATATTAAACTATCATTCTGTAGATTATTCATTAAATGCAACAAATGCGTATGGTAATAATATATTGCACACCAGTGCTACGAATGGATGCAATGAAATTATTAAAGAAATTATAAAGAAGCCATGTCGTCTCGATCAGAAAAACAAATTTGGTTGGACACCATTGATGCAAGCTATTCGTAACAAAAATGTTGAAACAGTAAAGTTGTTATTGAAAAATAATTCAAATGTTAATGAATCTACATACCTAGGTACTTATAATTATGATATAGACCACGTTGTAAGCTGATTAGGTTTTTGGGAATATAATTAAGTATATTGTCATCTAAATTTTCACAGGCATGTCGGTGCTGGGATTGGCAGCTGCCATAAGTGAAGAAATGTTTGACATCATATACAAAGCTTGTCCATCTGCATTGCAAACTGCTGCAAATGATGATATAAGCCCCTTGTGCATTGCAGCAATGAAAAATGACAAACATTTTTTTTTTAAACTGTTACGCCTAGGTCTGGATCCCAAAAAAGCAAGTAAGGTGGTTTGATTCTTCTGAGTATTTTGTATTTTGAAAAGAGATTTAATTTTTTGAACATCATAAAACAGATGAATATACACATTTGATGATGCGACAGTCTACAGTGCCGGAAATAGCGTCATTAGCCATACAATATGACTTCATAGAAAATTATTGGAGTGATCAGTCTGACAATATTGATGTTTTTGAGAATGAGAATGAGGCTGAGGACGAGGAAGTTGTTAATAAGGAAAATAATCGAATTCTCCAAAAAAATCTGACGAATTTGTATAGTTCGCATTATAAAAATTATATTAAAAACGCAGAGAAATGTTCTATTAAGAACGCAGCTTCGCCAAAAATATTAATCTCACACAGTAATGATGAAAAAAACGACTTTAACTTTTCCAACACGTTAACTGCACAAAAACCATCAAAGTGTTGTACACCCCTTAAATTAAACTTACTGTCAGTACAAGGGATTTCAGGATTCGATTGTAGGAGTCAAATATCACCTAATTTGACATATAACTGTGATGCTGGATTTCCACGATCTCCTAAATACAATTTCTCTGGAAATGATAATTTTTATTGCCAAAGCAATGTTTCTCCAAGAATTATTTATACGACTCATGACTTGAATGATCACATGGAGACTGATAACAAATTTCAAGAAAAGGTTTCCTCACCTTTTGCAACATTTTTGCAAAGGTACGTCTAATACTGTTTTCTCTTAAAGTATAAACGTTTCCGTTCCACTTAGCATCTGTACTTTAATTATCTTTTGTTTTAGGATTGAAATTCTTCGTCCTGCGGATTTAAAAATCCAAGATTCTTGTGACGATCCTAATGGTACTCTCACCTTCTCGCCTGAATTCAGTCCAACTCGTTCTCCTAATGTGCCTGATGATATTAATGATCAAGATGCTGTATTTTCTCATAATACTCCTACTCCACCACGTTATACGACCCCACCACGTGGGATGCTTTTTAATCCGGAACAAGCCGAAATGGTACTTTTATTAAAACGTTATGGACTGAGTCATCATGTCCCAATATTTCTTAAACAGGAGGTGAGATTTATTTCTACGAAAAAGCTGACAAAATCAATTTTCTAAAATATATTTATAAAATCGTATACTTGTTACACGTATTAATTAATTTACAGGTGGATTTTGACCTTTTTTTGACTCTCAATGATAATGACTTACAGGAAATTGGAATTGAACATAAGACAGACCGCGAAGCCCTGCTTAAAGTAATTAACGACTATAACATAACAGATAATTAGGAATAGAACAATTTAAATATTGTGACGTTTTTTAATATTTATTTTTATGTCATGAATATTGTTGAATTATTTGTGTTTATGATTGACCATTACTTTTTAATTATACTTACTGAAAAATTATTTTTTATACAATGATGATATATATTTATAATTTCAAATTTTTCAATATTAGTGAAGTTTTAGAAAATTGTACAAAATGTTTAAATAACTGTCGCTATAACATATTAGGATTATTAAATATATGACTATCTTATAACTTAAGCCGCTCCGTTAGAAGTTGCGTATTTTTTACATGTGAAATTATTACCCTAATTAAGCTAGATTTTCGATCTTGTAATTTAAACGGAATGCAACGTTCCTTTAGCCAGTTTCTTAACTCGGCTACGGTTAACTGATCGAGTTTATTCTGTTTTGCCAAGTCTTCTATACTGATATTTCGACTCACCTCCATTCTCCTCTTCTTGGTCTGATTATCCTATTAGGAATAATTAACATGTATTCCCAATATTTCACATCTATTAAAATTTAATTCTTATATTGAACGTACCAGTAGCATTTCTTGACTTTGTTTCTGCGACTGACTATCGTCTCTGCTTTCACATGAGGCCATGTTGAATGATTCAAATTCTCTCTAGAAAAAAATTATTTTAATACAAATTTCCAAAATTAAAGCCAGATTGGTACGTAGAAATATTTACTTTGTTACTCGTACTGGCTGGATGTTGAACCGATTTTTGCTCTTTAAAAAAATATGTTATCAACTGCTTACTTTCTATCGTGTTTAAACTGTTCATTTGATTTTGCGATGAATCAATTTGAGATTGTTTCAGTATTCGTTTTGCTATCGGCTCGTTTAACTCAATTTGACGATTCCTCGGTAATTGTGATTCACATTGATTGGCTGTTTGTGAATAATTTGTAGTCTGGGATGATATTTCCAATTTTTTCACAGAATTTACTTTTTGACTTTTCCATTCGTATTTCGGAAGAACTTCTTGACAGTACAATTCCTTGTTACCTTTAGAGCTATTGTTATTTATAGTATCAATATTACATTCATTCTTTCGATAATTTGAATATTTATCATTTATCCAAATTTTCTTCGAATCCAAATTTGCATCCATCAGGCATGGAGTTTTGAATATATCAATTGCCTCCTGCGTTATACTTCCACGCAGACTTTGAGTTGGTGACATTAAACCACTGATATTTCTGCACAGTTCATTAGCATAAGTGTCGGAAAATGTTAAATTAACTGTTGACTCTACAGCATTTGATGAAGTTGACGCACAATTCCATGTTGGATTAGATTCTGATTGCAGAGTCGCAATATTTTTATTAGTTGTTAACAACAATTCCTGTAAAAGTAGTGACAAAAGTGAAGCTGTAGAAAAATTTGTAAAAAAATATTATTCACCTTAGTGTTTAACAAATTGCGACCACGATTTATCCATATTCGTGTTCCACACACGCTTGTTATCTTTTTCATAAAATTCTGCGCAAATCGATCGGCGATAATTTCCGGTTTTCCATTGCGAAGAATCTTTAAAGAATTTGCCAGACAAACGTTGGGATACGTGAAAGTGTTGCTTTGAGCAATTGGGAAGTGGATTTCGTAATATATGATTCCTTCCTCTACTTTTGGTAATCGATAGCCGTGCTATAAAGTTAAGAGTTCAATCAACCAAATGATATTATTCATATAAATAATAATTATTGTTAACTATGTACAGTACCATATTTTTCCAATGTCTTCGCAGCTCGTCGTAATTTTTGAAGGGACAAGTTTTTGGTATTTGCTTGGAAACCGAAATGACCATACCTCTTTTCATACTGTTTTTATAAAAATATAAATTTACAATAAAATTGTATTTATTAGGAGATAATTATCGTGAAAAAAGAGACCTGGGCAATACGTGAACCCATGGATGTCCAAATGGTTTTAAATCAATGGAACCCTTTGGATCTGCCATGAATTCTATTAAAAGATTCTGCGGTAAACAAATATCTTCCAACATCACTGGTGATTTTTTGATACGTGTTGCTCGCAACTCCACGCAAAGTTCCTGGTCTGAAATAGTTAATAATATTTAAACAAGAAAATTTGTTATCTATTTTATATTTATTTTTTGCACTTAAATACCATTAATGAAGAGATCCATTATTATCCCGTCACTTCCTTCTGTATGCGTGAGAAAATCTCGTCCGTGTAATAAAAAACGATCAACTTTATTCCAGTCTGGTGATATTTTGAATAATATCGTACATTGGAGAGCAGCTTTATAGATATCAGCAGTAACTGGTTTCCGTTCAGTTATCTGTATCATTTAAAAAATATAATTTTATTATGATTTATCATGGCGATCCAATATGACAATAAAATATTAACATAAAGCTCGAATAAATTTATAGTAACCAGTATATTTATAGATCTGAGAATGGCCTGCATTCTTTTGGTTTCATAAAAATCATTGGTTGTTATAACGCATATGGTGCCTCTACTGCCGTATAACGGTGACGCGATTACTTCCGGCATCATATAAATAATTAATCTGTAAATCATAATTAATGATTCGAATAAAAACAACGTTGAAAAGCAAGCATCGTACATTTCATGCAATTGTAAAGCTTCATTATATAATACTGTAGACTATTTCATTGTTAACAGGGATTCGAATCAAATTTTTTACCTGCACTTCATTGTTTGCCAATGATAATGTGACTTTGCCGAAGAATCATAAACTTCGTGAATATTTATCTGACACATGACGCAACATAACTCGCTAATACGTGGTGTAGAAGCGTACAGGGTAGTTTCCAAATTTATGTTATCCAATTTTTCGAAATTCTTATTGTCAGAATTACGATTTATAACGCGGGCCATTTCAATTGAATTTTTACTACTGGCCGTTTCAACAATGACGCTTCTACAACCTTTTTCAAAATTATTACCAATGGTTAGTGAAAACAGTTCCCTAGCTGCGTCGCAAGCTAGGGAATTTGACGGATTTTTATTGGCACGCGTGGTTATTCCTTACCCTTCTACGATTTCTATAATTTCGTAGCATTCCTTGGTGACTCTTAGTTGCTGTACAGGATAAATCGTCTTTAAAGCTTCTCTTAATTTTCTTTGTGAACATTGTGGTTTTTATTGCTGTTCAAACGCTTCTTATCGCTTTCATAACAGGTAAGGATATTAAGGAATTGTAAAATACACGAATATTCATATGGTAGAAGTGTTTTCTTTTTTGGTTGAGTATGGGGCCTCGCCCTTAGCACCTCCATTTTGTTTCGTATGACGATCAATAACTGACAAGATTTCATTTTGTGTTTCCACGTCAATCTAGCTTTCTGTAGTTTGTAATTAGATATCTTTTGATAAAGATTTTATAACGGGCTTGTATAAGAAGTAATTATTAAATAATTTTTGTTTAGAACTGAGGTCCATGAGGTTGACAAGTAATAATTTGGTTTCATTATTTCTTTCCAGATCAATCATGCAGATCTTTGTGAAGACCCTTACAGGAAAAACAATCACCCTCGAGGTTGAAGCTTCTGATACAATTGAAAATGTCAAGGCCAAGATCCAGGACAAAGAAGGCATTCCACCTGATCAGCAGCGATTGATCTTTGCTGGCAAGCAGCTTGAAGATGGCAGAACGCTTTCCGATTACAATATCCAGAAAGAATCAACGCTTCATTTGGTTTTGAGACTTCGTGGAGGCATGCAGATTTTTGTTAAGACCTTAACAGGGAAAACTATCACTCTCGAAGTCGAAGCTTCAGATACTATTGAAAATGTTAAAGCTAAGATCCAAGATAAAGAAGGTATTCCTCCAGATCAGCAACGTTTGATCTTTGCTGGTAAACAACTCGAAGACGGCAGGACACTCTCCGACTACAACATCCAAAAGGAATCTACTCTTCACTTAGTTCTTCGACTTCGTGGAGGTATGCAGATCTTCGTGAAGACTCTGACTGGGAAAACCATTACATTAGAAGTAGAAGCTTCAGATACGATTGAAAATGTCAAGGCCAAAATTCAGGACAAAGAAGGCATTCCTCCAGATCAGCAACGTTTGATTTTTGCTGGTAAACAACTAGAAGATGGCAGAACACTCTCCGACTACAACATCCAAAAGGAATCTACTCTTCACTTAGTTCTTCGACTTCGTGGAGGCATGCAGATTTTCGTGAAGACTCTGACTGGGAAGACCATTACATTAGAAGTAGAAGCTTCAGATACAATTGAGAATGTCAAGGCCAAGATCCAGGACAAAGAAGGCATTCCACCTGACCAGCAGCGATTGATCTTTGCTGGCAAGCAGCTTGAAGATGGAAGAACGCTTTCCGATTACAATATCCAGAAAGAATCAACGCTTCATTTGGTTTTGAGACTTCGCGGAGGCATGCAGATTTTTGTTAAGACCTTAACAGGAAAAACTATCACTCTCGAAGTCGAAGCTTCAGATACTATTGAAAATGTTAAAGCTAAGATCCAAGATAAAGAAGGCATTCCTCCAGATCAGCAACGTTTGATCTTTGCTGGTAAACAACTAGAAGATGGCAGGACACTCTCCGACTACAACATCCAAAAGGAATCTACTCTTCACTTAGTTCTTCGACTTCGTGGAGGCATGCAGATTTTCGTGAAGACTCTCACTGGGAAAACTATCACTCTGGAAGTTGAAGCTTCAGATACGATTGAAAATGTCAAGGCCAAAATTCAAGACAAAGAAGGCATTCCTCCAGATCAGCAACGTTTGATCTTTGCTGGTAAGCAACTCGAAGACGGCAGGACACTCTCCGACTACAACATCCAAAAGGAATCTACTCTTCACTTAGTTCTTCGACTTCGTGGAGGTATGCAGATCTTCGTGAAGACTCTGACTGGGAAGACCATTACATTAGAAGTAGAAGCTTCAGATACGATTGAGAATGTCAAGGCCAAAATTCAAGACAAAGAAGGCATCCCACCAGATCAACAGCGTTTGATCTTCGCTGGTAAACAACTTGAAGATGGACGCACGCTATCAGACTACAATATCCAAAAGGAATCTACTCTTCACTTAGTCCTTCGACTTCGTGGAGGCATGCAGATCTTCGTGAAGACTCTCACTGGGAAAACTATCACTCTGGAAGTTGAAGCTTCGGATACGATTGAAAATGTCAAAGCTAAAATTCAGGACAAAGAAGGCATCCCTCCTGATCAGCAACGTCTAATTTTCGCCGGCAAACAGCTGGAGGACGGAAGGACGCTTTCTGATTATAATATTCAGAAAGAATCAACCCTTCACTTGGTACTTCGTTTGAGGGGTGGAATCTAACTTGGGAAACGAACATTGAGAAAACGTAGTCAAAATTAGTAGTAATGAATGTAGCAGTAGATATTTTTACTTTTGTTTCCACATTGTTAAAAATGTAACATTGATGCTTCGAATGAAAATAAAACATTTAGTTTATGAATTTCGTTACAATTATTTTTAACCCTCCTACAAAAATTAATGTTATACAAAAATATTGAGATCGTAAAAGTACTCAATTTTATTGGTCATTTCATAAATGCGTTTTCATAAATTAAACGTTATAACAGCATAGATTGTGGTAGATGTCGATGTCGCATCAAATGTTAAATTTATTCGTTCAAGGGAAGTCTCATTATGTAACACTGTTTGGGAGTTTGATGCAATATATATTTTGGATATTTTATTGTGCAATTATTTTTACAAAACACAACAATGCGGTTCAGTGGCATATTCCATTATTTTTATAGTTACGTTTAATCGGTAAAGTTTATCGAAAATTTTTTGCTTTATTTCATATATGAGAGACCGGGGATATCTGGTACAGCGAACGCTGTTTTTATAATCACCGTTCGGGAAAATAGCTATCAACAGCTGTACTTTTTATATTTTTGATTGAAATTTAGAGGAGATATTCTCAAAAGACGATTCTGAAAGCATTTTAATTATTTAATAAAACTCAATTTTACTTACAATAAAAATTCGTCAACTTTTATTTAATATCAAGCCTATCACAGCTATGCAATCCATTAATACAGATACAAACATTCTCAAATAAACCAAAGTTAAAATTTGTCCCAGCTAAATTATATTTTATTCAATCAATTTGCTTCAACGTAAAAATAGCTCTTTTAAAAAATTTAAAATCCATTAACGTAAAGCTTCATTTTGCTTTATTCATGAAACACCGTATAGATACGTTATAATCTGTGTACTCGCAGCTACAGAAAAACCGTAGAGGCGTAAAATCTTTTAATACTGTAGCATTAAATAAAAGTATAGAACGTAAGTAATGGAATTTTAAAAAATGTTGCTCGACAAGCCTAACTTAATATTCAACCAATAATGAATATAACATAAAGAGTCGGTTGCAAATTGGATTTTCGATAAGAACAGTCTACTCAAATATCTTTGGTTCGTTCATAACCTTAGTTTTATTATATCGAAGTATTATAAATAGCAGTCGCGAATTGAAGTGTGAAGGTTAATGATTTAATTTATTCTTTGTCTAACTTTTTGTTAATTTTATGAAAATTGGTTCAGGCATACTAATCATTTAAAGAGCTGCGAAATAATTAAATTTAAATTATTCACCCCACGTGCACTTTATACTCTGATTTTATTTGGAAGTTTCTCAGATTCATGACCCAGCCACCCTCGCATTTTCGTGTCACTCGAATTCCTTGGAAGCTTGCCTGGTGCGAGTTTGTCAACGACAGGACGAATCCGCGGAGAAGCACTTTCAGAAACGCTTCCAGGAGACTTTATGATCCGAGCACGGAATCCAAATAGTCTATACGTCGTCGGACAACGACCGTTAGACGATTTAACTTGCAACAAGAATTGCATTAGACTCGACCCAAATCCATACACTAGTGTAATTCAGGAAACAAAGTAAAATTAAATTCAACAGTTCATAATAAAACAATGATCCCTGCATTTCCTTCGCCATCACTCTTCCTTTTTGTCATCCGTTTAACATTGTTCGTTGCAATTTTTTAAAAAATTTCAAAATCAATATATTTACCCAATATTTTTCCAAAAAAGAAAGTTATTCAATGCTAACGTTGATAAGCTATACATTTTTAATTGCACTTTTTATCTACTCAAAATGTCAAATTTTTCACATTTTTACTACTTTCCCGTGTCGTGTGCGCGGAGCCTGTACTTGCTAATGATTATATGTGACGGAAATATTGAAGTATCCATATAATTATTTTCCATTAAACTCGAGGATCATCGTCATCAGCATCATGAGAGATTTGCCACTAGACCAGGACTTCAACGATGCATTGCAAGTGACTATCTGGAGTGGGAACCAGGCCTAGTTCTATGAAACAATGTCATTCATCTTCCACCATGATCCACGCCCGCAGCATCATAGAGGAATTACCAAATAATACACTGTTATCGTCACAGTGCATCGATGCACTAACAAGGTGCAACGGCATTCTAGCCTTGTTATAATATATGGCGTTAACGTGCACTTGCGACGTCATCACTCAGCATTGTCCCACTGATGTATATAACAGATCAAAAAAATATTAATAAAACAAGTATCTACTTATATATATTCCAAGCGTAGAAGATCTCAATAAAAAATAAATCAAGAGTTAGATATTGATTTTTGGGTAATACTAAAAAAAATAAATAAATAAATACCGCAATAATTGTACTGAAGCATATAAGCATATTCGGTGATAACGGATCTAGTAAAAAAAATTAATAACCTTCCACTTGTTAACCGGAAGTATCCAAACTGAGATAACAACGCATTTCCAGAATCCAAATGCATGCTGGAGGAATAACCAGACTTGAATAATTCAGGAAGCGGGAAGCTGCCGACAGTCTTTTTGCCTTTTCGTTGTATTTCCATTTCTTTTTCCCTGAATCCAGAAAACTGCACGTGCCTTTGGCTCATTTCTATGAGGTTAGAATTGCAACGACGTAGTAAAACCGACAAGGATGCTTTCAAGGATGCAGGAGGTTTCTGTTGAAAGACCTAGAAACGTTCCAGAAGCTGCATCGATCCGGTTGTATTTTAAGATGGCATCGTTGACGTGTATGAAATTTGAGGAAATATTTTATATTAGAAATATTCGACACGTATTAGTTCTACGAAAGATTTATTTAGTCGATTTTGTCTCTGCCAGGCAGGCACGAGTATATCCCACGGGAATTTAATCGCTGAAGTATTTCAAACGCGTTCGCTCGACTCGACTACGAATGAACGGGGCTTAAATATCCTGAAGGTATTGCGTGCTGTGGACTGTATGTTATTATTTTGCAGTCGAAGCACATGGGAAATATCGTGAGGTTAAATATGACGAATTGTTGGAAGCTTCTATTGGTCAATTGAAGTCTGATTTTGATTTATTACCTACATTACTTTATGAAGTCTCGCGCATAGTTGTACGTAATGATAGGTAATATAGTACGGACTATTTCGAGAATCTATATAAAAATAAAAATACGAGACATTCTACGCGATAAAAATTAGTTAACAATGTCGGCAGATTTTTTAATTTTTTACTCCAATAGCTAAAGAAATATATACGACAGAGATGCCAGGAATTTCAATTTAATGAGAGTTTCGAATTATTCGGTACATGGAAAATAGAATTGTATGGTCCTTGATAAAAAATGCATTCACATTGGATTCACAATACTTGTTACTCCTTCAATCCGGTCCCTGACGACTAAATACTCAACCACTAATGGTACCGCGTTTCAGAGCTCGAAATTGTATTCCTAGAACGTGATCTTGGAGGAACTGAATTTCCTGGTTGGTAATGGCGTAGTTCGATAGAAAGAAGAGATAAACCAGAGTGAAATTCTTCATAGCATTAAATATTAAAAAGTACGTCTGCGTGAAGTGACTACATTAAAATATATTTTTTCTCGTGCATAGACAAATATTTTAATTAACTTTAAGAAGAAAAACCACCAACCTAATCAGTATTATATTTTAATATTTTTGTGGTACAACGTCCAATTGATGTATCATTACCGTGAAAATTTTCTTCTGGTCAATTTAGTTTCCTTCATTGTCTCCCAGTGGATGGACATTTAATGTCGCTCTGGGTCCGATCCGGTTGATTCACAACTTCTACGCTTGTCTCGAGTCGTCCACTTTTTATCTCATTTTTATTACGAAGTTTTATTAAATTGCTCTCCAGCAGTTGATACACGAGCGTTTACGTGCATGGCGCACGGGAACCACTTAGACAGACTGAAAAATAATATAAATTAATATAAATTAGTTACTGCACGGTGATAAATTATCAAAATATTAAGAAATCCTGAATATATATTTTTGAAAATGACGCAGGTGTCCACCTTGTTTCTTTTTGAAATTGTTAAAGTCCTAAGCAGATACGTGCAAATCATAAGCCTCCGGTTAACATACGAATTCAATTTCTTCGAGTTCAACAATTTCCCGCAGTAGCGCCACTGTCGTTTCCGAAGTAATTCTCCCGTAGGGCGTGTGTCCAGCGCAGAGCCTCGTTGCTCAGGGACAACATGAAAATAAATCTTCTCTCCTGGACCTGCCTACCATTCTCCTACAGTCCTTAAGAGTCAAATCCATGAGAAGGAACATTTGGCACGCTTAACATCGTCTGGTACTGCTGTTTCTGTTAGTTTTTTTTGTTCGATAGTTTTTATGCGAGTTACAGACCATAGGAAATCCGATTAGTCGACATTCCTCGTGCAAAAACAAAACACGTGTTCAGTTTCACTATGAGTGACATCTAACACAATGACAAATAGTATCACACGGAATCCAGTTATATGGTACAGCGTGACGGTACTGGCGGTGGGATAAGGGAGTCCGAGAAAACACAGTGAAATATTAAAACTCAATTTGGTTCAGTGCCGCGCGTGCGACCCGAAGGCTACTCCCGAGTGATTCCAAGCAGATCGCACCGAGCTACCCAAAGGGATATAAAACACAAACTCCAGGAGGGAGATGGAAGCCAGTGGCCGTGGATTCAAAAAACGAAGACGCCGTTGGATGACGTGAGTTGGTTTCACTTCTGTTTTTAATTAATTGGCTGGGTCACGGGCTAACTTCGTACTACAGTCCACTACGATTCTTTTGGCTTTTACAAAAATTACTTTAACCTTATACGTTGTCCCGCGATGCTTGTACGTGTGTTCAAAGATTGTCGGAAAACTTTCCAGTGCATTTTATTTTTATTTGACAAAGTTTAGTTGAGCTTATCACAATTTAAAAAAGTCAACTACTTACTCTTACGTAATGAATCACCCGTTGGTCGACTGCCGTCATTTTCGTTGATACAATTAATCCTGAACAGGACCATTAAATAAACAATGAAATCCGCATAAAGCGCCAACAATGCCCATTAATCGAAATTCGAGAAAATTTAACGTGCTAGGTGAGGAAAAAGGGAGGAATTTTATACAAGAACTGATATTTCAAACTATACATAATCGTCTGCATCACCGGTACGTACGTATATACCGTACTCGTGCTTTCTATATGGTAAACAAGAACACGATGCGCCCAAGCGTACACAGTCAGTGCTTTATTTTTCGCGCAGAATAAGAATTGGTAGATTCGATTTACAAAGAAAACAGGTGACCCGCGCCAAACTCGAAAAGACTTTGGATCGTATTCAAATTGAAGTAAGATGACAAGCTTTGCGTTTATCGCTTTCTTACGATAAGTCTGACAGGATTTCGCTCAAAGCCTCCTGGCGGATTCTTTCGAAACTGTTTGTATATCATTGGATATCCAATACCCAAGTCTAGTATTATTTTCATCAGAATATAAAATGACAGAATTTTGATAGACATTTTTCGTTCAAATAAATAATACCTCATCCAAACTTAATCCAGCCATTGAAATAATATTACATAATATGACATTCTAAAAAAATATTGAAATCGAAATATCAAGTTGACTTCGCAGAGAAACACGTTATCGTCATAATTATTATCAATCGTTTAACTAAATCATAGTATTTTTATATGTGTCTTACATTCACTATAGATATATTGTGTGTAGGGTAAGTTAACGTTAAGCATTCAATGCTAATAAAATTCTACATTACCAACTGTCTTAATCAGATCATCGTATATTCTCGTAGGATACGGTAGAAGCAAATTAGCCTGCGAGGCACTTTAAGAGATCCGCCTGTTCTGTCACAGAAGCTTCGTGAAAGACTCGATTTACGTGTCATCCTGAAGGCATCGTTAAGCGTCCCGACGCCGTCATTCTCTTGCGTTCTCACGAGCTCATCCCACGAGTGCAGAAGAGATCCTCCGGGTATCTGGTAAAATCGGACAATTTGAATTTGTCCTACGTTCGACAGGAATTAGCGTTGGAATATGGAATAGTTTTCGGATTATTTTCTGAACGGCGTCCCTATAATTCCTATGAAAATAATCGTCATTGACATTTTCTTCTAATTCTTTACTTTATTCTTCTATTATATTACCCATTGATAACTATCGTAATACCTTGCACAAATTTCTGTTACGGCTTTCATGTAACGACGTAGAATCGATGCCGTGATTAAAATAGGGGACTATTTTACACTGAGAGTCATAAGAAGATGGCCCGTTGGTTTTCAATGGTAGACAATATATATATCCAAATACCCTTAAAACACCAGTCGTTCTTCACAATATATACGCAAGTGCGCATGCATAGGTGATTGGGGATAGGACTAAGTTAATTATTGGAATCCTCGATTGGCAGGATTGTCATTTCAGTAAGCTACTCCGTCATGGCTTTGATCTTGCCGCGAGGAAGCGTAATTTTAGCAGACGTCTATCCCTATTAAATTGATTTTCATTAGCTTTGTAACGTATGATATGCATGCACAGTGTGTTTACAAGGATATGAAAGTTTTTTGTGGGATTTTCCAAAATTGATTTAACGGAAAAAAAATTATGACGATTTCATACGTGCAATCGAACGACTTGTTAATTATTTTTCATGTCGATTCGCATTACGCGACTTTAACGATGCTCGTTAGAGCCAATAGCCTTGAATTAACGATAGATATTAAATAACAGCTGACTTTAATGCAAATAATAACAGAAACGAGTTATATCTTAGCATATAATAATATTTATCATTAGCGATAATGCAGAATGTCAGAATACGCGGGTGATTTGAATTAAGAATGGGGAACGATGTCAAATATTTATTTATGTAGTGAAAAATAAGTTTTCCGTCGGTAAGTAAGTCCAGGATGATCGTGAGAGTTTCGACTCTTTTTATTGTAAGGTCGACTTGCATTTCGGTGAGGTCGCCTCACGCATTGCCCCCTGGACTTCCAACGGTCCTTGGAGACATTTAACTACGGGACCCATTCGGAGGGATTTCCGCTGGCCGAGGAATGCGAATGTTTAAACTAGGAAGGTACACGCGACAGATTAACGTTCCAAGCTAAATTCCAACGACACTTCCAGGTTCTCTCTCTCTCTCTCTCTCTCTCTCTCTCTCTCTCTCTCTCCCTCTTTGTCTCTCTTGATTTTCTCTAGGTCTTGTCTTTTTGCTCCTGACGAACATGGCGGCGATGGAGGTTGAGCGAGTGCCGAGCAGCAGCAAGTCCCTACGGTGGTACACGCCAGTGTAGCCATAAATAACTCAGAAGCTTCTAGACGCATTTGTATAAAGATAAAAAAAGGCAAAAAATTCTGTGAAATATAAAAAAATTTAGGCGCGAATTCATAAATCCTCCGCACGGATAAAATTTCATTTGTCTCGCGAAAATTTCGCGACAACTGGGTTATGGAATTTCTCGGGTCTCCGCATCAAATCTGCGCTACGCTCTCAACCAATCCGCATAAGTCCTATGTGGCACAATGGGAAATTTGTATTTGCAGCCTGAAACGATTGTTCTTCACGTGAAAATTCGTACGTCTCTAGTACATCTCCACTGCGTTCAAAGTTACACGTTCATGATCACGTTCAGCTCGGTCACGACGGGATCTGCATTATCGACGGAGGCGATGATCACTAGATCCTACTCCCTAACTCACCGCTACGATTTAGCGCCATGTTGTTGGTATCGGCTAAAACCGTAGCGTTGTGCATCTCCCTACTCATCTCTGTACAAGCATTATATAGTAGTGATACTAGCGAGGGATTTTCTCGAAAAAGAGGTATCACTCTCTGTCCTGAAACTTGTATTCTTTTACTTTTTATTCTTTTTCACGTCGACCTCTTTCATTTTACTTTTTCATTTTCCTTCATCTCTCTTCATACTTCCCTTCTGCGCCGGTAGGTATTATTGAGGATCAATTTTACCCGATCCTTCATTTTTCTGTCGTATTCATGGCGCTCGCTACGGTACCCACATTCTTCCATCCTTCTCTACTTTTATACTCATCCTTCTTAACAGCTATAGTCATACCTCTCGTGTCTAACGCAGACCTCTCCCACGAGAGAGAAAACGAATCGGGGGGTGACAAGGATTAATTGGATAATGGCGTATCCTTGCTACCCTTGCTTATATTACTATGGTGATATATATATACACACACATATATGTATATAAATGGATCCACACGTCGTAACGGTTTGAACGTCGGTAGCAAAGAGTCACCATGATGATATTAATATTTCAAAATCTTTTTCTGATTAGGCCTAACTGTGACTCGCTGATAGTTGGCCGATGAGCTCAATATAATATAAATATATATATATATATATATATTTGACAGATCAAAAACAATGAAGTTTTCAGTAAGCCACACGTGGTTTTACAATAATATTTTTATTTAATTTATCCCTATGCGTGATTTGCATTGTTTACGAACTGTCAAAAAAAAATACACTAAACACGTGGACCGATTACAGGTATTGACGAAGAGCCAGAATAATTTAAAATGGATGTCCTGATAAGGTTTAACGAGGTTCTAGTTTTGTTAGCAGATAGCATCAACGCATATGTAAAATTGTGTTGTTTGGGGTATATTCTGTGTTATTCGGAATTTCGTTATTTGCCCCCTGGGAATTATGCAACATTATGTAGCGAATCATCCCCTAGGTTTGATACTCCTATCAATAAAAACGAAGAAGAATGAACTTTTATATTCTTTTCCCTGATAGACTCACCGCCGCCATTGTTGGTCCCGCAAGACCTTATTCAGGTTTCCTGTTGGGACGCACACCTCTCCGAATACTCTGACATTGTTTCGGATTTCACTTCGTAGGAAACGACGTCCGCCGTTCCATTCGAAAGTTCCGCACACGCCACGTGGCGTCCTCTTTACTTGCGGGAACGCTGAACTTCTAGAAGGAGTTTTTCGGAGTTTCGGGCCACGTATATAAAAAGCCGAATGGCATAGGAAGACTGTGGGGGGTATGGGCGGGGGGAGGGGAAGGGGTAGGAGGGCAATAGAAAACGGCGGTTTGGCGAAATACAAAAAGACAAGTAAAACGGAAGTGGAAAGGTGTAGTGCTCCAGAAGAGACACTTGGATCGAAGGAAGAGACAATGAAAAGTTGTAATACGAGACAAAGAAGTGTAAAAGATGAAAGAAATTTTTAGAAGAAATTTTATGTATTATAAAATAATATATAGTGTATATTTTATATATGTATAATCAAAGTTAATGTCCTGTATTCAATCGTCGCCTTTTAGACGACTTTTAATCAAGAGCGACCTAACAGCCAATCAGAAGGCCGGTAAACGATATAACGACTAGCGATTGGCTGTTGGGTGGGCTTTGGTTAAAAGTGATTTTAAAATGTGATTTATTAATAGGGATCGTAGTATATATGTATAAGTAAATAATTAAAATCACATTTGAATACGAAAACAGATGGGGAGTCGATGGAATATTAATTAGGCTTGATTGCATGTTACAATTTTTCCAAAATCCACTACCGTGCGTATCTGTGGGTATAGCGAGAGAGGAAATCCTTTAAAGAGATTTTCAAGGTGCACTTTCGCGTTAGCCAAGTAGAAAACTCAAGAGCGTAGTCAGACCTCGTCATCAGCCGGATAAAAAAAAAGTTCCCTTCAATTCCGTACAAAGTAGTAATCGCCGTGACCGTAGTCTGGTTCGTGACTGGAATACCGGATGACTGGGTCGATTCTAACAGTCAGAAAATTTCGACCAAATAATCACTAGCAATTTGATCGATTTTTTTTCCTTTTTTTTTTTAACCTTTCTTTCAATTGTACACGGTAGTTGGACAGAGTATGGACTTTAGGACGATTAACGTTAATCGTCCAATTGTAGATCCCGTATACCGACTACGTATCTCGTACCTGTGGAATTGTAGGTTAGGTTGGGTCAGATTGCACGTTTAAGCGATTACCCATTAGGGATCTTCGTGGATAAAGTGACAAATACTTTAATAACAAAGAATGCCCGGAATTACTGTGAAAGCTTTATTTATATACTTTTTGCAATCGAGCTTCGATCCTAACGGAAGTTCAAGCGGGGATCAAGACGGAAGTTGGGTGAAGCATGGTTTTTCCAAAGCTGCAATTTTTGTAAGCCATCACGGAACCGGAAGTCCTGCTGATCTTGGTTGAAAGAGAAAAAGTGAAATCGAAGAAAATTTGGTCGTTCGAAAAAAAAATCTTGTCTTTTGGAATAGTATTAATCATCGACTGGTATCCTTGACGTAGATTTAGGACCTGTGACGTCACGGCTCTCGATATATCAGATTAAAAGAAGGAAACGTCCTGGAACTAACGATCGCGGATACTATGAAAGTATCGAGCACCAATTAAGATGTACACTGATTTATGATAGTCGAAGAACTTTTTGGGAGTATAAAAAAAATAGGGAAACTCGCTCAACCGGAAGTCTCCTTGAGGTTAGGTCTGTTTATTAGTATCCGCGATAGGGAAAAAAGGGGTTTTTCTTACTTTCGATTAAAATGCTCGATCTTTGTTGGAGGTAGAAAAATTTTTTTTTCAATTTTTACGTAATAACATTTTTCATTTTTCACTTTGACGCATACGTGCTGAACGATTTTATACGGTATTGCGTAAACATTTTTTTTCGTGTACCTCGAAACAAGGGGTAATTTTTTTTTATCTACCAAATAGCACATTTCGATTTACGCGGGATTAATTTTTCAAGCTTCATACCGATTTTTTCACTTTTCTTCTGTCTATGAAAGTCCCGCGACATTCTCAGACCGAGCTACGTTAAAAGCCGCTTACGTTGTCCATAGGTCGTGCTATTGTTACTTCCGCTAGTTACCGTAACTAGTTTCCTTCAGGGATTTCTTGGCTCCTGATTCTTGTTTACAGAAGCCGCTACCTAGTGCCAAGACATATATACCTAAGTGCATCGAAGATTGCATCTGGCGTATATAATTTTACAGATAGCACAAGTTTGGGAAGTATTAAAAGAAAATGATAGGATAAATATAAATGTAGTATAGGATACCGATGGCTATGCTTAAATTTTTGAGAAACTTCTTATTCGCAAATAATATGCGTCGAGGACCTTTTCTAGATCTTTTCAGTTTTATATCGTCTGCAGGACAAAGTTACGCATGGTAAACGGATCGGTTCAACGTTCCGTTTAATAGATGGAATTAATAGTGGCTGCTAATAGGATAGACATGTTCCTGCCTGGGCGTCGGGACGCCCATGCTGAGCAAACTCACTTAGACTTGGTAATTAATTAACACGAGTAGCGTATAGGCGTCTGTGTGCCTAACCTATAGGTGCTACGACAATGGTTAAACGGAGACCCTAGATTATTTTGAATTTTCACTGTTGGCCAACCTGAATGTCACGGTTAGGTTTGCCAGGTTGGCCATTGCGGATGATTTATGTTACATGACCAGGTACAAGCGTGTGTATGCATAATGCTGTAGGTTAACAAGCGGATCGAGAGATGTCTGACAGTTTATTCAGATCCAGTCATCTTTTATATTCACCCTATAGACGCCGAAAATCTACGTATTCCGAGTTACAGCAAAAACTTTCCTCCGGGAGTGTCCCTCGTGATTTAATATAATTATGATTTAACATGAGCTCGTTTAGTTGGTACTGGATGTCTTTGAAAATTTACAAGAATCCACGTAGGCTTTCAGATTTCGTTTAAACTTTCGGGGGTCTTATTGAATCAGCCGGGAGACCTGTTACTTTTGTAAATATCAATAAGAACGGGTCGGCGCTTTACGTAGGGATAATGATAATATGGTTTTATGAAAGCTTAGGAGTTTTACTCCTTGTAGCAAAGACGTCAACCCTCTTAAGCGCGAGTGATGCGAGCACGACGTGTTTAAGCCGTTAAATGACACAAGTAACGTGTACAGAGTGTAGATTAAGCTCGGTCGGTAAGGTAGAAAACTGCCGGGCGTCGGATACCCACGGAGTATTTCGTAAACGGGAATATTGTTCGTCCTCTTTTTATCCGGTCACCCGGTACGTCCGAATCCTTTTGTCAAACTGGGCGATGCTCGTCCTAGCATCTCTGCAACGAGCAGTCAAACTTTATCAGGTAGAATCGAGAAAACTAGACACGACGTCTTGAAAGTTTATTGTCCTAAAGGAGACGCCATTGCTTAATGGCTGATATACGGTATATGTATATTGTCCTAAAGGTTCGTTTATCTGCCGTATGATAATATTTCGTAGTAAAGGTATTTCTACGCGCAATAACTTCGCGAAGTGTCGGCATTCTTGTTTATTATCCTTTTATCATCTTACCTACGATCGTTATCTAACGTGATAAACTGCGGGAAAGTGGAGAGACGTGTGACGAAGCGCGAAAAGATCATGAAACAAAGCCGGGATACTATTTAGAAATGGAGCTCAACGTTAGGAAAACAATAATAGATCATTAACAGCAACGTTTTCTCGTTGGTTTCGGGTATGAAATTGTCACGGGATGAGAATTGTGAAAGGTGTAAAAAAAGGGTTAAGTTCGATATTGGCCTTTGGTGGGGCTATTTTTTCGACGGCTTTTACAGTTTTTGACTCGGAGATGTAATATGTATGCTAAAGTGACGCTGCAGGGAAGATATGAGACTGATGTGTAGCCGAAAAATCGACTTCCCGTCTACTAGAGGTTAGACGTATCCTGGCACTAGGATTCTGTAGGATGCACAGAGAAAAATTATCCCTGACTAAGAGGTTAAGTACGGTAAAATACTTTGTTGTTTTTCGGTAACTTCGGGATTTCAGGAGAAAATAACTGAGGAGTAAGTAAACAATTAAGTTCGGAAGATCAATAGACACCTTGTAAATGGCAAGGAATGAGACGAAGAGGAACGCAAAGGATAGAGGGATGAGTGATGGACCACTGGTGAAGATAGATTAACCTCCCTGTGCCAGATGCGCAAATGTATGGAGTAGCTTAGTAAGATTTCCTTAAGGTAAAGAATGTCAGGAAATAAAGGATGAATGGCAAACTGTTCGCGGCGCTAGTGAGAAGAAGGCAGTGGCGCGCTCTGACGGTAGACGGAGCGTACTTTGTCCCGTTACGAAAGTGAGTAACGTGTCTTAGATAATTTTCCGGCAGTGACAGTTCGTGGATTTCTTTGTAAGAACTGTACGTCTTCTCGTACAGCGCCCAGCTTCCAGCGGCATTCACCAATGGGTTTTCATATGAAAACTTAAGTGAGTATTTATACGGATTTCGCCCAACACTGTTCGGATTCGGTGTATAAACTTTGTAGGTCCCCTCACGCTATGTTGAATAAGGCCCGTTTCGCAAGGTACATCGCCATCTAGTGTCGAACTTCCAATCCTTGATTATTAGGACCAGTTACTGGCACATGTCCCCCATTGGGGATACAGCCATAAGGAAAGGAAGGAAGGAAGGTCTTCTCGTACAGGGGATACAATTCATAAGGAAAGGAAAGAAGATCTTCTCGTACATTGTTTTTTGTGTATTATTCATTTATCGAATTGTGCTTTGTTCGATTTTCATGTAATTGTTGGAAATTAATCGGCGGGATTTGTGGAGGCTTCTAGTAACACAAGGAAAAGCGTTTCTTGCAACTGGAATGGCTAATTGTGTCTCCGCGCTGGCTTCTTCGTGATAAAGGACACGTCATGGCATGAAGGGTCTCTTGAAAAGGTTGTTTAAACTCACTGCACTGGAAACAATGTCGAATACGTCGCGAGTGAAGAGAATAGAAAGAGGAAATATGGATTTTTCTTTGTTGGTATCTGTATTGTAATATCGACCTATTTGTACTTGCTCAAGCACTTACCAAAGCACTCAAAGGTTTCAACGATTGGAACAATGACGGATTATACGTATGTCAATGGTACTGTAGGTTTATATTGACTTTGTGCCATTTTTTCTTCTATTCCTTTAAATGCATGAGTCGAGAAGAATAATGAAAAAAACAATGACGCGTTAATTTTTGTTATCATCTTATTTTTAATTGTAATGTTGATAATTATTTTCTAGTATGTTGGGTATGATTTAAACGATAAATTTGTAATTTTCTGTGAAGAAAAAACGGTACCCACAGTGCGCTGAGCTACCAAAATAAACTCCCTTTTTTTTAAAAATATGTCAGTTCCTTTTATAATCACCCAAGACGATCTCATTTCTAATTTCCAGAGTCCTAGACGTCCCACGCAGTAAATCCAAAATGTTTGTACAAATCCAAGAGAAAAGTGTGTAATCAGAGGGAATAGAATTTCAAAAAATTGTATACCTCCTAACAAGCATCTTGTAATGACTTTTTAACAGTGTGCCTTACTGATCCATACAAGGAGCCTAATGTCTCCTCAGTTTCCTCAAAGGCTCTATAGCAAACACTATATAGAAATATATCGTAATTGACGTTCCTCTCTCTCTTCCTCTTTCACAGATTCAATCGCGCCAAGAAAGTACCTCGGGCGTCAAGTGTCAGCAAATCCAAAGCAGCTGAAGAAATTCGCACGAGTCTTGCGCGAGCGAAATTCACTGAAGAAATAAAGGTTCGAGTGGAATCCTCTCGTAGAGTAGAATTCCAGCAATGGATTGTGTACTGGTACCGGAGCAAACCTAACCTAACTTAATTTAACCTAACCCAGACTGATTTGGACTCGAACCATTCAATCGAATCTGCATTACCGACCGTTGTTAAAGAAACGGATAGACACGTTGCTGACTATCAGGTAAAATGGGATTCAAGAAACGGAACGAAGAAAAATGAAGTGAAATAGAAGAAAAAGAAGAAGAGGAAAGTGCATCGTATCAATGCCGGAAACTAGCGAAGCAGCTTGACGATGTCGAGTCGGTGGTTTGAACCTGGGTAATATTTCATGCAGTAAATCTTTAATGGCGACGGCGCGACAAAGCGATAGCACAACAAGAAGACGCCGGGAGGCTCCCAGTACAAAGTAGAAGAGTAGAATGGTGGATGAAGATCAGGCGAATGTGAAAGGTATAAAAGGAAGTGGATAGATATAGGTATAACATAAAATAGATTCGACATATACATCGTAGGTAGGAAGTAAGAAGGGAAGTAAAGTATAAGGTCGATGAAGAAGTGGAATGTAAGGAGGAAAGGGATACGGAAGTCCGCCCACGCTATCTCTTCTTTCAATAAGATTCCGCGTGAGCGGTGTCTCACACGAGGCGTGACTCATGTTGGCAATATTGGGATTCGCAGCATCTTTTCTTGGTCCATAACGCTTGAAAAACGACACTCTTTAACCCGCCAAGTTAAATTTCAAAATTCAAGCAAAACAAAATTATTCCATTTCCCTCAAACATTGACACGTCCCTTTGTTTATTATCGAAGCAAAAATTTACGCTCGAATAATTTAATATTTATACAAAATTTTATTATCGACTAAACAGACAAATTAAGATCACAATTTTTGTCCCATCTTAATTTACGAATAATTCAATATATCTGCTCGCACGATATATTTGACATGTAAAACCAATTTATATCTGTATACATACAAATTTTAAATACCTTGACGGACGCTTTTGATTTTTCGTGAAATTAGAGCGATACACGGAAATCGATTCGATAGAATGTCAAGCAGAAGTAGAGCGTACTATGAGGATAGAGTGCAGTGTCGCTTTATATATCGGGTGTATATAGTATACACACTATATATATAGAATGCTGTATAAAGTATATTGGCGGTTCAGCCAGCGAGCGATACCTAGTGATAATAGAGCGGGAATCTATTGTCAGAACGGGTGACGTACGTACACACATGATATAGCCAAGCATGCACAGGGTGCATTGATATATATCGGGTGTCCCATATTTATTTCAATATAAGAGTACTCACATCCAGTCACTATAAGCCAGTGCGTGTAGTTATACGGTTCCAGAGACTCCTCGACCCAACAATCCAGGCATCCATATTCATTCAAGGGTTTACCAACGTATAACCTGGATTGACAGCTCTCTTGGGATTGGTTCAATTCCGCGGAAACGTCTCACTTTAAATCCACCGTCTAAACCCTTCAGCCCTTTGCTTTACCACCGTCCAAATGTCATCCCCCATGTTCCTCTCTATATATTTTTGCCCCATGCAATATATTTACTACGTCATATGGCGCAATAGACTCTCAGCATCTAAAATACATAGAAATCCCTATTATTTCTATATTAAAGCAATATTATCGTACACCCTTAATTTTTATCCAGAACAATATGGCGACCATGGCGCGTTTTTTCATTGCGACGGGAATTTCGAAATCAATGCAACAGTCGATTGATAGTTCTCGCTTGTCGCGTTCGAGTTACGAGTTTCGTCGCCAGGTGGCGCCGTGATCGGACCTTTTTAATTCTGGCTTTAAATATTACATATTCTAGTCATAGCCTCGTACCCAGGCGACGCTCGATACTCGGCCTCCATTATTTTCGTACCTTCTCTTCACCTTAGGGTACGTCGTCCCTGACGATGTATCCGACGTAGGCGAGGCTAGGCCCAACGGCTTCTTACTTCTTTCTTTCTTTGTTCTCCTTTTCCCTAGTTTCCGCTACCTTCCCTCTCACGCTTCCTTCCTCTTCCTACTCAAGCAATTCCAACCTACTTGTCCCTCTCTCCTTATTTTCAATCCGCGCACGACCTCCGACCCAGCTCATAAGAATAATGGCGTCCTCACGTCGTTAGGGACAGGATCGACGTGTCCCTATACTTTAGTCATTATATCTCGTTACTGTTACCCTACATTTCAAAAGTTATCGATCCTACAAACTTCAATAGGACCGTAGACACAAAATTTCTCTAATTAATAACACAATCAACGACTAACAAACACTCTGAGTTCAACCTCTTCGAATTACGCGTGTGCATATCTGATTTAAATATAATTAATTTAATTACATTTAAACTACGCACAGTCATATCTGCTAATTCAATTATTCTTAATATACGTTACAGATACGTTAATCAAGAGACTCGGTCGGTCTCGCGCCGACTACAGGCAACCGGCTGTACAGCCAAGACGACGCAACTCATGTAACAGGCGTCATTAATGGCGTCCTGCTCGTGGACGCCGTGCGGTGAACTAAGAGTATTTATGTATTTACATTTTATTTCTGTAACAATATAGATTCGAGTGATTGGAACTTTCTTAATATATTGATTGAGGAATAAAAATTTGTCATTTTCCCCAAATAAATTACGTATGAACAACTATGCTAATATACACTGTACGGGAGTGCTGCGAATTCCTCTGACAAAAAGTATTGAAATATGTGGACTAGACATGTCCGTGTAATCTGTGCCGCGCGGTTCTGATATGCAGAATGTACTATATGCATAAAGGTAAATCCTACTCGGGTGGCTACCAGTGATTTCACCTAATGGTCAGAAACCCAAATGTGCCACAGCATTGAAATGAAATTCCCTGAATGGTTATTCTCTTGAAATTCCAATGTATCGCAAATATAGTACTCCGTTATACTGTTACATATCACAATTGAGCAGTCGGTAGCCGGATTTATTGTACCAATAAGTCATAGAATTAAAGATACTGAAAATCTGACATTGAGAATACCACGGAAATTAATTGACGATAAATAAATTATTAATTTACGAAGCTCTCATGTGCCTGAGAGTAGAATGCAGGTGAAAGTTAGAGTTCCAGTTGTAATGCAATTGTTTAAAGTTAGACTTGTGATGATTCGTTGGATGATCCGGGAAGAAGGAAAACGTTGAAGATAATAGAGGAAAGAAGCTTCGAAGTTGGAAAAAGAATGAAGAAGGTAGGAAAGAATTTTTTGAAGTGGGTCCCTACCCGTCCATTTCCGTGAGGTCCTATGTCTCCACAAAGGAGCTGTGACCCCTCCGAGGTCCATCGGAGGACCGTGTTTTGGGGATTGAGGAAGAAAACCAGAGATTCCAGCGTCTAGGATTCGGGGAAAAAAGTTTAGGAACGAAAGGAAGCTGGACCGGGCGACAAGAAAGACGCAGTTAAACGCCAAAGTCTCTCGTATCCGACAGAGACTAATCAAAAGAACCGATGCTGCTTCAAGTGAAGCTAACCCAGGAACACGAGCAAAGGCAGCTACTTTGCCCAGAGCCAATGGACTACCCCTCCGACTTCCCCATCGACACATGGGATCATTTCCACCCACACAAGTGCTCAAGGGTCAGCGACGTCATGCAGCGTCTTCAGGAAAGCGAACAAAGTTTTGTAAAATCGCGAAAGATAGACACCCAGTTAGACTGACTGCACGCAAGACTATGGTCGTAGCGTACCCTAACAGTGCTCCAGGCCCCCGCCGAGAGGTCCGGAGAGATCATATTGCGACCACAACCTGGACCCGACTTACTGAGCAAGCTCAGCAAATGAGGCGGAAGGGAAACTCGAAAGTACTACACCTACTAAAATACACTACTTTCCATATAAAGCATATTAGCAGTAACTCGTCAAAAACAACCACCGTAAAAGCATATTAACAAACATATAGTCTTAGAACACTATTAGTACGTCATAATATGATTTCGATACTTTTTTTTAGACGAATTCACGGTACTTGGTATAGTTTTTTACGTGCTTTTTTGTACAATCAACCATAGAACCCGTGTCAAAATATATTATCAATCATCACGTCATCCTCTCATCTACCCCTCTCCTTTATCATTACGTACATGTAAATCCTTGAAAAAAAATCCGAATCCTTGTAAAAAAAAATTCAAAATTTTTGACTTACTACCAAATTCATTATTATTATATCCAACTGTTTTGTATAACTCGAAACAAAGATGGCCACTTTTTTTATTTTTTATATTGTCAAAAAGCAGCTTGTCCATCGGTATCCTTGGTTCGATCCTTGTTATGCAAAACTATGATAATTATGGTATGCCACGCGTACTGGGGATATGTCCAGGTCGAATGCCAGCTTGGAAAGCAGAGATTACCCAGCTAATTCCTCCTGTTTGGGAGCACGAGTATCTCTGAGTCTCTATGCTACCAGTTACATTACAACAGTAGTAACACCTATGGACCATCTCCTCTTGAGCATTAGCCCGTAGTGGCGTGTCGCAGGGAGATAATGTCGTGAAATTAGGTATCGGTATACCTGGCCAATCCCATGCAGGACCTGCAAATCTCGTTGGTGCATCGTGTTGATGCACTGTGCGTTGCATACGAAATCGGAGCTCACGTTAAGGAGGTCAAACGGAGGATGACGTAAGGGAACGTATATACGTAATATCGATCTCGTCTCTGGTAAGTGCTGAGATAAAATATTTTTAGATTTTATTGATATATGTATCGTAGGAGTGAGGGTTGAATTTTTTTTTTTCGTTAATCAAGGACACCAGTGGTTTTCTATGCTGTTCATCACAAGTTCTTGGGTGGTAGCACTGGGTACGAATTGCAAATTTTGAATTTTCGCGTTTTTGCCTTGAAAATGGTTGCGGTAACCGCGAACGAATCGCAGATGATTTCACTTGGCTTGGTATCCGTGGGGGGAGGGAGAGGAGTTCTGTTACTGTATATATATGTATATATTTACTTGGGGACTTCGGTTCGGTTTTTCATTTAGGCTCATTCGCCAGTTATCGCGCTATTGGCTGACTCGCTGATTAAATTGATTTTGTTCGGTTCTCGAAATGTTCGGTAAATAATGACTTTACGTAATTAAGCTACCGACTGCTGATGATAATCAGAATATTCATGATTGTTTGGTACTCGATTGGCAATTGGATATTGTTATTAGTACTCATGGTTTCCGGATGGATATTGTTATTATTAAAATGGGGGATCATTTTTTTGGAATCAGGCGAATCGGTCGCTGATTAAATTAATATTCAAAATGTGGGTTTTAGAAGATTTTTTATGACGTTTCAGTCGTTTTTATCGAGTTATTTGAACGTTTGAATTTTTTCATAATTAGTCATGAGTTTTGGTCGATTATGGATTTTTTTAAGATTAGGTAAATTCAAGCATAAAAGTACTTAGGTTTCATTGACTTCTGTGAGAATTTGGATTTTTTTTCTTTTTTATCGAAAATTTGTATGCTGTGACTGTGAAATGTTGTTATTGCTTTTCTTTTGTATTTGACGTTTCATTTATTTTATTGCTACGGATTTTTATGTAAATACTCGGCATTGTTATTTTCATCAGTAACATCACTCCGCTTCTTCGTGTATTTTATTAGCACCGGTCAACATGGAATTTTCACATTTTCAGTGTGTTTACCTCAAAGCTCAGTTTTTTACGTTGTACAAAGTCTGCTATTATTATTGTATTAAATAATAAATCGTATATAATAATGACGATTTTATCCTGATTAATTAAAGCGAAAATCCGCTTTCGACGTGTTCTGATGAACTTTTTATTGAAATTTTAATATTTCAATATTTGTTCGCCTCTTTCATTATCTCTGCGAGCCTATCAAATATATCGCGTTGGCAGTTACATTTTCGTGTATTATTTCGCTCTGTATATGGTCATATAGCTGAATAACGATAATTAAATTTTTTTTTGCGATAGAAGCACTAAAAATAACGTAATTAACGTTTCGCAAATCACTTTTTCAATATATCTTTGAAGTGCATAAAATGTCACCAAGATAAAATATCCGAGAACATATGAAATATCTAGTAATTTCACTTTTTGATATCCGATTCCACTAAAGATTCTTATAAATGCACGTTTAAGGAAATTTCGAATACGAAACGCGGTGTGGCAAAAAAAAAAATTAATAATACGAAATGAAGTAAACAGGAAAATAAGTACGACATACAATACGACGGTGTTTTTAAATATAATATTCCACCTCCGATATTAAATACCGGGAAAGATAAGGGACAATTTTTGACGGGCAATAATACAAATTTTTGCTAAAAAAAAAAGAAAATATTAATCTACTACATAATTAATTTTTTTTTATTATCACAAGATTACGATAACGTGTAACGAATTAATATATAAAATATGTACAGTCATGATAAATTTATAATTTAATATAATTTCTATATCCAAAATTACACAATTATCTTACCGTACAGAGTTTCATTAAAGTAATAAATTACCAGAATAAATATTAATAAATTTATTGATAAGCGCACTAAAGGGCAACATGAAGCGTAGAATTTTTATATTATTTATAACTTGCGTCATAAATTTAAGCAACAAGACTCATTGCACGAGATAAGCAGGGTGCATTAAAAGGTAAATTAAGTTGGTAAAGTTGAATTTTCGAAATTGGCACAATATCAATATTTCATATTCTCCATATAAATGGGTATAGCGCGAAACTATCGACAAGAGCAAACGGCGCCGGTATAATAACTACGTCGATACTGTAAAACAAGAGAAGCGTCTGAGGCAATTTGAAATTGGCGCCACTTGTATAAATACGCAATCGGACGACCATTTGTATTAATCGCAATTCAAATACACCCGAAAGCCCATTCGGCACTATTTTACACGTAAGTGCATTTCCCATGCATTCGGTAGCGACATTGTGGAGAGACCCTTAAGTATCCTTGAAAACGTATAGACAATCTCCTGTGAATTCGACATTACCCGAGAAGCCCAGAAACTGCAGGAACGGCGTCATGGGAAATTCATTGCAAGGCAACTCTCTAACGACAGCTTGGTAATCCTTTGGGCTGGTGCGAAACGTGCGACAATTAAATTATGCGACGGTGCCTGTACGTATGGCGAACAAACGTCACATGATTTTCTATTGTATACGTAGTCGAGTGTATTCATTTGAAT
This sequence comes from Cephus spinipes, assembly GCA_963971525.1. Lineage (NCBI taxonomy): Eukaryota > Metazoa > Arthropoda > Insecta > Hymenoptera > Cephidae > Cephus > Cephus spinipes. The sequence goes on from OZ020573.1 coordinate 30,787,292, forward strand.
TCTGATAAAAGGGCTATAGTCGGCAGAATAAATGCCATGTCGATATATGCGTGTTATATGTACGGCTAAGGCCAGGGAAGGAACACCCTGACCCGGGTTCAGGACGCGGTGCCCAGCTGTGGCCCGATGCCCTGGGGAAGCGATCGTGGAGGATCCCCAGGAGTTACGTACCGATTCGCTAAGGAACGCTCTCGATTTGGTTCAAAGGGACGAATCGAGGGAGAGGATAAGAGTTATCGGCTATAAGGATCTCGACCGATCGGAACGATCAGTTCCCGAATTTGACTATTGTCAATCGACTGCTTCAAAGCAGTCTGTCTCGGGACCCCGATCGGGGTGCCTCGAGCTGCCTCGCGCTCCCGGGCCTGTTTGTTTACAGTTTTTCTACCCGCGTTTCCTATACGGTATACAAAGTTCTCGCTCGTGCAGTTCCCGTTGCTCTCGCGATATCCAGAAAATCCTACCGATTTTCTGCCCGCGTTTCGGAGGTGCAGTGTCGTGCTATAGTGCAGTGCCCACCCGAGTGTCCTCTGGATGCAGTTCTCGGCCTTCGCGCATCAGCTGATCCAGCTCCGGTGAGCACTCCCAATGTATTAATTGGTGGAGGAATTTCGATTTTGAAGCTCCGATTCGTTCTGCTGCGTTCACCATCTCACTCGGTTTCACGATCACAAGAAAAGTGCATTCCGGTGCATTCTCGTAGTGCATACTCTTGCATTTGGCCAAAACGTTCATTTAAGCTTCGACAGTGAATAACCCAGGGTAGATCCATTCCACGTAGTCCTATAAAATAATATTAATTCAACCGCCGCAGTCTGAAATCAGTGCTGACATAGACATGAAGTTGAAAAAAAAAAAATAATTATTATTTATCAATCGTAAAAAAATTTTGGAAACTCAGCGAATATTAATTCGCGTATCATTAGAATCTTAAATCCGAATCACAGACTGTATCATTGGAATCTTAAAAATTTATATATTGACTACTTTGACGTATTCCACATAATTTATCCGAGTTTATCTCTAATTATTGCCTAACCTAACCTAACCTAACCTAACCTAACCTCTTCTAATAGGACATATAATTCGATCATTTACGACTGACAATCATTTTACCATAAAATTCGATGTACGTTTCTACTTGACTACGAATATTCACTTTACAAGGGACTAACGCGTTGTAATATCGATCGATACCAATTGTTGGCCAATTGATTGAATCCTGACTGGGCAATATGTAAATCGGTTTGTCAACACCGATCAATTTGAATATTGCTTTGCAATTTGACGAGCTAGATTTGCCATTTAGGGTTTAACGTTACCATATACTATACAGTACAGCTACTGTTATCGGTATACACGGAAGTATGCCGTGACGTCATAACACGACTATAACGACGTCCGAGGAATGACGTCGCAGTTGTAACTTTAATTCAACCGAGGAAGACTTGCTTGGTTTTATTTAACGTGAAGTCATTTTTATGGTAATTATTATTATTATCGTCGGACAAGAAGAGCTTCCGGTTACGTCAGTGCACTTAACCTTAATGAAAGTTACGTATTAATTTTTATTATTTTTATGCTGGGATACCATTTGGCGTGCTTGGCCGTTATTGGTCGTTTAACGGCTTTTTTTTTGTGAATTGTCATGAAGCAAAGATAATATTCTTGCACGGTGCAACGTGGCGTGGTCCTTGTTATTTGACCTTGTTAGTGGCGGGAAATTCAAAAGTCTTGATCAAGAGGAATAACGGAATTGCACCGGAAAAGTGCCTTTAGCTATTTCCACTGATGAAATGTAAGGAAGAAAGAGTAATTGGGGAAAAAGTGTAGCGATCTATGCGACATCTGGATTTTGAAGGCGGAATCGCGTTTAACGTTTGATTAATTATTTTATGCGATCGATTTAAATTTTTTAAGTTTTCTTTCTTGTTATTGAGCTTGGTCACAGGGAAAATTATATTGAGTTTATGAATTTGCGTTAAACAGCTTTTCGTTAATGGATTCAGTCTCGTTAATGAGAAAAGCTTTTTATTTTTAACGCAGTCGTTAGATGTTCGATTCGATCAAGGAGCGTCCCGTTGAGAATTAAGGTATTTTAAGCAAGAGTGCCCATCCTTCAGATTTCTTAAAGGGGAGAGATTGGATTTTGAATTTAAAGAAGTTAACAAACCGTTGATATTTAAAATTGTCGGATGCTTATCGATATCAATTCATTGACTTTCGATTAAATATTTTTTGACGATAATTTATGGAATTATTATCATCGATATTTATCATCAGTAAGCGCTATCTACTCGTTTAATATTGTAATACAGCATTTAGATAGTGTCTCGTGTCATTCTTTTATACGCGAAACTTTATTTCGTGCTTTCTTATTTAATTAGATTTTATACCGATTTACCGTCGTGGCGCGTCATTCGTACGGTATTCGTTATTCTACAATTCTACATTACCGACCGTGCTCCGAGCGTGGCGCGATCTGGCGTTTAATCGTACAAATTAAATAGAGCAAAACTCAGCGGCGGTTAAACGCTTCGAAGTTTTGCCAATCTCGGACAAGTTTCGTTAAACTTGCTAAACCAACGTGGACTCGTTATCGAGTTACGAAACTTGGCGAACTTGAGTCGCGAACTCGTGTCCGTTGTCGGATCGTCAAGCTAAGGTACGTAACATTCGAAGCATCAATTCTTACGGCAGACGCCACGTTTGAACCATTAAGAAATTCTATAACGAGTTGAAAACAATTTAATTGTTTGAGGATTGATTTATTTATCAAAGCAAGAAGAAAATTAAAAATCAATTAAGGTCTGACACGGCATAAGTTCGGCACGTCAGACGTATTTGTAGAGAAACGAGTGAAGTTGCACTAGGGTGACAGTCGAAGTACTAACCTCGTCCTGGTGCCCTTCGTACTTATCACGATAACAGTTCCGATTTCAATAGTGTACAAGTAATCATTGTTATCAATAAAACTTTTTTACTCGTTTTCGTTTAATTTTCAACTTTTAACTCGGTCAACGAATCCCAAAATTATCCGATTCCCCGAATACCAATTTCGGTAGTCACAACGCGTGGATCTAATTTAGACTCACGACACTGTGAACAATTTCTGACCTTTTCTCTTTTTTTATACATATTTCTTAATTTCATTGGTAATTACCGTTTTAGCTGTTATTTTCTACGTGGGCAAATTCTACGGAGATAATCTACCGGTCGTAAGCGGATTTTTGTAGCGGCTATAAAAAAACAATACTGCACGTTAGTTTCTGGCTTTAATGCTGCGCGGGAAGTTTTGAATTGCTTTTATTTTTTTTTATCGCTTCTCAGTCTTGCTCCTTGACTATGACGTGTTGTCTACCTCTCTTTCTCGAGCAACTATTATATATCCACTCGACAAGCTAGAGTCAGAAACTTTGACGTGAACTAAATACGTAACTATAAGACGTATTAAGCATTGTATCATCCCTCTAACAAAATTCCACGTAGAGATATACAATCACCATCCCCAACTATTTATAATGGCAATAGTTGGCGTATAGTTCGAGCATTAGGGTCGATGGGAAATTGGTGATAAATTTTCAAAAATTTTATTTCACGATCACGAGTACAAAATTTTGCGGAGATTAATGTTTTCATCGAAAATAAATTAATTATAAATTTATCGTAAATCAAAATGATACCAGACTACCCTCGAATTCAATGACGCGATGAAATCCTTTAAAAAATATTTTCAAATGTGTCAAACATATTTTTTTTCCAAATTGATTATCTGCCACAGAAATTATTTGTAAGCAATTCACCATTCACAACCCTTCAGGGTACCTACCCTTTGTGTCACGGAATGCATAATCCGTTTGAGAGTGCTTTTGGCAATAAGTAAAGTTACGTCATGGAAATCGTTACGAAACTGGAATAACCGTCCCATGGAAATTCAATATTACGTGCATTGTTGTTCCGCGCAGGGCGTATTAACAACATTAATTCGGGGATGTTATTGTTTTCATCCAGTTCTCCATTTATGCAAGTGTTATCATTCCGACCCCTATTTCTTATGTATCTCTGTCACGTTAAATATACATAATGTATCTGCTATGTACTATATGCCGTATAATATATATATGTATATATATATATATATTCAAAATATTTCGAATTAATTTATTTATTATTTTGGAAATTTATAATTATTTATATATTACCAATTTTATTTCCCGTTGACGTTCTCTCGGTATGCGCGAAATTACGGAACGAATTAATGGGACTGCAATTACGTGAAACGGATTCGCTGATAAGAGGATGATAACGAGAAGACAGAGAGGGTAAATGTAAATGGGTGTCTTTTGGAGGTGGATGGAACAAACGCATCGACATGTATGTGAAAATCAAAGCAGGCTAACTCGGCGTTAATTAATCCGTGATCGATTTAATTAACCCGCGAATATTCAATTACCTAGTTTATGGAAATAGCTGGAGGGCAGTGGGTCGGTAGTGCCAACTTTAAAAACTTGATGGGATTAAAACTATTCTGTATGCGATGGATGATTGACTTTTTAATTATCTTCGTAAGTTTATTATGCAACGAGTTCAACGTAGTTCTCGAAGTTGCCGCTGGGCGCTGTTTGACGTCGTCATGTTTTTATTTTCTTGGGACTTTGTATATTTTCCGGCGGAACTTGTTATTACGATTTATTGATCGATTACTGCTTTATGATCATCACCTTTAATTCGTCGCTCGTGGTAAAACGTACGTTTTATGTAATTAGCTGTGTAATTAAGACGGGCAATTATCGTGTGGATTATTTTGAATAATTTTGATATTTCAAGGCATCTCTTTTTTACTCTGCTAATCCCAAGTTACGAAATCGATTGGGACGTACGTCGATGTGTTGGTTTCTTTTTTTTGTTACACGCTATTCGCGTGACTGTCGAATAATTGAATTTTGAAAAAAAAATTCGAAACGAATTAATTTGACGAGTAAATTTTTTCTTCGCAATTCTCTTTGCCACGCCGTACGCGTTTTCCTGATTGACGGTAAATAAGTACTCGAAACCGCGTTCGCACTGGAAATGCAAATATAATAGCTGACAACCTTCCAGGACGTAGTGTGCTTATTCGATCTTGTAAGCGTATGTAGATATGTGGATACATTATGTATTTACGGTTGAAAGAGCCGAATCGGTGAATGTAAATGCGTGCCAGCGCCGCGATAAGCGCCCCTATCGGAATAGCCTCGAACTTCTCGATCGAATAATCGGGGATTCCCAAGGATTTCAAAGTTGTTACTCCTTTGGATATACCCTGCTGGTTTCTTACTTTGAATTTTACGTTGGTAGTTGGTAGCAGTGAGCCATTACTTGGAACGGGGAAGTTATTATCCCGATTCAGGACAAAGGATCCGTTTAAAGCACTATCAGCAGTTTCAAACTAGCCGTAAAGGACACTTATAGGTTATGGCGGTGTGCCGTAATACGACGGCGAAGTTTATCTCGCTAATTATTCTCATGAAATATTTAAAGGCGCCTTTAACGGCCTATTTGAATCTCTATGAAGCGTTGATCGAAACTATGCTTTGCCCTGAGTCTGCGAATCTGGTACGGTACAATTGTAACTTGAGCATTCGAAAAAATTTTCTATTGTTAGCGAAAGGAGGTAATAGGAGTTTCTGGGTAATCCCCCCCTCTGGAGTGGTAGTGAAGGGGGGAGAAAGAATAATTTCGAAAAAAGGGAATTAAAATTAATCTTTTTTTATGACCTTTTAAGTTATTCTTGTATCAACAATGGTGGTTGCGCGATAAAGTAGCAGGTTAGAAGACAAAAGAAGAAAAAATAAATATAGGGGTAAATTTTCTTTTTTTTAAATAATTAAACATGGTTGATTAAAAAGTTCAATAAAAGTATCAGGAGGAAGTTACAATACGAAGTTGACGTGAATGAGGAGAAAGGTGAAATGTAACAGTCAATTTGAATGAAGGAAGGTAATTTTGATAACTGATGCGTTCAAGGGGAGAAACTAATCAATGATAACAAGGAGGATCGAATAAATACAGATTGTATAAATTAATTGATACGATCAATTAAACGAAATCAATCTGTTTCGTTTTATTAAGATAACGAAATAATAATAATGACAATTATTTTGTAAAAATTTTCACGTCCCTTTACGATTCACGCGTAAGTGTAATTTAGTTGTGAAATTAAAAAAAATTATTTATCGAATGAAAAAAATTTTTTAAAGCTCAATAAAACCGGTTTACCATTTTTTGAGCACGTCAGGATTTCCTACGTAAAAGAATGGCTGTCATAACAACACTCTAATGAGGTCGTCGTTGCGATAACGGCGGTACTATATTCGAAAGGTGGTTGGGGGTGAAATTTGGATAGGGGTTCAAGGGGTGAGTGGGAAGCATGTCGGATATCGGGCATTAAATCGAGCATACCGGGTGGGGTGAATTTTGATCGACGAGTGCGCCTGTTTCATTTACCATCTATCACGTCGATACCGTACAAGCCGAGGCACAAATAATGCCGGATTAAAAGCCGGGCATATTCTCGCCGGGAGGGATGAGAAACTTGAATAAAATAATAGGGAAGAAAAAACAAATGGTAGTTTGAAAAAATAATATTTTCAGCCCCCTCCTAACCCCTCCCTCAAAGTACTCTACCTTTTTTTTTTGACCCGTATACTCTCCGCTATTTCTTTGTTCATTCATCCCGGAACTCACGTTCACCCGAGCGCAAACGTGTTCCGCCGTACTTGATTGCGCTTAGGTTGGTATACATGCCGTGTCAACTCCTCACGATAATTAAAGCGAAACTGTTCGAAACAGGTGCGCGCGAGAAACCCTCGTAGAATTTTTCTGTCGCGCCGCATCCTGGCTTACCGGAAGAGCCCTCGTCGTTATCAACGGTAATAAGGGCGAAAGGGTTATTCCACCCTTATTACTTCGATTTTCATATGCTTCATGCACACCCTTGTTTCTATTATACTCTTATACTGTCTCGTACTGTACTTTTTTTTGTAATAAAAATATTTTCACCGCAATTTTATATATATTTTTTATTGTTTGGAATTTGGGGTTGGAAAATTATTTTGACTTTTACATAAAGATATATACGTATATATACTGTCACGTGGCATTTTGGATGCATGACACAGTGCAGACGAGTCAGACCTACGTCATGGGTCCCAATGGGTCACGCGGCGCTTGAAGAGTCAAAATTTCGAAAAAAATCTGAGATTGTTTTTTTTTTACAAAGTAAACCTTGGAATTAAAAGGGAAGAGTCTTGCGAAGTTTTTTGTTGGATTTTTCGAAATTTCATTCCCGTTACGTTAAGGGTAGTTCGTGGCGTGTATGAATTCGTGGTTGAGAGACAGAGAGAGAGTAAAAGGTAAACGAATGTAATTGCGAGGAAAAAGGACACGAAATTACGTCCCTCATAGTTCATAGCGATATCGCGTGTATATTAACAATTTAAAAAAATATTTTTTTACGCACCGCAGATATCTACCACGTATCGAACCGTTACCCGAAACCCATTGCGAAACTTTTAGTCTTTGTAAATATCCCCGTATACGAATAAAAAGCAGTAAACGCAAACGAGAATCATATACGAGCAATTTGCTTGGCGAATCATTCCGAAAGACCGCAACAAGGCATTCGCTGCATCGAGCTAAAGCTAACGAGTCTGCTCGGCCGTGAGAATATTAATTAATCGATTAATTAAAGCAAACAATCGAACTCGTCCATGGTCAACGGCAAAAGTTAACGCGCGTTTGTCCCATCTGCCTGCGTGACCATAAGAGATACGCGTGATAACATTTGTTATGCGAACACGCCGCGAAAATGTGTACAAGGTCCGTAGCTAACGGGTGGGCCTTATAAATAACGAATTGAATTCTAATAAAAAAAATGTTAGTCATTGGGCCAATGAAGCAAAAAAAAAATAAAAAAAACTGATGCAGAATTTTCAAAAAAAAAAAAAAAATCTCCACGTGGAGATTTCGCATACGTCACGCGACGAAAAATATTTCTAAAAATAATTAATTGCCGTCCCACTGCCATTAGCCGAATATTGGCACGAGCACCGAAATCCTGCAATTACGTTAATTAAAAGGGCCTATTTTTGTCGTGGACCCAAAAAAAATTTTTTTTTCCTCCTCTGAAGCAACCCCTACAACGCCACCGTAATTAAGAGAAAGTTTGTCACGCAAAGAGTACCGCCGTTAAATTCAACCAAGGAAAGAAAAAGTTCAGCAATTAGGGGTGGTTAGCTCGTTGAATGAATTTTGATCGCGACCCCCTACCCGACCCCCCCACCCTGCCCCACCGGGGGCAGTCCGAGGACCTTGCCGGAGGGTTATGTCCTTGAGTCAAAGGACCCACCAACAAAACCACTGAGGGATAATAATCCGGTAAGGGTTCACGCATCTTCCGATAGCCAGCCATAATCATCCCCCGCTGCTCTACTTGATCAATCAGATTATAAGGGATGATGGCTGGACGGGCGCGACTGTTCGCACGATTGGGGCTAAACGAGGGAGGAAGACGAAAAATTATACGGGTAACAGCCATAAGATAAGGTGGCCTAATGGGGAGTTTTGGAAAATTAAAAAGAAAAACATCCCTTAAAAAAATACTTTTTTTTTATCCATCCTTATGTATAGTTACTTCGATCTGTCAAACGTACCGACGTTCATGGGCTATACGATCGCATAACTGGATGCCTATACTGGCCGCGTTCACACGAAAGGATGTTATTCAAACTCCTGGGTTTTCGCCCTATTGGAAATTTACTACGTTACGCGTACCGTGGCTATACGGCACGTTTGACGCTATATACGTAATTCGCCCATTCTAATCACTCAGTCGACGCATTATCATACCTTGTGTGTAGACATACGTATATGTATATATATGCTTGAATATATTTGCATCCATCCTCTAGTAAATAGTCTATTCATGTTCCTACGGACAAACACCTACCCCTATTTGGAGAAAGTTGTCGGTTGACGCGTCACGTCATTTCTGTGGTCGCAGCGCCATCTACTTGTTCCACTAAGGTCTTCCTGGGTATTATCTATATATATATTTATCATAATACAATGAAGGTATATGCAGTGATCTTTGTACAGTGCAATTATTTATAAAGGTGAGTTTACAAGATCGTGAAAAATTTTTTTTAAAAATGGCAATATTTTTATTGCAATAATTTGTATATATATGAGAAAGATTTTAGTCAAAGAGAAAATAATTTATTCAGGATCGAGTGCAGCGTCTCAGCAATATTGTTTTTGCTTACGGCGTTTTTATTAAGGCTGCTGCAATGTTCTCTTAATGAATCTTGGTCTTAATAAACGCGCGCCGAGGGGGGGGGGGGGGGGGGTCCCGAGGATTCTTTAGGGTGAATCCTTTTAATGATTCTTCACGTTCACTCTTCGCTAATCCTGTCTACCCTTATTGCATACTTTGTGCGGTGACGTTTTTTTAATTTTTAATTTTTTCCATTTTTTTTACGTAGCTTCTTCCTTGCGAACCAGCTTGCCTTGTCGCTCGACTGCAATCGTGCAGTGAGAACGAACAATGACGTCGTCTCATTTTCTATTTTTATTTATGAAACAATCGTCTCGGATTTTTTTTACAGTCCTCGAGCCAAGTATCGCCTATCGCACAACAATTTTCGGAATTGGTTTTCATAGCAATCGCAGCAAGTGTCTGCAACGTCAGCGACGTTTAGGAAATGATTTTGCGTGGGTAAAAAAAAATCAAAAAATTTTTGAGTCTGAGAATTTACAATTTACCCTCATTTACGAGTGTACGACAAAAGGTACAAAGGCGTCGCGACGCGTTGTCCTCCTACGTAAGACCCAAAAACGTCCTTGAAATATTTATCAAGTCAGATGTTGCGAAATTTTTGTACAATTTGGCTTTAGCCAAAATCCAATCGGAGATTCAAATAGAAAGTACAAAGGTCAGGGCAGAATTCATGAGTTAAAAAAATCATGGATCTCCGGTCCTTATCTCTTAACACTCGTTCGAACAACCACTTGTACAGACTGCTTCTTATTATCGTCCTGAAGTTAGTCGAGTGTCAAATCCAACGAGGCTTCGTTTCTCTTAAGGTATTCCGAGCGTAAGACGATAGTGTTCGGAAATTGATAATTTTTAATCAGACTACAATTTCATCGGGTAGTATCGTGTTTAAAAAAATTAAAGCCGGGTCACGGATTTTTTAACGACTAATTGTCAGTTAAAAAAATTAAATATTACCACAGACGCGTATGGAATGACTTGCCGTCAGTTTCATTCACAGATTTTACGTGTTAATCATCTTGAGATCTGAAATATAAAATATGCAACGGACTCGGTCGATTTTACTGACTAAGTATCAGGCTTCAAAATGTGGTCGCTCAAGTTTTTTAGAAAAAAATATTATCGAAAAAACGCGATAATATATTCGGTCTCGTATTAAAACCGTGTTAGTTATCGAGGTGGAATTTTTGAAAAAAAATTAAAAATTAAAAAGTTACAAGTACAAAATCGTCCGTATCTTATGCGTAACAGAATTTAATAAAAACCTGAAATCGTTTCACGGCATTACAGCTTTATATGCTCGAGAACGTTAAGGCCCTCACTTATTAAGGTAGAAGGTTCTAGAAGGCCATAAGGAATAACACGGAAAAACCTATGCAGTCTCAAACACCCTTTTACCTAGATACATGATCGTTTACGTAGAACGCCAGCGCCAGCGGCAGTTTGGGAAACTAATTATATACCTTAACGATCGTCCATGCTAATTTAAACAGATCTCGACCTGGGATCAAGTCCTGATCACGACCCAGTCCCCCAAGAGCATACCTGGAACCTATCCAGACCCCATATACTTTATTCAGCCTAAACTGTCCCGAATCTCAGCGAATTTGAACCCTCGTTAAAGTACAGTTTCCACTGGGTCGCACTGGAGGCATTGAGTGAACTCTGCGCGCCACCCTGACGATCATCCCTTACCCGTCCCTTGAACCCTTTGCGCCAAGCTACACCATCAACCACATAAACCCCTGCGGTGGAGAAATCAAATAAGACATTGAGCGCAAGTAAAACGACACGTGGGGTATAAGTGCTGCCACCTGGTTCGCCCGTAAGAACAATAAACACTTGGTTCAAATGAACGCGATCAACGTCCCGAATAATTAATTCGTTTATTAACGAGAATAGCAAAAAGAAGTTATTAAAAATAATTTTTATCAACCCCTCAAACCTTAATATTTATTTATCAATTATCAAACCGTACGGAAAACTCGATGAACGACACACGTTGGAAAAGACCCTCATAACTTAATCAGTCCGTCATGACGTCAATAACTTGCTCGACCATGAATACTTGAAGCTTATGGCGGGAAAAATTCAAAAAAAAATTCGTAGCGTCTCTCTCAACGTAATTCCGCGTTTACAAGTGACAGGACAGCACTTTTTGGATTTTCTGAGATGCTTTGTCCTTTTCGATATACAATTTGAACATGGTCAATAATAATTTCCATCGTAGCGATGATTTGGTTAAAAAAAAAATTAAAGTTAATTTCTGATGAATGGACCGTTTCGTTAAAGTCTTAAGCACGACCTCATTTAATTTGATACGTAGAAAAAAAAGTATGTAAGAAAATAAAAAGACAACAGGAAAAACGCGTTAAACCCAAGAAAATAGGGAACAGGAAAGAATCAGGGACTCGCGACACGCAGCAACCCTTCGTATAAGCCTCGGGGCGGCCATTAAGCCAGAATCACATCCCGTCGTCTTTACTGCTCTCGGGCGTCCCCTTCTTCGATCGAACAAATAATACACGAAAGCTAAGAGCGCGATATAACAGGCACCAAAGCCTCCAGTTATACCGAACATACCCTGTATCAAGAAGCAGCCACCAAAGCGTCCGTTTCGTATTTTGAATCCCGTTTTCGTTGAAAATTTCATTTCGTAACTGGGTCAGACAACTGCGCAACGCGTATTCGCGCGAAGGAAAAATAAAATGTACTGTACAAACAAATGATAATCATACCGGAAGTAATGTATATTATTTTGTAATTTTTCTTTCTTTTTACAAAATTATTTCCACCATAGATTTCTTTCGGCTACGATACTTTCGCGGAAAATTTAACAGCCTATCGATCCTTGCGCGGGGCAAACTTCTCACTGACTTAATAGAATCCTCGTGACTTTCAACGACTTCCGCCGTAATCTAGGGACTTGTCGATCAGCAAACTTCCGGTTCGATACGAAGCAAGTTCAAATCTAGCAGTTTTTATTCTTAGCTCTGTAGCTCTGTATAGCATATATTGTGTGTATATATATATATATTCTCTAACTGCGTTTCCATTACTGAATAACTATATAGCGACTGTTCACGTGTATCGAAGCTTTTGCTCGATTCAAGGAAAAGACGAAAAATAAAAATTCTTGCGGCTTCTTTCGTACAACTTTCACCTTTCTCTTTTCTCTTACGTTCATCCAGTCTGGAGAGTGGCCAAATTTTACTTGGGAAACGACGAGTTCGCGTGTGCGTTTCGTAGCGTGGCGATTGGTCCTTTTTGTTAGTTCACTAAGCTAAAGAGCTTAGAGCTATGGATACGTATAAAAATATGTATACGCGTATCGTGTATACGAAAGAAATAGAAGTAAATATGTGAAATTGTGGTATAAGAAAAAAAAAGGTGGGAATTTTTGAAAATCGCAAAAAACAAGTATAATCATTGATAATTGAATTTAACGAGTTAAAAAAATTTTCGAATTATCCCACGATACAGTTAAGTCGAATTCGGTACACGTGTGTAATTTGCTAAACAGTCAGGTACAAATGTTACACCCGTTATAAATTTCCGCGGCCGCGGAGCCCATTACGATCTGTGCTAAGGGTAGGAATAAAAGGAGTGGCAAATCGCGTGGAATAAGAAGAGCAAAATGTTAAATCTGTTTAAAGGGAGAAGCCGAAGGTGAATACTTGGATGGGTTTGGCTATATATATGTATACGATTGGCGTAGTAGGATAGGGAGGGTAGATCGTCGATATATACATATATAATCCACATAGAAAACATAGGGTAGCTACTATATTCACCTTCCGTCTGTTAATAAAGGTCCAACAATGGCGAACAGACTTGCCGAAGGCGCAAAAGTCAATTCCGAGTAAACAAACGGTCCCCAAGAACCAATTCACGGCAAGCGAATTTTCAGCCATTTGTTTTTTTCGTGACACGAAAAACGAGAGGAAAAAAAAAAAGAAATCTGCCCGTGAAAGCAAAGTTTGCTCGGTTTCTCATTTCGAAGAAGTTTCAAGAAATCTTAAACACCCTGTAGCCCTACAAAAAAATTTTGAAAAAAAAAAGGGAAATCTTTATTACGTATCTACCGATAGGAGCAGCTCGAGTTAATTGTCACGAACATAAATGGTGATCGATCGGGCTAGTTTATCGTATTGCCTTGAATTATTTGTCGGCCACCCGTTATAAACCAGCACGTCGAGTTATCGGGATCGCAATAAGGGCGTATGCATTCGCGGCTTCTGTTCCGGAGTGTGTATATTCGCGTTCAAGGACCAATGGGATCGCCAACTCGAGTGGCTAGAGAGAGATGACTATATATATATATATATATATACCCCTGCACACCTATATAACAAGGCTGATACAGACGGTGAGAACTGGAGTGGCTGGGAAAACGTGGAAGGGTGACTTCTAGTAGGTACAGTCTGGAGCGACGATAATCCTCGAGCGTAATCACCGTGTGCAAGCCAAACGTTTGCAATTTGAAAACTGGCCGGGTCGACCAAGGTCGCTGAATTCAAGCCCATTAGCTCGGGTCGTACCGAGCAACCTCAGCCGCGACCCCTTCAAGCTGGACAGGCGTATTGCACTTAACGTTCTACGGGCGGGGCCAAGTCTTTGGCTGTCAGTTGCATGCGGCGTAGGCCGTCGTCTGATCTGCATTTGCTTTGCCTTTTAAATTTACCCGCAACCCCCTTTGTTGCACTTGACTCACCCTTATCGGGGTAATAGAGAGTGGGACGCGCGCGAGGCACCCGGCGAATTATAAAGAATGAAAGGAAAAAATTTTTTCTCATTTCAATTCCACCCCCCTATTTTCCATTCTTTATCAATACTGAAAACGACCCCTGCCCCACTCCAAATTCATCGCCCATTGGGATCCTTCATCGAACCACCCTCCCTTACGGATATTGATATCAACCCCTCTCTTAACAGACCTGTAGAATCGACTGGGCATTTTTCAAGCCTTTTTCTTTCGGTCCCCGAAGAAAAGTAGGGCTGAACGCGTTATATTGCGATTTCGTGTAACCGATTCTACTTGCGGACTAAGGAGACACCCTTCGTGTTGTACGGTCTGCGAGAATAAAAACTACTTGGATTTGTCGATCCCTTATTTTTTTTTTTTTCTTACACTCTTTTATCTTCGATGAACCCCTTATGGCCTGCAATTTTCATGGTTTCCTAAGGTACGCACCTTTTTTTTTCGTCTTATAGGGGTTGTATCGATATACCATTAGAACCCCTTCACTTCCATTTCGGAGTCCTGTCCCGGGGGTGGTTTCTGTATTTCTTGTAGACAACGCGTATCCTTCATGGGCATAACTGGTCCCGCAGGTCAGAGGTCACACGATACACAAGAATCTTTATACATAATGCATAATCAAATTTCCTTCATCCCCTAGGATAGCCCCGGTACCCTTTTTTTTTTATGATAAATCTGAAAATCTGTAGAATATCTAAGGGCCGCTTTTGTGTATCCACCACTTATATCTACACTCATCATTCACCCCCTTTTTACTTTTTCTTCCCCCCCCCCCCCCCCCCGATTTCCCTCTCTCTGTCGATACAAGAAAAAAACTTTCAGACAGTTCATCCCCATGTAAGCAAATAAGGGATGAGAATGAAAAAGTTTAGGCCTATATGAAAAGTTTAACGTGGCTCGTTGATAACTATATTCTCACCCCCTATGTCCAACCCTCCCCCTAGGTAACCTCGCGTAGAATTTTATAAAAACCAAAAACTCCAAGTATATAAAAAGACAGTGATTCTTTTCAGAAGATATTCGTTATCTAAGGTCAAGGTCGCGCTGATACTATAACCTTCGTTAAATTTCAACCCCCCTTCCCTCCCCCCAATAATTTCATCGTAATTTTCAGAACCGTAGATTCCGACGATATATAGCTACAGCAGCGTATATACGAAATTTGCCCAACGAGCCGAAAACAATTGAAACAGTCTCTCGGCATATCCTTCGGGCAACCGAAGAATTTCTTAGCTCGAATGAAGTACCGGTAGTTCTAAGACTACACGTAGTGCTCAAAGTACTCGGAATACCCAGAGCCCGAAGTACCGAGCTCACCAAGAGAATTTGCTAAACGTAAAACAAACTCAGAAGGTACCACGATCCATACTATTTGTCTTGGAGGATCATTATATGTACCTTGGGAAAGAGCTTAGTTGGTAAAGAGACGTTCGAAAATCAAAGTACAAAATCTCTCAATTTACGAAAAGGATTACAGCGAACGACCCGAGACTCTAGGACCATATGAATTTAGGAGGGGAAAAAATTTTTTTTACGAAGTTACAGCGTTTCGCGAAAAAAAAAAAAACATAAATTCATATAGCAAATTAACGATTCCTCGTCCGACATCAGATACTCCCACGATTTCCTCCTGGTTGGCTTAACGAACCGTTAAACACGCAGGTCCTCGTCTGTGTACTCAGCCAGAGGATCAAAACGGAGCAGGAGACTTCAGTTCTAACAGCAGGTGGTAGAATAAGCTCTTGACGCTTTCCAGTGGTCGATAATCATTATCATTATTTCAGGGAGTCATTACCATGTCCCTCGTTACGGATGAATACGTTGAGTGGGTACGCGAAGAAGACGGGGCGCCGTGTGGGTCGGTAGTTGAAAGTGAAAGCCTAGGATTGGGAAAGCAGTGTAATTTGTATTGATCGAGAGTGAAAGTTAAGTGACAGAAGAGTCTCCTTCCGGGATTCCCCAGTTCAGCCGACTCGAGCGAAGTGGCAGCAGGGACAGTTCTAGTAGTGCAAGAGATACGTAGTCAGACAGCGTTACGGAGGTGGAAGTATTTCTTGCGCCGTCAAAGGCGTCCCGACGCCTTGTTACTTAAATGATAGCAGTGTACCTAGATACTTTAGGCGATACCTAAGTGTGTACGTAGTACGTGCGTCGCGACGGACGGAACGTCGGACCGATGGACGGACGCAGATCGATCCGGGACGCAGGAACGACGCCAAAGGGTAGGAGGGTGGGCAAACGGTGGGAAGGTTCAGCAGGGTTGAGGTAGAGGTTGGCGGTACTGGAAGTGCCGGAGGTTGAGGTGCCGAAGGCAGAGGCCGTGGTGAGGAGACGACCTGGACCGCGTTGCGCCGTCGCGACGCAACCGCCGTCTACGGCGGCTCTGCCAACCGACCGGGGCATTGCTGCAAAAACAAGCCACGACTCCCCGGCAGTACCCCGGTACGTCCCAATCAGGTACCACCGGGCAAACGGTACACGTCGGGACGTACGGTCGGAGACGTGGTCGTCCTTGTATATCGTCACGTGGTACACCGGTGACGTCACTGGAGAACGTTCGGATCGTACGGTAGATTCATCTACGTCGTTTTGACTCTGCTTCCGGAACTTTATGAAACTTTCTTTTTACGATGCACCGGTAGGTCCGTGGAAGATTTGACCAAGTGAAGAGTTCAGTACCAGGACCCAGGATACTTCCGGTGCCTTGCGGTACTTGGTATTGTCCGGTAGTGATCCTCTTTTGTGGTGTTCTCAGGAATGTTTATCCAAGTGGGGTATAGCACTTTTATGATATTGTGAAGTGTCGTTTTTGAGAGATATATACCGATCACGACTGTGTACCCTAACGAGGGTTGTGTTGGTATCCTGTAGGATGATCACGGTGATTTGTCCTCGTGGACTTGGTACCAGGACAACTCGATGGTTTAAAGCTGATAAGAAGTTTTGAAGGTGCCCAAAGGTAGGATTTCTTTAAATATCCATTTTATAGTTTACATCGAATTCGCGTGTGACGTAAACATACGGAACTGAAAGTTTCATCCTGTTCGTTTCCGGTGGACACGGTGTATATAGTGTACTGGATGAGCAGTGATATTTATACCCAAGTATATGTGTGTTTGAAAATCAGTGGAGTCCGATTTCTTGCGGTTACACTGTAAGAATAGAAAAGGTTCTAGAAGGTTTTAAAGGGATGATTGGTTGGGGGGGTCTTCTTTGTATGTTAATCAATGAGTAATAGACCCCTCGAAATGCAGATGCAATTCTAGGTCTGATTGGTAGATTACGGCTGAGTAACGCTTCCCTTTATCTACCGATGTACAAAGGGTCTTTCCCTTTTAGGAAATTCTCCCTATGTCTCTCCCCTTCACCCCCTCTCCTTCGCGCTCGCCCCCTTAGAAATTCCCTTGTTCCTCAGTGCCTCTCTTTAGGCCTCACTCGTCAAGTGCCACGTGCACGAATCGAACCATCCTCACTTCATCCACACCTTAAGCTCACTTCACACCATCCGTTCCGCAGACACTGCCTCCGACTTTCCACATCCCTGATGCATCGCCCGATGTCAGTCGCATCGTATATCAGACCTCCCTCAGCAGCACACTTTCACCACGAGTGCCAACTTTCAAGTACACTCGCTCCTCCTCCATTCTCCCCCCACTTGTTCAAGTATCGCTTGAACCCGAGAATCATTTTTCCAACCCTCCGACGCTTTTGGGACTCTTCGACAGTTCGGACTCGAACCCTCATTCAAGATTCCGGTCAATTCTTATTACCGACATACAAGCCTATCTTGTACACCAACCCTCATCCACTCTCCTACTTCTCACCTCTGTGTGAATACATGCCGAGTACGCCTGCTGGAAAACTCAAAATTTTTTTCTTCAAAAATTCCCTAAAAGTACAGCAAAGTAGAAATTTTTTTTTATTTTACTGTACAATAAAAAAAATGATAAATCACTGATATCAAGAAACGGATCCTCGCGATCGGTCGATCAAAGCGGAAGTGGCGACAGCCCGTATAACTTTTCCCAAAGTCATCTTGACCTTTCCTTGGTGACGTGTCAAGATTTTTTTTTTCTCAGGATATCCCAGTAATCTCCTGGGAATCTTTGGAAGCATCGGCAAGGGAATCTCTCCACTCTCTCACCCGGATATCCCTCATCTTTATTCGATATTCTCGCGACTAACTGATCCGGTTACGTCCCTCTTTGAGAGGGTCGAACGGAAGTAGGGTAGTGATCCAAAGGGGTGGGGGGGGTGGGGGGCAATTTTATTTCCATAAAAAATAGTTGCTATGACGTTTCACCTAGATAACCCTCGGACTCGAAGATTTACAAAGATCCTCTACGATTTACGTCGATTGCCCGGCAATTTCAAACGGGAAAATGCGTCACTTTCAACAGACGTCGTTTCCCTCTCATTGCTACCGTCGTAAAATCCTCTCGCCGTTTCCACTTGCTACGTTATCTCTTCGCATATCTCCGGGATTGGCTGACCCGATATGGCCAGCTTACTACTGGCAGTAGTAACAGGATTTTCCATGTCAGCCAAATAGTTGAATCCCTTTAAAGAGGGTCGACGGTCATTCTCAAGTTAATCTTTAACACGGTGTTATCGGTTGCCTAGTACGTTATCGTAGGTACCGGTACAAGGGTACAGCAGGTAGGGTTATCTATGAAAGTTTCAAATTCACCCTAAACGACCCATTCATTACCTGCGACCTGTTGGGATCTTATCACGAGTTCATAGCGTAATGATTATTTCATTAATTTTTCATTTTATTTATACCCCTTTATGACGTTACTTTTTTGACACCCGTCATATCCCTTGCACTGGCACAGTGACTGTAGAAATTAGTGAACGGGATACACGTCAGGGTTTCAAATTGTTTTTCTGCAATTGACGTACCGTGGTAACGTGTACATTGACGGTGGACATAAAACAGATTGAAACGATTATAAGAGTACAGTGAAAAATTGCGTTTGAAAAATTTGATCGATTTAAAAAAAAAAAAGTGACAGCCACGTAAATTTTCGTAATACAACGGTCGTACCGCTGAACGCGTGTATTTGAATTATGTTATTCCTCGTGGAAATAATTTTTTAATCGCGCATGCGCGTATCGTCACTTCCGGTTAGTTTTATTAAAACCAATCTCGATGGGTGACGGAAACTCGATGTTCGTCATCGGCAGTCGGGTTTACCTAAAGTGAGAAAAATTGAAAATTCCAGATACGAGAAAGGAGAGTAGCAAAGGTACTAAAAAATAATAACAATAAAGAACCTACCCGGATCCGTGAAGGGTATTTATAACGTAGCAGTGGTATTACACCCTTACAGTCAGACAGTCAAGATAATAGGGGTTGTGGGGAAAAAAAGAAAAAAGAGAGTCGAGGGTACCGGTAACGTTCGCACCGCAATACATATATATAGTTAGATATCGTCCGCGTCGTTGAATGATCGTAGTCGATAGATTTTCGAAAGAAATTCCGTCTACCCGTTAGACGTGGAGAAATGGGTAGCGTCCGGTGCGACACGGCGTCTTTTCCCTCTGGACGGGAAAAAAAGGAAGCTTCGTTAGAACAATGAATGGCGCGACGATTCCGAATACGGCTAACTTGAGATTTTACTTACTCGCACGCGGCAGCGCTACGTTTTTCATTGTCCCGCGGAGGGACGAAAGGGGGAGGGAAAAGGGTATTAAAAAAATTGCAACCCTTGTCGGCTTTATACGCGTGTTCCCTCGTCACTGCCGAGTGCGAAGCGACAGTGCTGCCGTACGAAAATAGTGAACATAACCTCTCGTTAGGAAAGATAGCCGGGGACGATTGGACACGAAGTTCTACGATGATGCACGAGCGAGTTTTTAACGGTTAGACTCTGACAGTGGTGGATTGTGGTTAAAATAAAATTTTTGTAAAAAAGAAATTTTTCCAGCTTATTTTTTAATGTGAAATAATTTAGAATTTTTTTTTTTTTTTTTTTTTTTTACTAAAAGTTTTGTCTCTTTCATGAGCGCGCGACTTAAACTTTTCAAAGCTCAGCAAATAATACGAACTAGTAAAGTTGAAAAGCTTTTTCAATGAACTCTTTTCCCGATGACCGCATCTGACTTTCTGGCCGCTCGGGTAATGGTGGTTAATGACCGGTAAAACTCGGCGTTAATGACGGACACTAAGGTCCCGTTCCCACGACGGCGACGAGGGATTGAACGTAATTGAAAATTTTATTGTCCGTACTAAAAAAAAAAAATAATGATGCTGGTTCATAACGTCTTTCGATACTTTATTTGCGTTTGTATCAATGTTCGTCGTCGTCGCGATCGTTTCTTTGTCGTCAAATGTGAACGGGGCTTAAGGCGATTAACTACGTGAATTATAAATAAATGTGATTGCCTATGAGAGAATTTGACAATATATAATTGGTCGAGGGCGTCGATGTTACAGCGTCGCATAATGGCGTCGTTAGCAACGTCATTGCAGGTACCGGACGTCGCGACGCTTGACGTCGTAAAGGTTCATGCCAGTCAGCTACAAGAAACTCCGATAATAGACACGCTACTTTGACACGACAACGACTTCGCTTCTGCGAATTTCCGTCTTGTCTCTACTTTGACGGTTTGAAAATTCCTACGGGTTACGTCACGGCTACGATAATCCGGCCTTTAAGGCGATATCACAATTTCAGTTCGAACGACGATAACGAAACTAATTGTGAGCTAAGAATTTTCACGGATGGGGATGGAATTTATAATAGACAATTATTATTGCTTTCCGATATCCTGGTCATTTTTCACCACCAACCCTTAAAAGGATATCGTGGCGCGTCCGACCTTAATCGCCTTTTGCACTCGTGCATCGCGCAAGCCTAATCCTCAACGCGCGACTATCGAAGGATAATACGCCAGCCGCGTTAAATAACGCGATAAGCCGGAGCAGCGAGCCGAACGAATGAGGTATGAGAAAGACGTCGGTACGCCTGTATATAAATTTACCTCATCCTCCCAAAAGTCTAATTAATTACCATTTCATTCAACCCTTTTGTTTAGTTTTCACGTAAACTCACAGAAACCGTAATTCTCGTATCGCCTTTAGGTTTCAGACGATTTTCACCCGCGAAATAACAATATTCGCTCGAACGACGCCCTTTCAGCCGTCGATATTCCTAATGCACGCGAACTTCGTGAAAAATGTTTCTATGCCGGCGACAGCATAGTTTGTATTTTATGGAAAGCGCTTAGCCCGAGTTTCCAATCGATTTTTAGGGCCACGCTGCGAACCATGCGGATCCTCCTTTCTACTTTTAATACTTGTTTACGACAAGTTCCTTGTTTTTCGCCTTTTCTTTTGTCGCTCTCAGGTTCTCATTAAAATCGCCCAAACGTACGAATCAAAGTAAAACAAAAACCTGTCACCCTCTCGTTACGACCTACGCAACGCGACGCAGTGGATTGTAAAGAGAATCATATTACCGTCTGGTTCAATCAAAAAAAAAAAAAAAAGTCAATATCCATACCGCCAACATAACAGAGAAAGAGACAACCGTCCGTTCCATAGAAATCCGCAGGGCATTTATTCGCTGAAATAAAGGGGCCCCGCAATTCCCAAGAGGCAGATACGGCCCTGATGAAAAACAAAATTCACATCGGGCCAAAAGTATCCACGCAAGAGAACCCACCATCCTCCCCTTCTCTCCCCCCCCCCCGAGTCTCTTTCACCTTTCTTCTCTTTCATTCTCTTCCCCATCGCTTCCTACTGCAAACGGCCATCTTTTTTTCATCCCCTTTCTTTATCTGTCCGCCAGTTTCTTTCTACCATTTTTTTTTCTACACGACTATATATATATATATACACGCACACCCATTTTATACGTGTCTGGTCATACTACGGTATATCCTACTTACTTCCCCTCTTACCCCCACCTAACAGACTGCACATTCTCCCATCCTCGGCATCCACCCCTCTCCCACCTCGTAACCCCCCCCCCCTCCTGAGAGACGCACTTGGGGAAGTAATTAGCATAATAAATTAGTCCGCTGATAAAAGCTGGCTTAGCCACGAAAACACTACTAACGACACTCCACTCATAATTAAGACGACAAACACCCCTCGCTGGCGACACACAGGGGATGCCCTTCAATTAGCTCCGCAAATGCTTCTGATTCTGAGCTGGTTAAGAGCCACGCCTGCATTTCGAACTGACGATCGATGCTCGACTTCGGTTCCGTCACACGAGCCTCTGGCAGCGTCGTTAACGTCGAATCAAACGGGGTATGACGTACGAGTGGGGGCCGGACGTAACCAAAGTAAAAGTTATTACGAACGTATTGTATTCGAAAGTCCAGTCTGTTTTTATAGGTTAGAAACGTTACTTCCTCGTCACGTACCTCGCTACCCAAGTTTAGATACCCCAGTGGTGCAAACTTAGCAGCAATAACTTTCCCTATGCTCCCGTGGAACACGTATTTCAGTACCGTTGGGGGTTGCATTTTAAAGACGTCTCAAAGACGTCCCGAACGTCACTCGGGGACGTCTATATGGTTACCGAAAATATTATTGTTATCACGTGCGAAATGCATTTGTCAGACTGATGGATGGGTTCCGTGTGAATTGATTGACAAGACTTTTGTTAGCTGGTATAAGGGTGCAAAGGGGTGAAAAGTGTGATTAATGCATTCGGGCTCGTGCACTTTAATTGAATTAATGCAATCCGGTGCTTTGGCTGCTCTCGGCAGTCTCGCCATTTTGTATAGGCTCTTTGTCCGTGCGTTTGGCTCTTTCTCCCTCTGGGTCTACCGGCAACCCTTTCTCACCTTGTGACACTTCCGGTTTGGTGGCATTAGAGGACACTTAATAGGCTTTAGCTGGGGGTGAGTTGCTTTTGGGGATGAAAATAACAAGGGTGCCACTGAGAGGCCTTCTCGCTATCGATCTGCCTCATAAAGAAGTCCCCTCGCAGGATCGATTCAGTTCAGGATCATACCGGATCTTAGGGACCTGAGTGTTGAGGTATTATTTCAAAATAAAACCCATTAACATCGTTCACTTGACGGGGGCCGCCGAAAGGAGGCTACTCGCTACGTCCACAAAGGTACAGGCAGCATCCCCCCCAATGATGCGAGAGCACGGAAAATGGATTCAACCCAGTGTTCCGGTTCTCTTATATATTTTTTTTAGGCAGGTACCGGCTCCCTAAAAGCGGGCGTGGCCGGGGGTGGTTTTCGCGGCCTAGACTCTAATTGACCCAGTTCGCGAGATAAGTATCTCGGGGGCTGACGAGAGTTCCTTGTACCGGGTTATCCCCGAAAAAGTACTGTGTCTAGAATAATCTCGGAATGAAATTTTAAGCGGGTTATTATTTCTCGTACAACGGGGTTGAAATAAATTAAATAAATTACCTAGAACATACATTTATAGGGAATAATAAAGTTCCGTGCAAGCTCATTGACTCTGAGTCCAATAGGGTATGGTATATATATAACGCGTGTCTTATATATACGACAGATTCCAATTGGTCGATGGGTTGGCTTTTCATGGTTCTAGCGGGGCGAAAAAAATCCATTTAATTTCGACCGGAACCCACGAATACTTCCGGTTCCGTTCATCCGGGCGAGCTTTGTCATTGGACGCTACAAATTTGACGGGGTCACATTAATCTCAGCTTTATTACCCGATGCGAACGAGATCGCCAGTAATATTAGAGTTACCAAATTTTCCCGAGCTCGTTCAAAGAACCAAGTGCCTGATTCTCATGGTCATACTTTCTCGCGTTTACCTCGAGGATACAGACAGCGCCATCTCGGCTGTCGTTAGGGTAACCCGAATCACGTGACCAGACGTCCAATCACGCAAAATATTATTTCTCGAAAAATTTCATTACATATAATAATGTGCTCGAACGTCGTGGATTCTTTTTCGCAGTAATATATATTCCTAACCTCAAAACGTCTTCTTGGTAGAAATTGAGAAAAAACATGGCGGAATCCATAATGGCAGGCATAATGGATCCGCTCGAGCACGCGCAGCTTTTTCGAGAGAAGAATCAAGACGCCGTCATTAATTTGCGCGCCCCGAGGAAGAGCCCGGAGGTTTCGCGTTCCTCGTCGAGATTCAAATATATGGAATATATAAAGTCAGGAGTCGAGCCAAGGTGAGCCAGTGGCGTAGATGGGGTAGGTTAAGTTTTCAACTACAAATAGGAAGGATTTTTTTTACAAGTCAACAATCCTAAGCTTCTTGGGTAGGAGGATTTCGTCGTCATTTCCAAATCCCATTGTGACTATATGTAGGAAATTGGAATCCGCCCGATACACGTGATAATACGAGGAAAAATATTTTGAAAAAATATTTTTTTTCCCTTATTCCTGCCTAAGCTCTATCGGCGTATCGAGTCGTGCTGGTACCCTATTTTGAAAAACGAACACCGATTTCGATCACACTCGATATTTCTCGTCGATTTTCTTTCCATCTGTATAGTCAATCCATTTTCACCGATGGGAGTTCCTTTACGGGTTTTACTCAGACTGATCGTAAATAGAACCGAAGGAGTTGTGGGGAGAACCGACGTACGTACACCGCCTGCCAATTGTGAACGGAGCTTAAGGGCTTTGAACGTATAAAAAGAAACAGGGCTCGTAAACCTACCGAAATATATCACGAATTGTCCATTCGCTCAATTATTCGACAGCTGAAGCACAAAATCAATGTCTTTTTTTACAGAGGCCATGCTCTTATGGGTTACAACGCAGAGGAGGCCCCCCCATTTTTATTAAACAACTAATCAGTAGCCGCGAGTTTTGGCTTTCTTACGGCTACTAGGATCACTCCTGACCCAACCTAACCTGAAAATTCAATTAACCAATCTAAAGCGTACTACATCTCTGGACGGATATAAGTAATCACGTTCGAAGGAAATTGTCTATTAGAACTTCTCTTGGCTGTTGAGTCTGCACAACTTTTTCTGACTTTCACTTTAGTCCAATTTCCTGAATGTCGGTCCCATTTGATTCATGGTCAATAGTCAATACAATCTTGATCCTATTATCACTCATTGCTCAGACCCGTATTGTTTGCTCGCATTAGGTACTTTTTTCAGTGATTTACGAACACGAAAACCTAGGAATTTCATACGTTTACTTGTTATATGATTTGAAGTAAAGAACGATTTGTCATTTGGCAGATCATTTTGTCTTAACAAATTCTCGCTTATCTACCACCTAATGACCTCTATAAATCTGGCTTTAAGGAGGCTCCAGGTACGCAATTAACTCTGCTTACTCTTGACAGTCGACATCCTGGCAATCATACGGATAGCGACTTAAATTAGCTACCTCGACTAAAGATATTTATGCAAATTGGCCTTGGTCAGAATTACTTGATTTTTTTCAACTATTTCATACTGCTCTTTGAGAAGATCAGGTTATCTCGATTTATCTTGATCTCCAGTCACATGGACCGACTCGTATCTTGTAGACGAGCCGGCAGCAGGCAACAGTGGCGCTGTCATACCAATCGAAAATCCAGTTCTTGTGAGGGCACCTTTACGTTTCATCCGATTCATTTACCTCGCTCCATTTTCATGAAATTATAGTTATTCAGTTTTCCTTCCTCATTCAAATTTTTCTTCAGCCACTTTTTTCCTCGGCGCACAAATTATTTTATTCATTAATTCCAATTACCTTTATTTACGTCGCACTGCGATTACTCCTTGGGTAACTTATATTTCCTCATTTATCTCAAGAAACTTGCTACACCACCTTACTCAATGTCGCCTCGTAAATTTCCAAACTTCTCAACTTCTAATAACACCTTCCTCCTTCACATTCAATTTTTCTCATTATTATTCCATACCTTTATAGAAACAAGAGATTCTCATCCAAACCACCAATTCTAATAGCCGACAGTAGTACAAAACTCTCGCTCCCAGTATTTATCAGGATGAACTGGCTCCGAGCTCCCCAGAAATATCGGCATACAATTGTTTCCGTTGGAAACAGTTTCGTTCGGCTGTCACGGAACTACGACGCTAGCGCCACGGCTGGGCCGTGGCGACCAATGGCAGTGGCAGTGCGCCGCTTAATTTTCACGTTCGACGGTTAAACTCAGCAGTCCGTTAGCTGTCGTCGGGGTAAATTTTATTTTTATTTCCCAAATGCTCGTTTGGGGGGTTGTGCGATTGTTATTTTTTCTGGTCAGCGTTCATGTAAATTCCCTCGGGTATATACTGCACTAATATATATATACATATGCACATATAGGTACACGTGTATCTCATCCTGTTCACGGACCGCGACTGACGCGCACTCTACACGCCAGAATCAAACGAGTTAATGTTAGCGTTCCTTAATCTAGTTTTTTTTTTTTACGAGCTACATTCAATTCCAGGAGTAAAAAAATCTTTTTTTTACAACAAATAAAAATTAATCAAATCCACATCAAGCCCCTGCGTGGCTTTGCATAAAATTTATATTAGAATATATACATGTATAATTTTTCCCTGTAACATGTTTTACGCTTTCATCGTATATTCCGGTGATTTTGCGAAAAAACCACGTACCAAGGATTTTGTTTTTTATTTAGTAAAAAAAAAAACTTATTCATAGATTCCAATATGTATTTTGTCCTCTTTTTGTCTCTTCATTTTAGGACAGTACTGTATTCGACTCTCTTCAACCCTAACTGGATTGTTGGTCCGAATCATAGCTACAAAACTACCCTTAGCAGCAGCCGACCCTTTTTATACCAGCGGAAGTACCACCCCTAGGGTATATCCAGGTTGGCATAAAGTCGCCTAAAAAATAATGTCATAAAACCGTCTATGGAAGAATTCTCAATTTAGTTTTAATGGTCGGACAATTCAATTTCGACAGTGAATATAAATACCGACATTCAAACCGACAGTTGGACAAGAACGAGTACCAGGTCCTTCGTGAAATGTGGGCGATGAATCCAATTCCCTCAGAACCACCCCTTAGCGTCACATTTCGTCGTCCCTTCGCAGACCAGTGGTGCCACTTGAATAAACGAAAACGCGCGTCTCCGTCGAAATGCCTCAATTAAGCTTTAATTGACGGCCAATTCCACACGGAGAAGTTCAATGGTAAATATCGACCCCTCGTGAAACCTTGTGAACCCCCCCCCCCCCTGGCGCTCTATATCACCTTCTGGGAATGATGACAGGTGCGAGAATCGGCGCCAGTCTCATTTACGATATCATCCAATCGATTTCGACTTAGCCGAATTCAAGCGTGTGTGTATATATATATAACAAAGTATTAAGGTACAGTCTGGAAGAAAAATTTTTGTTAAATACATTACAATATAAAATACATGTAGGTACTACAATTTCAGCCACCTACTATGCAGATTATATACAGTAAATTCAGATGAGAAATTCGGGATTGCCTAAGATTTTTGTATTTCCCGGGAATGCGAGAGAGATAGTGTTATGGACACTTACACGGGTAAGAGAAAGACGCACATATCGTTTCAAAAAATCGGACGAACCGTTTCAAAATTATGGCCAGTCGAACGCATGGAATAACCAAGAGATACCAGTGATCTTTCGCAAACACGATACGTATTCGTCTTTAGTGGTTACAAATGGCGAATGGTTCAAGACGATACGGATTTCAAAAATGCAAAAAAAACGGAGTGCCAGGATCCTCCGGTGCATATAAGCTACACAGACCCGGTGGTTATATCGTCTGAACTCAGCGCAGCTAAATTGTCGTTTCGCGGTCGGACATTCCTCAGGGCGCGTGATTACCGCTAGATCCGGAAACTGCAATTCCAGACCGCTTTGGCCACCGCCTAGAGGTTCCTTTGGAGGTGCCGAGTGAAGCCACAGGAATGTCGATCGGTCGACACCTACAGGATCACAAGCAGGGATATTCGCTCCTGAGGTTGGCGTGGTCTATTACGTTACCCAGTAGCAGGGATTGGTAAAGTGAAAGACGATTTCCAAAATGTTCCAGAATTCGCTAGAATCTTCCTGATAAGAGAACGTGACTCCTCATAAGCATTGGAGTCCACCTGATGGTTCTTCCATTTATATAAAAAATATCCCTTAGTGCCTATCCCAACCCCACCGCACGCATTGGTCAAGTCCTAACCTTTATGGATAACCTGTACCCTCTCCCAGGGGATGGTCGACGTAGTACCTGGGGCATTGACGAATCGCTCGTTTGAAATTTAAAAAGTTCCTCCCTGGCCGTAGAAACTTTCTCATCCGTCTGATTAATCATACGCCAAAGCTACTTGGCACATCCATTACCCTTACCTACCACGAAGACGCCATCCGAAGGGGTGCCTTCTTACCTCCTCACTCTGAGCTTGCTCCTTGGCCAGACCCGTAGGAACAAACGGATCCGCCTTTAATCGTCAATGAAACTCGAGTTTCGAGTGACCGAGGGTACGTTCTCTTCCTTTTTTTTTTCTCTTCCAAAGAGAAAACCCTTTTTGTACCCTAACCGGAAGTTTGCTCCAGATCCACTCGTACAGATTTTCAACCCTCGACTTCAAGGGTGCCATTCGCCAATACAAATTAGTATTTTTTTACCCTCTCAAGACCTGCTCTGATACTCGTATACCCTGTGGCATCTTATTCACTAGCGAATCTCTCACTAGACACCTCCCCCCTACGTCCTATTTCGCCCCCAGCACGATCATAGGATGGGTGGCCCATCTATAAGATGAGCATCTGCGCCTACCCGTCCTATAAATTTTCTGTCCAAAAGGAAGGCAACGCGTTATTGGAAAGGCACTGGACTCTTTATTACCCCATCTTGTGAACGAGACCAAACATTTTTAGCTTGTGTTCAAATATTTTGCCACCAGGTCATTCACATCACGCAGACAGTCTTTTCTATACTTCTCATATAGTAGCCACGGGTAAGAACCCTTAGGTCCGATAGAAGCAGTAGCGGCACACTTCCTCCGTTACCCTGTCCCTTGCCCCATCCTGACAAGCAGTCTAAGCCGGCGACCTGCAAAGGACACGTATACTCAGCTGGTACAGTCCAGAAGCAAATTTTTCTTTCCAGGTCCTCCATCGTCACTCGATTATTCAGTTAGTCACTGCCCATCCTCCTCGTCTCTTGGATATGGCTGATGAGAGGAAGTCTCGTAGTTCGCTAGGAGGGACCGAGTGGTCCAGGGAATTGAATTAAAAAAGTTTCCCCGAAGACTGAACCCCCTGAAGGTATCCCTCCCTCCCTTCTACTCCGACCCCCCTCGTTACCCTCTCGACTCTAAAAGAATCCTCACTGACTTTTCTATCAGGCGCCCATTGACTCCTTTTCGACTCTTCACTCTTCTTACATAGTTCTCCTTTCATACCCCATGTACTTTTCATCCCCGTTACATGGAAAAAAAAAATGAAGAATTGCGTCAGAGTATCCGATTCCAATCCGGCATAAACTTAACCTAACTTAGAGTACTTTAGAAAAAAGTCTAATTGTTTGTAGTCATTTTGTGAAATTTATCAGTTTGCATATTGATATTGAAGTTTTATTGTAGCGGTATACAGTGTTCTGATAATAGTCTCGAGTCCTTCAGGCATCATCAGTTTAGTGATTAAATTGTCAAGATAACAACGATAGGCGGATATGAGGGACGGTATCGCCACGTGCGTGAATACTTGTACCATACCCTCAGTATCATAGCAGCTGTCTAATGGCATAATTGAGATAGGGTGGGTGGAAGGGGTTCGGGAAGAGTCAAATTGGGGTCATATCAAATCTTGTCTATTCCAAGGTAAAAGGTCGTTCATGGTTTGGGAATCCAGTCGATTGGTAAGGCTGAATCGTCTGACCAATCGAATTAGTCGCAATCGCTTGCAAGTCGGTGATTTGTCCGTAGTAATTAATTGGACGACCATCTTGAAGTCTTTGCCCGGACCGAGGCAGCTTGCGAATTACCTGGGGTCTCTGAAACGACGTTAACGTTGGTAAGACGATGGGACTTGGTTTACAGTTTGAAGTAGTGCCCTATAGAACCGTCGATAGGAGCGTACTAAGTTATAACGGAACCCTGTGGGTAACCCCCTAAAACCTAGGAAACCTAGATCTCAGGAAGTCAGGTACCCAGAAAACACTTAGCTACTCTGTATGGTAGAAAATTAGTCCGCACTCGGGTGAGTGGCGCTATCGTCGAAAGCTGGATTATTTCCTCCAATTCAATTAGCAAGACGATAAAAGGCGAGGAAGGTGTCGTCGAAGTAATTAATCTTCATTCCTGGGGCCACCCCGTTCTAATCGCGTAATAACCCAACGCCGTCATCTTAACTCGCCCTGGTAGCTACGAGCGAATAAATCAAATTGTCCCGCGCGGATTTATGCGATCCGCGCGCTCTCTTTCGGCGAGGTTTCGCACTAGTTGAAATTCGGGGATTCCCCTTTACTTACGATTCTTCTTACTCACGCTCACGGTCGCTTGGATGAACGTGCATTCGTTTGACAGGTCCAATAGTAACAAGTTTAGACGTTGCACTTTTGCACGTCACAGGACTTGAGCGTCGCGACGCCCTTAATATACATTATAGAGCTTAATGCTATTAGCGTTAAGAATAATTCTGTTTACAGGAAAAGTTTTCGATCCTACGTCGGATCAATTAAATAGAAAAGAGTACAGAGGTATAAGTGTAACAAGAATTAATAAGCAAAAAGTACCGTGGGAATAGCCGTGAAAAATGCAAATTCAATTAAGTCGCTTAAACAGTGCGAGTAGACGCCAAGCGTCGGCGGCGTCCCGAGAGCTTCATGTTTCTTGGCGTCTAGCAACAATTTTCGTGCAGCACGCTTCGGCGACGACGCCACGTTTTCATCGGGCTTTCTCACGAGTTTTTATAATTGCATTCGTGCCTCCAGTGCTGCCAGTTTGTAAATGCGTGAAAACCCGAAAGATCTGGCATCCTGGCTACCAGTCTTTTGCCATTTGGATCCTCAGCTCCTTATTTCATCGCGTGCCATTCCTCCATCCCTTGCAAAAAGCGTCCCCTAACCTCTAACCGTTGTGCCAGCACTGCAACTCGCTCGGTATAGTCAACACTGCAGTCTGAATACCTAAAAGAGTCGCGAAAACCCTCTTTGAATTGTAAAACAAATGCAATACCAAACTCGCGCGCAAAAGCTGCATCCCACGTCTCTACAGCTCGTATCTATGTACATTCTGTCCGTTGAAATGGGAATGGAAGGAGTAACCATTTTATTTTCTTTGCTCCCTCCTGCACTCTCTCTCTCTCTCTCTCTCTCTCTCTCTCTCTCTCTCTCTTCATTCTTTTTCACTTATTTTTTCTCCCTTTCAATTCCGCCTTCATTCCTCCTTATTGACTTTCTTAAATTTCCTTCACTACGCTTCTTCAACGCTTTACGTCGCCTTTGTACAGTTTTTCTTTCCAATAATTACACTCTAACCGTACCATGGAATATTCTCTTGATCTTCGACTCTCTTGCTCTACTTTTTTGTAACATTTTTTTTGTATCGTGTTAGTCTTCATTATTCTCTTTCTATTTTTACTAAGATCCTTTCCGGACCATCATCCACCTTCGTGTCAAGGCCCCATTAAGGTTTACCCACATCGAAAACCAACCAGTCCTAACCTGGTATTTCCCACGCGGCAGCCTCTCACCACTTCCTGAAACAGTATCCACACGTGAGTCCATGTGTGGACATTACTTGTTGAACCGCTCTCGCCTTTCAACCCCTCAACGTCGTAATTAGACTCAATTAAATAGGTCTCACCCTACTTAGAATGAAATTATGGATCGCGTGGTAAGCATGGACCTTCATCCATTTGTATTAATCCACAGACTCGTTGTTTCCTAACTAACGACCTCACGGCCACTTCAGAAAGTGGAGGATGCTGGACGGTCACCCGGGATCTGTAATTTAATAAGTCGAACTTGATTCGTTGCAGAAAATTTTACTATCGATACAAGATTATTTATTTTCATCATCAGTCACTCCACCTACCATGGTCACCATCCTCATCGGCATTTACTAGGATCATTAGCAACCTCAGAGATCAGCTTCATCATCCGCATCCTTGCGCCTCTCAAGCCAACTCCGTATCCAGTTACCCAGAACGTTATCCCTTCCTAAGTCTGC
Organism: Cephus spinipes; assembly: GCA_963971525.1. Taxonomy (NCBI): domain Eukaryota; kingdom Metazoa; phylum Arthropoda; class Insecta; order Hymenoptera; family Cephidae; genus Cephus; species Cephus spinipes. Next base: position 30,819,473 of record OZ020573.1, read on the forward strand.
TTCATGGACTCTGTCAACCTTAATGTACCCAACCTCTGCGACGACCTCGGGAACCTCGACGTCATCATCGACCTCGACATAGATTTCCTAGCAATTACGTAGGTATACGCCATTACCAGCAGCTTCTGACCCACCAGACCCTGGATCCAACCCCCAGCATCTCATCTCCGATAGGTCGCATTCGGTTCACGAAATGTCAGGAATCAGGATGCTCTTCTCCTGGAATATCTGGAAAATGGAGGCGGTGGATGTCATCGTGTCAAACATGCAAAATGCATGGAAACGTGAGTTGCGTAACAGCTAGTGCCACAATGCATTTATGCAGATAGCATTCTATAAAATCGAACTCAGACCCGATAGGCTATACGGGGTGTTCCGTAAATTCAGGTTCACATATAATTTTACCTACGTACAATATTCACTGTCCAGGACGCTGATAAAACTCGTTCTCGTCGTCCTTCCACTATTCCCACGCCATGCCGTTCTTCTTTTCTAAATATTGGAGTTGCCCGTTCTGGCATGAAAGAAAATGTCTGCCAACTTTCTTCAATTCTCAGTCCATTTCCTTTTCTTTTTTTTCTCTTTCATTCTATAGTTTTCCTTTTCTTTCTTTTTTTACTCTCCAGTGCACTAACCTCTTAAGGCGCACTGAAGGTTTTGCCTCCTCGGTCGACATCGTCAGGTACGGGAACTCACGTTGTTCCTTATTCCTTTGACATTTGGCTGTTCGACAAATACGTCAACAATGGCGAACAATCCTGACTCCTGGAGTTCGTGACAGATTCTGATGACTGTACAGTGCCCGTGGTCTGTTAAATTTACGGAAATTGAGATATACATTTTTTATTATCATACTTGATGATCCAAAATCAGAGGCCACGAAGTTTCTTACTTGGGATACAATTGCCTGAAGTAGACGGTCGTAACTTTTTGATAAGGAGGTCATTCTCGTGACGATGGATTATCTGAAAGGTATATTGTACGGATGTTACGTAGAGTAAAGTTTTTGTTTTGTTAAATTCGAAAATAATTTTCTTACCAACCGACCCTCGTTGAGAACGGACAATGAATTCCTGAAGAATTTCAGAATTTATTTGTCGACTAGTCGATTCCAATTTCGTTTCAGTCGGTATTGCAGATTCCGTAAATTCCAAAAGCTCGTCTTTTCGCTCGAGACTCCTCGAGAAACATGGAATCCTTGAAGTCCTTTCTTATATATATTTTTCAGTAATCCTCTTTGGCGTTACAGTTCGTTCCTCGGCATCCGGTTTAATTATTTTTCAAGTGGCAGGGACGCTTAAAAAGAAATCAAATTTCTATAGTCATTCACTGTAATCCGCTAGACGATTGTCAAAAACTTACCAAGCCCTTACGAACAGACTGTAGTTTCGTTTTTAACATTTGATCGAATCACGAATATCGAACACAGTATAGATATACGTGAAACCATAGAAACTTATTGAACAGATAGGAATCTTACCTTTCCCTCGAGTAACGATAGAGTTCGTACATCGTTCAATCATAGTACAGCCATAATTCTTTTTTTTTTCAAAATGTCATTTTCTCAAAGCACATTTAACCTTTTGACGCACAATGGGACAATCTTCTCAGAGTTTCCAACTTATTTTCTTCTTTCGAGTTCTGCGATTCCATTCGTACCTGAACAACGAGAAAGTCATTGCCTTGAGCTTTGTATCACTTTGTGAGAACCCGGTGCAAAATTTCATAAGAAAAATTGCATTTTCACAGTAAAAATCTTGTATGCAGTTTGAAAAAAAAAAACTTATTAAAAATTCTACCCCAATAGCACGACTACCCGACTGCATTATCTCATATTTTCGAAATGCCTCTTAAGCGAATAACTGGAAAAAGATTCTTAATATTAAAGTTACCATGAATCTGTTATATGTATGCACTTTTTCTATATACGTAAGAAAAATAACTCCTATGTATATAACAATAAGAATGTAAGAAAAATTACATCTATGCTCATCATCTATGTAAATATACTCCACGGAATACCCGCGGCACGTAGTATCGTCAGAATTCGCCTAAAGGCAGATTCACAAGGAGCTTTCTTGGGGATCGCATCGGCTTTTCATTCTCGGCTACTTTTACACGTATATACAGCATATACAGGGTGGCATTATTCGAGCATGCCTTGAGCAGGAATTATCATGCTACTACCATGTTTCCGTTCTCTACCGTGGATTTTGCTCACCGGCCCTGAAAGTTCCACTCTTGGAACGGAAGACGGGTACTGGGTAACGCGATTAAATTGGATCGCTCGACCGTGTCCTTTTTATTCGACGAAATCTAGGTAGTAGTCTCTGCCGATTCCATACTATATCCCTTATGTATACATGGACCAAACTTCGTATACTTCCAGTTCGTCGAATTCGCATCTTCGCATCTTGCCTATGGTATACGCAGTATATACGAATATATGCAGATATATATAAGCAAATAGATTAAACTATAATGCAATATCGAAATATCAACATTAACTCAATATTGGTATTCCGTGCGGATACTCGATTTTTATTACTTAAAAAAAAATTTTATTTTGATAAAAGGTAATAAATCATTTTGTGACAGCTCCACGTGCAGCCATTTGTCAAAGTTTGACTTTAAGTGTTTTTAATATTAAATAAAATTTTGCGACGGTATCTTCATGGCGACTGAAGAGCAGCCGAAGTCAAATCAGCAACCGTTTGACCTTCTTCGAGTCTATTGTTCTAACCTTAACTGACAAATCAGAGCAGACTTGTGTCTATACGGCTCAGCCAATTCGTCGGTGCTGTCCGTTCTCCATTACAAGCCTCCTGTAAGCCGCTTAATTCGCGACAAGCACGGAATCTCGATTGCAGTGTAGCAACACGACACGGCGAGCGCGTTATCTCTCTTTTGTTTTCGGCAGTAGCGACAGTGGCGCCCTCTGCGTTGCTCAACGATCCGAAGCCAGAGGGCCAAGTCCAGCGCGCGCTATACACGCCGGAGAGAATGATTTCTCTCTGCCGAACCACCGTGCCCTGGGAATTTAACTGCCAGGAATAAACTAGTCACCACCTATTCGTAAAAGTTCGACCCCAACCAACTTCACCGGTGGGGGGTTCCCCGGAATCTGTGAACGACTAGATTTTCCAGCAGGGCGCAAACTCTGTCCCATTCGTTGTCCGTAGACAGGGCTGGTGTTTCCCACCAGCCAGTGTGGACGGGTTTATCGCTCGCTTGAGAAGAGAACGTATAATGTCGTCGACGCGAAAATCGCTTTTAGAAACTGCATCAAGAGCGACGCTTAAACCTTGCTGTTCTTTATCAGACTGTACGACAGCGATGGAAGTAATGACGACAATAAATAAGGTATTTTCACAATGCAGCGACATGGCGATTTTCTTCTAAAATTATAAATAATCGTCTCAGTGAGAGTCTACCGTTAAATTCATACGGTTGCGCCTTTATGTTCTAAGTCATCATGTACTTTCATTGTAATCTGGCGCGGAATTGGTGCACTAATGAAACTATTATTTTCCGAAATACCGCTGATGAAAACACGTTTCGAGATTCTAAAATAAGGTGCGACTTCATACCGGTTAAATTGGAAGGTCGCAACGTTATTGACTGAACTGACTTCAAAAAGTGGTTCGAGTCCGAACTATAAAAATAATTGCTAAAAATTATTATTTATCAAAATTAATGTGTTTATAGTGTTTATTCACGGTAATAATATATATCGAAGAAAGGAATAAATTATTTAATGCCTAATAACTATTCCAGAGTAAACGCGCTGTCGCTAAGTAGTTTCAACAAACTTCGAACTGCACCAAAGTCACATTTAATATGTAAATTCGCTTAGTGGACTAAGTCCCTTCTTGTTTAATTTTATACCGGACTAATTTCCCAACTATGATGGCGCCAAGTGGATGCCAGGTGAGAAGGCATAATCTTCACTAATTTGTAAGTCAGATGGGCCTGGGTGTCAATTGGATTACTGACCTATCCCACTACAAACTCGAGAATTCCCAGCTTATATTCATAACTATGTGTATATACTATGTCGAAGACAGAATCTGTCACATTTGACAGTTTCAATTTGGTAGATCAACATTTTTCACATTTCTCTTGCGACTGTATCGGATATCAATTCAATCTGGCATCAACGTTTCTGTCTTCTTCGCAAAGTTCAAATCGAATATCAGTTCATCACGTGACATTATCAGAAACACGACCGTCAGTTCTATCAGTCGGATATTGAAAAAATATTCTACACAGTCATAATTATAATCATTAAACTGTCAATTATCTAGTAACAAGTATGACAAATTAACAGTAACTAAATTTCATGAAATAACTCATTCATATTGGCAACTACTGAAATACAAATAAATCGTTTTGATTTTGAATTCGAATTCGTCACTTATCAAAATAAAAATCATATCGAGCAAACAATAAACAAATTTTCGATAAAGTCTAGACGATTTAGAATCTCAGAATATTACATCTGTTATCTATTGCTGTCAAATTACATCACTTAAAATATATATATATATATATAATTATATATAAACCTTATGCAATCATGGCACTCTATAAAAATAAATATACATACATATTTTTCTTTTAAATACACTAATTGAAAATAACCCCTCCATATGATACCTATAGCAGACCCAACTTCAGTTGGTACACATGAGTTGCTTGATCTGATAGAAACGTAATGAAAGAAAAAAGTCAATCAGAAAAAAAAATAAAACCTGTAAAAATTTGTGTAAGTAATTTGCACACCAACCCGTAATCCGACCAAGTGATTAATAAAGCGCAAAATACTTCGTACTAATAAAACTGTCATTTATAAATCGAGGGTCGATTCACGATTCAAGGGATATTATAAACGTTTCATCCCCTTAATTCGAAAATGTGTACAACTCGTTAAGGAACGAAGACGATACGGCCGGGCTGGCGTCTCGACGTCGCAGCATATGCACCGAGAATTTCATGGGATGGCTATAGAGGGGGTCACAAATAAGCTGATACGCGCTCACAGTGTGACAACCTATGGAAAATTACTCGGTGTATCGCGCAGGGATTCCACTTCGGTACTTACGGTTTGGTACCTATAACCCTCTTCTAGATGGCGCGGGGATTGGAAATTCGCTAGGCGGAAATTGATGCTGGGAGTTTAAGGCGCATACACAAGGGACTGTCGTAGAATTAGTTTTGCCGCAGCGGCACGCCTGTTAGTGGTTATGCGAGGTATGGCGTCTTCTGTGGTAGCGGCTTAATGTTGCGTCACGAGGCTGCTTCGTTATCTGCTATTCGAACAACGTACAGTAATACTACATAGTAAAGAAGGGCTACGACCATAAGACGTTCAATACGATGTCGCCGTATATTTCCCTCTAACCAATTGCCCGGCAGCTCTGTCCCTTTTGATCCTACAGGAACACTCCACTAGTTTATTCCGACAGCTGATATTTTTGTGCCTCGACTCGTCCGTCCACTAAGAATTACCTCGATCGACGGCAGCGCCACTTCCCTTGCTTACGAGAACCAAGCGCATTAGGCGCGCTCTGGCGGAATTATTCAGCAGCTGTTTCCGACTAGATGAGCAGTTGAAATTGGTGTTTAAATAATAATTGAGTAACTTTATGAATAATGCGACTGGAAATTTCGTTCTGGCGTCTTCGTATCATGGCCCTAAGTTGAGGTTAGATATATTTTTATTTTTTTTTTTTTTAATTCAACGCAACCTCGTCGATGAAGTCACAGTTAGATTTTCACTTTCGTGTAAACGCACCGTAAAGCCCACGCTGCGCCGTGCCTGCCAACATTTCGTAACGTGTTGCAATTAATTTAAAAATGTCTTTTTCTTATCCTCTGTTTAACGTCCATCTTTTTTTATGAGAAGGAATAAATGTGTGCTAATTCGAACCTGGAACTTATTTGAAAACATGCGACTTTAAATATACCAGAAATTTACTACAGAGTCGTTAGAATTTCTAAGTAAGGTACATTGCGGACACCGTGAATGGCGAAATACCAGATAAGCCGTGGTATGACATGCTCTTATACACGTATGTATACAACTGTGCAATATTGATCCTCATAAAGTACGTATATACCAACATTCTAGGTATACGCAATGGCTGGAGGATGACGAGAAGAAAATTTTGTATAATGCAACCTTTGGCTTTATCCTGTCAGACATTTTTCTTTCGTCCATCAACGAATTATAAAGGGTCGTTATTGTGTTCATTCAATAGCACATATATATATATATATATATATATATATTTATATTGTGACGTGATTTTTAAATTCACGGTCATAAAACGACCCCACTTCATGGTCACAAGACGACGTCAATTCACGGTGAAATAAGAATTGGCTGTCGCCCGCCTGGTATGGATGGAGGAAGAGGGGCGGCTGAAGGTGGCGTAGTTGGCTATCGAATTCGTAATATCGGGGTCCAGTTTAGAAAATACGTCACTGTATATATGAATTTTGACACTATTACTACCTACGACACGCGATCAATAGAGCATCAAGTTCAGTGTGGCTGATGATGATTTCGGCACGAAGATAAATACGTGCAGTGAAGCTTTCAGGATCTGGAAAAATGCATTAGCAGATTGAGAGACTAGGTCCGAGTGTTATTAAATTTTTTAATTATAACAGAATTTATATTATGTATTTGAATGGGATTATATAAGACTCTGTTCACGCATAGTTATATCGTTAAAACTTATATTTACTCTGACCGTCATTCGTTCAAGCGAAGCAAACGTAGAAAAGTGCGATTTATTTCCGTTTTACCTTTTTCTTATTGCTATTTCAATATTGGCAAATTGATTTACCGATAACAAAGATTCGCGCTTAACGCAGAGAGGAAACAGAAATGGAAATAAAAGAGAGAAATAGTGAGAAATAGAGTGGAGGAAATGAAAAGGTCGAAAAAAAAAGGAAACTGTCGATGATCGAGTTAACTCTTTTTTGTTTTCTGTTGCCCCTCCCCCCCCCCCTCTCCCCCTACGATAGTCCACGCAAAACCCTTCAATTTTTTCTCGTCCAATTTTACAGTCGCACAACTAAAACCAGTTTGCACGTCAATTCGCGTTTGCGAAACGCCCTGAATTCTGCACTGGTCGTAAATTCATTGGCTTCGTCTAGACAACCGTAACTATTTCTTTTTTATTATTTTCCTTTCCCTACCTATTGGAGTTTCGTCCTTTTCTTCGTTCCTTCGTTCGCAGCCATTCGCGTTCCTACTGACAATGTTTACCGAAAAATTATATGATTCCCTGTCTGATTTTTGAGACAGGGCAGAAAGTACTATTGGCATTTCCAAAAAAAAAATTTGCCATTTCGCAAAACGCCACTTCGTTACGTCCATTGACCTAATTAGTTGTAAAGGGAAGTTGTAAAGGGATTAGTTGTAAAGACCCGAATGGGAAAAGTTGTCGCGTGAAAATTATTTTTTTGGCAAAGTTAATCAAATTTCGCCAAACTTTTGAAACGTATTGGTTATATATATATATATACACAGATTAGCCGAATTTAAATAAAAATCCTATTATCAATAACACCAGATGATATTTATTGTTCTTAGATAATTTTTGTGCACTTTCCTCAAATTTCAATTTCCACCTTCTTTTTTAAATTTCATTTCCACTTTTTATCGAATTGTTCTTCATTCCAGAATTGTATTACGTTCTATCTCGAATTGACCCTTTATCTTGCTATATATATCTATATTAATTCCCACGTTACTTCTACACGCACGAACAACGAAAAAGACGATTTAAACAAATTGCGCAATGACTATTCATAATCTCGCGAACCCCGAGAATATTCAAATGAATATAATTCGAGCAGATGATGTAATTATCTAACACGAGATGATTACACTCTGCCAGCTTGAGATATAACATTCCCTTCATCAGATAATCCGACTCAACTCAAGACAATAGATTAATACCCAACCGTAATTTAAGTACAGTTTAAGCCCAACGACAATCTCCTATCCACCTGACTTTACAATAATTACAGTATGACTAAAATGTAATAATTGTAGAAAAAAATTTAATTTCCAAAAACGTCAGTTACCATCAATGGCCAATCCCCCAAAAGATATGTAATTTAACAAAGGAAAGTGCTACTAAAAATCAGAATCGATATTACAGAGTTAAGGAGAAGGGAGAAGGATTTACAGAAAAAATTGGCGAGGGTAAACCAGGGGGTGGAAACTCTTGATATACGAGCAGGAGATGATTTTTATCGTCAGACCCTGGGCCAATGAATTACAAAGGGCCAAAAATTACGTTAAATACAGTCAGCGTCGTATTATACTTTGAAGAAGTAAAGGGGGATAAACTGGCTTGGTATTCCTGATGGTTTAAGGGGTTTGCGCTACCCGCGTAACGGTTTGCCGCAAGGAGGTGGGTATCGCTTATCGAACAAAAGAGACCCCTGATTTACTGGCCACGTAATTCCGTGCTACCCCTAAATTAATATTTTTCTAAAGTAACCGCCATTGTGCTGTTTTAGGTTGTTTTAACAAAAACCAAAATCCTCGATACCTCAACGTGGCTGCTGCTTAAGACCCGAATGGGAAAAGTTGTCGCGTGAAAATTATCCATAACAAAGTCTGGTCGAGAAACGATAACCCTGCAATTTATGCATAAGCATGTATGATCAAATTACTTTTCGCCATATTTTCAAGCGTATACTTTAGCCGTGACACTTTGATCCGACGTAAATACGAGCTAGGTCACATGGTAAGCTAGATTCGCCGCCATGTTTAAAAGCGACACTAGCGCCACGACGAAGCTCTGTGTACACTTGAATTTGAAAAGCATCAGAAAGAACCGTTACGACTGTCAGAGATACACGAACTAATTGAAACTAAGGATTTTGAAAAAAAATCTTCTCGTTGAATTTTTAGTAAAGAAAATTTTCTCGAACAATAGTATCTTAAATTTTGTAAAAAAAAAAAAGATATACAAGAATGTCTTTATCCCGTATAAAAATTCATACTCAGAAATGCTATGTCCGAACAGTCTCGAGTTAGAGTTCAGCGAATTCGAAGATGGAATAAAAAATTTAATAAACCCGCAACCCTCGAGCTACTTTAATTTTCTCGTTTACCTCGAGGAGTACAAGAAAAGACATTTTTATTCCCTAGGTTTATTAATCATTCAAAAGAATATTACGTCTCGAAAAGACTAAAAAAGTATAAAATTGTTCAACCGCGTACTTTCCGTTGAATCTGAAAAAGTTAAAAGAAATTTTTAATTCGATATAAATACCGCAATAAAATCATACCTCTCTGAGCTTCCCCTCTAATAACACGTCGTAAGATCCCAGATATATGATGCAAACGGCAGCATTACGTCATGAGCCTCAAAAATATCGAAAAATGACACCAGTAAAAGATGCATATAAGCGATATGTCAAATTAGACATATGACGTAACGCTAGACAGATTACCAGTTACCTTAACTTAATTTTTTTCTACCCCGACGCGCCAGAGTCTCCAGCCACGGTTATCAATCAAATACTTAGTACAGTAAAAAAGTCCATGTATCCTTTTTTATTTTTCTCCTCAGCCCCTTCTTTCGCAATTAACCACTAAAATCCACAGTAAAAAAGAGAACCGGTAAAAAAATGACTAGCAAGAAAATTTAACAGGCAGCGCCATCTGCATGCGTTATATAACACTTGTCCATTACAATCTGACATAAATTAAATATCAAGCTCCTCGACGACCCCGCAGCGTTTAATTCAGCTCATTAGCAAATCCAGTCTGGTGAAAAGACATAGGGGTTGCTCCGGGGAAGATAAAGTTAAGGGGTTGGAAGCTACGCGTACAGAACACGTTATGCTTTGTTTGGTAAGAGCCAGAGATTATTTGGATATCCTAAGCTTTCCAATGCCTCCTAGACTGGTATATATATGTATATATATATATATATATATACATATACATACACTACCCATAAGAGATACAGGGTTGGCATCTTGGCCGTGACAAACCCTGTTGCGGTATTTACTATATCTCATAGTAGTTACCTATAATCCAGAAGCTTCTCGTGTATCGGGTAAGTGGCATGGGTCTTGGACAAAAAGCCACCCCCCTTGTGAATATGCGTGCTTACCGCATACATGCCTGGGTACATGACACACTTAGGTCTAGAAACCTTTTGAATGGTTACTTCTTTGCCGTCTACCATTTTCATCCCAAGCCCACTGTATCCTGTGTTCTTTTTTTTATATATTGTACTCGGATACTGTTCCCTACCCACTACAGCTCACCATCCCCGAGACGTCTGGACCACCTCCCTGACATCAAGTCCTTGCTTCGCTTTTTTTTTTTTTCAAATCCGATCGATATCACCTTACTTGGCTACAGCTTCCCCTGGGCATAAGCACAACCCCACAAGTAAACAATGGACCATACTACTTGATTATAGTAAATATTTGAACGGTAAAGTAAATAATCTGATCCAAATTTTAGGGGTTAGCACAGATGAAGTGTACATCTTGAATAATGATATTCGTCAGGAATTATTGTTAAATATTAATACTCGTTTCTTTGGCGATACTCAAAATTTTAAAGAGGTACTTACGAAGGGTAATTTTTATAATTACTTTTCTCTTTAATTTCTATTTTCTTCATCGTTCACTTTCTCCCTCGCTTCCGGTATCCACTTCCGTCGTGTACGTCACGTCAATCTCGATGACGGTCGTATACGTCACACGAGTCACCAACCCGAGGTGAGACATCGGTTTTCCTTCACGTCAGAATATAAATTTGATAAACGAAGGAGCGTTCCGCGAGAAATTAATGTCACGATCACTTAAAAAGAAGAGTAACGTGATAAATATAGATTGACGTAAACCAAAAATTTTGAATTTTTCATACTTCGACGTAACGACAGTTTACTGATATTAATCAATATAAAAAAAATTTACCTCGTATGTTACGTCGTCAGCCATTTCACGAAGTATTATTTAATTACGTACTTCCTTTCAACACGCAGCTATTATTCAACCAGTAGTACGTAATGGTTAGAGAATAACAGTCGTAAAATTACTTCTGCACTGCACCGTTCAACTTCAGTCAAATATATGTATAACCGTGTGTCTAGTTCATTCCTCGATAATGGCTCCGGTTCTCCTAAGACAGTCAAAACAATAATTAACTCTTTACGCGAAAGCAGACCCTACCGGATAGAGTCTGCTCGGATTAGTTCCAAGGGGTAGTAGAACGAGCGAAAAAGATTTGGATGAGACAAGGATCAAAGAAATGGAGAGAACCTCGAGGAATTCGTGTTAGCTAATGAAGGTATAACTAGTCGGGAGCGTCACTTGATCAAGCGGACATCTTGTAGTTCGAGAATGTCACGCCAGATGACAGCAACAGCGCTCAGCTGTCACGGCGTCATTGTTTCAGTTGTCACGTCGCGGAGAGGATGAATAGGTAAATTTGTAAAAGCAGCTGAGCAGTGACGTGAGCAAAAGGTAGAAAGAAAAAAAAAGTGATCCATTCTAATTAACAGCAACATTCATTCTAATAACACGCATTGAGCTTGACGGGCTGATACGAGAAGTGAGGTTCGACTAATGGAAAAGTTCGGATGATTGTTTTTACCGTTGACAGAAATTTGTCGCTGCTATAAATGACAACGATTGATCACTGGTTAGCTTGTTGAGAGAATAACAGACGTTGAGAATTAGAATTCGTAGAGATAAATGAAATTTGTCAAATTCAAATTGTCGCGAACAACCTGTTGACAATCGAATGGCGGATGTACTCGATTGCAAACTGATACAACGTGAATGTGGCTGTGGAAGAGAAATCATAGTAACAGTAATGGAGCTCAGCCAAGTTCAATTCCTGACTGGGAATGTAGGAGACCCTTGAGAAATCCTGGAGCAACCAGCTGTTCGACCGATAGGCAATGGTTCGTGAGTACAACTTTTCCGTTTGTCAGAGAGAAAATACGAAAAATAAATATAAATATGGCGGACGAGTTCTCTTGCCGTTTTAATTGCCAAAAGTGACTTATAGATTCAGTATATTTTATAAAGACGAATTTTCGAGCTATTTGAAAAAGTCACTAGGAATCTTATCTGCGTCTACGCTACTTTCTATGGTAATTTTCTAAAAAATAATCAGATTGGTATTGACGTCTACTTTAAAATTGACTCTAGACACAGTGAATACGATTATTTATATGGTCGACGTTAACGCGAAAGTTTCACGAAGACTTCTTGAAGGAATTAGAGCGTGGTAACTACGTTGATACGGGCAGTAGATCTTTTGTGGTATTTCCCAGTATCCACCAACTGTCCAACCATACCCATTCCAGCATCCCCATCACAAGAGGCACAAAGTTCAACCTCGTAGAATTTCCAATGGAGCAAGAAACCTAACCTGCAACTCCTTCGCTCTTCAAAGCTCAATATACTACTAGGGATATGTATACCTTATCACTAGCCGCCTAGCGGCCACGGAGGGAACTAAATTGACTACAATAAACGTATTGGAATAATACCGCCTATAATTATCATTAATCATAGAAAGGGTTGCGGTCTTGAATTACACGTTCGTACAATATATAATATTATATACTATCTGCCGTAACAGTGCCTGATATATGGTACAGTACGGAATAATAATTTCACGAAGCGATGATTCGCCCCAGTTGGTAACGAGGTGCTGAAAATGCTCGAGGCATTATGGTTCGTCCCGACGTGGATGCTTTCATCTCGTTGTAATTCGCGAAATGAACAGTGTTTTCGCATACGGAATTGTAGAAACTAGTGAGCGCTGTCGTATGATACGGAAATGAGATTTACAAGGGAGTAGAAAGCCGCCGCAAGTGTGGTTACAACATAGCGAGATAATTGGCGAATTTCTCAAAGTGACACCTAACCTAAAATCAAGTCGAGTTGTCGTTCTACGAGGAAAAAGAAAAAAGTCAAGAATCTAGATGGCATTTCCTTAAGGTTAATTCTCACGGAACATTCACCTCACTTTCCTCTACGGCCAAGACAAAATGGCCAATTCGGACGCTCCCTCACGTACCTGATCCTTTATACGAGTCCTGATTAAAGACTTTAGTTCTGCCAAAGGGTTATCGAGCGACGCATTCGCAAGTAGGATCAACACTGAGGATTTTTCATGGAATTGAACGTAAGCTCATTCTAGCCGAAAGAATACCGAATGCTTGCTTAATTAGAAAAAATTCAAAACTGTAATTTTTTAATTATTTTTTATCATTAATCGTGATCCTTATCACGACCTTGAATCGCACGAATTATAACGGAGCTGAAATCCGTCTGGGTAAATCGTTCTGCATCGATGTGAAAATTCTCGTACCAAAAAAAGACTCCGTAAAACATGAGCTTGATGGCCGACGGTATGGCTTCGGTAAAGTTTCAAATTCTAGTTGCAGCTGCCTGTGACATCATCGAACAATTTTTGTTTTTTTCATTTAAAATCAAATTTTTGCAAAATGACATTTTCATCTCCCGTCTGCATCGACGAGACTCAAACTGTGAAAATAGCACACTAAAAAAATTTTCAATTATTTGTTTTCACTACACGCAAGCTTCCGACTGCGTGAAATCTAATTTCAAAAAAAAAAAGTTAAAACCATCTCTGGACACAAAAGGTTATGCAATAACACACTGACGGATACATACGTGCAATTGCAATTTCACTGAAAAATCCCAGTGACGTAATAAGCACAGAGAATCCAAAATGTTCACCTAGTCCCGATATACCAGGAATTTTCATTGACCAAACGAAATAAAAGTTTTCTTAATTAACGATGAGCTTGCGCGACTTCCTGGGAACTGGGAACCAGGATTTTTCGACCAGTAGTAAAAAGACAGAGCGTTGATTCTGAAATTACAACATAGACTAAGAACACAGTGCGAAAGTGCCTAACCTATTTAGGGGATGAATTTGCAAGGTGCGAAACGTTGGTCGCCAATAAAAAAAGTCCAGCGTCGCGACGCCGCGCACGCTCTGTCGTCTTCTTTGCATACGCATAGCCGTGACTACAATAATCGGAAACGGGGCATATTCAATCCGCATGCCCTCTACAACGAAATAGCTTTGAATTTCGATTCGTTTGGTTGGGTTGAACACACTGGATGAAAATCGTCCGACCGTTGCTGGGATTCATCCGCTGTTGTAGCAAAGCAGAACGAATAATTCAAGTCGAATAATCCACTTGAAAATTGAGTTTAACTTCTAAACAGTTATATGCTGTACTTCGTACAAACTAGAGATCACTACCCGTTATAAAGTGATACTGATTTTACCCAGGAGTCTCTACCACTCGCAATTTCTTCTTAGATGTTCTTATACACGTCTGGCCCTTACCGGCTCCTTACACTGCAGCTCACGTTCATCCCATAATTTTGCACGTTTCTGGCCGTCCACGCATGCTCCTCTTATTCCACCCACGAATGACACTCTGGGGTACAGCTAAACCCCGGTTACGGCCGATACCAGTAAAGTCGCAACCCCAACTCTGATCTTCCGTGAAATTGCAGAGCCGTCCTTGATACTCCGGTTATAGATGCCAACCTAGCAGAGAATAAAACTCTCTACTCCTCTCCGATAATTCATTGTTACCTTAAGTTACGGTTTATACCCGTAAACCATTGTTTCCAAGAATATCTGAGTGATCCTCAGACGGTAATATGGGAATTCTTATCAGGACTAAGTGTTACCAACTTTTAATAAATTATCACATGTAAAGTTAGTTTTCGCGTATACTATAGCCAATGGCGTAGTTTTCCGGAATATTGCTCGAACAATGAGTTTTCGAGCTGCAGGGTAGCAAAGCAGTAGTACCAACGCTGCCAACGTTGTTAGCACTAGTTCACTCTCTCGTTAGCACTAATCAGCAGTGTTTCAGCTTAAGTCCAATCGGGCGCGCTGCTAAAGCAGCAAGTAACTGCGTCTGCTAAATCGAGATTAATTTCTGAATTTAAGTACACGCTAGGAAACCGAATAAGGATTCGCGGGACTGCCTCAGGACGATGAGGATATTGAAGAAGGGAACGTCGTCGCCGACGGCACTCACCGGTAAAACGTCGACGCCTCATTAAGCCTGGGTGGTTTGCGGATTAGCGTTCTAGATTTGTTAAAACCCCTTGGGTAAGGACCGGAAACCGGAAAAAGTGTCATGGCGCTTGGACGTAATAGAACTTCCGGTGAAATATACATTAATGTTTATGACAGTACCAATCCTTGTGTACCCAGACCGTATGCAGTTTAATGCAATTTTCGTATTTTTATCAGCGCAAGATACCACAGTGTAGAACTGGGCATAGAATTTTTGTACCGTGCGGAGTTGGTACGTGAAACATTTATGATGCTTTTCATAAATCTGAAAAAGATAGCCAATGGTTCTTATGTCCAGTTCACAGATTGAACAATACAAATTTTATAAACAAGCCCAATCTTGTTAGATTTCTCAGCTGTTTTCCGTTTGACTTGCGTTGTTTTTTTTTTTTAGGAACTCGTATTTTTCAGGCACTAATCCTAGTCTTAGAGTCGTATTCCAAATGAAAACTCATTTCCTTTTGTTTTTTCACACTGAACTACACTCTCCTTGAACTTTTGGCGGTTTTCTCAGTGTTCAACACTCGGAACCTAACCTAACAGCCATAGTAGTAGTAACAGTACTATCTTCCACAACACCACTTCCCGACAATGTTGCTAGAGAAAGTTCTAGGTTCACGACTCACAGCAGCATGGATGTGAACGCGAAGTAGTGGAAACAGGGCGGGTTCGCAAAGGAGCGACTGAACACAAGGCGACTTGACGCAGTGGGATATACAGTTATACAAAAGAAAGAAAGAAACTAGCAAACAGTAAGCAAGACTATGGGCGGATTTTCGTAAATAGCTTTCTCACGGGTGACATTAAGGCTGCCTTGGATAAAATTTATCGCCCGAACCGAAGGCCTGACGTGATGCGATAGTCAAAAATATGAAACGTGGTTTCTCGCTGACTTTCAGATGGCGCCACCATCGGGATTGAATAACCTGTCACGGTAAGGCAATATTTTGCAATTTTTTAGATTTACAATCTTTATGGTAATCTTATCAACTTCGACTCTAGGGTGCGGGAAGTTAGCCCCTCATAATTCGAAAATACTTGTTGGTCTCGCTTGTCCTAAGTTTGTTCCACAATGTTCCAGAAAAACCAGATTCGTAATTGAAATTTGTAACAGTGAAGCGAAAAAAAAACACTTTTTTACCGGAACCCCCCATTTAGGGAAAATTAAAATTATTTTGTTGTTCTAGGTTGTTCCAGTTGTTCTAAATATTGTTCCAGAATATTAATACCGCTAAGTAAAGAATACTCGAATGGGATCAAAAAACGTTTTATGAATATAAAATCATTTCTTTCTACTTTTATTCAATTTGCAACTACCTGATCGTTATACAAATCTAGAAAAATCATCGACAGACCGAGAACAAGCTGGAACAACCTAGAAAAACCTAGAACAAGTTGGAATAACCTGGAAATCGTTCAAAATGGTAGTATATCCACATGCTATTCTGAGAGCGTTCGTCCTCCTCAGCTTTTCCAGTGTTTCCCTGATTTTATGTGTTTGTCCTACCTGATCAACCTGGAACAACCTGGAGCAACCTACGAAAACCTACGGAAAGCTACGAAAACCTACGAAAACCTAGAACAAGCTGAACCAACCTGGAATAAAAAGCTCGGCCGAGTTTGCTCTTCGTTCAATGGTTTTTCTACTTCTATCGAAATTGCGACACAATCTCATACATACATTATTGAATGTTTATCTATATCTATCTATCCATGTATATTTATATATATATATAAAGTATACTTTGGGGATAATTTCAGTTATACAGCCACTACTTTGAGCACAAGTATATAGTTTGGGGTCGGTCCTCAGAGTATTTTCAACGTAATGAATATTTGAGGACCATAAAGCGGCTGTCACACCAAATTTGTTTCCTTTTTTTCACTGCTAGACATCCAGAGTTATGATGGGCTTAGAGAATGTTTCGTCAGGTTAGATTGGGTTAGAATTTCAATGCTGTGGTGTCCCAAGGTAGTAGATTAAAAAAAAGAAGCGTCAGCAGTCTATTGTGAATGCTCCTTAATCACCTGGGTCCTCAAACTATACTTTCTACAAGTTTATATACATATAGTCTTTCCATATCAATATGTTGGTTGTTCTAGGTTGTTCCAAGTTTTTCTAGGTTGTTCCCGATTGTTCTCGGTCTGTCGATGAATGTTCTAGATTTGTATAACAATGAAGTAGTCGCAAGTGGGATAAAAGTAGAAAGAAACGATTTTATATGCATAAAACGTTTTTTTGATCCCATTCGAGTATTCTTTACTTAGCGGTATTAATATCCTGGAACAATATTTCGAACAACTAGAACAACCTGGAACAAAAAAAAGTTTGATTTTCCATAAGTGGGAGATTCCGGTAAAAAAGTGGTTTGTTCGCCTCACCGCTACAAATTTCAATTGAGAAACTTGTTTTTCTAGAACATTCTAGAAAAAACTTAGAACAACTCAGAACAAACAATGATACCGAAATTTTCGAATTATGGGGCGCTAACTTCCCAGAGCCTCGACTCTAACCTCTAAGCTCGGCGTACGTCATCTTCTTCTGACATCGAGCAGCCCAAGCCAGGATCATATTTGCACTGAGAGATCCCGTCGACGTAATACCGCGGACAAACTCGTTTCCACGTAATTTCACTTGAGCGGCCCTTAGCGACGGTGCTGCCATCTGCTAACCATTCGGCAAATGTCTTGTTCGACCGTTTACCAACCATTCGTTTCGTATTAAAGAAGACATTTATTCCCAGCTACCATTAGCTGTCACGTGAGGTCCTATTGCTCAGTTCACAGGAGTATGAACGATGCAGTCTACGTTTACGCGACGTTCTGAAAGCGGTTTATTTAATAGTGATCCAAGGGAATAGACCAATCACAGACATTTCTACTTGTAAGGAATGTTTGGGATTGGTCATATCCTTTAGATCAGCATTAACTATACCAGTTAAAGACCGCCGTGTAAACGTAGTCAATAACCCTTCGGCATGACTGCTTTTCTATCCGGTATTCATCTTTTGACATTTCCGACTTTTCATCTACTGAATCCTCTCTGAATCTCTCGAGAAATAAGACGTGAATCTCTGTAAGTATCGATTTCCCTACTTGGCTCAGACCGGTGACTTCCAGCTGGTTGAATGCTACCTGTTAACTCTTTACCTTGAAATAATTATATCCAATTTCAACAACTTTACTGTCCTCGTTACATTTTCATAGGTTATCTTGGATGTTCAGACTTTCGAGAGTGAATATATTGTACGGACTATTCAAAGTCACCGTATTATCAGAGACGAGCACAAAAATTCTCAACGCTCCGGCTTTAGTCGATTATAAAAAAATCCTACTCCCGGACTCGCCGCAACTATTTTACGCCATGCTTTTGGTATCGCCTAAAACCGTAGCGTTGTGTATCCCCCTACTCATCTCTGGTATTATACCTTGGAAACGTCTTCCATATATAAAGTGACATACCGGGTGTCCCAGATATAAAAAAAACATCGCCAGCATTATTCATTCCCCATTGAATAAAAATAATAGCACACGTAAAACCTCTTCGCTTAGAACGAACGAGTCCTGTATATTTTACATCTCGGTCCATCCTCCATCTTTATCCCAGTAGCCTATCCCTCTTAAGCCACCTGTACGTAGAGCCTACGTTTCTTTCATCTTCGACCCCTTAGTCGAGCGTCGGGCCAGACCTCAACGTCGTTTCTTCACGCTTGGCCTAGGACGCTTGACTGACAAGGGGTAGTAAATCAAAAAAACACTTTCCCCAAAAACAGGACATGGACCTATACCGGGAAGCAAGAGCGAAAGGGTGGTTTTCAGCGGCGCCCCGGTATACCTTAAAAAAATAACACGAACCCTTTAAATGCCACGGTGTTACCTTCATCCCACTTCAAACTGGGTAAGCGACGTAAATCACAGCCACGTGGAAAAATGTCAGTTGAGCATCGAGACAGGATTTTCCTCGATCGTAACGACCAAATCTCCCTACGGAATTTACGATCGGAAAGCCCATTTTTTTCCGCACCCTCTTTAAAAAAGACGAAATGCGAATACAGTCGGGAGTTTGAAAATCGAAAAATCATAATTCCCAAATGGGGGAAGGATCTGTTTATTTGTATCGTGCTATAGACCTTGGATGATCCCCGTAAATATATATCACCCCGTGCGCACAATTTCAACGTAACAAAACACATAGCCAGTATCGATTAATCAATCAGTCCCAATGATAGTTTTATCGACAAACACCTTGTATAATTAATCATTAGAATCTCATATGATTTCACGTACAGTACGTAATCTATATTTACACGAAAAAAAAAAAACCTTATCAGCGTCTATACAATTTTCATCAATCATGAAATACTTTCACGTTATCCAATATCCACGTCGCTGGGTACCGTGAATATTTTTTTCATCCCTTAATGCACCCCTCCCAACCAACTTGAAGCAATTTTGCAGATCGATTTTTCGAATTTTTTTTTTAAGCTCTCCAATACTCGGGAACATCGGAAGTCAAGGTATACAGTCGACTCTTCATGGGCTTGGACTAGTGCCTGGGCTAGTCGACTGATTTGCAAATAGAATCCGGCAGCTAAGCAACGATTTTACTACCCGTCGTCCTTCGTACAATCTAACCTCAAACGCAGTTTTGTCTCCAGGACGAATCTGTATACTTTGTATACACAATCCTGTATATGCTTCCTATACTTCCATTCGCGACTGATGAAGTATCGACCTCTCCTCCATATCAACCCACTGCACTCTACATATGCGGCTGTCTTCTGCATTCGAATTCTCCGCTGCACCGCAAGTTATTGCTTTCCGCATAACCTATCAATTTCCGGTGCATTGGCTGCTGACAATTTTTTTGAGTCAAGGAGAAAAAGAAATTAACCACGAAGCTGAATGTTGACTACATATATACAGTACGTAATTTTACGATATGGTATTATTCGTATTTTTTTTTTTTATTACTACATAATTATCAGTGCACGAAATTGCGGTCGTTGCCGATACTATCATCAAGTCTTATATTTAATTCATGACTTTAGATACGTTCGACAAAGTTTACAAGTCCGTAAAAGAAAGTTCGCGTGTAAGAGATTGATGTCCAAGAGGAGAGCCCCATCATTGATGGACGACGGTTACGTGGTTCTCATTCACGACTGTCGTTTGATGAGAAGAGGAATAGGGAGAAGAAAGGTTTTAATTAATAATAATTTTATATGATTTTATTTATTTATCGTTTGCCTATTTTAATTAATTTATATATTTACAGATAAATATTGAAACCTGGCACTGTACGTTCTCCAAGTGCTAAGGGTGGTTGTATTTTGAAATTTGAAATAAGGCTGCTATAATGGCTCGCACCGGGTTCCAGGTCGAGGCGGCTGGGCGACATAATTTTAAGTCAGGACGGCTGGAAGGCGCTTTCAGAGCTTTTAGCTAAACGTTCGCATTTGATAAAGGAGTTCAGCCTGGTCCGGGCGTATTCGATGGGATGAAGAAAGTGGAGGGTAGCGGAGACGACGAGGAAGGAGGGACCTGGATGGTTGAACGGTGGAAAAGAGAGATTGTGCGAGAAACCGAGATAGGAGGAGCAAGAAGAGGGGTGAATTGGTGGGTACGATTATAATGGGAATTCTGAAACAATACCAGGGCCACCCCTTATTGAACCGTCAGCCTCCAGTTGGTATCTGCGACCAAACTTTATGGGCTGAATCATTTCAATTTGGAAACTGCCAAGGGGTAGTTTTACTTGGGCTTCAGGTTTGACCCTGCTATATACGCATCCCTAGTCGTATCTGCCAAATGAATTTTTATTTATCTTTCTATCTTTGTTTTTAGACTCAATCCTTGGAGAATAAAACTAACCTCGTTTACTGTCTATGGAGCTGAACTGCAGCACGTTCATAAGTATTTATCACAGTGGTAGCTGTATGGCTGGTACTCGGATTTCTATTTATTCTTACTGAATGGCCACGTGAGGTAATGGTAAGAGGAATACAGGAAACGGATGGATGAGATGGGTTGGTCGAAGAGGAGTCGTGTAAAGAAGAGGAACAGAGAGAAAAAATGAAAAAGAATAAGCCAGCGTTTTTTTTGTGGGTTTGCATTTCTTTTGGAGAGACAAGCAAAGTAGCTCTTAATGCGAGTACGAAATTATTCGTCTTTTCAAGCCGTTTTAATCCAGCAGGGCGAATGAAAGGGACAGGAAATCCTTGTCGCGGGTTATAAAAATTCAGAGGCTGTATCGGGGTGAACTGGTGAGCGGCGACCGAGCTGGAACTGTGGATTATCAGGAAGACGATGTCGGGGATAAGGATGAAGACCAAATGAAAAACTTACTTCTCTTCTTGCTGGGGCCTATTTAAATATTTTATTTTTGCTTTTATTTCCTCAAGGACATTCGTAATCTTTGGCTTCGCTTCTCGACGATGAAGTCTGGGTGCACACCCGGTAACCTCGAGGACCCTTGGATGTGGATGAGTCTTGTAGCCTGGGTTTGCTGAGTTTTAAGATTTTAGAGATAGAGAACCGCTTTCAGGGTTTGAATAAAGAATGACCTGTGAATTATTGGTTCGTTGAATATCGACTTTACTTTCTCTGTCTTTCTCATTCTATGGAGAAACTCTAGAGCCGTCCACCTCAGGATCCTCGGGGTTACCACCCTTAGCTGAGGGCAAATTCAAATACGGTTACACGAAATTACCGAGTGGTTTAGCAAAGGCAGACACGGTAGGACGGAGAGTGAACTTTCACTAGCATTTCTTTATGAGTTTTTATTTATTTATTTTTTTTTCCTTTCAAATAGAGAATCTCATTTACTGTTGTAAATTTAATAATTTTATTTTTCTGAGACGAGGAGTACTGGGATTACGGTGGTCTCTGAATTATTTGTATTTTTATTCGATTGGTTTATATTGAAATTAAAGTGTAACTGAATCATAATTTTTTTTTAACTTCAATTTAAAGATCTTTCATTTTGTTCGTAAATTTTTTTGCGTTTTATTATTAAAAAATTAAATTTTTATTACTACAGAGATTCCGCTTTTGAAATTTTACAGTAATTTTTGTTGCCAAGAAAATAAAAGTATCAGGCATGAAACACTGTCACGAACATAACATGTAACAAAATGGAAGTGGATAAGTTCAGAGCGAAATAGAGTGATGAAAGGGTCATGGGGTAAGAGCAAATCGTGAACGTTCCGGAAGTTAAATATTTATTTTCCAAAAGAAAGAAAAACATGTTCCCAAAGCCCAGGGTTACCTCGCGGGTAAGGACGTGCGAAGCCATCAAATTACAAAAAGTCACTTTTAGGATGTGAAAATTGTAAAAATACTTCAATCTGCGTAGGTAGAAGATCGATGTGTCATTCCAATACCAAACATGGAAGATGAAATTGATACGGCTGGAATATTTATTTATTCAATATCAAAAAAGTGTATCCAGTAACTATTGAAGAAAACGTACGACGATAAGGGTATGTCGATGGTATCGATAAAGTGAAAGCAGGGAACGAAGGTTGGGTTACAAAAGAAAGCACTGGAATCAAGCCCAGAATAAAGATAGGAGATAACAGATGGATGAAAACTAAGGGTTGAACATGGTCGCCAGGATGACTAGCACTTCTGTTTTTATGACCTTAACCCTCTGGACTACTCGATCGGTCGACCAGCCGAGCAAGCTCATTTATAATAAATATTAACCTCATTTTCTAGGAATGTGATGAACCTAATCTTGAGCCATAGAGGCACCACCCTTAATAGACTTATCCATACAGAACCATCCAGCGGAGACGTACTAATCAAAATTGATTGAATCTGTACAGTCTACAAATTCTATAAAAACTAACGTTGCCGATGGGAACAACGTCAACGTGGCACTCCTGGAGCTGAAATAGTAAAGAATTAAATATCTGATTACCTTGGTATCCTAGCAATTTCACATACGCTATGGTACAATACCATCTGTTTTAGGTTCACCCTGAATATATCCTTATGGACGATGCTGATTATTTTAGAACACCTTTCTCGTCACCCTGGCACTGTCATCCATGTATCCTTCATACAAGAAAGGACCACAATTCCAGCACAGTCCCCTAATTTAGAACTATGGACAGTCTAGTTTCCTTCCTCCAACCTCCAACCCTTTCCTAACCTCCAACCCTTCTTCCTTTCTGAAGGATTGAACGTCATATGCATCCCATACAACAGCCACCAGGTTCCATTAGATCTACAAGTAAAACACACCCTAGGAGGAACCCTGGTTGGCTACACCTGTTCCATCAACAAACAAAGGGTCCATCTAGGCTCGCTACTCTGGCGCTGACCTTTCTGTAGGCAACTTCCGTTGTCAGTGGTTGACACCCGTGACGATATTTATGGCTTCCATATGGTTATTATCATCCCTTATATCATTCCATTATATCCCAGGATCGTGTCAAATTATTATCCTCAGTCAATAAACCAACCGTGGACACTCTTTTTGTGAGTATAGGGTAAATATTGAAAGAATCACCCCTTCAAAGCTCTCATGAACGATATTTCTAGCTGCCCCAGCACACAAACCCAGTCCTGGTATCAAAGCACTCCCCACCAAGAATTCCATGTACATAACATTATCTCATGCGAACGTGCTCTGTACTGGAAATGCTAACGATCACGGTATTAACCTTTGCACTGATAAAATTAGTCTCCATGTTATTTGCCCTGAGTGCTTCCTGTTTCTGATACTATTTCTAACTATGTTTCTCTACCCGTTTCAGTTCTCATTTCTGCTGGTTTACATGTACGTACGGGGAGAGAGCACGACTAGGATATAATTTGCAATTAGGTATCGAGCTCGTTGGCAAAAACAACAGCGACGCTTTGTCCATGGTACAGTACGTCCGGACGCCGGAAGAGAGAGTGGCCCCTACAATCCGGAAACTCTCAAACGTCCACTCGCACCACCGTACTTTTCCTATACTCTCTTCGTCGTCCCCATTCCTGCTGTCGCAGCTACGAGAGCGATTGGCCCTACGCCAGCGACGGGACGCACAAAGCGTCGCGACGCCACGGGCTTTACTGGCATTTTGTCACTTGTCACTGAAGCGACCGACACCTCGGGAAAAGCCCTTTGAACCTCCCTTTTCTTCTTGTAATCAATGGAATACATTCGTTTCTAGTCTTGGCTGATATCGTTTCTAGATCCGCGACCCTTGACAGATACATATCTTTTTCTTCTTTATTGTGGAGTAACATTATTCTTAAAGGACCTTGAGAACGACGAGGGTTCGGACTTGAGAATTTTTTGGTTTTGCTAACGGATTCTTTTTTTCTTCCCTACTATTTCTTTCTGTTACCTCACCGTTTTCTTTTTTTTCCTTTTTTTGGTCAGTTTGGCATTTGCATCAAATAAGGATCTCGAAGATCGGATTACTGTCCCACGTGGCAAATAATCTTGAAGATTTGCGTAGCGGGTAGCCACGTGTAATTTGCAAATGGAAAGGTTCTCGTTCAATCCCGGTTTGATAAGATTTTACGGAAATTCGACGGAATCTCTTGAAATCCATCTTGTCCCAGGAGTAGTCCCTCGTGATACGTATCCACAGGGTATTTTAGAAAAAAAAAAGAACAGTCGCCCCAATGTAGATTCGCATGACCGTTGGCAATTAATTTGCAAATCTTATAAGTGGTATTAAGATATGCAAGTGTAATTCCAGTCCAGGTGAAATTCAGCAAATTCATTGTCCTTTGGTCTTGTAAGTTACCACAAGTAGGTACATTGTAAAAAAAAATTTAATTTTTCCATGAAATACCTGGGTGAAAAGTATAAAAATTAAATACTGACAAATTAACCATAGAAGAAAATTATCCTGTACTTATGAAATGTAATCATGGACCAAGTCTACTAATGGTCTTATTTTATTACATTACTCTTTGCCAGGATATGCTTCAAGATGTAGTCACGACTGGGTCCTTTAGAGGCTTTTGTAGTGACTCGGTGAATCCTCTAATCGCATTAGGTCTCCATTGTTTCATTCGCTTGACGTCTTATTTCTTCGTTACACTAGAAAACCTGCGTGCTTTTATTTCCCATTTCTGGCTTTATCCGACCGTTGCATTATAGGGACTATATACCTATATAGGTTATACCATATGTCGTCCTGACTCTGGTCACCGGAGATAGTAACGAAATTCATTTGTCTATTTATCTGCAACGTGGTCAAAGGAGAGTATTGCGTTATCTCTTAAGGTATTCCGGAGTACATCAGACAACCACGTATATTTGGAACAAAAAAAATGTAAGACAACAGGTTCTTATTCTCTTTTATCTCCACGTTTCTCCTTTCTTTTCGAATCCCGATAGTCGCCATTTGTTTTCATCTTTGTCAGTGGTCGAAAGCGATGACGTGAACCACTAATAGAAACGTAAAAAGTGCAAACGATAGTTTCTCGATGCACGTAAAATAGTATGAGTGCAATGACGTTAGCGTTCTAACCTATCGGAATATTATAATCTAACGGAAATATACGATAAACGACCATACCGAAGCTGTTAAGTATTGAATTTCCTTTTTACGACGTCTGGTTATAAATTCCATCCTATAACTTGAAACTCTCCTACATCTCGACTTTCTATCGCTTCTCGACGTAACTGAACGAAGACGGATCGTCCGATATTCAAACGACGGTTGCGTTGAACCTCGATAAAGATGGCTCGCTCTGGCGGAGACGTAGGGAAGCTTGTCCGATCGATCGTGTCCCGTGATCGTGTCTAAACGGAAATAAGGTTAGGATCGCACGTTACCACTCGGAAATCTCGTCTAGACTCTCCTCCAGGAGGAAAAAAATATCTTCTAATTCACTGACCCTCCTAAAAACGGTGGATTCATTTCAACAGAGAATGTTGGATGAAAAAAAAATTTAGAAAAAATTTTGAGACTCGGTACGACGACGACTCTAGATCAAGAGACTCGGTCGAGTCTCGCGCCTAGTACAGGCAACCGGCTGTACAGGGCGCAGCTCGCAGAGACTCTTTACTTGAGTCAACTCTTATACCTGTGTTTGGAACGAAATATCTTATTAACCGCTATACATGAGAAAAAGTTATTTATACATTCACTATAGGAATTGAGTACGATATTGGAGATCAGGGCGTATTGAGATGGCGAGCGAGATGATTTTATTTCAGTTCCGTCGTCGTCGTCGTCCTGCATTTTTTTATGTAAATTTGCATTCATTATGCCAGTCATCAAACTCAAAACCAATGTCAACTTTCTATATAGAGCTATTTTACAATAACTCGTCTAAAATAATCATAGTAAGAACTTAATAACAAAGATGTAGTTTTAGGATACTATTAGTACGTTCAAAGTAAGTACTTTGGAATTCCTGGCACGGACCCGCCAAGTAGTACTCGATAAGGAATCACCTAAAGTTTGATTAATTATTAAATGACCATTAAATCATAATCAATTATGGCAAGCAGTAGTGATGTAAAAGAGTAGTGAAAATGTTCTAGAAAATTTTGAAAATACAATTAAAATGATGGGCCAGTGCTAGATCATATAATAGGCAAACATGTAGTGACTTATGTACTTGGCCTCAATAATCTGATATTAATACTTTTTATTAGAGGAATACACAGGACTCCTGTATTTGGCGTAGTTTTTTACACGTAATTTTTTTTTTTTTTGGGAGATTCGTGTTACCGTTGAGATATTTCAAGCCATTTTGTATTTCCTTCGTCAGATATCGGGTGTTAATAGGATATCTTAAAGGAAATCGCTTTTTCAAAGTAGCAGGAAGTCAATTTAATCAAATCAAATAGTGTTATACCCGAAGAAAGAATATAAAAAAAAGTTTACAATTTTCTGCTGGGAAAAACTCCGTTGAATTTTCTTTTTCTATTAGCTAAGTGGCAGATAAATCTACGGAATTACCTTGATCTGTGGAAAATTTGTATCAGGCTGAAGCAATCTTGAAAAATAAAACTTCGTACTTCTTAATCTCCTCGGGATTCATCGACTCTGTGAGAAATTTCCTTTTTCGAAATTCTTCTCTACTTAACGTACTGTAATTTGGGAAAACGATATACGAATCATTGATTATTCAGCGAGGAGTGATTTGAGACGTAGAAAAAAAATTCAAATTTTCAATCAAGACAACAGATCTGATTGGTTCTCTACAGGGAGTTGTGCGCAGTCATGAATATGGATATGAAATCAAATTACTCATACGCTGCTGAAACGGAAGACCTAGATACGAATATAAGGAGATCGTCCATCTTGATGCTTCGTTGCATTAAAATAGGAAATGCAGTATCTATTGCCGGAGATGAGTAGAGAGATGCACAACGCTACGGTTTTGAGGGATACCAAAAACATGGTGCTGAATCGCAGCGGCAAGTCCGAAAATAGAATTTATATGATCATCGCCTCCGTCGATAATGCGGATCCCGTCGTAGCCCAGCTGACCGCAATCACGAACGTGTAACTTGACGAGCACAGGCTCTCCGTTACTTACCGCTGATTCCCAGAGCAACACTTACAACGAGGCACTTCGTCGAATATAGCCTAAATATTTTCTTTCCTTGCAATCCTAAGTTCGAGCGCACAGCAAGCTCCGTAAGTTTAATACGACAAAAGCTAGCAACTAATGCCCGCCTGTACTGAAGCGTATGATGCAACCAATATATTTAATAGATATTTTACCGATGTTACGTAACAGAACTATTTTTAAAACCTATCATAAATTATAAAACTCCTCGAGATCTATTGGAAAAGCCTATTATTGAAACGTATTTAAGAAACTGCGGTGCCAACTTCATAACCGTGTAGCACCTTAATTTTTGGAAAATGTTTTATCATAAGGCTTTTTCAATAGTTCTCGAGGAGTTCTATAGTTCCTGATAGGTTTTAACAATAGTTCTGCTACGTGACATCGTTAAAATAGGAATTTTCCAAAAATTGAGGTGCTACACGGATGTCAGCTCCAGCACCGCACTTTTTCAAAATCTCTTAAAAATGATTCAACAATAGGCTTTTTCAATAGTTCTCGAGGAGTTCTATAGTTCCTGATAGGTTTTAACAATAGTTCTGCTACGTGACATCGTTAAAATAGGAATTTTCCAAAAATTGAGGTGCTACACGGATGTCAGCTCCAGCACCGCACTTTTTCAAAATCTCTTAAAAATGATTCAACAATAGGCTTTTTCAATAGTTCTCAAGGAGTTCTATAGTTCCTGATAGGTTTTAACAATAGTTCTGCTACGTGACATCGTTAAAATAGGAATTTTCCAAAAATTGAGGTGCTACACGGATGTCAGCTCCAGCACCGCACTTTTTCAAAATCTCTTAAAAATGATTCAACAATAGGCTTTTTCAATAGTTCTCGAGGAGTTCTATAGTTCCTGATAGGTTTTAACAATAGTTCTGCTACGTGACATCGTTAAAATAGGAATTTTCCAAAAATTGAGGTGCTACACGGATGTCAGCTCCAGCACCGCACTTTTTCAAAATCTCTTAAAAATGATTCAACAATAGGCTTTTTCAATAGTTCTCGAGGAGTTCTATAGTTCCTGATAGGTTTTAACAATAGTTCTACTTAACATTACAAAAATTGAGGTGCTACACGGGTGTCAGCTCCAGCACCGCACTTTTTCAAAATCTCTTAAAAATGATTCAACAATAGGCTTTTTCAATAGTTCTCGAGGAGTTCTATAGTTCCTGATAGGTTTTAACAATAGTTCTGCTACGTGACATCGTTAAAATAGGAATTTTCCAAAAATTGAGGTGCTACACGGATGTCAGCTCCAGCACCGCACTTTTTCAAAATCTCTTAAAAATGATTCAACAATAGGCTTTTTCAATAGTTCTCGAGGAGTTCTATAGTTCCTGATAGGTTTTAACAATAGTTCTGCTACGTGACATCGTTAAAATAGGAATTTTCCAAAAATTGAGGTGCTACACGGATGTCAGCTCCAGCACCGCACTTTTTCAAAATCTCTTAAAAATGATTCAACAATAGGCTTTTTCAATAGTTCTCAAGGAGTTCTATAGTTCCTGATAGGTTTTAACAATAGTTCTACTTGACATTACAAAGATTGAGGTGGTACACGGGTGTCAGCTCCAGCACCGCACTTTTTCAAAATCTCTTAAAAATGATTCAACAATAGGCTTTTTCAATAGTTCTCGAGGAGTTCTATAGTTCCTGATAGGTTTTAACAATAGTTCTGCTACGTGACATCGTTAAAATAGGAATTTTCCAAAAATTGAGGTGCTACACGGATGTCAGCTCCAGCACCGCACTTTTTCAAAATCTCTTAAAAATGATTCAACAATAGGCTTTTTCAATAGTTCTCAAGGAGTTCTATAGTTCCTGATAGGTTTTAACAATAGTTCTACTTAACATTACAAAAATTGAGGTGCTACACGGGTGTCAGCTCCAGCACCGCACTTTTTCAAAATCTCTTAAAAATGATTCAACAATAGGCTTTTTCAATAGTTCTCGAGGAGTTCTATAGTTCCTGATAGGTTTTAACAATAGTTCTGCTACGTGACATCGTTAAAATAGGAATTTTCCAAAAATTGAGGTGCTACACGGATGTCAGCTCCAGCACCGCACTTTTTCAAAATCTCTTAAAAATGATTCAACAATAGGCTTTTTCAATAGTTCTCAAGGAGTTCTATAGTTCCTGATAGGTTTTAACAATAGTTCTACTTAACATTACAAAGATTGAGGTGGTACACGGGTGTCAGCTCCAGCACCGCACTTTCTCAAAATCTCTTAAAAATGATTCAACAATAGGCTTTTTCAATAGTTCTCAAGGAGTTCTATAGTTCCTGATAGGTTTTAACAATAGTTCTACTTGACATTACAAAGATTGAGGTGGTACACGGGTGTCAGCTCCAGCACCGCACTTTCTCAAAATCTCTTAAAAATGATTCAACAATAGGCTTTTTCAATAGTTCTCGAGGAGTTCTATAGTTCCTGATAGGTTTTAACAATAGTTCTGCTACGTGACATCGTTAAAATAGGAATTTTCCAAAAATTGAGGTGCTACACGGATGTCAGCTCCAGCACCGCACTTTTTCAAAATCTCTTAAAAATGATTCAACAATAGGCTTTTTCAATAGTTCTCAAGGAGTTCTATAGTTCCTGATAGGTTTTAACAATAGTTCTACTTGACATTACAAAGATTGAGGTGGTACACGGGTGTCAGCTCCAGCACCGCACTTTCTCAAAATCTCTTAAAAATGATTCAACAATAGGCTTTTTCAATAGTTCTCGAGGAGTTCTATAGTTCCTGATAGGTTTTAACAATAGTTCTGCTACGTGACATCGTTAAAATAGGAATTTTCCAAAAATTGAGGTGCTACACGGATGTCAGCTCCAGCACCGCACTTTTTCAAAATCTCTTAAAAATGATTCAACAATAGGCTTTTTCAATAGTTCTCGAGGAGTTCTATAGTTCCTGATAGGTTTTAACAATAGTTCTGCTACGTGACATCGTTAAAATAGGAATTTTCCAAAAATTGAGGTGCTACACGGATGTCAGCTCCAGCACCGCACTTTTTCAAAATCTCTTAAAAATGATTCAACAATAGGCTTTTTCAATAGTTCTCAAGGAGTTCTATAGTTCCTGATAGGTTTTAACAATAGTTCTACTTGACATTACAAAGATTGAGGTGGTACACGGGTGTCAGCTCCAGCACCGCACTTTCTCAAAATCTCTTAAAAATGATTCAACAATAGGCTTTTACAATAGTTCTCGAGGAGTTCTATAGTTCCTGATAGGTTTTAACAATAGTTCTGCTACGTGACATCGTTAAAATAGGAATTTTCCAAAAATTGAGGTGCTACACGGATGTCAGCTCCAGCACCGCACTTTTTCAAAATCTCTTAAAAATGATTCAACAATAGGCTTTTTCAATAGTTCTCAAGGAGTTCTATAGTTCCTGATAGGTTTTAACAATAGTTCTGCTACGTGACATCGTTAAAATAGGAATTTTCCAAAAATTGAGGTGCTACACGGATGTCAGCTCCAGCACCGCACTTTTTCAAAATCTCCTAAAAATGATTCAACAATAGGCTTTTTCAATAGTTCTCAAGGAGTTCTATAGTTCCTGATAGGTTTTAACAATAGTTCTGCTACGTGACATCGTTAAAATAGGAATTTTCCAAAAATTGAGGTGCTACACGGATGTCAGCTCCAGCACCGCACTTTTTCAAAATCTCTTAAAAATGATTCAACAATAGGCTTTTTCAATAGTTCTCGAGGAGTTCTATAGTTCCTGATAGGTTTCAACAATAGTTCTGCTACGTGACATCGTTAAAATAGGAATTTTCCAAAAATTGAGGTGGTACACGGGTGTCAGCTCCAGCACCGCACTTTCTCAAAATCTCTTAAAAATGATTCAACAATAGGCTTTTTCAATAGTTCTCGAGGAGTTCTATAGTTCCTGATAGGTTTTAACAATAGTTCTGCTACGTGACATCGTTAAAATAGGAATTTTCCAAAAATTGAGGTGCTACACGGATGTCAGCTCCAGCACCGCACTTTTTCAAAATCTCTTAAAAATGATTCAACAATAGGCTTTTTCAATAGTTCTCAAGGAGTTCTATAGTTCCTGATAGGTTTTAACAATAGTTCTACTTGACATTACAAAGATTGAGGTGGTACACGGGTGTCAGCTCCAGCACCGCACTTTCTCAAAATCTCTTAAAAATGATTCAACAATAGGCTTTTTCAATAGTTCTCAAGGAGTTCTATAGTTCCTGATAGGTTTTAACAATAGTTCTACTTGACATTACAAAGATTGAGGTGGTACACGGGTGTCAGCTCCAGCACCGCACTTTCTCAAAATCTCTTAAAAATGATTCAACAATAGGCTTTTTCAATAGTTCTCGAGGAGTTCTATAGTTCCTGATAGGTTTTAACAATAGTTCTGCTACGTGACATCGTTAAAATAGGAATTTTCCAAAAATTGAGGTGCTACACGGATGTCAGCTCCAGCACCGCACTTTTTCAAAATCTCTTAAAAATGATTCAACAATAGGCTTTTTCAATAGTTCTCAAGGAGTTCTATAGTTCCTGATAGGTTTTAACAATAGTTCTGCTACGTGACATCGTTAAAATAGGAATTTTCCAAAAATTGAGGTGCTACACGGATGTCAGCTCCAGCACCGCACTTTTTCAAAATCTCCTAAAAATGATTCAACAATAGGCTTTTTCAATAGTTCTCAAGGAGTTCTATAGTTCCTGATAGGTTTTAACAATAGTTCTGCTACGTGACATCGTTAAAATAGGAATTTTCCAAAAATTGAGGTGCTACACGGATGTCAGCTCCAGCACCGCACTTTTTCAAAATCTCTTAAAAATGATTCAACAATAGGCTTTTTCAATAGTTCTCGAGGAGTTCTATAGTTCCTGATAGGTTTCAACAATAGTTCTGCTACGTGACATCGTTAAAATAGGAATTTTCCAAAAATTGAGGTGGTACACGGGTGTCAGCTCCAGCACCGCACTTTCTCAAAATCTCTTAAAAATGATTCAACAATAGGCTTTTTCAATAGTTCTCGAGGAGTTCTATAGTTCCTGATAGGTTTTAACAATAGTTCTGCTACGTGACATCGTTAAAATAGGAATTTTCCAAAAATTGAGGTGCTACACGGATGTCAGCTCCAGCACCGCACTTTTTCAAAATCTCTTAAAAATGATTCAACAATAGGCTTTTTCAATAGTTCTCAAGGAGTTCTATAGTTCCTGATAGGTTTTAACAATAGTTCTACTTGACATTACAAAGATTGAGGTGGTACACGGGTGTCAGCTCCAGCACCGCACTTTCTCAAAATCTCTTAAAAATGATTCAACAATAGGCTTTTTCAATAGTTCTCAAGGAGTTCTATAGTTCCTGATAGGTTTTAACAATAGTTCTACTTGACATTACAAAGATTGAGGTGGTACACGGGTGTCAGCTCCAGCACCGCACTTTCTCAAAATCTCTTAAAAATGATTCAACAATAGGCTTTTTCAATAGTTCTCGAGGAGTTCTATAGTTCCTGATAGGTTTTAACAATAGTTCTGCTACGTGACATCGTTAAAATAGGAATTTTCCAAAAATTGAGGTGCTACACGGATGTCAGCTCCAGCACCGCACTTTTTCAAAATCTCTTAAAAATGATTCAACAATAGGCTTTTTCAATAGTTCTCAAGGAGTTCTATAGTTCCTGATAGGTTTTAACAATAGTTCTACTTGACATTACAAAGATTGAGGTGGTACACGGGTGTCAGCTCCAGCACCGCACTTTCTCAAAATCTCTTAAAAATGATTCAACAATAGGCTTTTTCAATAGTTCTCGAGGAGTTCTATAGTTCCTGATAGGTTTTAACAATAGTTCTGCTACGTGACATCGTTAAAATAGGAATTTTCCAAAAATTGAGGTGCTACACGGATGTCAGCTCCAGCACCGCACTTTTTCAAAATCTCTTAAAAATGATTCAACAATAGGCTTTTTCAATAGTTCTCGAGGAGTTCTATAGTTCCTGATAGGTTTTAACAATAGTTCTGCTACGTGACATCGTTAAAATAGGAATTTTCCAAAAATTGAGGTGCTACACGGATGTCAGCTCCAGCACCGCACTTTTTCAAAATCTCTTAAAAATGATTCAACAATAGGCTTTTTCAATAGTTCTCAAGGAGTTCTATAGTTCCTGATAGGTTTTAACAATAGTTCTACTTGACATTACAAAGATTGAGGTGGTACACGGGTGTCAGCTCCAGCACCGCACTTTCTCAAAATCTCTTAAAAATGATTCAACAATAGGCTTTTACAATAGTTCTCGAGGAGTTCTATAGTTCCTGATAGGTTTTAACAATAGTTCTGCTACGTGACATCGTTAAAATAGGAATTTTCCAAAAATTGAGGTGCTACACGGATGTCAGCTCCAGCACCGCACTTTTTCAAAATCTCTTAAAAATGATTCAACAATAGGCTTTTTCAATAGTTCTCAAGGAGTTCTATAGTTCCTGATAGGTTTTAACAATAGTTCTGCTACGTGACATCGTTAAAATAGGAATTTTCCAAAAATTGAGGTGCTACACGGATGTCAGCTCCAGCACCGCACTTTTTCAAAATCTCCTAAAAATGATTCAACAATAGGCTTTTTCAATAGTTCTCAAGGAGTTCTATAGTTCCTGATAGGTTTTAACAATAGTTCTGCTACGTGACATCGTTAAAATAGGAATTTTCCAAAAATTGAGGTGCTACACGGATGTCAGCTCCAGCACCGCACTTTTTCAAAATCTCTTAAAAATGATTCAACAATAGGCTTTTTCAATAGTTCTCGAGGAGTTCTATAGTTCCTGATAGGTTTCAACAATAGTTCTGCTACGTGACATCGTTAAAATAGGAATTTTCCAAAAATTGAGGTGGTACACGGGTGTCAGCTCCAGCACCGCACTTTCTCAAAATCTCTTAAAAATGATTCAACAATAGGCTTTTTCAATAGTTCTCGAGGAGTTCTATAGTTCCTGATAGGTTTTAACAATAGTTCTGCTACGTGACATCGTTAAAATAGGAATTTTCCAAAAATTGAGGTGCTACACGGATGTCAGCTCCAGCACCGCACTTTTTCAAAATCTCTTAAAAATGATTCAACAATAGGCTTTTTCAATAGTTCTCAAGGAGTTCTATAGTTCCTGATAGGTTTTAACAATAGTTCTACTTAACATTACAAAAATTGAGGTGCTACACGGGTGTCAGCTCCAGCACCGCACTTTTTCAAAATCTCTTAAAAATGATTCAACAATAGGCTTTTTCAATAGTTCTCGAGGAGTTCTATAGTTCCTGATAGGTTTTAACAATAGTTCTGCTACGTGACATCGTTAAAATAGGAATTTTCCAAAAATTGAGGTGCTACACGGATGTCAGCTCCAGCACCGCACATTTTCAAAATCTCTTAAAAATGATTCAACAATAGGCTTTTTCAATAGTTCTCAAGGAGTTCTATAGTTCCTGATAGGTTTTAACAATAGTTCTACTTAACATTACAAAGATTGAGGTGGTACACGGGTGTCAGCTCCAGCACCGCACTTTCTCAAAATCTCTTAAAAATGATTCAACAATAGGCTTTTTCAATAGTTCTCGAGGAGTTCTATAGTTCCTGATAGGTTTTAACAATAGTTCTGCTACGTGACATCGTTAAAATAGGAATTTTCCAAAAATTGAGGTGCTACACGGATGTCAGCTCCAGCACCGCACTTTTTCAAAATCTCTTAAAAATGATTCAACAATAGGCTTTTTCAATAGTTCTCGAGGAGTTCTATAGTTCCTGATAGGTTTTAACAATAGTTCTGCTACGTGACATCGTTAAAATAGGAATTTTCCAAAAATTGAGGTGCTACACGGATGTCAGCTCCAGCACCGCACTTTTTCAAAATCTCTTAAAAATGATTCAACAATAGGCTTTTTCAATAGTTCTCAAGGAGTTCTATAGTTCCTGATAGGTTTTAACAATAGTTCTGCTACGTGACATCGTTAAAATAGGAATTTTCCAAAAATTGAGGTGGTACACGGGTGTCAGCTCCAGCACCGCACTTTTTCAAAATCTCTTAAAAATGATTCAACAATAGGCTTTTTCAATAGTTCTCGAGGAGTTCTATAGTTCCTGATAGGTTTTAACAATAGTTCTGCTACGTGACATCGTTAAAATAGGAATTTTCCAAAAATTGAGGTGCTACACGGATGTCAGCTCCAGCACCGCACTTTTTCAAAATCTCTTAAAAATGATTCAACAATAGGCTTTTTCAATAGTTCTCAAGGAGTTCTATAGTTCCTGATAGGTTTTAACAATAGTTCTGCTACGTGACATCGTTAAAATAGGAATTTTCCAAAAATTGAGGTGCTACACGGATGTCAGCTCCAGCACCGCACTTTTTCAAAATCTCTTAAAAATGATTCAACAATAGGCTTTTTCAATAGTTCTCGAGGAGTTCTATAGTTCCTGATAGGTTTCAACAATAGTTCTGCTACGTGACATCGTTAAAATAGGAATTTTCCAAAAATTGAGGTGCTACACGGATGTCAGCTCCAGCACCGCACTTTTTCAAAATCTCTTAAAAATGATTCAACAATAGGCTTTTTCAATAGTTCTCGAGGAGTTCTATAGTTCCTGATAGGTTTTAACAATATTTCTGCTACGTGACATCGTTAAAATAGGAATTTTCCAAAAATTGAGGTGCTACACGGATGTCAGCTCCAGCACCGCACTTTTTCAAAATCTCTTAAAAATGATTCAACAATAGGCTTTTTCAATAGTTCTCAAGGAGTTCTATAGTTCCTGATAGGTTTTAACAATAGTTCTACTTAACATTACAAAAATTGAGGTGCTACACGGGTGTCAGCTCCAGCACCGCACTTTTTCAAAATCTCTTAAAAATGATTCAACAATAGGCTTTTTCAATAGTTCTCGAGGAGTTCTATAGTTCCTGATAGGTTTCAACAATAGTTCTGCTACGTGACATCGTTAAAATAGGAATTTTCCAAAAATTGAGGTGCTACACGGATGTCAGCTCCAGCACCGCACTTTTTCAAAATCTCTTAAAAATGACTCAACAATAGGCTTTTTCAATAGTTCTCGAGGAGTTCTATAGTTCCTGATAGGTTTTAACAATAGTTCTGCTACGTGACATCGTTAAAATAGGAATTTTCCAAAAATTGAGGTGCTACACGGATGTCAGCTCCAGCACCGCACTTTTTCAAAATCTCTTAAAAATGATTCAACAATAGGCTTTTTCAATAGTTCTCAAGGAGTTCTATAGTTCCTGATAGGTTTTAACAATAGTTCTACTTAACATTACAAAAATTGAGGTGCTACACGGGT
Organism: Cephus spinipes; assembly: GCA_963971525.1. Classification (NCBI taxonomy): domain Eukaryota; kingdom Metazoa; phylum Arthropoda; class Insecta; order Hymenoptera; family Cephidae; genus Cephus; species Cephus spinipes. The sequence goes on from OZ020573.1 coordinate 30,856,498, forward strand.
GTCAGCTCCAGCACCGCACTTTTTCAAAATCTCTTAAAAATGATTCAACAATAGGCTTTTTCAATAGTTCTCGAGGAGTTCTATAGTTCCTGATAGGTTTTAACAATAGTTCTGCTACGTGACATCGTTAAAATAGGAATTTTCCAAAAATTGAGGTGCTACACGGATGTCAGCTCCAGCACCGCACTTTTTCAAAATCTCTTAAAAATGATTCAACAATAGGCTTTTTCAATAGTTCTCAAGGAGTTCTATAGTTCCTGATAGGTTTTAACAATAGTTCTACTTAACATTACAAAGATTGAGGTGGTACACGGGTGTCAGCTCCAGCACCGCACTTTCTCAAAATCTCTTAAAAATGATTCAACAATAGGCTTTTTCAATAGTTCTCAAGGAGTTCTATAGTTCCTGATAGGTTTTAACAATAGTTCTACTTGACATTACAAAGATTGAGGTGGTACACGGGTGTCAGCTCCAGCACCGCACTTTCTCAAAATCTCTTAAAAATGATTCAACAATAGGCTTTTTCAATAGTTCTCGAGGAGTTCTATAGTTCCTGATAGGTTTTAACAATAGTTCTGCTACGTGACATCGTTAAAATAGGAATTTTCCAAAAATTGAGGTGCTACACGGATGTCAGCTCCAGCACCGCACTTTTTCAAAATCTCTTAAAAATGATTCAACAATAGGCTTTTTCAATAGTTCTCAAGGAGTTCTATAGTTCCTGATAGGTTTTAACAATAGTTCTACTTGACATTACAAAGATTGAGGTGGTACACGGGTGTCAGCTCCAGCACCGCACTTTCTCAAAATCTCTTAAAAATGATTCAACAATAGGCTTTTTCAATAGTTCTCGAGGAGTTCTATAGTTCCTGATAGGTTTTAACAATAGTTCTGCTACGTGACATCGTTAAAATAGGAATTTTCCAAAAATTGAGGTGCTACACGGATGTCAGCTCCAGCACCGCACTTTTTCAAAATCTCTTAAAAATGATTCAACAATAGGCTTTTTCAATAGTTCTCGAGGAGTTCTATAGTTCCTGATAGGCTTTAACAATAGTTCTGCTACGTGACATCGTTAAAATAGGAATTTTCCAAAAATTGAGGTGCTACACGGATGTCAGCTCCAGCACCGCACTTTTTCAAAATCTCTTAAAAATGATTCAACAATAGGCTTTTTCAATAGTTCTCAAGGAGTTCTATAGTTCCTGATAGGTTTTAACAATAGTTCTACTTGACATTACAAAGATTGAGGTGGTACACGGGTGTCAGCTCCAGCACCGCACTTTCTCAAAATCTCTTAAAAATGATTCAACAATAGGCTTTTACAATAGTTCTCGAGGAGTTCTATAGTTCCTGATAGGTTTTAACAATAGTTCTGCTACGTGACATCGTTAAAATAGGAATTTTCCAAAAATTGAGGTGCTACACGGATGTCAGCTCCAGCACCGCACTTTTTCAAAATCTCTTAAAAATGATTCAACAATAGGCTTTTTCAATAGTTCTCAAGGAGTTCTATAGTTCCTGATAGGTTTTAACAATAGTTCTGCTACGTGACATCGTTAAAATAGGAATTTTCCAAAAATTGAGGTGCTACACGGATGTCAGCTCCAGCACCGCACTTTTTCAAAATCTCCTAAAAATGATTCAACAATAGGCTTTTTCAATAGTTCTCAAGGAGTTCTATAGTTCCTGATAGGTTTTAACAATAGTTCTGCTACGTGACATCGTTAAAATAGGAATTTTCCAAAAATTGAGGTGCTACACGGATGTCAGCTCCAGCACCGCACTTTTTCAAAATCTCTTAAAAATGATTCAACAATAGGCTTTTTCAATAGTTCTCGAGGAGTTCTATAGTTCCTGATAGGTTTCAACAATAGTTCTGCTACGTGACATCGTTAAAATAGGAATTTTCCAAAAATTGAGGTGGTACACGGGTGTCAGCTCCAGCACCGCACTTTCTCAAAATCTCTTAAAAATGATTCAACAATAGGCTTTTTCAATAGTTCTCGAGGAGTTCTATAGTTCCTGATAGGTTTTAACAATAGTTCTGCTACGTGACATCGTTAAAATAGGAATTTTCCAAAAATTGAGGTGCTACACGGATGTCAGCTCCAGCACCGCACTTTTTCAAAATCTCTTAAAAATGATTCAACAATAGGCTTTTTCAATAGTTCTCAAGGAGTTCTATAGTTCCTGATAGGTTTTAACAATAGTTCTACTTGACATTACAAAGATTGAGGTGGTACACGGGTGTCAGCTCCAGCACCGCACTTTCTCAAAATCTCTTAAAAATGATTCAACAATAGGCTTTTTCAATAGTTCTCAAGGAGTTCTATAGTTCCTGATAGGTTTTAACAATAGTTCTACTTGACATTACAAAGATTGAGGTGGTACACGGGTGTCAGCTCCAGCACCGCACTTTCTCAAAATCTCTTAAAAATGATTCAACAATAGGCTTTTTCAATAGTTCTCGAGGAGTTCTATAGTTCCTGATAGGTTTTAACAATAGTTCTGCTACGTGACATCGTTAAAATAGGAATTTTCCAAAAATTGAGGTGCTACACGGATGTCAGCTCCAGCACCGCACTTTTTCAAAATCTCTTAAAAATGATTCAACAATAGGCTTTTTCAATAGTTCTCAAGGAGTTCTATAGTTCCTGATAGGTTTTAACAATAGTTCTACTTGACATTACAAAGATTGAGGTGGTACACGGGTGTCAGCTCCAGCACCGCACTTTCTCAAAATCTCTTAAAAATGATTCAACAATAGGCTTTTTCAATAGTTCTCGAGGAGTTCTATAGTTCCTGATAGGTTTTAACAATAGTTCTGCTACGTGACATCGTTAAAATAGGAATTTTCCAAAAATTGAGGTGCTACACGGATGTCAGCTCCAGCACCGCACTTTTTCAAAATCTCTTAAAAATGATTCAACAATAGGCTTTTTCAATAGTTCTCAAGGAGTTCTATAGTTCCTGATAGGTTTTAACAATAGTTCTACTTGACATTACAAAGATTGAGGTGGTACACGGGTGTCAGCTCCAGCACCGCACTTTCTCAAAATCTCTTAAAAATGATTCAACAATAGGCTTTTACAATAGTTCTCGAGGAGTTCTATAGTTCCTGATAGGTTTTAACAATAGTTCTGCTACGTGACATCGTTAAAATAGGAATTTTCCAAAAATTGAGGTGCTACACGGATGTCAGCTCCAGCACCGCACTTTTTCAAAATCTCTTAAAAATGATTCAACAATAGGCTTTTTCAATAGTTCTCAAGGAGTTCTATAGTTCCTGATAGGTTTTAACAATAGTTCTGCTACGTGACATCGTTAAAATAGGAATTTTCCAAAAATTGAGGTGCTACACGGATGTCAGCTCCAGCACCGCACTTTTTCAAAATCTCCTAAAAATGATTCAACAATAGGCTTTTTCAATAGTTCTCAAGGAGTTCTATAGTTCCTGATAGGTTTTAACAATAGTTCTGCTACGTGACATCGTTAAAATAGGAATTTTCCAAAAATTGAGGTGCTACACGGATGTCAGCTCCAGCACCGCACTTTTTCAAAATCTCTTAAAAATGATTCAACAATAGGCTTTTTCAATAGTTCTCGAGGAGTTCTATAGTTCCTGATAGGTTTCAACAATAGTTCTGCTACGTGACATCGTTAAAATAGGAATTTTCCAAAAATTGAGGTGGTACACGGGTGTCAGCTCCAGCACCGCACTTTCTCAAAATCTCTTAAAAATGATTCAACAATAGGCTTTTTCAATAGTTCTCGAGGAGTTCTATAGTTCCTGATAGGTTTTAACAATAGTTCTGCTACGTGACATCGTTAAAATAGGAATTTTCCAAAAATTGAGGTGCTACACGGATGTCAGCTCCAGCACCGCACTTTTTCAAAATCTCTTAAAAATGATTCAACAATAGGCTTTTTCAATAGTTCTCAAGGAGTTCTATAGTTCCTGATAGGTTTTAACAATAGTTCTACTTAACATTACAAAAATTGAGGTGCTACACGGGTGTCAGCTCCAGCACCGCACTTTTTCAAAATCTCTTAAAAATGATTCAACAATAGGCTTTTTCAATAGTTCTCGAGGAGTTCTATAGTTCCTGATAGGTTTTAACAATAGTTCTGCTACGTGACATCGTTAAAATAGGAATTTTCCAAAAATTGAGGTGCTACACGGATGTCAGCTCCAGCACCGCACTTTTTCAAAATCTCTTAAAAATGATTCAACAATAGGCTTTTTCAATAGTTCTCAAGGAGTTCTATAGTTCCTGATAGGTTTTAACAATAGTTCTACTTAACATTACAAAGATTGAGGTGGTACACGGGTGTCAGCTCCAGCACCGCACTTTCTCAAAATCTCTTAAAAATGATTCAACAATAGGCTTTTTCAATAGTTCTCGAGGAGTTCTATAGTTCCTGATAGGTTTTAACAATAGTTCTGCTACGTGACATCGTTAAAATAGGAATTTTCCAAAAATTGAGGTGCTACACGGATGTCAGCTCCAGCACCGCACTTTTTCAAAATCTCTTAAAAATGATTCAACAATAGGCTTTTTCAATAGTTCTCGAGGAGTTCTATAGTTCCTGATAGGTTTTAACAATAGTTCTGCTACGTGACATCGTTAAAATAGGAATTTTCCAAAAATTGAGGTGCTACACGGATGTCAGCTCCAGCACCGCACTTTTTCAAAATCTCTTAAAAATGATTCAACAATAGGCTTTTTCAATAGTTCTCAAGGAGTTCTATAGTTCCTGATAGGTTTTAACAATAGTTCTGCTACGTGACATCGTTAAAATAGGAATTTTCCAAAAATTGAGGTGGTACACGGGTGTCAGCTCCAGCACCGCACTTTTTCAAAATCTCTTAAAAATGATTCAACAATAGGCTTTTTCAATAGTTCTCGAGGAGTTCTATAGTTCCTGATAGGTTTTAACAATAGTTCTGCTACGTGACATCGTTAAAATAGGAATTTTCCAAAAATTGAGGTGCTACACGGATGTCAGCTCCAGCACCGCACTTTTTCAAAATCTCTTAAAAATGATTCAACAATAGGCTTTTTCAATAGTTCTCAAGGAGTTCTATAGTTCCTGATAGGTTTTAACAATAGTTCTGCTACGTGACATCGTTAAAATAGGAATTTTCCAAAAATTGAGGTGCTACACGGATGTCAGCTCCAGCACCGCACTTTTTCAAAATCTCTTAAAAATGATTCAACAATAGGCTTTTTCAATAGTTCTCGAGGAGTTCTATAGTTCCTGATAGGTTTCAACAATAGTTCTGCTACGTGACATCGTTAAAATAGGAATTTTCCAAAAATTGAGGTGCTACACGGATGTCAGCTCCAGCACCGCACTTTTTCAAAATCTCTTAAAAATGATTCAACAATAGGCTTTTTCAATAGTTCTCGAGGAGTTCTATAGTTCCTGATAGGTTTTAACAATATTTCTGCTACGTGACATCGTTAAAATAGGAATTTTCCAAAAATTGAGGTGCTACACGGATGTCAGCTCCAGCACCGCACTTTTTCAAAATCTCTTAAAAATGATTCAACAATAGGCTTTTTCAATAGTTCTCAAGGAGTTCTATAGTTCCTGATAGGTTTTAACAATAGTTCTACTTAACATTACAAAAATTGAGGTGCTACACGGGTGTCAGCTCCAGCACCGCACTTTTTCAAAATCTCTTAAAAATGATTCAACAATAGGCTTTTTCAATAGTTCTCGAGGAGTTCTATAGTTCCTGATAGGTTTCAACAATAGTTCTGCTACGTGACATCGTTAAAATAGGAATTTTCCAAAAATTGAGGTGCTACACGGATGTCAGCTCCAGCACCGCACTTTTTCAAAATCTCTTAAAAATGACTCAACAATAGGCTTTTTCAATAGTTCTCGAGGAGTTCTATAGTTCCTGATAGGTTTTAACAATATTTCTGCTACGTGACATCGTTAAAATAGGAATTTTCCAAAAATTGAGGTGCTACACGGATGTCAGCTCCAGCACCGCACTTTTTCAAAATCTCTTAAAAATGATTCAACAATAGGCTTTTTCAATAGTTCTCAAGGAGTTCTATAGTTCCTGATAGGTTTTAACAATAGTTCTACTTAACATTACAAAAATTGAGGTGCTACACGGGTGTCAGCTCCAGCACCGCACTTTTTCAAAATCTCTTAAAAATGATTCAACAATAGGCTTTTTCAATAGTTCTCGAGGAGTTCTATAGTTCCTGATAGGTTTTAACAATAGTTCTGCTACGTGACATCGTTAAAATAGGAATTTTCCAAAAATTGAGGTGCTACACGGATGTCAGCTCCAGCACCGCACTTTTTCAAAATCTCTTAAAAATGATTCAACAATAGGCTTTTTCAATAGTTCTCAAGGAGTTCTATAGTTCCTGATAGGTTTTAACAATAGTTCTACTTAACATTACAAAGATTGAGGTGGTACACGGGTGTCAGCTCCAGCACCGCACTTTCTCAAAATCTCTTAAAAATGATTCAACAATAGGCTTTTTCAATAGTTCTCGAGGAGTTCTATAGTTCCTGATAGGTTTTAACAATAGTTCTGCTACGTGACATCGTTAAAATAGGAATTTTCCAAAAATTGAGGTGCTACACGGATGTCAGCTCCAGCACCGCACTTTTTCAAAATCTCTTAAAAATGATTCAACAATAGGCTTTTTCAATAGTTCTTAAGGAGTTCTATAGTTCCTGATAGGTTTTAACAATAGTTCTACTTAACATTACAAAGATTGAGGTGGTACACGGGTGTCAGCTCCAGCACCGCACTTTCTCAAAATCTCTTAAAAATGATTCAACAATAGGCTTTTTCAATAGTTCTCGAGGAGTTCTATAGTTCCTGATAGGTTTTAACAATAGTTCTGCTACGTGACATCGTTAAAATAGGAATTTTCCAAAAATTGAGGTGCTACACGGATGTCAGCTCCAGCACCGCACTTTTTCAAAATCTCTTAAAAATGATTCAACAATAGGCTTTTTCAATAGTTCTCAAGGAGTTCTATAGTTCCTGATAGGTTTTAACAATAGTTCTACTTAACATTACAAAGATTGAGGTGGTACACGGGTGTCAGCTCCAGCACCGCACTTTTTCAAAATCTCTTAAAAATGATTCAACAATAGGCTTTTTCAATAGTTCTCGAGGAGTTCTATAGTTCCTGATAGGTTTCAACAATAGTTCTGCTACGTGACATCGTTAAAATAGGAATTTTCCAAAAATTGAGGTGCTACACGGGTGTCAGCTCCAGCACCACACATTTTTAAAATCTCTTAAAAATGATTCAACAATAGGCTTTTTCAATAGTTCTCGAGGAGTTCTATAGTTCCTGATAGGTTTCAACAATAGTTCTACTTAACATTACAAAGATTGAGGTGGTACACGGGTGTCAGCTCCAGCACCGCACTTTTTTAAAATCTCTTAAAAATGATTCAACAATAGGCTTTTTCAATAGTTCTCAAGGAGTTCTATAGTTGCTGATAGGTTTTAACAATAGTTCTGCTACGTAACATTGGTAAAATACCTATTAAGGATACTAGTCGCACCATACGCTTCAATACAGGAATGCATAAGGTGCTGGCTTTCAGTGTTGTTGCAAGATTGTTTCAAACAGTTCCGGGATAGTTCTCTCTAGTACTCAATGTTAGGACCATAGTTCCGCTTGGATCTATTGTTAAATAATGCTGGAAGCTAGCACCACATCGCTGCACTCCTTAATGCAGACAGACATGAGGTGCTGGCTTTTGTCTTAGTAAATCTTATCGAGCTTACACTGTGCACTCGAATTTAAGATTACAAAAAAAAAATATTTAGGCAATATCGGGTGAACGGTCTCGTTCTAAGAGTTTCTCTGTGAACCAGTGGTAAGTTCCGGAGAACCTCTGCCAGCCAGGCTACACGTTCGTCATCACGTTCAGCTCGGCTACGACGGGATATGGATTATCGACAGAGGCGATGATTACAAAATCCTACTCCCGGTTTCGCCGCTACGATTTAGCGCCATGTTTTTGGTATCGCCTAAAACCGTTGCGTTGTGCATCTCCCTGCTCATCTCTGCTATTGCTTATCTTATATACACTCGTGCTTCACGTTATTGCATTTTCATTAAAAAATGCATAACCTCAAAAATATAAACATACATGTTGGTCAAATGCATAAGTAGCTACGTATATTTCTTTTCTTTCTGTGCAGACCTGGTTCGCACTATAGCAGCCGGTACCATATGGTTATTTGATCATATATATTTCTATTATTATATATTACAGCCCGTATTTCCAACTCGCTCTTAAAGTCACTAACAGAGTCGCTTTTAGTTAAAAGTCACTAACAAAAAATTTTAAATCGCGCTATTAGCACTAAAAGCGAGTTTTTAATACGGGCTTGTGTCCATGCGCATTGTAAAAGAGTATTAAAACTCACCTCAGAGAATTTGAAACACACTGCAAACTGCTGGGGCATTTTTTAAACCCAGAATATACTTTTTGTCTTAAAAAAAAAATGAAGAAGCAAGAAAAGTCTTATCAGCACGCCATTAATAACGTCTGTAACGTCAAAACAGTTGATCTCTATCATCTTGTTCATGGCTTGGAATTTCGCGGACTTGTTTACCAGACGCTCCATCCCGACGAGGAACGCTGATGACCACGATAGCGGTTATTATGCTTTTATGTACATCACGAAAATTTGCATAGCCCGTGCATTTCTAGCGCTCGTGGCGTCGCCAGGTACTGATAAAAAATTTCAAGCACCACCACTTGGCTTTAATCGTACTTTCGTGTAATGCTGTACCAGACGTACCAGCGGAGTCATCCCATTCTAGAAATTTTTAGACAGCATCGACGCTCTGTTTAAAATAATAAGTATCTCCTCATCTTTTAGTGTCATGCGAATTACGCGTTTTTTACTTTGCTGGGCGTATTTTGAATTTAACGTACTGCCATTTTCCTGGATTCCATTTACTCGGTGATACTTTAATTATACGCAAACTTCATTGCGTTCCTTAGAACGGCCGCTGGCGATATTTAAAAATAAATTTATATTGACTAATGGGTAACAAGAAATTTTTGGAAATTCGCAAGACTTTGGTATTGAGGTGTGGATATTGAAATAAGAGGAATTTTAATGAATTACATACTTTATTACAACGTCTAGTTAAAAATGTAATACATTCGTAATAATTATTAATAATACTTAAGCTTTAATTGTGACGAAGCATGATGGATGACTCGTAGAACTGTATATCACGAAAACAACGTGATGAAGTATGTTATGATCGACTATCCTATATATTGCGCTTTCGGATTAGATTCGAAAGCAAATGTACAGAAATAAAATTTTACTTACAATCTATACTCTGCTCAATAAGAATTACAAAGATTAAGTACTCTTTCACTATCAGGAGACGATGACAGACGTGCGTGTACTGTGGTAAATATAAAATAACATGGGTAAATCGCTTCGGCTAAAAACTTAGTGGAATAACAGAGGGTCGAACTGACATCAAAAAGCATTGAGACTTCAAGGTATTGGACTTCCTAGACAATTTTAAAGGATGTACAGAAACCATAGAAAAATCAAAATCATAGGATCCCACCATCTTTCATTGCAACTTAATTTGCAGATCCAACCATTGAGTTTCGGAACAGCCACTGTGATTCGATAAAGTTCTACTAATTGGTTCTTAATTGATAGTCCCCATTTTGAGTAATGTAACGCACCCAAGGAAGAGCCTGGTAACCACTCTTTTCGATAATCTTCAAGTATCGCACCTGGATACCGGAAGTTGTGAAATACGGAATTTCAAACTTGACTTGAATTGGGGGTTTCCCTTCAACGTCTTCTCCAACCACGGATGGCAGCCCAAAATGTGCCCTCATTAAGTATTCCTTACCACCGGGAAAGGATTTAATGGACCAGGTGATGGCGCTTTGTTCAGGGGAGTACTTGACACTGCCTATGGTAGTTTTGAATTTTGGAGAATCCGCATCATTTGGAACGGGAATGACTATCTCAACGTTGTTGGCTGTTGAACGACGTTTGAACTGTGACCTAGCCTTTATCATATACTCGACCCTACTGTGAGCATGTCGCTCAATTACAGATTCAATCCAGATTAGAGGCTTTACATGAGTGTTCAATCGATAGGACATCAACTCGAATTCACCATCAGGGGGAATAAATGATATTGTACGATCATTTTCAAAGCGGGATAGTCGCACACATTGATGAAATTTCACATCTTCTAGTTCAACTGACTTTGACTTTCCTCGACCTGTTGACTCGAAGAGAACTTTATCGTTTAGACCTAGACGTAATTCCGGCATTCCAGATAGGTAGACACGCATTTTTATGGCACCAACGATTTCTGAACTCAGAACGTTTCCATTAGCATTTGCCAATAGGTTTACAGACTCAATGACATCTAAAAAGACTTCATTCTTTCGGTACTTGATACCCTCCGATCTCCAAGATACAGCATTCGTCACTGCCAATGGTATTCTTATTTGTACTTCAAGTTTGTGTCCTTCTTGTGTTATGTACTCTTGAAGAATTTTGCTGTCTGTCGTTTGAGGGTAGCCAAAATCTAGTAGCTCATCAAGAAGCTCGTAAATGACAACAAAGTTATCTCTGATACTTTCTTCTTCCAGCTCCTTAAAATACTCTTGCATGACCTGCACCACTTTGTGTAGAAATACAAACACTAGTGATATGTTCGCATTCTTCTTTGTTGTAGAAACAATGTATAAGTTGTTGTATTTAATATAGGCATATGTACACTCAGGAGTTTGTATTATTGGAGTGAGATTGCCTTCCTCTTCACGTTCCATTACAAGTGGCATAAACTTCTCAATCACGCCAGTTTCAATATCTCCACGATAATTACGTGAGATTAACACCTTCCCCTTGACATCCAAAATATATATCGCTGAGGTCGACATCTTGGACCTTCTAGAATCTACAAGAGAAATTAAAACTATGTAATTCGTCAATATACAATATGGTAGATGCCTTTGAAATAAAATCAAAAGCATGTTGTGAGAAAATAATAAAATGATATAAAATATTTTAGGTTATGTATTCAAAGCATGATAGTTCCACTTTCAAAAACGATGCAGAACGTAACACAATCGACAATCATTATTGTAGAACTAAATAAATGAAATTCAAGAAAAGAATAATAAGATCATAGCCAAAGTAAATGCCAGATCCATTTTGCCAAGGACAGAATATTGACAACTCAGTAAACGACAGTTTGGTTCCTAATGATAATACTGACACTTATATAAACACGTACATTCGTAGGATCCTCAAAGAACAGTAGACATTAGTAGTTTAAAATAATGTCAGCATTGATAGCAACAACTGACTTAAATATTGAATAATACCGACAGAACCTTCTTCAACGTTATCGGAACTGCCACTGTGGACCGTCGCGAAGTTAGTTACTTATGACGCATCATCGCGCGTGCGCATAAAACATATCTCTGCGAGATATCGATCGCACTCCGCACTTGCCAACCACTTCCGAGTCATTGGAGTCTTCAAAATAAGGCCGTACCAGTTGAAGAACTTGACCCCTTGACGTATAAGTCTGGTAGAATAAAAAAAAAGGAAGGAGTTCTCGCTGGAGAATAATGAAACTTCAGCTTAAAGTTTTACTAGAAATAGAAGAAATGAAAGATGCATTGTTTCATAACAGAAGCTCTTCGAAAGACGCAATTTGGCAGGTAATTTAAAATCCGCTAGCACCAAATGCAAACGTATTCAAAGCATTTGAGGCAAATGGATGGAAAAGTTTGTTGCCCGTGGTGTTTTCTTGGTGAAGCGCGAAAAGTGACTGCAGTAAAAGAAAACTTTACTGTGAATAATCATGGCGCGAGTATTTAAACGGCTAAAAGGGATGCGCCTTTCACGATGAAGAATCTTTTGTCGATGCTGCTCGCCTTTCAAGGAAAATAATTTCAATTTCAATTGAACGCGAGCTACGTCTAGAAGGAAGAATTGAAAAAAGTTTCAGGTATCAAAGGAAACTAAACCAACAACCTAAAAACATGTTTCGCTGAAAACTTACATTTACCCTCAAATATTTGGTTTAACCATTCATTCGTTTTACCAGCATTCTAAATGCTAATGGGGGTGATTACTCATTACAAAAAGATTAATAGAACTGCATAAATACGTAAGGACGTCCTATAATTTTCCCCAAACTGTCCCATTTCCTGTATGTGATATCATATTTTTTTTTTTTTACTGGAGTCGCATCCGTACAAAACCACTATACCATTTTCAGAATAAATCACGACCGCGTAATAAATCTTGAAATATCCTACTCCAATTGTGGCGCAATAAAGAAAAATATAAACTGTAGCGGCTTAGCATCGTTGTAACGTATTTCGCCTTTACACCGCGTTTCGTTGTGGTATTTCAGTTTTAATTAAACCGCAATTTACGATGCCATTTCTATCGTTCGTGGTACTTAAATGATGATATATTTTCATAAATGTTCGGTAAGGTAAAACTCGAAGGCAGCCAACACACTTTAAGCCCTACATAAAAAAGAGAGAAAATACTTCAATTCTCATAAAATAAACAGACTTTCCCAATCGAAGTTTCTCATACATCCAAACATATTTTTATTTCCCTCTGCAAATATATAACCAGCAGTAAAACCAACGCGTACACGAAATTCGATTTTTATTCGAATCAAATTAAAATCATAATGAGAACGCATCAATAACCAAATTAAAAATAACCACGAATTCAGAAAATTATAAATGCAATTAACAATTCGCAAAAAGCAGCCAACTATTATAGCCGACAGAATCTCACCCCAGCGTAATTACTGAGAACGAACAGAAGCCCAAAATAAAGTATGCCAAGTTTATCCGTACATAATAATAAATCAGTATAAAAAATAAAAAATATATACAATAAATATAAATAATTATTGAATTCTTTCAGTCAAGAAGAACATTCAGCATTCAAAAAACATGTGCATTCTGAGTGTACTCCATTGGGAATTGGCTTCGTATAAGCAGACACTATACGTGTCTATATTCAATTCTGGCTATTCCTACGTGATAGAGAGGAATGGATAGAGACAGATAAAGATAGAAAATAAGATATCCATACATACGTGCAGACAATAGTATGGAAACCGAAAGAAGTAAATGTCCTAAAGCCGTAGAGAATTGATATTTTATTCTCCTACAGAGACATCAACGTTCATGCAATTCCGAACAAATTCAGAATCTCGATTTCCCATTGATAGAATGTCAATTTGCATGCCGTGTATATTGCACTGCATTGCTTGATCCAATTCCTCTTGGAGTTGTGTAAGTATTTCACCATGTCTGGATGGTTTAATGCCTGGACGCGATAATCGAGGAATGAATTAAGTTGATGGAAATTAAACGTCAGAGTTTCAATACCCCGATATAACTGCCTACGTACCTAACCTATGTACTACAATAAGGTAGCGTGAACACTGAATTTTATCCATATATGACGTCACAGGATGCTCGACGAACCACCCTAAAACTGAAGTGAATTCCACGTTGGATTTTCTATGAACATTCCAGAAACTTCCCCTCTCTTGCTAGACAAATTTTCAAAAGTGGTACGAAGACGGTGGCTACCCAGGGGAAAGGTATTTTCATGTTCTATGCTTAGCTGTCTAAAGGAATGGGTTATACCTACGCAATATTAAATATTGATTTAAATATATTTCTGAGTTTAAAGATGAACAGCAGGGAGGTTATGTAGTAACTTTCTAAGAATAGCTGTACCAAAGGATCCCACGTTGCTTTAGTAATTGAAATTGCTTGCGACGTTACTAGACGTCAACAGGATAATTTACAGTGTCTGGTCAGACAAGAATCTTACAGGGCTAGGATCAGTGACATCATTTAAAAAAATGAATCATCATCATTTAAATTAAAAATTAATTTAATTAATAAATTACAAAGGACATTATCGTAAATTGTATCAACCTATATCCACGTAATAAGATCAATAATTACACCAGGTATGTTTGAGAGGCTTCTAGCTAACAATAAGAAATTATTTCTTGTTACAGATCCATTTCAAGAAGCACGTGCTACTTCCATGCATCTTCAGATCCTGGAAAGTCAAGAAGCATCTCTATGGTTTCCACACAATCACCGGATTTTCATCCAGCATCTGTTTATTCAGAATGCTTTGAAGGCAATTTAACTTGAATCTACTGTTTTGGTCCAGTCCAGCGCGACTCTCCTCATTCCTTATATTTCATGCAAAGAGCAAAAAAGGAACTTTAAGACAACAGGAGGAACATACGAATAGAGAGCATTGAAAGGAAAATGTGAAGACTAAAAGCGTAAGAGAGCAAAGAATGGAGAAAAACAGTAAAATGAAAAGGCCTGGATCGTTTGCATAACGAAGTTAGAAAGTGATTTGACGTAGACGCAGGTGGGTCGCCCGAACGGAAGTTCAGTTGTTTGAGTTCCGGTTAACAAGGACGCTACGAGTAATTTCGACCTGGGGCATCGCGTTCTCCTGTGCTCAGGGCGCGTTATGCTGGTTGCGAACAAATGCTGCCATGCTCGCACCATGCCAGCCGGCGGCACCGACCCAGCCGCTGGTACCGAGGCTGAAGTACTCCAAGTTCCTAGTCTTATCCACAGAGAAGACCTTCCTTCTGTTGCTCCTCGCCGTTGTCGCCTGCAACTCGCAAACCGCTACGCGCTACGCCTCGCGCATCGTCGAGACCCAGGGTGGACAAATTCGAGGAATACTCCAGGCACGTATCCTCTTCATCTTGAAGATATCTTTTTTTTTCTTTCTTTTCATCCTCACCTTCCTCCTTCATATATCTCGAGTAATCCTCGTCGTTCATTCAATTGGCTACGCCTTTATTCGATCCGGCTTCCTACTGATATCTCTTCGGACGCTATCTCAAAAAAATCTGTATTGCTTTTGAGATATAGTCGAAATCCTTTAATCTAACGTAAATCGATTGAAGGATTGATTTCGGCTTGGCTCAAAAGAACATTTTTCTCGATTCATATATATTTCTCGAAAATCTCGAAAAACGTTGTACGTAGCGTAATTAGAGACACGAGATTTTTTAATTTTTCTACGTTTAATTCTCAAAATGTCATCCCGACAGATTACTCATCCCGAATTGCACGACCATACGAAAACTACGTTCCCGCTGAAGCAGTCACGTGCGAACGTCACGTAGACAATCTCGCTGATTGAATTTCCTACATCGCGGAAGGAACGGAATAATCCAGAAGGTCCAGGATAACGTGTTGGGATTCCGATGGGATGCATTCGTGGATGCAGTAAAGTTTGAGAAGTCGAAAAGGAAGATTGCTGAGATGTGATAGGGAAGGGTATAGGGGGGTGGGAGATATTCCAAAATTTATTCATACGATTAACTTTTGCTTCGTAACACTTTTCAGATTAATTTATTCTTTTACCAAACGTCTACAATTTGAGTATTATTATTGAATTCCTCTAGAGTTTCAAAGAGAAACACCGATTACAGTCATTTTGCCTTTTGAATAAATTTACCAGCCCTCGACTCATTTTAAATTACAGTAAATATACATATATATATATATATATATATATATATATATATAATGTATAGAAAATGAATATTCCAGTCAGGCGTACAGATGATATAATATTGATTTTGCAAGAGATTTGCCTCGTTAGCTGTCAGGCTGTCGTGTAGAGAATATAAACCCTTTGCGGTTGTATTTACCTCAGATACGGGTGCTTTGGTGGCTGGGAGTCGTCATACGACCGCAAAAGGTTAATAATTCGAGGAATCCCACTTTTGTTCTGCGTGAAATTTTTGCGTTGATTTAATTTTGACAAGGTCATGGATATCGGCCTTTTCATATCGTTCTGTCGATTCGACGATATTCTTTTTTTATCCACGACGTGTCGTTTTTCTATCGACTACGTTATTAATTTGACATACTCGCATATGACAGGCTATCTAATATCTCTATATATTGCCTCGTCCAACGAATCACGACGTATCTATTTTTTACGTTTTCATTCTTTTCCTTTTTTCCAATAACGGCTATCTGCGAGCACATTAAAGGAAAAAGACATCGAGAAAACAAAGGGACAAAGTGCGAGAGAGCGTATACGCTATAAAGTAGACCATACACGTAGATACTAGTATTGTCAATATTATAGTACAGCAAGAAAAACTAAAAGCAAGCCTCAGGGGAAAATAACCTACTAAAATAAAAAAGAAATAAAAATGGATTCCCATCCATTCGCCAATGTGTAACACGATTTTATAGGATTTTTGATAACCAGTTACTGTTTGAATTACGTCGTACGGTCACGTGATCTTCGGCCAGTGACCGTTAATTTAAAATTTTACACAGGACTCTCTATTGATCGATTGTTGAGGTACGATTAATGGGATTGAACTTCCTTTCTTTTTTTTCCATAGAAACCTACCTTTTTTCGTTAGATACTTTACCCCGAACTTTCCGTCCTACCCAATCATGAGAAAGTGCCAAACGAGGTTAGAGTCTCCTCGTAGTAAGATATTGCGTTCGATTGGTCCGTGGGTTGCTGGGTAATAATTGGCGCGATCATTCAAACTGAAAAGACGTTGGGCGTGACGAAATTAAATGGAAGACGTCGAATTGACTTTTTCAAACTTGACGATTGATTCTCCATATACCTTCGCAAACCTATTAATTATTTATTATCATTGTTCATTTATTATTTTGATTTTTTTATGTAATATCCTTTACGTATATAAGTCTATAATTAATTGATTTACGCGATGCCATGGCTATCTGCAAATTTATATATACTTTGTATATAAATTATTTATTTATATATACGTCTTAATTTTTTTTATTTAAATATTTTTTATATTTTCAGGAACTAAACAGTCGCCATTTGGATCCTGTGGAAGTTTTTCGTGGGATACCTTACGCGGCTCCTCCCGTAGGAGATCTTCGTCTAAGACCACCAACGCCACCTCTACCCTGGTCCGGTGTCAAACTGGCAGATACCTTCGGTCCAGTTTGTCCCCAGAAACATCCAGACATGATCAATCGCACTTTGGCACTCAATCAAATGCCACGTGGAAGATTTCTTCAGTTGAAGCGACTTCTCACTTTCCTGGGCAATCAAAGCGAGGACTGTCTCTACCTGAACCTCTACATACCAGGAAGCGGTACACAGTAGATATAAGTCATGTGAAATAACCTAAAAAAAATTGTAGTAGTTGTGAAAACTGACTTTAGGATTTTTTAAAAGTAAACGTACTTGCCAATTATTTTGATCCACCGACTTCACGGATACAGAATATGATAGGATTTTAAGGTGCCTTCACATTGCAGCCATTGTGTAGATCGATAAGATTTTTTAATTGAAACTCTTCAAACTCTTCCGAGTGTCCACGACCAGTCGGTAAACGAGTAGCGGCAATTAAATTCTGTGATCCCTTTTCTCCCCTTACCATAACCACCAGCCCTCTGAAGTAACGCTATAAAATTTAATTTTCAGTAATCCAATAAACCCTCTATGGGTGGCAGGACCAATTGTTACATATCCTTTTTTTTTTTTGTGGAACGCCATTAAACGCCAATTAAAATTCATTTTCACGGTATCACCCGTTAAAAAACTTGAATACCTTTCAAGAAGGAAAAAATAATAGTGATATTTAATATTTACGGCTAACATCAAACTTACGTACTTGATATTTATAATTTATACATATACCTTCTAGAAGACTATTTTCGATTAATTTACATGAATCACTGGTTAATACATAATTCAAAAATCCCGCTCTAATACGACGCATAGACAATGGGGTTTGAATAGCCAATGAGATGCGTTCATGTAATGAAATTCCTACGGCAAGAAACTGAACTTACTTAGAATGAGGTTAGGTTAGGTTAAAGTACTCCTTTATGTCTGCGATAAATCCCAAAGGAAACAGGGTAGGGATTCCCCTAGGGATAACATTATTAATAGGAACTTGGTATTCTAGTGTTTTTTCTTTTTCCTAGGTTCTCGTGGACTGGAAGCTCCGTACGCAGTGATGGTTTACGTCCACGGCGAGAGCTTCGAATGGGGTTCCGGTAATCCTTACGACGGTTCAGTGCTTGCCAGTGCCGGACACGTTATCGTTATCACGATGAACTATCGTCTAGGAGTCCTTGGTAAAATACGCATCCGACAAATCCTTTTGAGCCTCTTAGCTAGTGGAACGTACAATTTTTTGTTCCTGTAGGATTTCTCAGGACGCGTCCCAGTCCTGACACGGGTACAGGATCCGGAGGTAACCTGGCGCTTAAGGATATCGCCATGAGTTTAAAGTGGACACGAGAAAACATTGGTGCCTTTGGCGGAGACCCAACCAGGATCACCCTGATCGGACATGACACCGGTGCGGCTTTGGTGAATCTTTTGCTGCTCACTCCTTACGGCAAAGGTGGGTCTAGGGAAGTGAATCATATTCTTGAGGCTCCATGTAATTTTACCACCAAGACGTTTATAGCTCCCCATGAAGTTCGGGTCCCTTGAATTTTCGAATTACTGCTTAGCGGTTGAGTACAGCCCAGCCCTCTGGAGGACGGAGGTCTAGGTGGGCAAGTTTGAACGATCGGCGTTACCCCCGGGGACGACCTCGTAGAAGTTTCTAGAACAATAATTATAAAAGTTAGCTCGAGTTGTGAATAAGGGAAAAATATTTTCCAAATATACGCGCGTACTTGTAAAGGTACCTAAAGATCCTATAACGTAGGACGACGCTATAGATTTTTATTTTACATTAATATATCTGATGTTTATGGTTATTATATATCTTGATGATTTTCAGAATTTTCCAGGAGGCCAAAACTTTTCACTGTAGGCCCCGATCAATCATCCTCGGTAATCCTGGTAAGGATTCCTGATGGAATTCAAAGTGAGAAGCTAAAATTGCATATTTTATATGCCCTGGGGATTCCATTTTCTTTGCTACGCTTCTATGACGGATACAGCCGAGTATAACCGACACTAGCCAATAAATTCTCCAGGGACAAATTACGCGGAAATGATTCTGAATTCAACGTACAGACGCTGCTGGTAACATTTATCTCGTGCACGTGTTGCCCTTAAGACGAATCTCAAATATCGAGAGCAGGAAAACGGAATGGAATAATTTATCCTTCGACGGCGAAACTGTATCTGCTTTGGCCTTTTCGCGGTCCTCTTGGTATCCTATTACTATCCGACGGCCATTCACCTTCAACTCAGGATTTACGAAGGTGATTTACACGAAATTTCGCGTCCCTGGTCCCGTACTGCTTTTCAAGGTATAAATCAACCCGTCGAGGTTTAATACCCACCAAAGGGTGTCCGAATCGCTCTTTGTGCTTTTCACGCTTGAATTCTGCAGATTTGCAAAAAGTAGAAAAAATATATCACGACACCAAATTCTACTCTGGCTAAGCGTGATCCCTGGGGCAAAGTTATTTTTCCAGACCTCGAACTCCTATTACTTTCTCCGTTCTGTACCAGGGTATGGAGTACGGTCCTCATCCTCCAGCTTCTTCTACGGTTCATATTTTTTGCAAGGACCAGGTGATTAATCGTCATACGATTTGATCCGCAGGATTCTCTTCACCTCTTTCTCTCTTTATTCTTCTCTTCCTTTACCTGTTCCTCGTCATGGTAACCAAGGCAGCTGACAGGAAGCGGAAGAGAACGTTTTATCAATCCAAGATATCCATGGATACCTGATGACAAGCTTGACAAATCGTTTAACTTCACTTTCTCGAGATCCTGTATGTTTCTCTCAGAGCAATAAAGAATCAAATATTTGACTACAGATACCAGTTGTGAGCGTATACGAGGATGAAAATTTTTTGAAAAATTCAATTTTTTATATACTGTGACGTCATTTTTCGATTCACGGTCACAAGGCGACTCCGGCTACCGATACAGATAACGTTTTCGATTTCTGGTTCCCTTCGGGTCACCACCCTGCTCAGAAGCTACGCTCTCGGTTTGATTCGTATAGTTACGCCAATGCTGTCGGAAGATTTCGTTATTGTTTTGCTGAGGTCCTGGTGAAGTGGCCGGGAAGGATCTTCAAAAACTTACGTACCGATTCGCTAAGTAACGCTCTCGATTTGGTTTAAAGGGACGACTCGAGGGAGATAGAAGAGTTATCAGCTATAGGGATCTCGACCAATCAGAATGATTAGTTCTCGAATTTGGGTATTTTGTCAAAGCAGTCTGTCTCGGGGTACCGACCGAGGTGTCACAAACTGGCTCGCCCTCCCGTGCTATCTGTTGATAGTTTTTCTAGCCGTGTTTCGATACGGTATAGAAAGTTCTCGCTCGTATAATTCTCGCGCTGCTCTCGCGATATCCAGGAAATTCTATGAATTTTCTGTGAATGTTCCGGAGGTGTAGTGCTGTGCCTGTAGTGTCCACCTGAGTGTCCTTTGGATAGAGTTCTCGGCCTTCAGGGATTAGCTAAACCAGCTCCGGTGAGTTCTCCCAATTTATTAATTGGCGAAGGGATTTCGATTTGATAGTTCAGATTCGTTCTGTTACGTTCTCGATCCGTTGCTCTCTGTATCTCGCACTATTTACTCGACCCTCCCTAGCTCAACCTAGCAGCCTGAGCGGCCGTGCACTTCCGTAACCGTCCGTTCGCGCATCCAGTTGCGCTTGCTGATTTTACGCGACCCCAAAGATCAACACCTACGGTTGCGTTTCTCGATTTTACGCGACCCCAAAAATCTACAAGATCCGTTAAGGTATCGCATTATCTGATAGGTTCCGTCAAAGCTCTCGTTTTTGTGGAGTTGGGCCTATTCCACCCCAACTCCCAGTTCATACCGACTCGTCAGTTCCGGGTGAAAAAAGAATTAGCTGGCGTCCGCCTGGCTTGCGGATGCATGAACAAAGGATGGACGGCCGAAGGTAACGTAGGTTGGATCTCGGATTTTTCGCTATCGGTGTCGAGACAAGAAAAAATACGTTACAATACATATATCATTTTGCCCAAAATACTGTCTCTCTCTCTCTCTCTCTCTCTCTCTCTCTCTCTCTCTCTACTACGTCTAGAAATTGTAGTTAAGCAGGTAGATTTATCACCGAAGGTATAACATAAAGATACTAAATAAAATACACAAAATGCATTTGCCCAAGTGAGCAGAACCGAAGTAAACTGCCTCGATGCTCTCTAGGCAAGGATATTTTTTAGGACACTCTAAACGACTGATGCTAGAAGGTTGGATAGCTGAAGGAACTTTCCTGGCAGGCACTCTAACCACCGGATGGTCGTTTATTTAGTAGGTCTGCAGAAGCAGAACCGGAAGTGGGAAAAAGTTCCGGGTTACCAAGTAGAAACCACCGGCTGGCTCGCATCGGGTTCTAGTGCACTCAGAGATGTAAACTGTTTGCGTCATTTCCGAGACAACCGGGACTTCTGTACATGGCGTTGGAGAGATATCCGGTCGCTACATCCTGTGTCTGCTTACTACTTTCACTCGAGCTCTTTCACCGTTCCACCATTTGAACCCGTCCAACAACTTCTTCCCTCCACTTTCCTACTAACCTTCTTTTTTTCTCATCCATTCGAAATCTCTTTCTCGTAACCTAACCCCTATCCAAAATTGTTCTAGAAGGATATTTCATACTTATTACCTTAGAGAAACAACCAGTACTTCACTCCTTTGCTTGGATACACCTATATCTGTATACAAGATTATTCAATCGTACTTGTTACCATCTGAAGGTAGTTCTACCATCGAAATCAAATCGACTAGCTAACTTCAGTCGGTAAAAAAGTTAGACGCTACTGCTTCTGATTTACTAATAAGACAATCACGAGAATCGAATTTGAGTGATCGTAGCACGAAGCCTGGCTTCGTGGATCGTAGAGTGACAGTGATAACATGGCGTTCTTGATAAATCATTATAATCCAATTCCAGTCGCCGTCGCGCGGAAAAGTGTTATGGAAGCGATGAAAAACGAGCAATAAACATTGTAGGTTATGAGATCGATATTATATCAAGGATGAGAGGAAAGGAAAGTAAGATAATTGTACGTGAATTAGATTCTCTGGTTAATGGTGATATTCTAGGTTAGGTTAGCTGGAGTCTAACAAACAAACATGCCATGGAAACAGATTACAAAGCTCGTCCACAAGAGTCGGCTAATACTTTAGTTTGAACAATGGGTTACGTGTTACCGAAAGTGTACAACATCACCCAGAAAAATGATTACAGGAAACAAAAGTGCAGAACGATATCGACCGGCTGAAGTAAAATGAATCGAATATAAATTGCACGTAGGAAACTTGTGGAATTAGTATAAATCCATAGGGCAAAAGAGAACTTCCACAGAGAATAAAAATCATCATCGATCAAGTTACATATGCAGCGTCGCCATTGGCAGTGTCGATTGTAACGATATTTCGAGAATAACCAACGCTTTCACAATGGGAATAAAATGTAAACCCTGTTTAAAATTTTAATTGAGCTTTCAATCCTTAGAATAAAATTGCGA
Organism: Cephus spinipes; assembly: GCA_963971525.1. Lineage (NCBI taxonomy): Eukaryota > Metazoa > Arthropoda > Insecta > Hymenoptera > Cephidae > Cephus > Cephus spinipes. Next base: position 30,879,066 of record OZ020573.1, read on the forward strand.
ATGAAGATTTTCTTGATCCTCCGGCATAGTCACCACTCCACAGGCTACCTACAAACCACCAAATTGGATTCTTTATTATTCAGCATTGTTTCTTGTTTACCTTCAATCATAACGAGACACCAAAAGTATACAATTTCCGGTGAGGAAGCCATCTTTTGTTCCCTGTTTGATCTCAACTTTACTGGGTCCCCATTCAGACCCATGGAATTCTCCCAACGCTATGGCGTTGTAGCTATGCCCGTTTTGTGCACCCTCGGAGAATGTAATCAGGCTTGAATGGCCGATTGGCTACGTTTGATGTCACGTGGATCGTAATACCAGAAGGGAGAAAAATAACGGCTGTGACGCCTAGTTCCTGCCCAGATGAAATGGTAGTCAATGGGTCTGCGGTTCGTCAGCGATCCTCTGAAGCATAGTGGAGGGCGAATTCGATGAGAATTCGTAGCCACCCTATCAACTACAGAATGCCATATCAATATTGGCAAAATTCCAGATACGGGCGTTTTATCGTTTCTTAATGACGCTAATAAAAAAAAATTATATAGATAGGTAGAAGATATCTTTCTTGGATGTTACTCGTGCAGAGAGAAAGAAAAAAAAAGATAAAGCATACTTTAACGATCTTGTATTATTTTTCTTAAAGGCCTCTTTCATCGCGTCGTCCTTCTCAGTGGATCAGCTCTTAGTCCTTGGGCCTCCGTCCATGACCCCAATGATCTTCGGCTCAAGGTGGCTGAACAATTGGGATGTTCTGCTGAGATCCATGAAGATATTGCTGACTGCTTACGGACCGTTCCTCTTCGAGTTCTCTTGGACGTGGAGCTGCCGGAAATGAGGTAGAGTTTACTGAAGGTTCTTAACTATGAAAAAGAAAAATTTTTGTAAATTGACTTTCCTTTTTTTTTGCTCTTTTGGGAAACTCATCAGGTTCATGCCTCAAATTGGACCCAGTTTACCAGTGGACCAAAGTAATCCTGATCCAGCTCTGGATATGGAGAGGGCCAGCGACGCTTTTATAAAAGTTCCTCTGATCCTGGGTGTATCTACCGCTGAATCTTATTGGGATTTTAATGCAAACGACATTCAATATGGCTTTGAAGAGGATCAACGAAACAGGATCATGAGGACGTTCATCAGGAACGCTTATGTCTATCATTTAAACGAAATATTCTCAGCAGTCAGAAACGAGTATACTGATTGGGACAAGCCTGTTTTGCATCCTATAAATATTCGTGATTCAACAATGGAGGCTTTGAGCGACGGCCACACTGTTGCTCCGCTGATGAGGATTGCGTATTATCATGCTCGACGTGGAGCCAAGACTTACTTCTATCACTTCAACTATCAGACCAGAGACAGCGACTATCTTCAAGTGAGTACAGGTTATCTTTTTTTAATGAGAAATCAATTTGGTCCTTAATTGAGGAAGATGCTGTCTTTGGCTAATGCTTTCGTTTTTGAATTAAAATCTACTTCATTTTTTTTCATTAGGTTTGTCCCTGCTCCTTTCTTTTGGATCAAGTTGGCGTGGCAGACTTTGATCTTGTTTTTCTTTGGACCCAGTGTCAATGATCAAACCGTCGTGTTTTATTGGCCTCTATCAGTTTCTATCGATTGAGCTATCTATAGAGGTACCGTCTCTCAAAGAATCTTTGATTATGTCTCCCAATAGGAGCTACGGCCCCGAGTCCAAAATATCCAACTCGTTTAAACCTCAAAAAGGTATTCAGGTTCTTCAGCCTTATATGAGATTTTCTAGATAGGGATATACCGGGTAAAGTAGAATTCATTTAAACCTCAAGTCTGTACTTATGTTCCGTTTCGCAGCTTTGAGCTTCTGATAAGAACCGAGATTAGGATTCATTTGATCGTCAAGAATCTCAATTGTAATTCATATCTTAGACCTCGATTGGTCCTGGAGGTTATTTCATATATTTTTCAAGAAATATTATATAGCTGCAGAATTATGATAATTTAACAATCAATATTTTTAACTTGGAGGAACCAGGGTCTTCCTGACCAAACGACATCGTTACATCGCATTCAACGATATGAAGTTCTTTTACAATCTAAAATATTTTTATCTAAACTATCGAAACTGCACTATTCCTATCAATTTGTATCGGTGACACATAGCATATACAAAGTAGATAAAATAGCCTTATGATGCAATTTTATGGATCGACTTTGAGTAGTGATCTAATGTTTATCAGCGTTCTCCTACTGGGTCTAATTATAAAACTTAACCGCGTTATTCAGAGCCACAGGTTTTTTTTACGACCCGGTGAATACTCTGGAGGAGGTGAGGTTAGGAATTTCTTAGTTGAAGGAGTCTCTGATACTCTTAGAAGGTACCATGAGCGTTCACGAGGGTTATAAGGGTTCTGGTTAAATCTCGGTAACTCTATTAGCAACCCTTAGAGAGAAGATGGGAGAGGATCTGCTGTCTGAGACTCCTCTTCCTGCAGTTACTTGGCAACCCCTCTTACTTCTGCGGGAGGTAACGATCTTACGCTGGCCATGATTTTACGATGAAGATGCTGATTAAATTAGACGCCTAGTGGGCAAAGGAGATGACGCCTCCTTAGCTACCAGGAACCGCTCGAAGAAAACTGATCGGATCGGTAAATTAAGTGCTCCACTCCTCGAGAAGTTGCTACGCGAAATTTTGGAAGTTACGAACTTAATTATCCTGCATTACGTTAGTGAGACTCTCGGTGACTGGAGTAGACTTCAGACTACATAAGGATGAGGATGATGACATACGAGAACGTTGACGTTGTCGTACGTCAGTCAGTATTTTAGAAGTACCAGTTTGTATTGTATTATGATTTTTTATCCTCGTCATCTTTATTGCACTACTTAAAGTAATGGCCTAAATACAGTTTTTATTTATTACTTTATCTACAAATGGAAATCTTATGTCTGACACTGATCATGAAACTTTTCCGGCACGATGCTCAAATTTTCTTTTTGTTTTCTTTAAAACTTGCGCGACTGGTTTCTAGACACTGTATAAACTTCCACTGTTCAATATGTACGTCCTCTGTGTTATTTAAGTTTCCGCAAGAGAAAAACCTGCCTATTCATCCTCCACTTGACAGTTTCGAATATTGATGGTTTTATTAGACTATGAAAAACTTCAAAATCAATAAATTTTGTAATGTTATAATTATTCTTCTTTTGTTGACTTACAGCGATTAGGCAGTGTACGTGGTGAAGACATACCTTATCTCTTTGGATTGCCACTGGTAGCTGGTGGACCATTCTTCCCACAAAATTACACAAGACAAGATCAGGGGGTAGCGGAAGCGGTTTTGACGTTCTTCACCAACTTCGCCAAGACCGGAAATCCAAATGAACCACATAACATCGAATCAGTGGACTATGGTACTGTTAAGGAGAAGACACGATTTCGAGGTCTAACTTGGGACCAATATGAGACCGGATCTCAACAGTACCTGATGATAGGTTCGACTTCCGCTTAGTCTGACGCTTGCGAGCAATTAAAATTCTTTAACGAAATTCAGTATTTTTTTGATTTTATAAATGTTCCAGCACTCAAACCTAAAATGAAGAGTCACTATCGAGGGCACAAGATGGCTGTCTGGCTCAATTTGATTCCCCAACTTCATCAACCAGGCGATGACGACGTGTCGATGCGTCATCATCATTTTCGAGAACATGGAGATCATTTATACGCAGGTTAGAACAATATTTCCTGTAACATTACAAAATTTTTAATTATTAATAATCATATAATCCCGCCAACATGTTTATTTTAGGACCGGTAAGAGACGAATGGCATACTCCCTTACCTTTACCTGGCACAACCACCACGAATTCACTTTCAACAACCACATGCACCACATCGACGAACGAAGAGATCATCACCGAGGACATCACGGCCATCCTGGACAACAGCGAGGACGATACTGAGCTTCTTCAACGGCTGGCATCAAGACATTATTACAGTACAACTACCGCCCTGGCGATAACTGTAGGCGTCGGTTGCATACTCCTGGTACTGAACATGCTCATCTTCGCGGGTATATATTACCAGAGAGACCGCGACAAGAAAAGAGCGGCTATGGATTGTACGCCAAATGGTCAGGAGTCCTTACCAATGTCCACAAGAACGTCTCTGAAACCTGCGGATAATATAAGTCAAACTCAAGAACCACCACCGTCCTATACAACTCTAGCCAGAAGTCCTACCATCCAAGACCAGGAATCCGTTCATCATCAACAGGTCGAATGTACTGACGAAGAGCCTAGAACGAATTCCAAGATTTTAACCAGCGCAGGACAGAAAGATCCCACACCTCCCAAACCTCCTACGAGGACAACCAGCTCCTTGAGTACTACAGCTGGCACCATTAAGAAACGCGTGCAGATACAAGAAATATCTGTATAGCATTAGGGGTTACCCTCCGAGGGTACAATAACACGTGGTAAGCGAGTCACTTTCCTGGACCTAGAGGGCACTGCCGAGTCCCGCTTTTGATACCAATTGGAAAATATTTTTATCTGTCCCTTCGATTAATGATTTTATTAAACTCCTGACTTATCAATCCAATCCTCGGCACTTATGTCCTTTTGCTGTTCAAAGAAACTTCATTGAATGATTTTATTCAGTACTTGACTTCGCTGTTCTCTCGGAGGGTGAACATGCCGGATCTATCGGCTCAAAATATTAACGCATAAAGCATATAGTGATTATCTGGATGAAAGCGATAAAAAATACCGTGGTCCATTTTGTGCATCACAGCATCCTGCTTGGAATCTTGCTGAGCAGGACTGACACATGGATACTTACAAACTGTTGAAATTTTGAAGTGTCTCTAACTCCAACCAATTTCAACTTGTGACTATTTCTACCTGCCACTGTACATACATACAACCGCTTAGCGACTTCATTTTGAAAAAGGGATTACACGAGTCTTATATTCTCAAGTATAGCTACCTATGAACATCAGTGTAGGAAAGTGTGTTTAATTAATCCTCTCTTCCCTCCTCTTCCCTCGGACCAAGAAACGTTGGAAAGGATAAAAGAAATGGACGTTTACATAAAACTGATAAGAATATCTTTTTTGTTAATATTAAACTCGCTAGTTGCAATAACGGTGTGTAATGGGACAAAAATAATTTTGATTAAATCCGAGGTATTTAAGTGAATCTTGAACGGTGCGTCTCGTATGTGGAACTTCAGAAGGCACGTTTAAACATATGTGGTTTATAAAAGAAAGAACAAACGTTAGTGTACTTATTCTCAAATGTCCAACAGAAAAGGACGACTCGATCATGCTGTAAAAGTGAGACTATACCTTTTAGAGTGATTAGAATTTAGAATGGTTAGAGATCATTTGCCACTAAGAGCAGATGAGCTGTTTGGAACTATGGAAAACTATTGATATCATTAAAAAGAAAAAAAACGTATCCCGTTATGTATCGAATAAAGAATCAACGTATGCGAACAAGCACGAGCATTTATTTGTTTAGCAATATAAAAGTGTCGTCAATGCACACAAGTAATATTGTAAGGCAAACAAATTCTAGTGAAATTAAAGACATGTAATTGTTTCATTACGAAGCAATGAAAAAGGGAAATTCGAAATTTAACGATCGTTAAAATTCACGTAGTCCATAAAATACACTAGTCCAATCCATTTGTAAATTTCACTGTAGGTTTCAGTATCACAATAAATTCGAATTTGTAAATATTTATTTTTACAATATTTATCCTCAATTTAATTTTTCTCTTCGTGAGAATCAAACTTGTATAAATTCAAAAGTAGAGGATACATTTATAAAAATAATTGTCAGGTAGTTTTAATTTGTTATGAAATATAAGCTACGCCTTTTTATTATAGTTCAGCTAAATCAATACTTGTACATCATATACCATTTACAATTAAAATGTACATGTAGCATACATTTGTTAACGGACATCACGCGTGTGATTTCATTTTTTTTTTTCTTTGTTATACCTTATTTAAATAGGCACACGCGTAGCGACAACGATATATGTAGAATATATTGAAATGCGTATGCATTGTGCATACACAATAAGACGCGGAAACGGTAACGAAATAAAAAAAAGTCAACTAATCATGGAACGAAAAATTTAAATACGACCCACTATTCAGTCGTAACTTTCTTTGAAGCAGGCTCGTCTTTTCCTGGACTTCCTCGTCGTTTACGACCTCTTTGACCTCCACGACCACCTGCAATTGAATCATTAATATTGCAAATTAGAGATTGCGCAGTGAACTGTGCAATTGGTTTGAATACTAATAGATAATTCAGTGCTTCGAGAAAGCGTCAACTCAGCGAGATCCTGAAGATCCCTCAGTATTAGCATGGCAAGTCATCATTATTTTTCAGTTTTATATAATTTCGTTTGTTGCTGATGGATTGTAGTATTTTGATGTAAAATTAACATTTACCTTTTCTACCGCCACGCTTTCCAGCTCTGTTATTCATTTTTGTTTGTCTGAGGTTTCTCATTTCCTCTTTTGCTTTGGTCAAGTATTTTGCTTCTTCTTCCCCTTCTAAAAGTCTGCATGTTACTTCTTTGCCATTGATAGTAACCTGGGGGATAGAAAAAATATATATATTTGAAGAAATATCTCACAGGTTAGACATGAAACGAAAGTAATTTTAAGGATTACGTGGTACCTGATTCTTTTCCATTTTGTCAAGTAGGGGTTGTGCAGCACCTTCTCCCTGAAGACGAACCCAACCTTCTGTGTCCCCTTTTTTAAAATCAACGAATGCAATAGAGGCATCCAATTCTCCCAATCTCTCTTTAATATGTTCTCTTGTACTGTCTTCTGACATTCCAGAAAGATGTAACACTGAACCTTTTGGTAACCCACTATCCTTCTCTGATGCATTGTCAGCTTCTGCTTCGGCGACATCATTGACATCCTGTTATCACGTGAGTTAATTTTATATAGTTATTGTTATATTGATGAATATTAGTTTCAAAATGTTCAATTTTTTCATACATTTTCTTGCTTTTCACCCTTCTTATCAGCCTTCTTTTGCTTACGCTCCTCCTTCTCTTTTGCTTTTCCTATAGCGTAATCAGCTCTGAATGGAAATATTATAATTTGTATCAAATATAAAATTAATAAGTTCTAATTTCAGGTTCCTTTTAAACATATTAAATCCATACTTACGACCACTTTTTGATCAGCTCTGTATCTTCATACTTTACACTGTCTTTCTCTAAAAAAACTTTAGCATCTTCCACCGTGGTGAACTGTACGAAAACTGAACCTTTGAACTGTAACTTTTTTTGTTTATCCTGATATTTCCTCATCTAGAAGAACACTACATGTAAGACCAACAGTGTCAAGTGTATGATAACTTAAGAATTAGTAAGCAGCAACCATACTTACAACAATATTTTCAATTAGCCCGTAAGGCTCGAAGAACGTTTTCAGCATTTCTATAGTAATACCAGTCTGTGGGAATCCCTTAACATAAACAGTTCTAGCTTCTTGCGCTTTCCTGTATTCCTCATCAAAAACTGGAATTGGATGTTTTGGAGTGCGACGAATTTTTTTTTTATCCTCAGAAATCTCAATCAGATCACTAGTCTCAAGTGCTTTTAAAATTACATCAACATCCTTGCTCATGGATGCAAGGAGTTTGAAGTTAAGCATTACTGTCATTGGAATCCAACCATCATCCAGTTTCACTTGTTCAATCAAAAATTTGTCCCGTTGCATATTTACATCCCCAAAGTAAAACTGGAATATTGAACCCAATTTTTATTCTTATCCAATTAAACAAATACTTAGATACATAACTGCAAATTTTCATTCAAAAATTGTTTTAGCTCTGATCCTTGATACGCTGAGCTTCAATGTATATTTTACCGGCTTCAAAAGAGTACGATTAAGCGGTAACGTACTCCAAAATGCCATTTTACTTATTGATTACAAAAGACAATCATTCAAGCTCATTATCAAATATCTGTTACTCCTATATGTATATGAAATCAAAACAAATAATACCTCCACTTGTTTTTTTATTTTTGTCAATAATTCAGCACTTGGCTCTTCTACCGCCGGTACATCCGCCGGTTTATCGTCCTTAACCTCTTCAGGTTCGGCGTCTTTTTGAGCTTCTGGCTCTTTCGTGTTCTTTCCGTTTTCCATTGTTAATTTTGATGATAGATAAATTTAGAAATTGTATATTTGCAGTTAACAATTAGTATTCTAATTAAGCAAATCCATTCACGGTGGAATTCGTCAAAAGAGTTAATGCCACGTAAACACGTGTTGAAGAACTGTAGCGGAAACCGGGATACAGCGGGATATAACTGCATAAAACAGGAAATGACTATCGCGCAGTTCTACCAAACGTAGAAAGAAAAATCTCGAAATGAAGCAATATTATATTCGTGCGAATCATTCATAAATTTTATAACAAAATTTTATTTTATAGTACAAATTCGTAAAATATACTCATTGATTCGAAACATACTGTTTAATATTAATGAATTTCTTAACCAATTACATAGTTAAATTTTGCGCTATAGGTTTTTTCGAATAACGGTTTGTTCGAACGTAAATTTGAATGTTAAACATTATTGCATTCCTTATAAAAATGTAATAGACAATTCAGAGAGGTAATGAAAGAAATAATTTTGTGTTAATTTAAACTCTACTAGTTTCATTACTTAAGAAAATTCAGTGCCAGTTATTGTGTTTGAGGTATATGAACACATTCGGAAGTCATATATATAGCTGCGCGTTAACTGATGCGGCCCACAATTTGATCTGACTTGATCCGTCTCCTTCTTTTCCGGTTCGCTCTTTTGGGTGACTGTGTCTTATTTAGTTTTAGCTGTAATTAAATCTTTCTCCATCTTTCACAATGAAGATCTACAAGGATATCTTTACTGGTAAGTAAATTCTAAGAGTTTAGATCTTTGCTCTCACTCATTTATTTTCGATTATTTTATTCTCACTTTTTAAATAAGTACGACAGAAATTGTCAAACTCTACTGACATTTCGGTCTCCATACCCTCCCTTGTATTCTTCGCATACTTTACGTTTTTCAATTACGAATTACAATCATTTTTTTAATAGAAATCTGAACTTTCAGCACACCCACACAAAATTCCAAAGTTATTTGCCGTATTTGTCATGAAATTCTAATTTACTGGAGCATAACCTATGTTCATATTTCTTTTTACCCTTATATAAAATTAGGTAAAAATTATTTATGACGAAGTGCACGGCCATGACTTTCATTATTTTTCTTAATCCAAAATCACTCTAAATATTCTTATACTGATTCAGTCAGAATTACCAATCATTTAATACTTCATTTTGGTATAACCTACAATTTTTGATCTCATATGTACTGTAATGCATTTCTGAAAATCTTTGTCCATATGGCAATGTGAAATTTGAAATGCAAATATTGCCAAACAGTCACTTTCGTTATTTATTGGTTTTGATATTGCTTTATTTCACATGATAAGTTAAAAAATTGTATGTTGAACAATAGTAAACAATTCTTTTCTTCCAGGTGATGAGATGTTCTCTGACACCTACAAAATCAAGCTTATAGATGATGTCCTCTATGAAGTATATGGCAAGGTAAATATTAATTAATACATAATTTTGAATTGACCATTATATTTAGTAAGGTATGAGAATATTAGACAATTATATAGTTATATAGTGATATGATTAATTTTATTTACAGCTTGTCACACGTAAGGGTGGAGAAATTTCAATTGCTGGATTCAATCCCTCTGCTGAAGATGCCGACGAGGGAACTGATGAAGCAGTTGAAACTGGAGTCGATGTAGTTCTAAATCATCGTCTTCAAGAGACTTATGCTTTCGGTGACAAGAAATCCTACACCCTGTATCTTAAGGATTTCATGAAGAAGTAAGTACCCTTTATTTTTTCCAGAGACAATTCTTATATATGGTGCAGCGAACAAATGTGTTCCATCGCATTTATGATTATATGCTTCCTAATCTTAATATTTTATTAAATACGTTTAGATTGATAGCCAAGCTTGAGGAGAAATCTCCCGAGGAGGTAGAGGTATTCAAAACGAACATGAACAAAGTTATGAAGGACATTCTGAGCCGATTCAAGGAACTACAGTTCTTCACTGGCGAGTCAATGGACATTGATGGTCTTGTGGGTCTCATGGAATACCGAGAGATCGATGGAGACTCTGTGCCAGTTTTGATGTTCTTCAAACATGGTCTGGAAGAGGAAAAATTCTAAACAATTCTTAGATATTCAACAAATTATGGAAAAATTTTGTAAGTAATATCCTCATCCCAGATACGAATAACTCAAATTTAAATTAATAAAATGGTGATAATCAAACTAACAAATAAGAGAAGGTACTTAAAGAATATTATACATGAACAAATTCCCGACTTGCGCATCCAATGCGCCTGTCGCTGCACAATCATGTTAGATGAAAGTTGGCTATCAGATTCCCGCGGCGAATTTTTTTAATATTCGCAGCGTCTATGTTATCCGTACAATTATTATCTTATCAAGATCACTTCTTAGACCTTCAATAAATATTATCCTTCGACCACATAATTCCGTTTTAACGTATATACATTATTTACAATTTCAGATAAGCCGGAGCCAAGACTGCACACGCTGAGAAGCTGTGAGATTTATTTAACGTGGGGGAAAAAAAAAGAATGAAAGCTACGAATAATACTACTTCCAATCCCAGCAGTCATGCAGTTAATTTATTTTTTAAATGTCATTTGTCAATGATTATTAATAGAAAAGAACGATTGTACATATACTCAGGCAATGAAATGATAATTGAATGAGGAACCACAACGTCATCTTTTTGATTTTGATAATCTTGTAAGGAGTGCAAGGATATTTGTTTATGTTCGAGAAGCATGGAGGATGGTGAAAGAACACACGGCAAAACGTTAAAAAAAAACTGATGATCAGAAATTTACAATTATAATTTACACATCGATCAATGATCACTACATGTTTCCGAGATCAATCTGGATATATCCGTGATGAATAAAATATTGACGTTTTCATAATCAGCTATAAATTTTTTTTTCATTTACTACAATCGGCCTATTTTTCAAATGTACCTTGATCCTTCAGATGTGGACATCATATCCGTTATCGTGTCAAATGAAGAATTCATATAATTACATTAAAATAATACAAATCATTTGCGCTTACAATAAACGACATCACCGATGCTGCAATTGCACAATTACCTAAATAAATTGTGATACTTATGTAAAACTGTTAGCTTCAATTACAACAATTTGCAGCTTATTAATTAGATGCCTCATTGATTAAATATAAAATAAAAGAAGTGTTGCACGTAACGCAATAGACTTGATGAATCATTTATAGTTGATATGTATATCACTTGCTTCTCTTCCATTTATTATAATATTCATTGAATACCACCCACCCTTAAATCCTGAAACTTCATTTAAAAACACATATGAACATGTCTAATTAAAAAGCTGCAAACTCTCGTTGGGATATATAGCTTGTTATTCTCAGATATGAGTAGGAAGATTCCCAACGAGCCTACAGAAATCAGTAGGGAAATGCACAACGCTACGGTTTTAGGCGATACCAAAATCATGGCGCTAAATCGTAGCGGTGAATCTGGAAGTAGGACTTTGTGATCATCGCCTCCGACGACAATGCGAATCCCGTCGTAGCCGAGGTAAACGTGAACACGGACGTGTAGCTTGGTGGGCAGAGGTTCTCCGCTGGTCACCACTGGTTCCCAAAGCAACCCTTAAAACGAGACCAGGAAATATAGAACTTCTCAAGAACTATTGACAAAACCTATTGTTGAAACATTTTTAAGATATTTTTAAGAAAGTGCAGTGCCAACTTGGCACACGGGTAGCACCTCAATTTTTACTAAATATTATTGGATCTTGATTTACTTTCAAAATTTATTCGAAATATAAAATTGAGGATTAATTAAAATCTCCCAGAATATACGGAGTAGATAAAAATTGAATTGTAATTGTAGAATATCGAAAATAAATTACAATCAAATGAAATATTAACACTTAGAAATCGGAAATTCTGGCCAAGCATATTTAGAAATACTGGAAGTTGCTCAAAATTGTGTGCGCGCAATTTCGTCGCGCAGGATTCGGAGAGTGGGAACAGACAGATAGTGGGGGGAGCGCTCGAGGCAGTGCCCGGACTCGGAGCGGAGCGTTCATTCTTCCTCGAGCTGGTCTCCTATACTGGTCTCTTGGAATTACCTTTCTTATCCATTTCCAACTTTCTTTTATTTCTATATTTATTTCTACTGTACTTCCTTATTTCTTTATCCTTCATTCTTTACTTTCTCACTTATCTCTTTACTCATTTCTTCTCGACTTTTATAACTTTTATCCTTACTTTTTTACTTTTCGACTTCTTTATTTCTATCTTCCTTTCTGATTTCACTCTGTTCCCTCTCACTTTCCATTGTGCTTGTCTTACTTTTCCTGTATTTATTTCTTCTTTACCTCCTTATTTCTTTATATTTCATTCTTTACTTTTTTATTTATCTCTTTCCTCATTTCTTTTCCACTTTTATAACACTATTCCTTATTTTTCTACTTCTTCACTTCTTTATTTCTATCTTCATTTCTTTCTTCTCGTTTCGCTTTGTTCCCTCTCACTTTTCATTGTATTTATCTTACTTTTCCTAATCCTTTGGTCGGGTCGAGCATATTAATTCAAGTAGTCATATAAGAGTAGTCACCCTGTTAGTGCAGCTAGACTTAAGACCATGGTGTCGGGGGTTGCCCTTCCGCCTCATTCGCTGAGCTTGCTCAGTGGGTCGGGCCCAAGTTGTGGCCGCAACAGGACCTTATGGGTCTCCCGACGGGGGCCTTGAGCCCCCTTAGGGTATCTACGGCCATGGTCTTTCGTTTAGTGAATCTAGCCAGGTGTCTAGCTCTCGCGTATTTAGTATAATTTGTTCGCTTTGCTAAAAACACTCCAACATGTCGTTGACCCTCGGGCACTTGTGTGGGTAGTGACGATCCTATGTGTCGGTGGGGAGGTCGGTGTGGTAGTCCGTTGGCTCTGGGTAAAGTCCTATTTGTGCTTGTGCTCGGGGGTCTTCTTCACTTGGGGTAGGTGCGGGTGCTATTGAGCACCTGCTAGTATAAAGTCACCCTCTGTCGGAGACATTTTGCGCGGGGATCGATGGCTAACGGGGCCCGCCGCCGGCGGCGGGCGTGGTTCCTTACGTCTAACCCACTGAGCTTGCTCGGTGGGAAGGGGCGGAGGTTGTAGCGTTAAATATCGTCCTTCGGGATGTCCCGGCGTGCCCGCAAGGGTTCCGCCGGGTGCTACGCCCGCGGTCTTTCGTTGCGGTGAATCTTGACTAGGGGTAGACCTTTCGCGTTTAACTTGTCCCTTTTGCGTTTAACTTATCTTAGCTTCTTCGCGTTTAACTTCACCTTACCCCCTTGTGCGTTTTTCTTGTCCCTCGACCCGACTTCCTTTCCTTCCTGAGGTTTTTCCCCCCTAGTCCTGTGCGCGACAGCCGCAGGACTCGGGGGTTTTCCTCAAAAAAAAGAAAAAAAAACACGGTCCCCTATGGGGCCTCGGAGGGGTCGTAGCTCCCTTCAGGAGAGGCAGGACCTCACGGAAATGGGCGGGGTGGGGCCCATTTCGCTCCCTTATACTTCCTACTTTTCCTACCTTTCGCACTGTTCTCTTTTCTCGCTCCTCCAGAATAATCTGGTCTTCGTGTATACGATTTACGCATCTTCTTGTCCCCTTGTTCCCTCAGTCATAAACATCTCTCTTCTTCACTCTTTCTTTTCAACAATCTTCCTCTTTCCCTCTTCAATAACATCTTCCCTGTCTGCTGCCACCAAACGTTTCTACTCAATTTGCGAATCTCCTGTTCCTTACTATGTCTTCATCACTCTCTTCCTAGTATATCCTTAAAAACTAAGTTTTGAAAATGACTTTTGGAAAAAGAAAAATCCAAAGTGGTAGCGCATATTACATACCACACGTGTATTATATTGCAGTGATATATTTTAATATCTCTAATGCCATTGATATTACTAATCTTTCGCGGGCTGTATGTGTAAGTCTGTATGTATGTCTGTACTTTGTATACTGTATCATCATTACGTTTGTCGAATAAATTATCTTGTAACACTTATACACGTTGATATTCTTTTGCCCGATGCGAATATCCCAGAGTAAGAATGAGTTCTGTCTCTCTCTTACACTCCTCCGTCCTAACAGCATCCTTCTCCTCCCTTATGCTCCGAAACCCCTTTTTAGCTGTGTTCCATTTTTCATTCCATCTCTGTCATGTTATCCATATTTTGACTTCGCTTTTCTTCGTCAATACTACCTTCTGCGATAAAATGATTTCTAACGTAATTTGAAAATTGCATCGTCGAAACTTCTGTGGGTCAATTTTTATTAAAGTATTCGCATTAGTTCGAATTTTCGCCGATAAGAGGGCAGCACTTCCTAGGCATGATATGTGGCGCCATCTCTGAGACAACTAGTGAACTTTCTTCGATAAAATAATTCTGATTGCAATTTAAAAATCGCATCGCCGAAACTTAAATGAGAAAATTCTTATTAAAGAATTCGCATTAGTTCGAATTTTCGCCGATAAGGGGGCAGCACCTCCTGGGCATGATATGTGGCGCCATCTCTGAGAGAGCGAGTGAACTTTTGCTGAAAAAATCAGGGTTTTAAAGCGCCCCCTATCGTTGATATACGGAACTAAAATTTGTATGATTTTCTGGGAAAGTCAGGTTTTTGGAGCGCCCCCTATCGTTGATATACGGAACTGAAATTTGCAAAAATTTATAAGAAAATCAGCATTTTGAAGCGCCCCCTATCGTTGATATACCGAACTAAAATTTGCAAGGTTTTCTGAGAAAATCAGAATTTTGAAAAGCCCCCTATCGTTGATATACGAAACTAAAATTTGTAAAATTTTCCCAGCGAAAGTTCACTAGTTCTCTCAGAGATGGCGCCACATATCATGCCCAGGAAGTGCTGCCCTCTTATCGGCGAAAATTCAAACTAATGCGAATACTTTAATAAAAATTGACCCACAGAAGTTTCGACGATGTGATTTTCAAATTACATTTGAAATCATTTTATCGCAGAAGGTAGTATTGACGAAGAAAAGCGAAGTCAAAATATGGATAACATGACAGAGATGGAATGAAAAATGGAACACAGCTAAAAAGGTGTTTCGGAGCATAAGGGAGGAGAAGGATGCTGTTAGGACGGAGGAGTGTAAGAGAGAGCCAGAACTCACTCGTACTCTGGGATATTCGCATAGGGCAAAAGAATATCAACGTGTATAAGTGTTACAAGATGATTTATTCGACAATTGCAATAATGATACAGTATACAAAGTACAGATGTACATATATTGTATATGGCATGCGAAAGATTAGCAATAACAGTGCCATTAAAAATAAATTTCATATATCACTGCAATATAATATACGTGTGGTATGTAATATGCGCTACCACTTTGGATTTTTCTTTTTCCAAAAGTCATTTTCAAAACTTAGTTTTTAAGGATATACTAGGAAGAGAGTGATGAAGACATAGTAAGGAACAGGAGATTCGCAAATTGAGTAGAAACGTTTGGTGGCAGCAGACAGGGAAGATGTTATTGAAGAGGGAAAGAGGAAGATTGTTGAAAAGAAAGAGTGAAGAAGAGAGATGTTTATGACTGAGGGAACAAGGGGACAAGAAGATGCGTAAATCGTATACACGAAGACCAGATTATTCTGGAGGAGCGAGAAAAGAGAACAGTGCGAAAGGTAGGAAAAGTAGGAAGTATAAGGGAGCGAAATGGGTCCCACCCCGCCCATTTCCGTGAGGTCCTGCCTCTCCCGAAGGGAGCTACGACCCCTCCGAGGCCCCATAGGGGACCGTGTGTTTTTTTTTATTGAGGAAAAACCTCAGGAAGGAAAGGAAGTCGGGTCGAGGAACAAGAAAAATGCAAAAGGGGGTAAGGTGAAGTTAAACGCGAAAGGTCTACTCTTAGTCAAGGATTCACCGCAACGTCCACAATGAGATGTGCCAGAAAAAAAGGGTTAGAATGTGGCAGTGGTAGGTGCCGCGTAGAAAGAAATATCGAGGAAACAGTTCAGTGTAGTAGGCTGTCTCTATCACACACTGTACAGTCTGTGAAAAAGTTATCCCTAATTAATGGAAACTGAATTAACAAAGTGGCATGGATATCAATTAATCGTATTAATTATCAACTGCAGTCCGGACAATCACTAAATTTTATCAGTAAATCCATTTAATCGAGAAAAGATTTATTAGGTTCTCATTATTCTGATTTACTCGACCGCGTTTAATTAGCATAGATCATGCGACGTAACGTCTGTGTGACATCTGTCACAATAATTTAGAGACGACAAACAACCAGACAGACCTTTTAATTAATTATTTATAAATTCCATTTGGAGACTGTCAAAAAAATGTAATATCACAAAGTCTAATGGCATTAAACATTCTCCACAAATCTTCACGGAACACGCGAAGACCAAAGGAGAATTTTTTAGTCTCCCATTTAATACCGTAAAGTACTTCGGGTTAATTACAATGAACAATAATTCACTGCAATAACACGCAAGAGTACCGTGAATTGTAATTAATAAATTAACAAAGCTTAATATATTCAGAGTGCTCTTAGGATAATGTAGAAACTATTAAATTATTTGAATGTTCTTTACCATTGAGCACCCTGTTGGCCCACCTGTCAAAAGACCGTCTTGAAGACATCTTCGGACTAAATGACGTCTTGAAGTCGTATTTGAAACGTCCTTTTAGACATCTGTGCTAACAGGATCGTTGCGATAGACACAATATAATTAACATAAGTAATCGCGGAAGCTTCCTCAACAAAATTACACACAAACCTCTTGTCTGTCAGCCAAGAGGTTAGGCCCAGTGGTTTTGTCCCGCCTATTGTCCATTACTATTGGCTAGGAGTGACGTCACCGAGAAACGGCCAATAAGGCTCCTTCGTCTCAACAGGGAAAAGGCCGTTATCAGCAAGCACGTTCCTTACAAAAGATAAGATTACCAGATGAATGGATTTGGGGGATACACACAAAAGAAAAAGAGACAGTTACAGGTACTTTGATAAAAATATATTTAGACAAGTCAGAATAGACGATTTTATCTCTGCGCAAAAAACCGTACAGTATATCATTGTTTCTTTCTTTTTCTTTCTCTTTCTTGACTCGAGGAATTGTCAATAATGTTTTACAAGTACACGCAAAATATCGTTACTCTCGTATTTACATTCTGTTTGCGAATAACGTAGCTTCCACTCTCTTTCTCATTTTTTTTCCTGTTTCTTTAATCACACAGCCTACCGTGCATCCCAGACAAGCATTCTCTAAAATTCTCAAATCTCTCGTAAATCAAGTTTTTCGCCTGTATCACTTTTCTCTTTGTTTACTTTTTCTTAATATCTTCTTTATCAACCTTCCACTAGCCCACTCTTTAATATATTACTCTTACACTTTACAAAACAATTCGTTTATCGCAATCTACCGAAACTAATTTTCAGATTCATACGGGAGAGGCGCAACGCAAAATTTTTAGAGAAATATCCAAAAAATTAAAATAAAAATACAAAGCCTCGTTGCGCGTCCTCGTTCCGTCTTGGCGTTTTCTTGTTTTATTTTGTATTTTTTTGTTTCATCAATATCGTAACCCGTTGTAAATAATACACGTACATGGAAAAAAATAGAACCCGCTGATCTGCCCCAGTCTCAACCTCGATTATTCTTTACTTAAAGAGGGAAAAGCGTATAATTCTTAATTAACGTTTATGGTTAATCAATTTTCTTTCACTTCTATAGTGCAGCTGTATATATAGGTATAGGTAAATGGTACTGTATTACATTCTACGACAATTATTACACGTGGCTTCTTCTCAATCGAATAAATTGCATTGGATTAATTATTAGCGACAGTAATAGATCTTATTACGAGTTTTAATAAAGGGAGATGACGAGGGGATAAGTGATTACAGGATATTGCTTTACCGGTTACACATAGCACAACCATAAAAGTAAACTCGTTAGTTACTCAAAAATTTTTTTCATTTTTGAGTAAGTAAAACAAAAATACATTCCTTTCCATCCACATTAATTAATTACGTTAATTCCAATTTTTCTTTGACAATTTCAACATTCAAGCCTCCCGTTTGTTCGTTTAATATTTTTGTGTGAACGATTATTTTACCTTGCGTGAAATTTCGAAAAATCTTTCGCCTAATTTTCATTGGGTCAGAATTAAGTGTTATTTCTTTCACGTTAATTTAAATTTCTTACAATCTATAAAATATGCAGGGTGGAATGTTACATTTGACTGGTGCCCTATAACGTGTCTCAATTACGATTGGACTCTTGGATTTGCATGCAGGGATGAAAAATTGGTTTCTGTGAAGTTAAAAATTGGATTTCCAAAACTTTCAGATAACTTTTGGCAACCCTGTCGTGGTTGATCTACGCCCATAAAATTCTATGAAAATATTTTGTTATTTCCATTTTTTTTCTTTTTTCTTTTTAATAAATAAAATTCAGAAACTTCGCATAGACTGTTCCAAGAGTTCGTTAATTCGCAGTGAGGTTTATCTGACATAGCTTATGGTGATATACATACATACAGATCGAACAAACATTGTATATATCTATATGCATATATATTTATCAAGTGAATTGGCGATATTACGTAAATCGTATGACAATTATTATCAAGAAGATGAAGTTAGTAACACATTTTAGCTTGTCTTATAGATTAGCTGTTTTTTTTCGCAAAGGTACAATATTCATTTCAGTAGGAGGATCGCTACTATTTTTTATTTATTAAGTAGGGAATTGCCTTACGTATGACGTAAGACCAATTATTATTGTTTAACTTATTTGTACTGATCTATGAGGCATGGATGCGTTGCAATTTTATTGATTTAGCAATAAAAATTATGACTGGTATAAAGAATGCTCTTGAGGTATACAATAAAATTGTAAGACTCCACGTTAGTTTACAATATAAGAGAATATATATATATATATATATATATTGGGACGGTAATTTGTATGCAAATCAAAACTGAAAAAATAATGTACAACTTTTCATACTGCCTTTCTTTTTCTTACAGAATCAAGAAATTCACAACGCTTCCAGTCCTTTAATTCTAGGACATTGCTGCTAGGTGAAACATCACTATACACAATTTGAGCATCGCATCATCCACCGTTCTAGGTTAATAAATTTAATAGATAGAAATAAAGATAAATATTTAACACGTAAAACAATTATTTTATGGCAAAAAAGAAGTACTAGCGATTAGACCAAAGAGGACAACTGTACGGGACTGATTGTTCCTGGATTGGATAATCGACCTTAATTATGAGGTCAAAAGAGGACTTGTCGATTGGTTGTACCGAATTCCTGATCGAATTTAATATTTAATACATCTTCAACGCTTATTGAGTGACAGACATTATAATTTAATATTGTTAATTAATGCTGCGTTCGCACGTGTTACTTTATATACAGTGAGATTTAAAAAATTCGACATCGACGAGGTACACCTTTCTTAAACTGACCGTTACCGAGGTTGTCATATTGTTTTCCTTATGATAGACGAATTTATTATTAATAATAATATATATATATATTTATGTGTACGTGTATTTATGTTGTGTATAGTAGGTGTATTAATAGAGTAGCTTTTTATCGCAACATTTATATATCTTTTATATGAAACTTCATTCACAGGTAGCATTCGCGCCCTCCATTCCTGATGATTTTATTTTTAATTATCTTGTTCAGCGTTCACTCTATGTTTTGCATTGTTTATGGAAATTCGAAGAGACGTCGGTCCACGTCACGGACGCTTAGAGGTAATTTTGGTCGAATTTCTTCGGCTCACCACTCAAATAACGAAAATAAAAATAAAAGGATAAAGTATGATAGGTACAAGAAGATAGCAGACGAACGAAAGGGAGAGTAAGAGAATTATTTAGTTAGTTCGCGTACGCTCCAAATAAAAATAATAAATAATATATCGTTTACCTTCTAATCGGTTTAAAAAATCGTCCGAGACTTCTTTACCAATGAGCGATCGTTATATACTCGTTACATCGACAGGATTGGTCAGTCGACTTTGGCCAATTGTCATTTGACCAATGAGAATCCGTCGTTTCGATGTCGCATCGCGATTCAGATGAATTTGATTGGTGGGCTAATATAAGGGCATCGCGATGCCGCGCATTTTGAAATAAACTTGAACTGCACACAGTGTATTATGAAAAAGGTTGAGAATTTAATTATTGTTTCTTTTCATGATAGGCATAACATTAAAAACTCTCATCAAGTAGATAACAATAACCAACAACTAACAATCGTAGGCATTCACGCAAAAATAGAAATATGTTGAATAATATATAATATTATCATAATTTATGTATAGTAGTAAGTATGATCGTTCGCTTATGCATAGCGGAGCTGTCTGATTCGACTCACCAGAGTTGAGGGAGACGATGTAGATTCGTAGATTTGCGATAAAGGATATTTAAACTAACGACTAAGACAATTTAAAACGCAATTGAGCGATAACTATATTTTGGACACTCTGCACAATTTTGCACTATCAAATTCACGAAGCCTCGATCGACTAATGGGAATCCGTCCAGAAGCAAAAGAAAAGCCAAGTAGAAAATATTCATTTGTAAAAGGTCTTGCACGTCCCATAAATAAACATTGAAATACCTTTCGATAAAACTTTACAATAATATCAATAACGCGCAGCTTCTAATTTACATCGCTCTGTCAATTCCATCAACTCGAGTCGCACTTAATTTACATTGCGAAAACGACCAACGACCACGCAAGAGCACATTCCTCCTTCCGGTCGTTCGGTCGTATATATTTTTTCTTCGTTACCAAGTCTATTAATATTTTCGCATAAACATTGGACGCATTACTGTACGCCAAAGCCATTGCACTTTTCAAACTTCAAAATTCATTTAAATAGCTAAATTCGCATTAAGACTCTCCACGAGACATCCTAGAATCTCCTACCTACTCCTTAATTTGGTTTTACGTTCCCTAGGTGGAAGTCAAGTACAAAGTATTCCCTAGAGTCAAAAATATCCCTACAAATGCCCTAATAAAAATTTCATCTATATTCTACCTAAAAGTGCAATGTCGTCGTCAGCATCGCGTACAACAATAGATCTATAAGTATAACGAAAAGTATACCCCAAGGAAAAAAAAAAAAAAAAAAAATTGCAAAAATAAACATTAAAAATTGCCAGGCCTGAACGGCCAGTCGCCGTCATTTTTCTTGTTCTACTATATTACAGGTATTCGCTGTATAAAAATTAAAGAGAGAAGAACTTCCATAACGCATGTATCAATAATGAATTAGTAAGTTCCAGTTTGTCTAATCTAATAATATAACATAACAATAAATTACTGCATTACACGTGTACGTCTAACCATGCATTGTGTGGCGTGTCTGCATGTATCTTCATTCTTTCCTAAGCACCCCCCCATCCCACCCCCCATTCCCCAGCTACCACCAAACCACATATCCTCACTTTTTCTCACTCTTCACCTGTCTCGTAGTGTCGTGCATGCAATTAACAAAATTGCAATTGCATTATGCGTTTATATCCGTACAGAACAATGTCTTATTAAAGTAACGATCCGAATCGAGGCAGAGTTGGAATGTAAGCATTTCCTTTCAAGATAATAAATGATATATGTACGTGCCGCGTCTTCGTTGAACCGTGTCAAACAAACTAGTATAATCCAAGATAAAGATATATAAAAGTGCCGTCGGTAAAATCATCGTCATCATAATCTCCGTTCGGTATCACGATAAGTCAGCGAAATGAAAAACCTGCAGAGTAAGAGCAGTCGGATCCCGGCATTAGGTAGGAAAGTGTAAAAGAAAGAAAAAATGATCACCGTTCTAGGAACATTGATCAGGATCAATTTCTCGTCGAGGAACCAGATGTGGTTTCGGGCCCAACGTAAACGCGGTTAACGAGATTGTCCGTTTTCCTTTCTTTCCATGTTCAAATAATAAAGAATTTCGCGGGTACATTGTGTTTTCCGATCGAGCAACGTGACATCGACAAACTGTAGGCGAAACTGGGCCGCGTGATGTAGATTTGACGACGAGGCCGGAAGTCTCTATCTTGGATTGTCGAAAGAAAAATGATACAAGTCGCAGATTAAAATCGACGCGACAGCAAAGCGGAAGTTCCGGTTACAGTTTGTCGAATCCACACGAGTAACTTCCGACACGCTCTCGATACGAATCGGCCAAGATGAATCTTTCTTAGATATACATACAGTTACAGACATACGTACGTCCCAAGTATAAATTGAAATATCATGGAACGTCTGAACGCGACAGAAATGATTTATAAAATAAAAAAGAGACACCCCGTTAGACGGTCGTTAAATAATATAGTAAGAGGAAAAAAAAAAGGAAGTAAGTAATTCGATCAAACTATCGACTTAAATACTTTTACAGATGTCAGTTCGGATGTGAATGTGCGAGACTAAAAGTATCTTTTTTCTTTCCTTTTTTTTTTCTTTAATGAATTAAGAATAATTAAACGTCGGTGTGCCCCAGGACGCGGCACACCCCCTGCTCCTAAGGATCCGAGAGAGATTCTAACATTTCCATGAGGAAAGCGTCGATGGGCACGTTCCCTATCAATCTGAAGAAGAACAGATGCTCCAGACATTTCAAACCAATAGAGCGTAGCGACGGTAAGCGTAATAGAAGCTTCGCGAAGCGTCCAGGCTCTTCGGGCCTGGCGATGCGGGTGTACTCCTCCAGGGCAGCGTACACCTTGTCCCGTAGAAGCTCTACCTCCTGCGCAGACTTGAGACCGCGTACTTCCGGATTGAAGAGTATGATCGACCTCAGACAGCCCAGCTCGGTCTTGTCCATCTTCATCTCCCGCATCTTCGGTACCAGCTCAGACAGCACCCGGTCGAAAATCATACCGACGCCTGCCTGATGAGCTGAACTCCTGTGAACGGTGATGCCAGCCGCCAGGACGATCCCGTCCTTGACGTCTATCGAGCGATGAGAGAAGGCTGCTATGAGAAGCTCGTTCCATCCCGCCCTCAGCAGCAAGACTTGGTCCTCCAGTGGAAGAGACGTGAAGTGAGGGATATGCTTAGCCCACTCGACCAGCTGGAACAGCTGTGCGTTTGTCGCGTTGCAAATATTTGACACTTCGTTCTGAAATATTTTTAATTAATTACTCAGACAAATCTCAAAGACCAAAAGAAAGAAAGATTAATGATTTGCTAACGTGGAATGCAAAAGCATCCTAGGGTGTAGAGGTAAGTGTGTCGATGCATACTAAGAGGAATTTCTGGGTGACCTTGTGACCTGGTAATGCGTCCTTGCTTCTGTGTCTTTAAGTCCCTATGAAAATAATGCAGTTCGCCATTGTTTTTTTTTTCTTGGCGTTCAAGAGAAGAGAGTGACAGAAGTTCGCATTGGGAATTTTGACTTTTCCTTGTTTAACTTTAAGTATATGGGATTTTTTATGCCTTTTTTTTTCTATTGATATGAATCTGTGTATGCTTTTGTATTATTTACTTCAGTCACTTCATCTACTTATTGTGTCTTATAATTTTGCTCAATTTACCTCGTAGTTTCCCTGGTGCTCCGTTTTACACTCCACTCTCTTTTCCGCTTCTAAAATTCTTTCGACTGGCATATCCGCGTGCAAACTACTGGTGCTCTCCACTTCGCTCTGGTCACGTTCCTTGGTCCTCTGTCGTTCCTCCTGAACTGCTTCCCTCTTCATACCCATCGCCAGACATTTTTGATACCGACAGTACTGACAGCGATTCCTTTGTCTCTTGTCGATTATACATGATTTCTCTTCCCGGCACGCATACGAGAGGTCCTTCCGTACTGTGCGTTTGAAAAATCCCTTGCATCCTTCGCAACTGAAAAAAAAAATAATAATTCAATAAATGAAAACACATCGATCGTGAACTCCCAATGGGAATTCCAAAAAAATATAAAAATTCAAGATCAAAAAATATTTGTATATTTCAAGTCTAACCTAGAACTCACAACGGGTACGGGGCCTTGAAAATCAAGTCACGTCCCTGAACTCTTAATCTCCTTCGTGCAGTCAGTGCTTATCACGTGTTTGCAAATCTACGAATAATTCTCAACCACAAAATCATCACGTCTAAATTTTCATTCACACGTCAAGCATATCTTTTCCCGAGAAGAGTCGCGGACTGTGTCGATAAAGCGTCGTTGTTTTACAGGCGTCGAAATAAAGTCGATTAACGTGACGCAAACTGTCGCCGTTAGAGTGACGAGATAAAGGAAAAGAAAAACAAGAAGAAATTGAGATAGAGACACTGGACCACGTAGGAGCGTGCGATAAAAGAAGAAAATTCCTGACTGGACCATTCTCAGTCGCAGTTCTTGATGATTCAGAGACTACATGTCTCGACAGAGCTAAGACCTATGTATGCAGGAGTCAGGGCTGTACGTAGAGGGTCCTTTTTAAAAAATTTGGATCCTTTCCAAAATCACGAGCCAGACTAAAAATTTCTCGTTACTCGAATCATTTATTTTCGCGCGCGTATTTTTACACCGTACGGATATGTCTTTCTTGTCGCGCGAACGGCAGACAAGAGAGATACGATATGGTATTTTAATCCCAGGGATTTCGAGGGAAATCAAAATATCACGGTACTGGGTAGCTGCTGCTTGGCGACACTTGAATTCCCTGAGTAAATTCAATCCGACAATATACATATATCACCTACAAAGTAGTCCGAGGCACGCGTATTGTTGGGATTCTCCGAATATATGGTACTTGAGGAAAGTCCGCGTGAGCTATAACCAAGCGTGTAAATGTCTGTTCGAACACGTAAGAATCCCAAAGAGGGATATAATTTCGTGCTTTTGTTTTTTTTTCTTGAAATATATTACAAAACTTCATACCTAGGTGGATCGTAGGGTTATGGATCGTGAACGTATCTTTTTTTTTGAAAATGACTGTACGTGATTCTTGATATCCCAGTCCAATAATATCCTTCGTCACGTTAGCTAGTCGTATTTTGTCGG
Source organism: Cephus spinipes (assembly GCA_963971525.1). Lineage (NCBI taxonomy): Eukaryota > Metazoa > Arthropoda > Insecta > Hymenoptera > Cephidae > Cephus > Cephus spinipes. Next base: position 30,904,267 of record OZ020573.1, read on the forward strand.
TTTCGGCTGAAACCATAAATAACAAAGTACGACGAGCCACTGGTATTTCGCATCTCGACACTCGGCGGCTGATGGATATTTTATTAGCACGCGTGGGAGGAGGCCGGGAACGATATGAAAACGACACGTCGTTATAGGTTAGAATTTTGCTTGACATCGTAGTACTTGACATTTATTTAAAGCGTAAAAATATATATTCACTCAAAATATCATCACGTAGCAATGAAACGAAGACATAAGTGACGATTGATACCGAAATATTCACGATTAGATATGACTTTACCTCAACAAGTAATACGAGACTCCGAAAGACCATAGAGTATAGCACTTACATAGTAAGGAAGTACGGCTCATTAGTAACCTCGTTATGCGTTGGCTTTACAGCCTAGAATCTAGATGGCACCACGCACTAAACAGTCTCGCACGGCTGTCTCATTAGTATAATTGCTCGGTCAATTATACTCTGCAGAGAAGTCTAGTCTGATAAAGTGCGGATGATTTTCGATTTATTACGACGTTCAATTGATTGAGCGACAATACCTGTGTAACGGGCATTACATTTCCGGAAATCATTTTTAGAACCGAGCTCGAGTGAATTATGCGCTAAACGAATTCCTGGGGTGTCTGGTACAACGGCTAAATGAGGTCGGAATGGTCAATGGCTTCTTGTTGATAAATAATAAAGACGACTTGTGGACGGCCGTTAAGGATCGCAGAAACTCGACGAATAATTACGCGTACCTCTCGTTACACGGTGGTGGGCGCAGAACTCAGTTCAACTATGCACACGTCGTATACTTGGACACCGCAAATGCAGGACTCCGTGCGTTCATATATCCGTCGTCGGCCAAATAAGCTGGCACGTGATGCAATTTCTGGACCACCGTGCTGCTGGCTTTGATGTTTCAGTTTATGCGAGAGACAAATATTCGAGACGCGAGACACGTGTAAGATTCTTAGTTTCGTTGCTGTGCGCATGCGCGGACGCGCCTTTGGAATGGCTCCTGTACGTTGGTACGTAAAATTAATGTTTACCAGACGGTTACCGTATGGTTTCCTTAGGGACATAATGTCCTGACTAATTGTAATAAATTCGAGAGATTACAGGACAAAACAATTCGGAATAAAATAACGGAATTACTTTGACTTTGAAATTCTTGCGAAACTTAGTAGGACGGCAGCGCCGCGTAGCGGCAGACATCGGAATCATTACGACGGTTGAAAGCTGCTGCGAGGAAATTCACTGTTGAGTTCATGTACGAGAAGAAAAAACATGGCCGCACGGCCGACGGAACATCAAAGACTATCGTACCGGTTGAAAGGTACGCTAAAAAAAACTCTCCCTAATACAGATATGATAGGCGTCTTGGCAAAACAGAAAATTGTACGTATGCCTTGAAAAATTTGACGTATTAGGATACCCGTGTTTAGGTGCATAAGTAAGCGTTCTCAAGGTGTTTCTCTCGAATTAACATTGTGTTTAGACAATTTTATTACGTCACGACTATTTATACATATAAAAATTTAACGAGCACTCAAACTTCATCTGTTCAGGTCGTCCAACTCGAATTCGCCACCAAGGGTGGTAACAGTGCGATTCTCTTTGTTGGCAGCGGCTAAAAAAGTGATAACAATAACAGGGTTTCAAAAGCTTTATTATTTCCCGCTAAAATTACGTATAGCCTTGATCCCTCCATTGTCTTGTTCTCAATTTAGGTTAGAGGCACTTCGAGGATAGTATATATATACATACACACATCGTAAACTATACAAACGTATAGATATTCGTACCGTGTCGCCCAGTTAAATAGTTTACGTACTATTTAATCGAGGCTGAGTGTTCTTTTTCCAGGAACAAATGTTCCGTACGTCTCAACTTCTCGTGGACAGTTAAAACGTCCAATTGTTTCTCGCGTAGCTTCTGGATGACGAGTCCCGTCACCGGTGGTCCTTCCTATCAAAAATATACAGCCGGTCCGAGCGATAATTTCGAGACTTAACGATCAGAGTCAGAGACTTTTCAGATTAGCTCTTGAAAATTGCCACCGGGAATTACCCGGGTGTGCACCGGACGTGAGCGTAGTTATTATTACCACCTAACCGGAGCAATAAGTTAAAAAAGAATTTCAACGACCAATTCCACAAGACGATCAAAGCAAGCGTGAGACTGTTACCGATTAATCTGTAGCAGAGATAAAAAAAAACAAAAAAATTCCCGCGACGAAATACCAACGCGACTCGAGAATACATTTTTCAAACGTAAAACTATCTCCCGCCCTTTCCGAACCCGCTACGAATTTACCCGACGCCCCTTGCGCCTCGGCATAACCCGATACATCGGCACAATTTTTCCTCGACCCTAGCGAAAACTTTACGAACGCACTGTACGAACATTACAGAGTGGTATATTTAGCGGGAAATATTTAAGCTCTAATTATACTTGAAATAATCTCTGGCAGTCACGGTAGCAGCGCACAAGACAAGCTGATGTCTCGTCACGCGAAGCCACGACGTTCTTTCTAATATATACTCGAGGACTTTACGATCGATTTTACGGTAAGTTTCCATTTGCTTTATCCCGGCATTTACATACACAGCAAAACGAGTCTCTAGTACGACTAAAGTTCCCTCAATGAAAGTGCAGTGCGATAAGGGCACCTTAAGCCCCATCCACAGTACCGTATAGGAAATACTTAAGGCTAATAACGAATATTCGAAGCAACAGGCGAAAAACCTTAAACATCGTTCACACGTAGAATACGATTCTGAAGCAAAGAGTGGCGCGTGGCAACAGGACCCGGATTGTACGAGTCTCGAATGAAAACAATGAAAACGAGTTTCACGATCGATATATCGAAATCGATAGTAATCGATCAGGGACTGTGGGTGAACGGTGGCTGCGATATATCACGATATCAGGATTCCTCCTCCGAGGACGCCAAGTCGTGGCGTCGACTGCTTCGGGAAGCGTCGGTCGATTGAAAATGCAAAAGGCGTGTTATTACAAACGAGCACGGATGATAATGAGGATATCGTGAGCGACGGATTAAGATGATCAAGAGTGAGAAACTGAGACGGAGAATGAAAATCGCCCGTAACGTGCAATACGAACGAGTCCGAAAGTGCTACATGCAAAATGGCTGTGATTATTCGAAGGTAAGAAATACGTGGATGGATGGAAGTCGTTGATAATGCGCATTTACTTCGTGTATTCGTGCGAATTCGATTATTTCAACGTAACCTAGTCCAACGGAAGGTAAAAGAAAAACATACCATAGGGACAGCCGATCTATCGTATTTTTAAACAGACAGACAATAGTCTCGCGTCCTTCATGACCGGAAACCGACTCGACTGACATCCCTGATCATGACACGTGACCCGATCGAATGTCGTGACGTCATTTGTTGACGAAACGACAACGTAGGTATTCCATTGTCAAAAGAACAGTGTCAAGCGATCGCGAGCCCGATCGAATCCAAAATCAGACCTTATGGAAATTTTTCAAAAATTTTATCAAAAAAATCTAGACCTAGTCGCGATAGGTAATTCGGTAATAGGTAAACGTGAAAAATCTGACTGTCGAGTAGGACCAATCGGTAGCGTAAGACGATGTAAATTAATCAGGAATTATACCGGGTGAGATCGGTTGATAGGAAGTAACGTTTAATATAAAAAAAAAAAAAATACGTAAAACCTTACGGGAGTGGGTAAACGTGAAGTTTTCATTACGAGATCGATATACTGTATATGCGATTGTAAAAGAAATTACAAGATCGGTACGAAGAAGTGCATAGACGATGTTGAGTAATTTAATGAAAATTTATTTTAGAGGACGCATAGTTCCGCCGCCCACGTGGCCTACGTGTATCTGGATTCCTGGACGACGAGTCAAACGAGAGTGAAACGAAGGACGGGAACGAGGAGGTGGAGCATCATGGCGAGGAGGTTAGGAACGAAAACAAGAGGATTCCTAGTAATGGCCGTGATTGCTTAATTAGCAGCCATTCGAGCAAAATGCCGTGGCTGCTGCTAGTGCTTCTCTGTAGGAACTACGGGTGGGTAGCTATCCTAACCTCGTAGAGCTCGTATGACTCGCAAGTCCAAGGTTAAACCTCTGATGCAACCATACGAGCAAATATATGTATATATATATATATATATATATATATATATATATATTCGCATTGAACACGTGTGATATCATGCGTCCATGCGTTGCGTTAATGCGTGAGCATATGTGAACATACGGTCTCGGTACGATATACGAAGCCCATTGCGTGCCCTGGTATCGTATCCATCCGGGCTACGAGGCGACGATAAAGAGAGACAAAACAAATGAACGAACGAGAAGAAAAACAAAGGGCGCTGGAAAATCTACGGGCGATAGCGTCTACGAGCGTTCGTATTTATCCTCGTCGAACGTTAAAATATTGCCACGTGACGTAACGCGTTGAGCTTTTTAAAATAGGTTAGGGACAAACGTATAATTCGAATTCAGTCCGGCGCGGTAACGGTCGTTTCTATGGCGACGCGCATGCGCAGAGACCTCGGCGTGGAAGTTACGAAGCCAATGTCAAACTTTTAATTGGGAATTTTTCCACGAGTGACGTCACGGGATTTTTGGTCTCTTCACACTCGCGGGCGAGTTCCCTTTACGTACGTGGGACGCGCGTGGTTTTTTCGTATTTTTTATAAGGATTATCGTAATCAGCTGTGTCACAGGGCGGGACGACGAGGGCGCCTCTAACGGGACGCCTTGGAAACGGTTGTCCGACTTCTCTTTTCTAGTGAGCGGCGCTCCTCTTTTTTTTTCGGTATATGTATAATATATGCATGGGTGTATATATATTTACGCAGCAACGCGCGACCGATCGACCGAGAAGGAGTTTCAAGGTTTCGCGGGATGAAAAGACGAGACGAGAAGTGTCAGTGGTCTCTGTGATCCAATGGCAACGAGGTCTCCGGTGTAAAGAGATAAAATTTTATTTATAAAACGTGAGTTTTCACGATAAACTCAAACCTCAGACAAAAATGAACATTTATCGTTTTTCAATCTTCGCTCTTCTTTTTATCACCGACAGAGGTTCCTACCTCCAATAAATATATATATATATACAGATATGCGTGTACAGACGCCATTACTTATCGTATCCTTGCAACACAACCGGATCGTGACTAACGTTTTCTCGGTAACGTCTTTGCCCCGACACGAGACAATGTAAATACTACTGGTCTTATTTTTTTTATTTCAACAATTCCGTGTCAATGAGTCGACGAAAATATTATTAAATGTCTTGCATACTCTTCTTACGTTCCCTTAACTTTAATTTTTCGTTATAAATATCTCCATAGTGTATAATGTATATATATATGCATGCCTGTAAATTCAAGGAACCACGTCGGTAAAGCAGTCAGGCAGGTTACTTTCGAAAGCGTGAACCTGCGAAGGAATAAATCTTTTATGGCAAATTATAAGAACGTGATTAGGCCAAGCCGTGTAATTAGATGGGCGCAGAATGACAGAATTAAGATTGATGAGGAGTTTCGAAGTTGATTTGAATTCACGAAACACGCGTGATAAATTGATTGTTTTGGCGTCTGGTAAATTATATTTTAAAGGGATGTCTGGACGCTACGACGCTTCCAATTTCTGACGTACAACCGGGAGAAGAAGAAAAGTAACGAAAACTTTTCTCTCTTTTTTTTTTCCAAATGTCAGAAAAACGTCAGGTGAACCAGTCGAACAGGATAATATAATAGCGATTAAACGATAAAGGTGAGTGCACAAGAAAAGCAAATGCTTGTACATAGGAACAAGAAAATAATAAAAGGTAATCGCTCGTATTTTGCATCTACGACAAGTGGCACGATTTTTTCTCTATCGGGCACCAGAGTGCGCTGCTGCTTTTTTTTGCAAGATGATTTTGCAACTATTTTTACGTTTATATATATATATATCCATACACGAGTCTCCCTACTTCATGAGAACACAGCAGATTACCATCGATTATTCCACTTTGGTAAACAAATATATTATTCGTGGCCATTACCGGATCGAACCGGTATACTATTTAACCGATAAAAAAAGTCTCGATCATTAATAATGGATGTTTGACATTTTATATATGACTATATATATGTAGGTCACGCCTCGACGATAAACCAGCAACTATTATCCACGATTTAAAAAAAAAATGAAGAATCCATTAACTCGATATTTGGTTAAAAAACAAATGGACTAAAATTAAACTATTTATGCAGCAACCGTCGTGGCTGGCAGCGCATTGCCAGTTGAAACCAGTCGGGGAGGCCAGTGGCAGTTAAGACTGTCAGATCTTTAAATATTTACATGTTCAAATAGTTCAGACGATCGGACAAGGTTCAAAGACTCGGTGCAAGCATTGACTTTTATTAAAGTTATCAAATGACTTCTGAACGTGCGAGGTGCGGAGGAGACCCAAGGCGTCCATTGGGGTTACGTTACGCTCTCCGTTATGCGCTCCATCTGGCGGCGGCAATACGAACTTCGCCGTCCGTTCATCAATTCACGGTAACCAACAGAGGTCTCTGGCGTTGTTATTATTTTACGGCAAAGTTCAGCATCCTGCGATTATGTAAATCGTGTCTATCACGTATGACTCTGGTGAAGACGCAGTCATCGGGTGCAGCGTGGACGTAGACCAGGAGTCGCGAGGAAGTGATAGAATGACCCTCCCTGAATAGACGGGGTCAGGGTAACCTGAGCTTTTTTTTATTCCACCAATCGTCGTTACCAGACATTTGCATTACTAATCGCCCATAATCGGCGGCAACTCGCATGATTTTCTCGTTGGAAAATTCGCAATCGATTCGCATCCGCACAAATGTATACTGGGTATATATTTTTTTTTTTCGAAAAGAGTTGAAAGAATTTTTTTTCATAAACAACTCACCTGTAAACTCCATAGTGCTTTCCACTGGCGCGATCGCCGCAGATAGAGCACAGGTGTTTGCTTCCAGATAAAGGATGATTTGGAGGATAGGGCGAACCCGCACCGGTTTTACTTTGACCGCCGGGCGACGTGCTCAAAAGACTGCTGTGTCCACCGATGCTGTACGACCTGAAATTCGTGAAATTTTCATCAGACCAACCCTTAGACTGGCACCCTTAGTCTGCGGTGCCGTACGTGCCTAACCTAACTTAAAGAGGACGATAAGTCTTCATGAATCCTTAAGGCTGTTTCAGAATTATTAAGTCGACGAGCTGACTGGAGGGTGCTGAGATTTAACAAATTTCATATAAATATTTCACGAGCCACCCCGTAGCAGCTTATACCAAATTTTATGGTCAAAAGGGTAGTTTTAGTCGCACGCTTTATACGTGACGCATATATATAGATATTACTTCGGCAAGGATCGCGACGATAAAATTCACCAGCATCAACATCAAAATTTTTATTTCACTAAACTCACCCTGGACTGTTCGGACCGGAAGGACTGAAGTTACCAGTGTTGATAAGACTGGCCGTATCCGGTTTCATATCCATCGGACTCTGCGGCCCCACCGAGGACATTGACATGTTGCTGTTGTCCAGACTCAGCCCTGAAAGTGAAAGCAGAACGGACGTCAAACGAATAGGTCGTTAATGCCGGCAGCGCCATCTCCCGGAAAAATGTCAAAATTGCATTCTTACACCGGCGAAGCACCCTTCCGCCCTTGACGTTCTTTGATTTAATTAGGTTCTTGAACGACCTACACACCGCGAAGCACGGATTTGGTTGAGTGCGATCTAACCTAACCTAACTTTGATCCAGCGCTAGTGTAACGCTGACGCTAGGGAAACGTTGGCGCCAGCGATAGACCGGCATCGGCGCTAGATCAGTATCTCCATAATTATTTTTACGGATCCGAATTAAAATAGTCATACCCAATTTTTAAATTGAGTTCCAGATAAATTATCAAAAATCCACCAGCCAATAGAATGACTCTTCGAAGACAGTCCTCGAAGTCAGATTCCCTGTGTTCTCAAATACGCCGATCACTCGATCCTGTACAATCCTTGTACTCGAAGATCGAAGATAATTAGTCACAATACTTTTTCCTTGATTTGTAAAGTAAAATATATTCGCGCTCGACATACACTCGGAACGATAATTTTTTCTTTCATTCCCGCCAGCACAATTACAACAAAAAAATGCATTAAAAGCAATTAAGGCTCGTACACACTATTTTTACCCAATTTATTCGCTTCCATTTGTATCCCAAATGACGCTTTGCTTAAATAATTATCCTCGAAAAAGCCATCTCGAATAGGATACGTGTACCCAAATAATACTTCACATGGAATAATTGTCCTGATAATAGCCACATTTCGCATGAGGTACCCACAGGTGTCCCCGAAGAATACCATACGTCAAAGAATTGTCCTTGAAAAAGCCACTTCACATTCAGAGACAAAAATAACAATATATATAATACAAAAAACTGAAGTGTTCTAACTATATCCGTAACCCCCATTTGATACATTATGCAATAAAAAAAAGTATCAATGTCAGAATAAAAAAATTTTTAATTTATTCCTATTTCAAAATAATTATTTCCAAAAAATATCCCTCTTCGAAGCACCCCTCGTACAAATATTCCTAATACGTATGTATATACATCGTAAATAACGTTAACAGACACCCAAGTATGCGAGCGCGACATAATAAATGAATCCAATTAATCAATCGCTATTAAAATGACATAATTAGAGAACCTTTTTTCCTCCAATATCTCATCCACGATAAATGCTCGTGCGATTATAACCAGAGGCAAAACCTTCAAGGCGAACGCTCAGAGCGTGGCAGTAAGTAGACACGCGGTCGTTCGAAGTAGCGCAACGGCGTCCTTGAGTGGTATGAAAATTTTATTGTAGAATTCGATAAAACCGGAGGCTATTAGAGCGTCGTGCCTCTCCCGGCCAAAAAGGTAACCACTTACTCAGGTTATCGTCGATAAGGAAGGTCGCACGAGGGTAAAAAAGAAAAGCAGGATCCTCGAGTAAAAAATTGAAGTGAACGAAGGACGACGCGAGGAAGGCAAGGAAGTTGTCGTAGCGAATAATAATAATTGACGTCAACTGTAATTGAGGATTCGCCATTAATCACGAGAATTCACAGTTAGCCGCAGGAAGCGACGGCTGCGTTTAAATTTCCCGCAGAAAGAGATACGCGGCAGGTGTTGATCGATCGATGCGAATGATCGATCGATCGTAAAGGGGACGAAGGATGTAACCCTTGGTGAGGTACACTCGTCGACAAAGTTAATTAACGGCGGAACGGACTGGTGCAGAGGTCAGGGGTCATGAATGACGTGAGGTACCTTCGACGCGAAGCTGGCAAATGAAAAGTTTGATTTATGCTCGGCTGATAGTGAAAAGATTGTCAGGCGGTTTTTTTGCCACTTTTCAAAATTATCACAACGTTTCAAAAAGCTTTTTTAACGCCATTCGGTTGAATGGGTGCAAACAAAAATCGCGTAGGCGTCATTTGTATTTACTTGGCCGCGATCGGCCTCGACATCCCTGACCCGGACAACGTCCGGTTTTGGGCGTCCGTCGGCGTCGCGGGCGTCGATCTGACCCAGTCGCTATATACAGGGTGTTCGTTATGAAACGCACTGTAGTAACACCGTTACATTCCTTTTCAAATTCTAATGAATACGTGTATTTTCATTTTTTATTTCATATATCAAAATTTCGAGATAATCAAGGTTAAAGTTGCAGTAATGCGACCAATCAGAACGCGTTTAAACGGAGCGTAGATGACGTCGCGAGCCAGCCCGCAAGGCCTACTTACAGTAGGCCAATAACACTAAAAGTATCGTCTCTTGTATCTTACTCAATTACATGCAGATAAACAGGGACACTACGACGATACTCTTAGTGTTATTGGTCTACTGTAAGCAGGCCTTGCGGGCTGGCTCGCGACGTCATCTACGCTCCGTTTAAACGCGTTCTGATTGGTCGCATTACTGCAACTTCAACCTTGATTATCTCGAAATTTTGATATATGAAATAAAAAATGAAAATACACGTATTCATTAGAATTTGGAAAGGAATGTAACGGTGTTACTACAGTGCGTTTCATAACGAACACCCTGTATATACAGTGCTGTATGGAATAGATCAACGCGTGGGCAATGATAACGTAAGAGCGATATTCATTACCACAATAAATAGCAAAATGGAAGATACTAATTTTGCAACGAGATGAAAAAAAATGATTAATCTTAATAAAAAAACATTTTTTTTATTTTCTCAAAATTTCACTCATTTTCAGTTACCCGTGATACCAGCTCCCGGATTTTTTGTCAATCAGCTCAGGATACGCTTGTCGCTAACAGGAAGTGCCGTTCAGGAGTTCAATGACGAAGTGACTTTACGAAATATTGCCAGAGGCCAAGGAAGAGCGAGATAAAAAAATTAAGGTTACACGGTATCCCCGTGAAAATAATTAAAAAGGCATGAGTCGTATACCGATAACTGATAAGAGCCACTATATCTAACAAGCGGAATGAAATTTATTGACAGATGAAAAAAAAATAGAGCAAAAAAAAAGATGACACGAAATTCATCCCGATTCAGCGTAATAGGTGCGCTGATGGTCGTCGCGACGTCAGGCGTCTCTCTCTTTCGAGTAGTCGCCGTATATGAATCACCGCGACGCATTTAGTACCGCGTCCTGTATTGGAGTTTACGAAGGCGAGACGTCGTGGGAACGGGCAAAGACAAATCGTGTGTTCAACGTGGATGGCGCGGTTAAAGAATTCTGAAACGCCCTTTGCGAAGTGACCCGCGACGCCGTACGAGAAAAACACGTCTTGTGGGAAGAAGAAAAAAAAAAGATAAAAAGGACGCCGGGGGGGGTTACAGTCGCGGAAGAGTAATCCGTTCCGAAAGTAGATCGGCGAAAAGGATCCTCTTGGTGTCTCGAGTATTCGCCGAGTTAGCGTGGACGTATAAAAATACATATTCCTTTTTGCTACGACCAGGGTACAAAGCTGAGAAGTACGGTCGCGCGGGTGCGCGCCTGAGAATCTCTCGGTGGCTGAGCGCGACGTCGAAGAGGAGGGAGCGAGGACCGGTTTTACATGGAAGGAATTGAATGCCCGATAAGATAAATGACATTTTAATCGACTTTGGCGGCGTCGCCGATTCTACGTCGGGTGAAAGAGTGTCAAAGGAGGAGTGGGGGCACCGCAGGGACACGGAGGGAGGATAATCACTGAGGACGTGTCAAGTGCATCGGTAATTGCACGTTCTGACGTCACTCTAGTCAATTCGACGTGCATGCTGGCGGCGAATGCGCAGCAGACGAACAAATTAGAATTTACGACCGGTAGTTCAATTGTTGAATTTGGCGGGTATTTTTCGATCCGATAATAACAATGATAATAATTTCGGCGATGGGATATCGGATGCGGATTGATAAATAGATTTGGGGGGGGGGGGGATTAAAAAATATCACTCAATGATATTCATGGAGAATTATATAAAAATTGAGATATTTGTGATTTTGGGGTAAATTCTTAATCGGCGATTGAAAAAACAATGCTCGATGATCGGTAAGAGATTTTCTGTATTGGTAGAGGACGACTCCCCGATCTTCTACCTTTCATTGCCTTATGGAGTCGGATGCTTAAGGAATTGCGCAAAGTTGCTGTGAGAGATCGGATCTGGTTGCCGGATTGACCGGCATGGAAACGCGCCTTAAACGGTCCTCGAGCGTAGTCCATTATATGATATAGTCCAGAAGGTAGTATACATTGTGAAATCAGATTGAATTATCTCTGTTACACTGCTGTGTCAAAAAATCGTAAAATTCTGAATGGCGCAAAAATAATAAAAAAAAGAGAATCCGCCATTGTGCACCGGACGAAACGATGTCTTAACGAGGCGCGTGACATTTTACTCGATAAAAAGTCATTGCCGCATGTTATTATGGTCTGCGTTAAAAACTCGGTCGTAAATGTAGCGCAAACCGTATAGTACGTTGCAACGAATGTGCCGGTGCGAATGACACTTGTTTAAATAAACAGAGCCAGTAGTCGAGTTCATTTGCATGAAAAAAAAATAATAATTCGCAATACAAATATATATACACACGCAAACACATATCAGCACATTTTTATCTCTACGCGTATCCAATATCAACCCGTTCCGTACATATTTCAAATCTGCGTATGCGCGCGCAACTCACGCTCGATCAGGACCACGTGACCACGTAAATACGTACAACGTGAAGCATGCCGCATATCGTCGTACACGAAGGTCTCGCGTGTCGAAAGTGCAAAACAATTGTCTGGGAGTTTGAAGACCGAAAGTATCTGTTAATGAGAAAATAAAGTCTGCCCCCCTCTCTGCGCCCCCTAGATAAATTTAAAAACGATTAACATCCATTCAAATTTCCCGGCATTCTGTGTCGTATACAAAAAAAAAGAGACAAGGACGCGTATTTCGTATCTTTTCGACGAATGCACAATTCAACGTGAATTCGTACACCCAATAAATGGTGGGACTTACAAGTGAACGACACAGCGACTTAATGCCGTACACAACGCAAGACAGTATAAATATACCGGTAGGATCGTAAGAATAATGGTGGGAGTTTATGCGCTTATGGCGGGATGCCGAGGTTGAGGGTCTCGACGAATGTGTGCAAGGCCAAATCCAGCTCGGGCATCCTCCCGACGGGCACCTTGACCAGGCGCAAACAAGCTGGTGCAACGATCGAACATAACAGTGAGACGCAATATGTCGCATAAATTGTCCCGTCTCTTGCGCCTCGGAGTTGGCGTATCGACGTGCGAGTAGTGGAGAACGACCTACAGCGACAAACTGTTCAAAGGCGTCAGACGGTGTCTCCCCTCGTGTGCACGGGACTCGTGTTCCTTCGAATATTCGCTAAAAGGTCAAACGAGTTTACGTGCATTTCCACGAGCACTTTATACACGTCGAAGCGCCACTGCGCATGCGCGCGCGTTGTGTAGTCTACATAGAGAAGGCAGTGTCACCGGCTGCAGGTACGAGCACGTAGAACGTCAACGCGCTGCAAGTTTAGAAAAAAAAAAAACGAGACTCAGTGGGGTAGGCGAGTTTGTTTTTACGAATTGACAATTACGTTGGAAAATGTACGAGTAGCATTTTTAACGATTATAAAACACGTGAAACAGACACTACTCACTCCCGCGCACAGCGTGCGAGTCTCAGTTCCCCGACCTGTTGCCAGGCAGAAGTATTGGCCCTTTTTGTAGAAGTTATAAGCGTTCCGTACACATGCTCAGTCGCTTCGCGTGCGACACGAACGCTCCGGGGCTTGAAGGTGCGCGCACAACGGCGATTGTCCCTAGTGAGAGAGAGTAGAGAACGGGAACGAGGACTGGTGTGACGTTACGTGGATATCTGGTGTGTAACAAAGGGAGAAGCAAATGACAGAGTGAAATGCAATAATGAATTTAGATCAAAGTAGGGACTGTTAAAAGATAAGTAGTGAGGTATAGCTTGCACGGTAATACGTAAGTCGGCCATTTTCTTGTTCATCGAAAAAAACGCGTAAAAGTCGATATTCTCAATATCGTGGGTCGTGCGTCGATATTAATTCAATTTAATCGGGTAATTTTCAAATTTCGCGCCACCAGTCAAACCCTTACGGACAATATGAGACATGGCTGCTTTTCACTGGTCTTACGTCACTTCGATCGAATAAATTACCGAGGCACGACGCGTATCTGAAGTCGAGCCGAAAAATGTAATCCAAGGTTGCGGGAAGGACGACGTGATCCTCGCGAAGGAAGTGGAGAGAGAAAGTATAGGCATTACTTCCTGTCCAACGGAGAAGGAAAACGTCCTTCGGAACAAACGCACAGTGATAGTCCATAGATAACCTCTTGTAAATCAAGTCTAGTTATACGTAAAAAAGGAAAAATAAAAGAATTACGCAATGTCACGTTCTGAACGCTGCTGATCCTCCAGCAGTAAGTCGGTAACAGCGAGGAGGATAAGCTAATAAAAATACGTCTTGCCCGGACAAGGTCGAGCCCTTCGATTTCCTTCCTTATCTAAATCCCTAGCAGCAGGTCACCTCCGTCCCAAACGGGTCTAGCCACTTTCGTCACAACAAAGCTCGAGACGTATTCAATTGTGAAGTTTCGTTCCCGAGAATTAAATATACTCTACCATCTGTCCGAGTTGATGGTAACTTCAGACTATAAAGCCACATATTTTTCGAATGATAAAACAGTTTGAGAATCAGTAGCCATGTGAATTGGACTTTTAAGTAAAAAGTTTGTGACTGACGAATGTCTCGACTGGCTACCTGACTGCATTACCGACCGATTGTTTTTCTAGGTTAGGAAGGGGACCCGGCAAAGACTCACTCGTTCTCCGAAGGTTTGTCTACATGACAGGTAATCCCTTCGGCATGGTTCGTAGATATGAAATCCGAGACAATAACGTGTCTGGGCTTTGGGTAGGCGGTTCGAGGAAACGTGAAGGTCGGATGCGTACAAACTCCATTCCAGGCGTCTTTTCCCTTACGTCGCGCAAGTAAACTCAATAATCCACGCAGTTTCTCGCGCTAGGGTCGTGCAATTTTTATAGGACCCGAGCCAAGTCAGCAACCTGTCTTGCAAGGGTTGCGAGGAGGGTCAGGAAGACGGATGAGGGTTGAAGGAACCGAAGACATATATATGTGTATGACAAGATACACGTAATCTAACCTATAAGCTTGTAAGATATGAACGAATTGAATTTATAGCAAGGGACAGCGCAGTTCAATGGATTTAATTTGTCGGAAGCTACATAACCTCTTTTAACCATTTATGCTACGTTCATAATCGGCAGGCATGCTCAGTGTCGTTCTATAGTCAATTTAGCTATTACCGTATAAATACGAAGCATCGAATAGGCCTCTCGAACACCCCGCGGGATCCTTTCAGGATGAATTATCTGCAATTTGATATCACGATTCTGGACAACCTTACTAAATGCAAGTCCATTAGCACGCGACAGCCATTAAAAGATCAGCTTTTTGTTCATCGTCGAAGCTCTCAAGGCTCCGAGTCCCGTCTTGCACCACGTTCCGAGACACGTCCGCCATGTTTGTTCGCGGGGAGAAGAAAAATCCTGGATGCGGGAGAGCGTCTATCGTATCATCCTTCCATTATTTCTTTTTGCAAAACGTGTCGAACCCTGCATCGCAAAATCGGACTGTCATTCCCGATTGAAATTACCACTCGAACGCTTTCGGTTAACTTTAACGACTCGCGCACAAAACCGTCACACTTTGCATTGGAGATCCGTGACATTGGACTATTTACATCCTTGTCCTTTTTCTACCTTTTTCCCCCTCATTTATCTTTTATTTCATAAGGTCATTCTAGACCAAGGTTTTCACAGTCGAACGAACTTTTTGGACAAGTCACGCCCAATTGAACGTATTAAGTGTTGTGCGAGGATCGGGCGACAGTCACGCGCCGATACGTTCCCGTAATTTAAACGAAATTTGAGTTACGCACAATCTGCAAATCTCAGAGTAAACCAAAAACAAAAATCAAAGTGCACAATCAACAGTGCGGGACCCCAGTATGCCTTCCGTAAGTCGTCGCTATGTTTAGACACGTTGTAAACCCGCGAGAACTTGGAATGAGGCGAGTTTACCTCGTAGAAAAAAAAGAGAAGAGGTTATGTTCGTCATTGACATGATAAAGAGTCTCCGGTAGAAGAAAAAAAAAAAAGAAAGAAAATTCCATCATCCTCCGGTATAGCATATCACTCAGGTGTTACCTTACGACAAAGAAAATGGCAGCAGTCTTTTATCCGAAGCGTCAAAATAAATCGGCCTTCGTTCATCGTGGTTTCCTTTATGTTTCTGACTCGGGACGACAGCGCATCCTTGCGGCGTGTCTTGGTACTTGTAACACATCGACGTTTCGAGAATGTCGGAATCCTGAGAATATCGGAAACATGTCAGAATGGACAAACTGACGCGCAACGTCCCGATGCGTAATCGAGAATATGGATACGCGACGGCCTTTAGAGCCACCGACGGCAAATGAGATTTTTCAGTGATTAACCGCCGCATGGTTAGAGTCCCGGGAGTGTGACGTCAGCGTCTGACAATTTAGACAATCTCCCGAAAGCGGAGACCAGTTTCCCGTGGGTCAGAGCCAGGGCCGACGTTCGTGCCTGCTGGCTGCTGCTGCGATCCCGCACAACTCTGCATCGTCCTGGCGAATCGTCGCGATGAAAATTACACGATGCATCGCGTCGTGGAGACTCGTGCTAAGGCGACGGACACGCCGGACTAAGCTTTCGGCTAATCTCGGCTATTTTCGGCATCGCTCGCTCACGAGTGACGACCGAAAACTACCGATGGTTGCCGAACTGTCAATAACGTATTCGTTAGAAAGATGCATTCACATATATCCATAACAACCCAGATATATATATATATATACACATACACGTTAATCATAAATTAATTCGATAATCGAATTATTAATTATATCTCGCATTAATGCTATCAATTTAGATAACCAAGAAATGTACCCAAATTTCAAAAATCATTCCATGCACCTTTTCAACGATACGTTTACAATGTAATATTAAATATTGTAGTTAACGAACGACAGACAAGGTTCAAAATTATTTCATACAATTACGAACGGTAACAGTGGCAAAAATGCTTCAAGAAGGTTTAATACAGGATTACATATTAAAAGCAGTCTAGTGTTTCCTTCGACCGAAAAAGGCCGATTAAATTTCGCAGAACTCAACTATATTCCAGTACGACATCCGTTAACGTGTACGTCAGGCAGTCGCGCTTCATCAAGCGTCAAATTACAATGACGAAAATTGTTCATTCGGACAGAACTTATAGATACAGGGGCGAGTCCGATAAGAATTCCTATAAATTCCCCTGAATCCTACAAACGATCGATTTAACTTCGATGAAACGTAATTAAATAAAATTTCCATATAATTTCTTTTTCAATTTAGCCAAAAATTTTCGCCACAAATTACACCCATCCATCATCCACACTCCCGGGAACTTCTTTCGCCCAAGAAGACACTTTTTGACTCGGCTGGTATAGCAATAAATTATGAATCCAGGATGACGTAGCCGACGGGGGTGGCGAACGGAATGAGAAAGTCGGAAAGGAGCGAGGGGGAGGGGAGGGAGGAGTTTTTTAACAGTTTCCTGCACGGAGCTGCGACCGGATGTGCTCCCACACTAATATCGCGTTATGATGTTGCAGATGCAACCCACACAAAGTAGACCGGGGGGTTTGTACCTAAAATAGTACATACACAGATACGTGGTTTGGCCATGGAAGTCCTTGAACCCGATCAAAAAAAAAATATTAATCAATACCTGTCTTATTACTTTTATTACTCTCCCCACTTTTCATTTAAACCGTACATACGAGAGCCAATCGGATGACCGAGATCGCAATGATCCTGCAAAGAGGACCAATCGCGTGACGGCTGACGTACGTGTCATGGATAAAATTTTTTTTTGACAAATTCACCCTCAAAAATTTTTTTAAATTAAAAATAAAGTTTACAAAGAGAAATAAAAATCTTTTTATCGAGCTTTTCGAATAATCCCGATACGACCGAGACGAATCTCCCAGCTTCTACTCACATCTGGCCGTTCAAGGATCCCTGCCGGCAGAGGCCTCGATCGAGATCGATAAGGTAGGTACTCACCTGAAACAGAAATGATAAATAAAGATTAAGCGCCGAGCGCGATACTTGGGATTCATGTAAATTCGTAGAAAAACCTTGCTTCGATTTTTTTTCCCACAAATCGACGAAAGATACACGATAACGATTGCGTGTTAGGTTTGAGTCAAAAATTTTTTTTCTCAAAACAGAAGAAAAAAATTTTTTTTAATTAATCTACCAAAACTCAAGAGTTTCCCACGAGAGGTAAAAATTCCTATAAATTTAACTAATTGAAGTCTCACCCAAATTACTCGTCTGTGCATTTATCGTTACAGTCATTGAATGTACACATAAAAAATGCATACGTAAAAATACAGCATACGCACGTGACAAGTGACATATGCGCATACGAGGACACAGCTATATATATACAATATCAAGAATAAACACATTATATGCACATATATATACATATATACAAGCGTTTGTATCCCGTGGCCAAATCGACGCCAGACGTCGCTAAAACATCCGCACAGTAGTTTTCAAACTTTTTCCAAATTTTCCTCGGCATACCAAAACAATTTCACCTCGATCACCGAATTAAAAATCCAATTAAAAAATCCACTCTTCCCCACACGTGTGAAATTATCATACATAAAATCGTCACGACGTATGTGATACCCCCCTGCACTAAATTTAATTACCATAAAATCCCCCCCCCCCTACGTCCAATTTCCAAAAAAATTCTCCGGGGCCCTAAAACCCAGAAGCCTATCAGCCACACGCCCCGCAATGCACTCCCAATGCCACCGGTGACGATATACCTATGTATGCATCTGGTGCAACGCCGTCAGCATTACGACGCACGTGAACGCACCGCATGCCGATGCGCCGTCTCTCCAGTATTGCATTAGAGAATACTAGAGCACTGAAGTACCGGAGCGTCAAAGGCTGGTACCGTCCGTGTACACAGTCTTGTAAACACATGTAGTAGCAGGACTACATAAATACCAAGGCGTGACAAGCCTGACACAATGCACCTACGTGCATCTAAATAACGCACTGCGCCATATGCACGTATGCACTGCCAAGAGGCAATTTTCTCTTTTATATATATTTCAAAAACTTTTTTACTCCCCTTCATTAAATCCACTAGTCCTTTTAGTTCCATGCAAACCACAATATTTGCATACGTCACTGTCACCGCGACCAAGTGCATCTACATTTAGATCTTCGTAGCCGAGTAACCAGTTTCTTTTTTTTCCTTCTCCGTTGCACTTCGTCCGTGCCAGCCAGTATACCTGCAGTGTCGGATCGGTCGCGTAGGTGCATCATTGATCATTATTGTTGTTATGGCGCTGCAGTATCACAAAAAACATCTGCGCGTCCAGTCTTCGTAAGCATATATATATATACATATATATACACGTCAGTGACTATAGTGACTGTTTTCACGGACCGTACTATAATTTCTGACAACTGTCAACAGAGAGACTGACACGTGTGCAGTCGGCGTTCCGTGCACGATGCATATGTGGAAGCTGTGTGAAATTAGAGTAAATAGTGAAATTCGATATGGCCTTAGATAACGGGGTGGCGGGGGGGTAGTAAAATGAATAAAAAATAAATAAAGATCGTACCGGACAAAAATGTAATTTTTCGATGCACCTATGCAGTATGCATCGATAGTAGAAGCATAAATTTTTTCACTGTTATTCGGTAAATACGAAAAAATTGGCAAACTGGTTAACGATGGGCAACAAGGTAAAAATAAAGAACGCCGCGTCTGCACGAGCCGATGCGCACCGAGGCTGGCGCAGGGAGGGAGGGGGAGGATCTATATGCAGCTGCACTTTTTATAGAACAAGGTGCCACGTGCAGGGGGCAACGCGGTACCTGGGTCAGCGGGAGAAGGTCAAGGGGTCAGGATTTAACCGAGCTGCAGAAAAACGAGGGAACTCCCCCCGTCGCGCCCTTACGAGCCATCCGGTTGCAGCCGTAGGTGTCTATCGTGCCGGAGGACAGGTGCGTCGCGACGAGTTCGCCGGAGGGCGAAATTTCGTCTGGTAATAAATATAAAAACAAATATTGCCGACTGTTTGGCACCGATAGGGAAATATTGTCAAACGATCCCGAATCGAACGAAAGATAACATGACAGCTGTCAAAGCCTAACAATCGCTCTAAAACCGGATAGCCTTGTGTACGTTGTACGTATTTAAAGATGCGTCTAACGATGATCACGTTACATGATTACAAGATGAAAAAAAAAAGAAGAAAAAATAAGCATACAGCGACGCGCCAACGCGGAAGTACCAACTTTGGAATAATTAATAAAGCGAATGAGAAATTGGCATTGGGTTCTATAGTTACATAGAAACGACTACCGCGTGCTTTCGCAATTTAGCAGTGCGGCTATGTTCATAATAAACTAACGCCTGACGCCTTAACCTAGAAAAGTGTTGCATTGACCTGAAAGATAAAATACCATAACCTAAAAAAAAAAAAAAAATTACTCTAACCTAAAAATCGCATTCCCATAAACGCGTAAAATCGTAATGACGATTGATTCTGAAAAAAAAAAAAAAAAAAAAAAAAATGTATTCCCACGACGACGAAAGTTACGAAATTCGTAAACTCCAAGTTTTCATAGGTCATCCAGTACAACGAAGCGGAAGTCGGCTACGAGAAAAGAAGTGCGGCATGACGAATTATCCTGATAGTCATTCCTGACAGTCTCAAGGACCTGCTCGCCAGATATATATTTTCTCATCGGGAGCGATCTCCACTCGGCGTCTGCCCAATCGATAGGAGGTACCAGGTGAGACGCGAAAATTACGTAAGGTGAGGAGAGGGCGAAGGTCATTCGGTAAATCGGCACGTTCGTTCTGCGATGCCGATATTTATGCGGGTATATATATATATATATATATATATAAACTTGCCCAAGGGATACTTTCGGGACCCGAAGCATTAAGGGGTCAAAACTGCAAGCTAATGTTTTTTTTTTAAAAAAAAACTAAACTTTTGGGGTGTGACAGCAGTGGAATTCTTTGCTAAACTAACCTAGCGAAACCTAACCTAACCTAACATCATAAAAAATTTTATAAACAATTAAAAAATTATAAACAAATTCGGTGTGAGAGTCACCTTTATGGGCCTCAAAACAGCCATTACGCTGGAAAAACTTTGAGGTCCGACCCCAAAATAGCCAAAAGACCTCGAATAAGCGTGTTCGTTGAAGAAAAAGACTCCAAAGTATCCCATTGACAAAAATATATATATATATATATATATAATTTGAGAGCGTAACGATCGCCCATGCAGTGATGCCGTCACAACGTTTTCAGATCAGTACTGTGTACGCACCTTAAGGATACGCCAAGACCAAGCACGCGCATGCGCAGAAGATCGAGTATTTGAAGGTTAATAAATACTGTGGGGTCAATGACCTCGTTATTAAGTAAAAATAGTAATTTATGCACTGCCTGTTGCAAACGCTCCTTAACCTTCCTTAAGAGCAGTGGATTATCCTTGGTACCGTTTAAATTTCCCGCCGTAATCCGTCACCTACGGGGCTTATCGTAAAATGGCGACCCTCCGCGTTATCGAGTCAACGAACGGATAAGCCGGCAGTACACGGAGACGAAATAGTGGTGTATACGAAAGATTACGATTATTCGCTCTACTGGATGAGAACGTAATGCGGCCTGGTGAAATAAACGAATAAGTTAGTCACGGTCACGTTGTGCACCGTGACACGTGCAGGAAATTCCCGTACGGGGAGTCACACGTGTCGCGCATGCGTAATGCTTCTTTCCGGACGGCGTCTGTACTATCGCGTTACGCGAGCAGCGACATGTTCGTGAAATTGCAATAGACATATATACACCTAGAATCACCGAAGAAAAGACAGCTGAGGGCGAATTTTCATGAAAGAAGTGACACGTGAGTGCCAAGGAAAAAGCTGCGTTGCCGTGCGAGTGATTCCAAAGAAATTTCCCCTTCGAGGCAGAATTCATTGATGCCAGTGTCTATGTAGATGCACGAGTGTATACGAATAGCCATGAAAACTCAGCCTGTCGTAACGATCGTCAGTGACGTAAGCAATAAATTAAAAAAAAATAACATAAACGTAAACTTCCTTCCTTTCCTTATGGCTGCCCCCTCGAACGAGGAGACGTGCAAAAACAGTGACATAGACACGGCCCTGGGGGTTTCGAGGCTCGAGAAGTAAGTAAATTAAAAGGACGGTTGAAGCAAGTCCAAAGGAAATACTTTTGCTTTTGTCGTGTGTACACGAGGAACAGATTGTAACGAAACCGTCGACGGGCAATCTTGAAGAAAATGGTTTCTTTCGTTCAAGGAGTGAATTAAAGGAAAAATAAAAAAAATAAAGTAAGATAGGTAAAACCTGCAAGAGACACGAGGAAGCCATCATTTTACTTCTTGTGAAACTGGCCGCGTTGCTTCTGACAGTTCAATTACCGAGAGCCCATATTCTTTCCCGATGTAGAACCGGCTTCTCGTATTTTACGTTAAACGTGGAAATTCTTCGTCCCACGCGCACATAACCGCTAATTGTATACGTACTGACAATTCTGAGCCAATGGCCAATCGGCGTTGCGGTCGTTAAAACGTAATCGCGGTTGTCGACCAATGTGTATCGCCCGGCATGCGCTCTCACACGTGACATACATCGATAGCAGTTGCACTTCACGGCTCGTTCACATCGGTGCCAAGGTTGCGGCTGTGCGTCGCTCTCTACGTAGAGAGCCAGTGAGCACCTAATACCTTATCTCACAGTTCACAGAGAACTTCTGACTATGCGTTCGAGTGGATAAAAATAGTCCTGTGGATGGAGCTTAAGGTTTCGAAGACTTAACGTAGTTAAGTGACCATTTTTCAGGGGACTCATTTACATTGAAAAGCGTAAGGATAAGACCCCTGTGAATTAAGCTCGTACCGACCACCAAATTTCATCGACGGTATGAACGGCCTTTATATATAAATACGTTAAAGACAGTAGAACGTAACGAGGGTCTAGGCTAAGCCTAGATTGTCGTTACGCGATATGAACGCTGCTTAATACCATCGTTACGCAACTCGACCGAGTGAGAGTGAAAGACGCGAATGCAGGGGACAGAGGCGAGACCGGTGTCTAAGTAAAAGGAGACGAACTCCTGGGTGTATAAGTCCCTGGAAAAAATGGGGCCTTAACGAATATACACAGTTTACGCGCTCAGCCGTCACAAAGCAGAGCGGCGCTTTCACTTCCGAAAAATTTCCGTACTTATAACCGACGGCCGACTCGTTAATCCGGTTTTCATGGGCAAAGAAAGGAATCTATATGCCTTGTTGCTTACGTCGTGCACGTGAGTACGTGCACTACTTTACGATGTGAACGGCCCTTGTCGGTACCCACCCGACTCGTACGCAAGAAGTCACAATGACGTGGGACCCCTGTATTATAAATACGACGTATCGCAAAGGGGTTTTTAAAAATTCTGAAACACGCCAGTGCAATTTTTTGGTACCGAAAAAAAATCTCAAAATTCCATTTTACCAAAAATCCACAATTTTTTAATTTGGACCTTACGAATCGGTACACGAGGACCCGTGAAAAAATTTGTATTGCCAAGTAAACAGACTCGTTCAGAAAGTTTCTATACAAGCTACGTATAATAGTGTCCCAAGATCAGAGGGTCCCAGCACCCCTTCGTTTTTCCTCGTCCAGTTTCTCCTCTACTCCATCGCGCATCTATGACCGTGAAAAAACTGCTGGACAGTAATTCCCGGCATAAGAATATAACGGGTGTCCGGCTAGTTAAGAACGAAATCCTTAACGAATAACTCCACGTACCGCGCATTGCCACGTAATCGAGTGATCGAACCGCAAGTAGCCATTAAATAGTTTTGTTATAATTAAATAAATTTTCCCACGCACGATAATAATGGCCGTAAGAAATATAAATAAAAATCTAACCTCTCGAGAGGCATACTTTAAAATAAATCGCATTCGGACACGGTCAATCCAATTGCGGTCACCCTGACACGTTCTTAGCCCGATTAAAATTCGTTAATTAATTAGGCAATGATTTAAAAAACAAAAATATACGACTTTAAGCCCAATTCACGGATCAAGGTCGCCTCCTCACGATTAACCACTGTGCAAGCATTTAGAACCAGAAGGCGTTGCCTATTTAATTAACATTGCTCCTTGGCTTCTGTTAATTGGTAACAATAGATACCACCGCATCGATTAGCCGGAGCGTCATGCTTATTTTCAACGGTACCTGTTTTACCATATACTTACCACTCTATTACTACCCATTGTTCGATGACTGCCGGATACAAAAATATCGGACAAAAGTTTCCCCACGAACTTCACGCGGTCGAGATATTCTGTTTGGTTGCTAAGTTCAGGGAAGTCAATGTAAATATGGCTGCTGAACACTGTAAGTG
The DNA here is from genome assembly GCA_963971525.1 of Cephus spinipes. Taxonomy (NCBI): domain Eukaryota; kingdom Metazoa; phylum Arthropoda; class Insecta; order Hymenoptera; family Cephidae; genus Cephus; species Cephus spinipes. The sequence continues at coordinate 30,928,425 of OZ020573.1, forward strand.
GAAAGCGTGAGTTCGCGGTCAGGCATAATTCCCAGAAATAACATTGAAAACAAAGCGGCTCGTCCGCAAGGTCACGATCAAAGATCCATCGATCTTTTCATGGCGAATAACGATAAAAACTAATCCAATATACATTCGTAGAACACGAAGTTCTCGCAAGCGTCGTAGATGATCCGTGAGCGTTCATTTGAAATTCGTATTGGCGGGAAATAGGAGCAGCAGCTCGATAAACCGACTGAACGTCGGATAGAACCGTATATAGCGGCATGACCTTCGTCGGCTGGAAACGCGGCTTAAGAGCCGAGGCGCAACTGATAACAGGTTAACTGCAGGCAAGGGAACTGATAAATGACGACCATTCGCATTTCTACGCTCGACCTTCACCCTAGGTATTAATCGAAGTACGACGTGAAGTTGCTCTCGGGACGTCCTTCTCGTTCGATAATAAAACTTCGTGAAGTTGCGCATATATCGATTATGAATTTCACGCATGACAATATTCAAGTCGCACTCGGAACGTCCTTCTCGTTCGATAATAAAACTGCGTGAAGTTGCGCATATATCGATTATGAATTTCACCTATGACAATATTCAAGCCGTACTCAGGACGTCGTTCTCATTAAATAATGCAACCTCGTGAAATTTCGCATATAGCGATTACGAATTTCACCAATAAAAATCATACCCCAACGACAAACCCTCCGAATCGACATGTTATAAAATTCGTTTCAACGAGAAATAATATTTCGTCCAAAATCCCATCCAAGATGGCGTCGCTTAACGTCCCGACACAAAGGTGACGATTGTTCTCGAAATCTCGCGACTATATTCCACACTTCGCCTAACAATGCTAATTGCCAGCGAGGAGCCCGTCAAGTGACTACAGCAAAGTCGCGCCGTGCTTATCACCGCGGAGTAAGAAAAATAAATTTTTTTTCGCCAGTTTCAAGAAGTAAAAATTCAAATTTTCTTCATAACCTATAAAACAGCGATGCTTACAGAACTGGAATAATTGAGTATATCGCTAGGAAGCTAAATACGAGTGACATGTTATTCCTGGATTAATACACGTGTTCGTACGTATACGTACGAACATCCAGACACTCGACAATATATATATATATACATATACACACGAGGTCTATAAACAACAGTCTTTACCTTGTCACATTCGTGTTGGCCTATGTTATTACAACGTACATAATGTGACATTAATTACGTAGCGTGAGGACTGCATCCAGCACACGTCATAGATACTTTACGATATATATATATATACCGGTAGTCATATACCTTATACACGGTAGCCCAACAATTTCAGGACAAGTAATAACAACGTGGCTTAACAGGAATCCTATGAGAATGTCTGTTAAGGTGACAGGATATAAGTTTGCCAGGTTTATCGCGACGATTCTTTTGCTTCTTTTATTTTTCCTTTATTTTTGTCTTTGAGATTTCATCGATTACGTGAAGTTTTAAACAGCGAGAGTTGCCCCATACCGGCAATATTTATTGAAGCGAATTTTACGCGGTTCTATACTCTGCGTAACCTACGGGTAATATAATGGTTTGTAGTGTTATTAAAAAAAAAATTTTTCTAGAAGTTATCCACAAGTCCATGATTTTTTACCACCGGTACGTCTGTCCTTCTCTAACGCGCGCAAACCCCTATGAGTCTCACTCTCTCGCACTCACGGGAGACATAGGAAAATCGGAAATTCGAAGGCAGAGACCTTCTGATACAAATTTCAAGACCACGTGACGACCCAGCTAAGGTCGCGAACTCGAGATCGATAAAGTTCGCGAAATCTTTTGGCAATAAAGCGCTTAGAAAATGGCAGCAGGTCAGATAATTTGTCAGATTTATATGCTATGGCTATATTGTATACATACAGGTATTCCCACGTGCCCAGTGTTGTGCCTGGGTGCCCTGGATGATGGCAGTAACCGACATCATCGGCTTCTCCTTCTTCATCATTTTGCCTGGATAATCCCTCCTCAAGGTCACTTGTTCTCAACGAAGTCCCACTTTACGAGCCGACCAGCTCTTACAGACACCTTCCGACACTACACGTTTTCACCATTCACCCTCCGCCGAAGTTCACTGCCGTTCAATGCAGCATGGAGGTTCGACGTGAATACAGCAACTTGTCGCGTCGAGCGTTCACGTGCGACAACAATCGCGATACTCGAGAAGATCGATCATCGTCGCCATTGCGTATCCACCTTCAGACCGAACGTAGCTCGACGGGACTTGTTCTCTGGTAACAATTTCGCAGGAGACTTACGGCGACGCGAATTCACGTTAATGGTCGACGTCGTATCTAAGAATGAAAATTGGAGGTTAGGACGGAGATTCGAAATAATTTTTTTTAATCTACCCTCGAAACTTATCGATATAGAAAATTAAGTAGTATCGATTATCGACGTTAAACGTGACTTTCAAGTTTGAGGTTAGGTTCGTTCGGGCGACCGTCTTTACTATTGGCCGGACTTGTCGCTGCGTTGAAAAGCCGTCGGGTAGTTGAATGGCGCGATAAGAGAGAAAAAGAAAATGGTGGATATTTTCATCAAGAGAAGCTTGCAGTGAAAATAGAGCTTAAGGGCGGGGAGGGGGGGAGGGTATTCTCGCGACTGTCAACCGGCAATCCCTATGTCGCTAATTAGTCACGGTTGTAAACGTGGCCCGTACATTTTTATTGCGTTGCACGGATTGCGGCCAGAGCAATGTAAAAGCCCTGTCAACCTTGAACTGACACTCTCTATCTCTATCTCTCTCTTGCCTTCGACATCCGAATGTCGGTCGTCTCTCTCGCTCTCTCTCGGCTGTATCTCCCTTCGCTCCCACTACGGGGGCCCCTCGGCTCTTTTGCTCCGCTTCGCTCTGCTCTCTTTACGCAGGCGGAGTCACTCTCGCGCCCTGAGAATTCCACTGAAGAAAGTGAGAATAGAGAAAAGGGAGAGTACTGATTGCGTCGGGCGAACACGTGTCACTTTTTTTTTGGAATCAAAGTCAAAATAACAAAATTACCGGAAGTAACTGAGAATTCTAGAGAATTAGGTTGAAATTTTCATAGCGCGAATCGATTAATCGATTTTTTAAGGAATATTTAATTTTTTTTTTACCGACCCGAACATTTTGAATTTTGGAAGATATTCAAAAATTGTATGTAAGAAGGTTTCTTTTTGTATATCTTTAAATTTTAAACGTCAAAAGGACCCCCCTTATTTTTGGGCTACAATGCCGCCCCTGGAAGGGTCGAGTTTGCTTTAGTCAGGAAAATCTGACCAGTGTCAAAGTTCAATGTCGGACGATGACCGTATGGGATTTGGGGATGAAAAATCCCAGTCGAGGTAAAGGTGGGTCCACCCCTTCGCAATCGTCCCCCTTTTCAGACCCAAGGCAATAGAAGATGGCCGGACAAGGTGTAGCGCGAGAAAGAGGAGGCGGGGAGGTGAACGGCGAAGAAAAAGAAATTTATATCGGCACTTGAATTTCAAGCAGACTCGGGCAACGTGATATATTCGTCTAGCCTTGTGGCCGTATATGCTAATGCAGGCGATACGGGACACTTGGTTCCTTTTCATGTAACGACACTATGCGCAACCCTCGTCTCCTTCGGAATAGTGAGCGACAAAAGTAGTTTTTCTGTCGACCGCAAAAAAAAAATGACTCACGAGCAGAACAAACGAGAGTGAATCGAAGGAAGAACAATCGCCGCTACGATAACTGTACATTTCGATTTTCAAAAATCAAAATTAACGCGATCCGATGGAAAAATCACGATTTTGTCGAAATAAAAAAAAGTCTTTATGATTTTGCGAGAAAAAAAAAAAAAAAAAAAATGAGGTCGGTAACAATCAGCGATAATAGGACGGCGGCCATATTGCCATTTTCTTAGGAAGCTTTTTAACCTCCAAGAATCACGTGGCCAGTACGGAGACAATTTGCATCGCGGTTTACCGCGAATCCTCCGGCAGAAAAAAAAAAGCGATAAAATATTATCGTAAGCGCGAAGTCTCGATGAAAATCGCGACCAGCGTGTAACTGGCGTCGGGACGGATCAGGAATTTTGAATTTTGAAAAAACAAATTAAAAATTAAAAAAACATCCTGCGGTGCTAATAAAATCGTATGAAGATTTACGCAATTGTCGCTCGAAGGTCACGTGCACATTTTTTTTTGGCGAATCCTCATCGCGTTCGACGCGCAAGACGACGAGAGGTCGCGGATTTCATGTAATCCGACGGCCGACGCCGACGCGTTCTATTTTTGGTCCGTGACTATCTTGCATTCTCGGTGCAATTGCCGGCACCGTGTCGGGAGCCTCGAGGGAAAACAATGTTTACGTAATTCGACGGATGCAATAATGCAGCCCAGTCCGCAGGGAGAATCGCGTGCAAACTTTTCATCCCGAACACCTGTTACCAACTTTGGGCCGAAGAAGAACATTTCTATTGTCAGCACTGCAAGTGGATACTGCGGTATTCAAAGCATGTACGTACAAAGATTTCATGATTTCGGCAAACCGTAAAAAGTTAAAAAACACAGCATCTTTTTGAAATTTAATAAACCCCAAAGAAAATTTTCAACGATAATCCCACTAAAAAAAAAATCCAAAAATTATTTGTCACTAAAAAAAAATTTTCAAAACCAAAAATTCGGTACCGAGAATGAACTCCAATCGGACGCCGGCTAAAAAGTAACTGGTAAAGAAAATTGCAGCACCGAAGATTGAGTTATGGCTGTGCAAAGGCGAGTAGTCGCGATCGATTGATCGATCGATCAAACGATATCACCGTAAACGTTATAGCGCATTGGAAGTCAGCTGAGAAGAAGCAGACGGCTGTAACTGGACTAGAATAATCACAGTATCGAGGAACCTTGGAACCCATGATTCTAACCGTATCGGATAAAAATTTTTTATAGGCAATTACAAATTTTTTACTAACAACTAATTAACGGCATTCAAAGTACAATTATCGGGTAATTACTTTACGTGAGAGTACAAGAATAATTCAAACGATTTGTAACACCGAGTGTAAATTAATAATCATACCAGCAACGATATCTGCACCGAGTAGGTGCGAATTTGAAAATAAAAATTCAAATTTCCCGCCATCAACGACAACGCGAAAAGTCGACGTCGCAGCTAAAGTGTCGGGGGTCTCAATGACTGTGGGGGGTATTGAGGGGGTCGGCCGCAGTTTAACGACATCGTCCGATGCAAGCGAGGAAGCGTCGCGACGTCTCCCGACGTCGTTTCTGTGTCGCGAGAAATAGTTTTCCACCGGCCTCGAGATTATTCGACGACATGCGCACTGTGAACTAGCCTTAAGTTGGCATCGGCCGGGCAGACAGTCTGACTGCCATCGTGAGTCTGTCTGTCTCGTAAAGTCCGTAACTACTTGCTGCCGAATTCTCCAAATACCTTTAGCCGTAAAAAAAAAACAGTCTAGTTACTAAAAACTTCGAATTTCTATAAAATCAGCCCCTACCGTTCCCTGCTCGTTGGACCGTGTGAACGTCGTCGCGACGTCGCGTAACTTTGCGACTACGACGTACCGATGCGACAAGCGTCGCAAGAAAAAAAAATCCACTCGCTCTTTAAAGACGCTCGCAATGGTCGTCGCGACGCTCCTACGTAGAAACAATTAAGGAGACGCGGATTGCGCAAGGTGAACGAGCGTCGCGTAAAGCGTCGTTTCCACGAGTGACGTTGTACGTGGTGGTAAATGGCAGTAGGAAAAAAAAAATGTGGCAGAAAAATGTATAAATGCACAGCGCAGTAGTAAAGTCGACGTCGGGGTCAGACGGAACCTCAAATACCGCGAGAGTTCAAGAGCACGGGGTAAGAGCGTGCAGGTGAGTTTGAATGAAGCGACGGCGGAGATTAAAAAAAAATTCCAAAAAAAATTGTCAAAAAAAAAAAAGTGAAAAATCACCAAAACCAAAAAAAAAAAGTCGTCAAAATTATTTGTCACGAATAAAAGTCAGGAAGCTCACGATTGAATGCCAAGTAGCCACGTAAGAGCGCGTCGACGGCTGAATGGCGGGAGATTTGAATAAAGCGACAATCAGATAACACGTACTCTAATGAAATCAACAAGAGCGACTGGAGTACAGCACGGATCTGTAATTGCCCTGCTAATAAAACGTTAAAGATGAATCCGTAAACGAAGAATTAAATTCCATAGCGGGAAGCAGATAAATTCTATTAAAGAAGCACGAGTAGTAAGAGCCGCGAAGGTCAGACGCAGCCGAGAGATGCACAATCCGTATCGAACGTATAAAAAAAAAAAAAAAAAAAAAAAGCTAAAGCTCAACGCACAAATCCCGAATCTCCTTAAACCTTGAGACGTCGATTCGTTTATTTATTTTTTTCCCAAAAAGTAAAATCCAAAATTCGACGTGTCACCGTCAATCCGCGATGATAACACCGTAAACTTCCGAAAATCTCATAAACCTCCTCGTGACTCCTCTTCGGGGTGCTGGGCGTCGCGACGCTAGGTGCGCGTGTACGCGATTAATACGCGAGAATACCTGTAGACCGACTCCACTCACCGACTGACTGAGTGACTGCGTTGCACGGCGCTAAAGGCGACTGAGTGATCGCCGGCCGGCGACGGCGCTGCATGTGAGCGCGGCCAGAGAGAGAGAGAGAGAGAAGAAACGAGTCAGATAGTGCGCAGAGAGCGAGAGAGAGAGAGACAAAGAGAGCAGAGGACGCCTAGTGGGGAGAGTGCAGCAAAGACCCGCCCGGTGAGTAAGGCGTCGTAGAAGCATCGGGTGGTCGTAGTGGGGATGAAAGGGATGGGAGACGCATCGAGCTTGCGCTTGAGCTTAGGAGTCAAGTTCTAGTGCACGGTCAAAATGGGAGAGAGAAAGAGAGAGAGAGATACTCCTCTCGCTCTCTCTCACTCGTACAATGCCGTGTTTTCCAATGCCGACCCGACCCGCTCACGGCGCTCGTGCCTACGTCAAGGCTACGTCGGGGTGAGCACTGGAACAGCGTAGAAAAGCGAGCGACGCTTGCGGAAGCGAATTTACCGAAGCTTCCTGAAATTTCAAGTCCGCGTACATACGCGTCTCCGTATAGATTGCGATCGGCAGTACGAATAAAGAGCGGCAAAATTTGAATACCGTGACGACCTACCCGTATAATCCAGTAGCGGCCGACCCACAACAAAACGACTCCCAGGTACCCGTGTCCTCCCTCTCGCGTCAGACGAACGAACGTCGTGCGCAAACAACTGCGCACTTCGCTTAAGAAATTGCATTACGCTCCTTTTGCCCTCTTCTTCGTAACAAGGCGAAGCCATCGATAAGACTGTTTGCGGCTGAGTATCGGCCGCTCGGCAATGCAAACAAGTGCTGCCGCGAATCGCCATTTTATAGGGTGATTGTGGAAGAATTTCGCGGGATCTTATCGCTTCGTGGAAACGCACCTTGAAGCGGGTCCTACAGACCCCACGACGGATGGCGCAAAGCCGCGGCAAAATTGCGTACTAGCGTCGTTCCCCGACCCGAGAATGATGACGCAATTTCGTTCCATCATTTTCAAAACATCGAACGTCGCGCGACCCCGCGCCAAGCGTGTGACGTCTTACTGAATTAAAAAAAAAAATCTAAAAAAAATACTAGTCACTCCGTGCACCCAGAATTCGGAACATTGTGCATCCAGGCGTCGGGATTACCAGCATCCTGTGTTTGGGTCCTATCTAGCTACTCTCGGGACACCCTGTATATTTTTCTTTCCCTCGCGCAGCCGACTAGCTTTGAGGAAGTATCGAGGTTTTTGCAGTCCGCCGGCCGGCCAGTGTTTGGCCCATATGCCAGCCAGCCATGTGCTCCCACTCTCCCTCCCTCTTGCTTTACTCCCCCCCCCCCCCCCCCACTTCAGGGCGAACACACAATCGCCGGTAACCACTAGCCTGCGCGTTATATAGTACGTACTACTGTATAGTGTAGCACTAGGCTGCCGGGTCTTGCGTGTGGTTGTCAAGGTTAGCCGCCTACTCCGTCGACGGGAGAGACTTTGCCACACTGCGCGCGAGCCCAGTCTACTACCGACTGGAATACACGTGAGAGTCCGTGGCGTGGGTACACAAATATTCTCAAAGAGATCCCTGACGGTAGCATTGGGAACTTCTGGCAGGGAAAGAGACGGGGGACCCGCATTAATTAAATTGAAATTAGAAAAGTCACGAAACAAAAAAAAATTGGAGAGAGAATCTATTCGTCAAAACCCATTGACGAGTAGGATGCTCCTTTTTTTGTATGGACTGTACAAGGATGTCTGGAGAAATCTTTTTTTTTTTTTTTTTTACTTTATAAAATTGCATCGACGGAATCGTGTATTCCGATACAGACTTGGGCCTTACAGCGAAGGAGTCTCTGGCGCGTATAATATTCTGTGTATGTATATATATGTATACTGGCTGCATCTGGTTTTTGCGGGCGCAGCGGGTAGGACGAGAAAAGGTTAACAGGACTTGGCAATATTCCGTTTACATTCTTCGCCGGAACTGGTTTCTCCCCCGGATGAGACGCGAACTGGGAGTTTAGGACTGGTGGATCCTGAAGGAGGGTGAGACGAAGAAAGAGACACTGGTGTGTACTGATAAAGAGAGAGGGACGTATAGCTGTGATATGGGAGGGGAGGGGAGAGGGAAAGAAGAGCAGCGATAGGGAGAAGACGTGGGGGTAGGAGGGAGGAGAGGGGAAGTGGGTGATAGAAGGGACACCGGAAGTCCACGATATGTCCGGATGGTATACCAATGAAGGCAAAGACTTCCGGAAACGGAGAAACGTCATTGAGCAGTGGTATGAAAATAAAAAAAATATTTTCAATTCAAGAAAAACAATCAGACCCAGAATCAAGTACCAAAAATATTAATTGACGTTTGACTATGAACTGAAAAAAAAACCAGAATTCACAGAAACCGTCGTAAACAACCGGAAGCGAGTAACCCAGATGCCAGCGATGACGAAGAAGAAGCCGTAACGAGGGGTGGTGATGAAGGGGAAGTCGGGGTGGAAATAGAGAAGGACCCGTAGTGCAACGAAGACGGAAGGAAGGAAGTAGGGTAGGCATAGACGACCATGAAGCGAGTAGCGAAGGTGCAGCTGCGTTTTAGGTGCACAATAAGAGAAAAGGAGGAAGAAAAAAAAACAAAGAATCGCCTCCTAATTCTAAAGCATCGAGGAGCAATCAGAGCCGTCATTGTTCGCGGTATGAAAGCTTAAAATATTTTCGATGGTCAATCGTTCCCTTTGCCTGCTAATAAGGAACCCGAGGAGACTGGCCAGGTTGACTGGTTGACTATGGGGTAACGAGACCGTTAGACACTGGATAGAAGAAAAGGGAGGAAGAACACGTATAAGGTAGACGTCGACGGTTGGCCCAGTCGGTAAGGCGACTTCCTACGGTGCCAACGGTATAAAAAAAAGAATGGGTGAACCTCTGAATCGCTTAAAATGAAAATACAAAATTTTTTACTTTCTTTTCCAAAAACCACAACCCATACGGTAAACGTGGCGAAGGATCGGGATGTCTCAATTTTTGTTATAAAAATAAATAAGTCCAAGATCCGGCACCCGTGCGAGACTAGGGTATAAAAAATAAAAAATAAGGATCAAGGATACGAATAACAGGTGGTCAGGACTCCACGACTGGCAGATCCTTTTACGACCTCGGTAGCAGCCTGGCTGCTCCTTCGGGATCTCCGATTGACGCAGACGGGATATTATCGTCTTTGCGCACGCGATGGTTTCCTTTGTCCTTGAATGATCCACCTCTCCGGGTTCATCTTCGGGTTCCTGCTCGGGTGCCACTCCTAAGGACGATCGATGCCTGCATGCACCTCGTACCTCTTGGAGTATCCGTGAACTTCATTCCCTCGGGACTACTTTGATCCTCTCGGTCGATCCTCCCCACGTCGCTTGTCACAAATTCAATGATCGTAACGGGGATTGAAAAAGTTTTAAAAAATATCTACACCGTGAGAAGCAAGCGAAAAAAAGTGCATGTACGTCAAAATGACACGGTGGAAATCATTTTTACAGATTGATCCTATTTTTCATACACAACGAAAAGCTACTTGGTCGACGTCCCAGGGGAAAAAAATTCTTGAGAATTTTTTTTTTTCGTAATCTTTCTTACCGACAGAGTTCGGCGCATTACCGACGATACGAAAGATCTCGGATCGTGAAAGCCTCCTCGTAGCCTCGTAATATAACGTAGGGAATGTGATTTTTGAAAAATTCATCTTCCGTCTCGTTCACTGAATAGTGAAAAATTGCAAGTATCCCAATCGATCCCAAGGACCCAACTTCGGCGAGCGTGACGTCACGCATGAACCCATACGTGACCATGCAAAATAGTGCCTGTTGTCAGTTACATAGAGAGGGAGGGGATAGGGTGGGGCTGAATTAGCGAAAATGAGCTTTATCGATTGCTAATTGTAGCCTCGTCCGCGTTGTTCGGCGTCGCGACGCTAACCTGCAGCCACGTGCACGCGAGGTGAAGGTCGAGTCAAGTTTAGCCGAGTCCATACCGAGGGGTGGTTCCGTTCTGATTGATGATGGTTGCAATGAGTGTACAAATGTACCAAGTTGCATAATACATGTGTGATAACCTTCAGCAAGTATTCATATTTATATATGCACATGAGAGCGACTGTATATAAATGCAGACAATTTATACAGAATTCCCCATTGGGATGATAGAATATAATAACCTAGACTAACGAAGATCTAAGTTTACTGGAATCATATAACGTAACCAAAACAAAGCTACCCCTTATCAGAGACTTTACAAAGCTCGATTAAGAAATTCCGTACAAGGTTAGGAACAACAATGCAAATTTACAATAAGACTTAACGTGCGAACCGAGCATAAGGTCCGCGACAGGAGAACGATAATAAATAAAAAAAAGAGAGGCACGGTTCGATTTATCGCTAAATTATAATACGAGACGGACCATCGTCCAAGGAAAAGCGCCAGGACGTCGCGACGCTCAGCGTCTAGGATATCTGTGTACGTTCCTAAGGGGGCTGATGTTGCAGCGACGGGTCAGCTGTTGGATTATTGGTTCCCCGCAGTCGCGCAACTCTCGACGGCGCTGAGGTCGCGAGACCTTGACCAACTTCGCGTAGTGCACCACCCGCAGCCAACTTCAGGTTACAGCGATAATCGTTCTCCCTAATTCTTACGGCTTTTGCTGATAGCGTTGGTCCGTAATCGGTGACTGCGATAACACGACAGCCATTCAGCTGGAATAAAGAAGATGAATGAAAGTTGAAAGGCTCACCTGAAACAAAAAGCAAAAAACAAAAATTATTATTAAAGCCACAGGGATGAGTAAGAAATAAAATTTATTTACAGAATCGACCGCACAAAAATTACATTAAACAACCCCATAAAATTCCATCAAGAAAAATGTATCATCCTGGATAAATCTGACACGAGTAAATTTTCAGGGGATGATCCTGTGACAATCCTAATGAAAAGGAATCTGGTAAAAAAAAAAAATACCAACCACTGGTGCGCGGCTGACAATTACCTCGAGGACCTTGACATTTAGCAGATAATTAAAAGTTGCCGCCAGCGAGTACAATTCGCTTCCCCGGTTAACCCTCGCGTTGCGCATGCGCAGACTCATAACACACAGGAGTCGTTCGGTGCGTATAATCAAGCGGACTACGGACGTACAAGAGAAACCAAGACGGCGATAGATAAAGCACAGAAGCTAATCGCTGCTAAAGTTTCCGTGATGCCGACAGCGGAGGGGAGACACAGGGGAACTTTTTTGCTCGATAAAACCAAATTTTACGAGCGAGTCTCTAACGAGCGAATCTTTCTACACGGTCGCAGTCCGTCGCAATAAACAAGATTCCCTGAAGTAGAATAAAAGTAAAAAAAAACAAAAAAAAAAACTGCAGGCCAAACCGCGAGCGACGTAATTTCAATCAGTAGCGTGTAGAGCCAAGAAGAAAAACAAAAGCAAGGAGTACGCACAACGCCAAGATCGACGATCCATTATATCCGTACACAATGGAAGTGTAGCGAATGCAATTCTAACGCTCGGACCAATCAATTGTGCGTCCGCCCGAGGCACAAGAATGCGGATAGCGTGTGATTTGTAAAAATTGAAAAAAAGCGATATCCGCTTGAAAATGTCGGAAAGATAATCCGAAGAAAAAAAAAAGTGCCAGGGTTGACAGTGAAAAAAAAAAAAAAAAATCTGTCGCTTGCGAACAGGGTTTAACGTCGAGGATAGGAAGAAAAAAATAGAATAAAATCTAAGCGCATCGGGGACCCTCGATTTTCTTTAATCCAAGGGGATGTTTTTAATTCCAGGATTATTTTCAGATCCCGAATGATCGAGGGTCCAAATTATCCATTCCCCGTTATATCGATGACCGCATGGGTTAGGGGTTGGAGGGGCGGACGTAGAAATCGTGGGTGGCTGCACAAGAGTCATCGGAGGACGAGAGAAAAATACAAATAGGAATAAGGAACCGGGTGTGTTCGCACCCGGAGCTCCCGGATCGATCCGGGTCCTCGCGGCAGTCTCGTGTAGGTAAGAGACCCTCGGGAAACCCTGGGCTTTCGAATGACCCCGCGCGACCTCGTATCGTCTGGAGCCTGACGATCGTTTCCAAGTAACGCGCTTTCGTGTGGCTTTATCGCGCTCTGAGAATTAGCGTGCCGGAATGGCGTCCGACGAGAGAGCGTCGTATGGAATTTCAATTAAAATTAACGATCCGCGAATACGGGCGAGCCTTCGGCGAGAATTTCGTCCTGTCAAAATAAAAATGACGAAAACTTTATCCGAGTCGTTTCGTCGTCTCGCTAATAAAAGATTAAGAATAAAAAAAAAATTCATAAAGAATTCTAGACACGTAACAACAATGGACTGATCACGAGAGTGAGATATTATCTGGGTGGTACGGGATAGCATCCCCTCATTCCTGAAGTGGCACTGGGGACAAATCGTGACCGGGTAAGACAGGGCCGTGAAACGAGGGTGTCGCGCATAGGGCGCTTCAAGTGAGAACTGGGTCAGTAGGTGAGTCATGCTAAACTGCACGGGAGTGTCCTGACATTGACCTATATATATACACAGAAAACACCCAGAGAGTCCGCCCCACTGGATGCACCTTCCAGCCAATTGCACGAGCTCTGTCTGCAGAATGCACTCTTCTCCCCACCCCAAGAGCCCCAGGGTCGCACCCCCGCCAACGTCCGTAAAGCCGCCGCTCGCCCAGGAGAGCCAGGCATTGCCGCCGAAACTTTTCGAGCGACACCGAGCACCCCGCGATCGATGCGTATACCGCCCTGATACGTTAAAGTCGTAGCTAAATAACACAAAAGAGCGAAGAAGAAGAAAAACACGACTCGAAAGCTCCCAAAGATAACGCGACACTCCAATAACAGCTATCGCCAACAGACAACATTCGTCTCTGTCGCTGCTTGTGATATCGCCTTAACGCAGTTCGTATAGGAAACTGCCATAAGTCCATTTACATTTATTTATACCGTCTGGCCTCTCGAGCCCGAGTTATCCGTAACCTACGGAATTTCCCTATTGGCCGAGCACACGGCGTACGCAACGATAAATATGATTCTCGGCCGGTAAGGAAGATTCCTAGCGTATCTCAAGGGCAACACCAAACGCGTAACGGACCGATCAGTTTGAATTTTCAGTCGGCCATCTTGGATGATTACCGATTCCCAGCGCAGTTTCCCCCGGCGGTCTTGGAGGATTGAAAAACCAAACGAGGAACGATACGACGTCTCGATAAGTACGCGTCGCGACGCGTACCCGGTATGAAACTTTGCGGAGCAGAGTCTACGGCGTCCTTGACGAGGACAACAATAATAAATCGTTGCGTAATACAGTATGCATGCGCAGCGCTCTCCCGCACATGCAACGCAAGCTATAAAACGGGATCTGTTGGTGCATCTACGAGGAATCTAAATGCACGAAAGAATAATTCCATCGATATCGGAAGACACCACGAGAAAGATAAGGTTTGACGAGACTTTCGCATTTGCAAAAATTCAAAGAGAGACGACGCAGTCTAGTTCAAGATGAGTGTTCAAATTAATTCGCGTAGTTCCGTAACGACGGGAAGGTCACGTGGGAGGAGCAGCGGGGGAAGGAGGAGACACGAGATTATACATTATTAATTGCCAGCAGTGCAATCCGCCATTGGGAATGTCCCATAGGCGTGAAGATAAGTAAAAACGATGAAAAACAATGCGTTATTTATGCCGTATAAACGACACGAGTTTCTATGTAAATATTTACGCGTACCCCTTATCGATTATCTGTACGTAATACAGTCCTTATCAGTGGCACGACGTTATCAGGTTTGATCGTTCGTAATTTGCGCTGGTCATGTACCCCGTGCTAAACTGCGTTACGCAACGTTACAATATACACACACGTACACGCGGTATATGCGAAATTCGTCGGAAACAAAAATATCTCGAATTACGAAATCGTTGATTATTCACCGGCGACTATAACGCGCCTCGAATTCCATTCTCGATAACGACTCCTTAAAGTAAACGCGACCGGCCATTAATGTTTAATCGGGAAAACGATACCGCGAACTGCGAAGGTAGGATTTATTAGTCACAGCGGAATTTCGATGGGTTCGTGCCAAGTCTCGAGAGACACGTGCAAGATTGGTTGCACGTAAAGTGAGAAGAGCAAAGGAAAAAAGGAAGAAACCAAAAGAAGAAAAACATTCGAGCCGCTACCGAAAGTTTCGTTAGAATATGACATTGAGCGACGAGAAGTACCGAAGAATGGCGCGCGTCCTAATAATAATAACGGTTCGGCTCGAGATTCGTTTTAAATCGAAGCGCCGTTGCGCAGTTACCACGTCGTCACAGAGTGGCGGCAGTATATCAAGTAAAAGTACGTAATCAATAATATCGATCCTAGAGCGAGGCGTCGTAAGCGCAACGTACGTATAAATGTATCCTCTGTTATACCTGAGGCGATTATGCATCCGCGCTGCTGTTTACCTTTTTATAAGTAAAAATAAAAAAGTGACGAGAGAGCACCGAGGAAACGAGCTTGGATACTCATTGGCAATGGGCGAGTGGGTTCGTGACGTGAACTCCGTGGGAACGTATATGACAATGCGTGCTAGAGATTGCATAACAATGGGACTAGGTGTTGCGTCGCGTCATTAATAAGAGGAAAAGGTGTATCGTGGAGACGAGCTAATGGATAGTGTAGCCTGAGGATATCCGTATGGCTTAAGGACGAGGACGAATGGATTCTTTAAGTGGCGGGAAAATTTGAAATTGTACCAATTTGATTAAAATCAAATTCACCTCCAACGTGTCTTGGTCTTGGGAGATATTAAATAATTCGACCACGCAAATTTTTAATGGGTGCACGTACTTCTCTTGTGTTTAAAAAAAAAAAAGGTTGGCAATGGCGAGATATTATGATTGGCAACGAGGAACGAATTCAGCAATGGAGACTAGCCAAGGACGAGTGTCGAGCGCTAACCTTTTGGTCGAGTTCCCAGGTTTCGCGTTGAAGAGGGACCAGGTGAGGATGGGCTTGCTTGGAGGGAGAGAGAGAAAGGCAAATGAAAAATAATGAAGACAGGCCTGCGAGACTTGATTTCTATTTTAAGAAAACGATAAGGAAGGTCAGGACGTGGAACGCGAGTGATTTTTAAAATAGTATCGAAACTCAAAATTACGTCCGAACGTCATTTTCAGGTAGGATGAGTGTCAGATCAATATTAATGACTGACCGTAAGTGTGCTGTCTGACAGTACTGTTGACATTGAATAACAAAGCCACGTGGGATTTCAGGTTGACTGACAGTTTATACTGGTGGACCTTCGAATCGAGGAGGATTGTTGAAAAATTGCCAGGAGGCTGCACATGCGAATTCCGAGGTTGCCTAGACAGAGCGAGAGCTAATGGAAGATAATAAGGAAGGAGTTTTAAATAAAAGAGAAAGAGAGAGAGGTGTGTGAGAATAAAAGAAAAATATCAAGGCTAAATTTATATCAAATATTAACAATAGATTCAAATGATCGATCGCCGTTCAATTAAACTGGTTTGATCCACAGTTTGCTATGGCGATCAACATTAGAACGAAAAGCATGAACGCGGTATAGCTGGAATGTGGTATAGCGTGTTGTATATCATGACAGAGCACAGCTACTATATATATGTATATTATCCTGAGCTGCCGTGAACGTAGAGGATAGAATAGCGTGCACCACGTCCTTGGACTTATATAACGAGAACGAGGGGCAAAAGGAAGCGTGACAAAGAGGTTAAAAAACAAAGGATCGAGGGTGGAGTCCGGTGCAATGATTAAGGATGAGAAAATATGGTGGGTGGATTAGAGAACGTATGGGGGCAGAATTTTCGTGAAATTTACAATTGCGGATATGATATTATTCTACAAAGTTAACGGTAAGCTCGGATAGCAACATTAGTTCTATTTTAAGGCCTAACCTTCATTCTAATTCATTCGTCCATTACTTTACCCCATTCTCTATTGCATTACGGATTTAGTATTCTTCGTTGAACGCCAATCGGTGAGCACGTAGTTTCTATTATTTTACAAGCGAGTGCTGCTGGTAGAACAGAGGAAGTGGACAGAAGAATGTGGAATATTCTGATCCAAGGTATCCTGACTTGATTGGGTAAACTGCCAAATACTAAGAAAAAAAAAATTTACTGCACTTAATGGCAAGTGGTACAAGATACAGGACGTCTCCTAAACCTGAAAATGTCACGTCACGGTTTTTATGATAGAAAAATGCAAGGATACAAAACGAATATTACAGAGCCATTGTAAGTTTGGACTTTGAACAATGAAGAATGATTCTGACATCAGAACAAATGAATTTAACTATTCGCAGTAATTTTAAAACCGCAAGGAGTGCTTGAAGGTCCTGCTTGATTTGAATTGTTATAGTGAAGCTACAAGTCCAACGACATTACGACCAGATACTGGCGTGTTGATGGGTAATTGAACTTTTATTAAATTATATATAATATATAGTAAGTGCATTAGAGATAGATACATGTAACTTGTTGACTATCGCCTGTCCTTGACGTTACGTTCTGACACTCCTCATTATCTAAGATTCAAAGTAACTGGTTAAAAACATTTGAGAGGAACTCACGTTTCTCTCGCATCAATACACAAGACTTTGTAATGTCTCTTTCATGAGCATCAGAGGTATACAAATGACAGGAGTCCATAAGTATAAAATGCTAGTGACAATTACTTTTTTGTTTTTTCGTTTTTTCCATGCAGTTTCCTAATACTCCTTTCTCCTGGCAATGAATAACAACCGACTCCACCGTTAACTTTTTTTTTTCTAAAAGAAAAGAACAATCTTATTACTCCTCCTTGTTACGTACGATGTAAATAATGGTAATGGCGAGCTAAACATTTAATTGAGAATGAATCTGCTAATTTGCAAATTATTCAAACACTGAATACCACTCGCCCTACGTCCATTGAGGTGAAATAAGGGTGAACATTAGGGGTGATTCACAAGGGATGCATAATTCACGGAAGCTTGAGGTAGGCCAGCAATGGGCGACAGGTGTCGCCACTATACAACATGTGTACAGTACGCAGAGAATGTCTCACGTGCCCTGTCAAGTCAAAAGGGTCGATAAGCAGAGTATAAAATCAATGCAGGAGATAACGTTATAACGATCGAATTTTCGATCGAATCGGGATTTATCGATGTAGAGTTTGAGATTAATTAATAACCCTGTAATGGCTGTAGCACTTGGATATTGTGGAATCCCTTGTTGCAAGGGCCTTTGGTACTCATCATAATTTCTTGAGATTCTCTGTGAAAATCTTCTGGCGGCCGTTTAGTTTGTTTGAAAACACAAGGCGGCATAAGTTATACGTGCGGGACACGTGCAAAAGAGGCGGTAAATTGAGATATACTAACGTGTGCGAAGGAATGAGCAGCAAGGGAGCGGACAAGCAGAGAGCGTACAGTCATGGGCAAAAGTGAGCTGCGTGACATAGATTTCGCCGAGAGTATGAAACTCGGAGAATTGTGTCAAGCAACTCAAGATTTTTTATTGGGATACGTATGAAGATTAGAGGATGCTTTGATTTTCGTGGATTCACTCAGGAAAACGCGTGGAAGATTGCGCGAATGCGGTCACTGAACTAGTTCCGTTTCGACCCTGACACTGCCATTGCCCCCAGCCGCGATTTGTGTCAGAGCTCAATATTGAAAGGGTTTTTATGTTTAATCTATGAACTTACCCCTCTCGCTGGACTCCATTTTGTAAGGTCGCCTGTCAACGCGAATGAACCTCGAAACACGCGGCGAGAATCACAAGAGTTCACGAGAAAATCACTATTAATTTCGGGCCGCTGCTCAAATTCACTACGGTATAAACATGGCCGGTGCCTCTCTTGTCACAATTACCCCAAGGTCGTTGAACTTTTCCAAAATCGCGCGATCGATACCCAATGTTGTTCCGGGGTGTATCCTTTTTTAGGGGCACGTGAAAAATCATGAAAAACTACGGATACGAGGTTGTTTTCTATAAATAGAACTAAAATGCAACGATGTTTTGACTAACCGTGCAGTTCGCGACCTACTATGAGGTGGCAGCACTTGTTGGCACACGGTACCATACAAAATCACTCGGCGAGAGAGGCGCCAAGAGGCACATTGTGGCGGAATCGACAAAGAATCGAATGCGTTGGGAATAGCGAGATTTAAATTGTTACAATAATCGTTTTCATAAAGTATTAGTGGATAATTAATATTAAACTTTGTAATAATAATCTATAAGAAATTGAAATCGTAGACTCTCGATGTTCTTGCGTGTAGAGATCATCAATATTTCAAGACTTTGTTAACAACTGTGCAAGTTTTAATTTGAAATACATTTATTGTTAATTGTAACATAATGTAATAAATGTAATAATTATACAATACTAAACTGTTAAACGTAAGTAGTTTATAATGATCAATAAGTAATTTAATACTTGCATAACGACTACACACAGAAGATTTATCCCTTGGCATTGGTTGTAGCTTTGTTGTAATGCAATGGATTATTAAACAGGTATTTTATTTCGTATTTAAATAATATTATCATATTTTTAAAGAATAAAGGGTTCTATCTCTCTATTTGATTGAATTTGTAGCTAGAAATTTATAAAAGATCACCATTTTAATTGGATTTGAAACATCAATTTTGTGTAGTAGGAGAATAATATGGTCAAAGAACCAACCGTACATACACATTGTTTTCATTCGGCCGTAAAAGTATAATACGACTGTAGACTGTTTGGCTTAGATTCTTTTAAACAGATAGTTCTTTTATTAATTTATTGTACCTTTTTTCGTGTAACCAGTATTTATTGTTTCAACTTTATTTATTTACGCGTAAAGGTTTCGCCGCAATACGCAGGTAGAGTGAATGTTTCTTTAGAGGTTACGTTTTTAATTTTATAAACATCGCCTGCCGATGAAATGTTAATGATTTTCATTAATTATAATTTAATAGGAAAATCTTTTTATTAAATACTGAAAATTCATTTTATTACACGTCAATATTTATTCTCTGTAACTCAAATTGAATAGCTGCACTTTTTAGGTTTCTGCCATCCATATTATAACCGACTGCATCCCTGATATACTTACATTTATATTTTTTTAATGGATATTTATGAATGATATATAAGTCAATTTTTATGTCAAAATATATCAGTACATTTTAACATGATATATGCTACGTTAACGTGTTTGTAAAACTGTACTTGTTTTATTTTTTCAGATCGATATGGATGAACCGAGGATCTTATTATGTTAAATTATAATTATATCGAGCAAGGATTTCTGTAAAAATGTACTGCTTGTTGCGACCGTGTTTTCAATTGAGCTTTAGGCTGGCAACAAGAATCAAGCTGAAGCATGTCTGTGCAAGTGTGGCACTTATTATGGTTTTAGATTTTTTTGGAGCCTTTACGCACTTGTTTGAAATTACTTATGACGAGCATTTCATATACCCATATGACGGGGATGTGCATAACTTTGTGGAACAAATGCGACATAACGAGAAACCAGATGTCAGTCCCATAAACGAATACAACTATAACTATACATTTGACGTAAGAAACAAGTGTTCAGGAAATGAGTATCAGTCACTGAAGATTGTCTTTATAGTCAAATCTGCTATCGATCACTTTGATAGAAGACTAGCTATACGGAATTCCTGGGGCTTTGAGAAACGGTTCTTTGATGTGCCAACAAGGACAGTTTTTTTACTGGGTGTCCGGCCTGACGATGAAGAACTTCAACCAAAAGTGCAAATAGAAGCTGCTAAATATAAAGACATCGTACAAGCGGATTTCGTGGACTCTTATTATAATAATACCATTAAAACAATGATGGGATTCAAGTGGGTAGTGAATTACTGCAGCACTTCCAAGTTCTATATGTTCGCAGACGACGACGTTTACGTTTCAGTTAAGAACGTTTTGAGATTTATACGTAATCCTACATACTATCCAGACTACTTCAGAGATACTAGAAAACTAGGTGGACACAAAAGGGAAATAAAAGAATCCGACATGTTAAATATATCAGTGCCTCTTTACTTAGCCGGCAACAGCCAAAATAATACAGTAACAACTTATCGTAGCCAAAGAGCAACTGCGAAAGAGAAGATATTGATGAGACGTAAGCCTGGTTGGACACATCATAATAAAACCAAGTTTCCTGACGAACAAGAAATAAAAGCTACAATGGATTCTGCCTCAACGAATGTCTCAGAAAGTCAAACTACACATTGGGCCTCTCCGAAACCAACATTAGAAGTATTCGAAAAGCCAAATTCCACTATATTAAGTCGTAATAAACGGGCAACTGCCAAGGAAAAAATAGCAATGAGACGCAAACCTGGCTGGACAAATCATGAGAAAACCAAATTCCCATCTCCAACGTTACAAGAAAGTGAAAAAGCATCTGGGGTCCCTGTTTACACATCGAATTCAATGACGTCTCTGTCAAAGAGAACAAAACGTCAAGTTTTCGATTTTGAACTTCCTGAAGATGTCAGATTGTTCGCCGGCTTCGTTTTTGTGTCATCCCCGCACAGACACAGAAGCTCCAAATGGTATGTTTCGCTAAAGGAATATCCATACCACTTGTGGCCACCGTATGTAACTGCTGGTGCTTATGTTTTATCGAAAGAAGCGCTTTTAGATATGTATTATACTAGTCTTTACACGAAACATTTTAGATTCGATGATATTTTTTTGGGCTTGGTCGCTAAGAAGGCTGAAATTGAACCGTTTCATTGTGAAGAATTTCATTTTTATAAGAAGGATTATACGAAATATAATTATAAATATGTAATTTCATCGCATGGATACGGAGATCCACAAGAATTATTAGATATATGGAACGAACAAAAGGCATTAGGGAATGCTTAGTTAAGATTTAATATAATATTGCCCAATGTCCTTATTCGCTTGAGAACAGTATTAAGAACTTGACCATATACGATTATTTTAAATGTTATTGTACTGAATGCGATTGCCTCGTTAATGATAATTATTCTAAATAGATTTCTAACATATCTATTTTGCATAGCCTGTGTAGGAAAATGAAGCCATATAGATATTCAAGTTTTCATGGTATTTCATTATATTCGTAGAGTTGCGTTGAAATCCTTTTAAGATCTTTTCAAATATTTAGTATTTAGTAGGAGTACATCAAAATGTCAGATCAAATGTATCTGCGGAGCCATTTAAGATTGAGCACTCTAGTACGCAATATTATTAACTTAACAAAAATTAAATAATTGCAGCATAAACCTAAGAGAATCTCATATAACATGTAATGATTATTATTAGAGCATATTAGTTCTTTGAACTTTTATTACAAAAGGCATCTACACTTCTTTGCTTACCAACACAATATAACATTATGCGACATAAATACATGTACGCCTTCGTAGACATTGTGATGATGAAAGTATGCGAAAATACTGTATAAAAGTTCATCAATGTATAAATATATTCTACACTGTTAATGATACTTTATAAACCTATATATTTACAATTTTGTACTTGTTAAACCATAGTCAGTGGCAATGTGCCTACTATGGAAAAGATCAATATTTTAATAAATATATTTTCAAAACTAAGGACTTGCCCTCATTGTCGAAACTGTTGCTTGTCCATGTTGGTCTTTACTAAAGTTTGATCTAAGCTCGTAGCCTCCCTTTTAATCATGTTGAGAAGTAGCTGTGAACTTTCCAAGATCTGTAACAAATGATAATGACATCATTATAAACATTCATATTAATGATATAATAGTGTCATATACATTCCATTCTTAAGGATTTAAATAGTTTTAGTAATAAGAAAAATATATTAGTAACAGAATGTAATATATGTATGTAATAAAGCAATGCAAGTTATACATCATTAACAAAATATCTATTTTATTCTATATCACAGTGTAATTAATTATACCAAGTTGGAGCATGTGCCAGAGTTACTGTCAATGCTGTCTATTGGGATCTCACAACGTTTAATCAAAGCTATCATTAGTTAAAATTTTTCTATATGAAGTATAACAAATAATCAAAGTTTACCTTCATATATGCAGTTTCTGTATCTGCAATTGTTCTGTCATACTCATTCCGTACAGCTATCCTCTTTGCTAGACTGTCATTAAGACGAGTCAATTTGCAAGACATTTTTTCAATCTCTCGCTGTAGATTATTCTTTTCCTCTTCTTGCGAATCAATCTGTGCTTGTAA
The DNA here is from genome assembly GCA_963971525.1 of Cephus spinipes. Classification (NCBI taxonomy): domain Eukaryota; kingdom Metazoa; phylum Arthropoda; class Insecta; order Hymenoptera; family Cephidae; genus Cephus; species Cephus spinipes. Next base: position 30,951,262 of record OZ020573.1, read on the forward strand.
TTCAGTTCGCCTGAGTTTCATCTCCTCCAAACCTAAGAAAGAAAAACCAACAGTAGAGTAAACTTAATTAATTACATATTCAAAAATATCACCTAAGAAAATTGCATATTCCTGAATAAAAAATTTGGTAAAACTGCAGAATACGACTCCTTCTTAAAGAGCTTCATGTAAAAAAAAATCTAAATAATTCATAGCTAGTTTCAAGAATGAGTCGTATTCTGCAGTTTAGTCAAAAATTTAATGATTTATAAACATTTGAGTGTTCAGTTGAGTATTTAAGAGGCTATGTTTTTAAGTAACTCACATTTGACAAGTTCCTGATTATATGTTTGCAATGCAGCTCCGTGTTGAGACATCACAAAATCCGCGCGAGGGAACCGTTGCTTTATATTTCGAGCATATCAGAAAAAGGAATTTATTTAATGAATCAAAAGTGTTTGACAATTTTTAGTTTCAAAAATTTGATATGATTGAAAGCAGGGGCAACGCGAAACGATACGCGGGAAAACGTAAACCAACGTAAACCGTCCCGATGTAAGAATTATTCATCCATATGGACAAATGTCTATGTAAACGAGGAATATAATAAATTCATAAATATTGAAAAACATTACTTTTTTGCTCTAGCTCAAGACACTGTTTAATTGTATTTAACAAACTCTAAGTATTCTCGATTTTTTGACTACACATTTATCGACGCCTATGAATAACTTTTGGGCCCCGATGCCCAAAGGAGTTTGTTACGGAGTGGGGTTGACGTTGAAGCAATGTGATTGGCTCTCCCAATGACGTAGACAAATATGGACACAGAACGATGTCGCGACTTGTTGGCCGAGCTGTGCGTGTTTAGGTTTTAAACCTCTGTGTAAACAATTAACTTGTGACCTCTCTGAACTTAAGAACTGTGCATTGTTTATTTTATATATGCGATATGTGAGAGCATACTAATAAAATGCATAATAGCATTATGTGGTGGGTTTTTGGAATTTCCGTTTTTGGAGCATATTCGATGTTCAAGACATTGTTTACACGGACATCGTGACATAATAACTTATAACTCATATTTGTTTGAAATTGTGAGACTATTTCTTTATGGAAAATGAGCCTTGGGTTAAAAAAAATTACAATAAATTCAGGTGCTCCAGAAGAGAACGACAGTTTGAAGGATCGACGAAGTTCTCTGCAAGTAAATTTAAGCTATGTTTCAAGTCTTACTAATTGTTCTGTCGAAGATCATGATGTTGATTCATTGGATAAGACTAATGTGACCAATGATAAAACAGTCATTTCCTCAAAAGAATTTCCTGATCAAAGTTTATTTGAGAATGTTACAAGGCGTAAGCGTTCTCAAAGAAAGACAAAGAGTATCACATCGGTGCAACAGAATTGTAATATTGTCAATACCGACAAAGATAGCAGCAATGAAACAAATAAGACTAATGCTACAAATAATGATATTTTACAGAATATGAGAAATGAAAATGAAAAGGAGCTGCATGAAATGAATGTCGTAATGACAAATCTTAACAACGATAATGAAATGCAAAATGAAAGAATCATGAATACGTTATACAAAAAGTCTACACAAAATACAAAAATACAGAAAAGTAATGTCAATATGCTGAATATTGAAAATAAGGATCAATCTTTAAATGAAAGTTGTAGAGACTTAAAAGATGCAATTTTAAGTAAAACTATGCAACTTTTTGATAAACAAAATGAATACTCCATAAGGACCAGTCAAGTTATGGTTCAGAAAGAGTTGATGGAGGCATTTGTACCTATAGAGCGTTTAAGATCACCCCGAATACGATTAATCGTAGAAAAGGACGATCAAGTTTCAATGTCAGATGGTAGCTCAGATTCTCCAGTACAGATGACTTCTATGAGATTTTCCGACGAATGCATTACACAGGCTAAGCAAAAATCTGTTGATAAGCCTCCAGAGACTGAAGACCGCCTTGAAGATAATGAAAGCATTATCAGTACACCAAAGAAATCCATTGGAAAGAAAAATATGTCTACTATCAAATGTCGTATTACATCTGTTGTACGAACGAAACGCCTTTTTGAAGAACAAAATAAGTCAAATGAACATCGGGCACGAAATATATCAAATGTGTCTGGATCTATTGACCAAAATCAACATAAAACTATGGAATTCGATTCTGATGAAACCACAATGTCAGATGATGGTGGATTGGAGTCACCGAGAAAACGACTAATGACGGAAGGTATTGCTCTACAGAAATGTCTTTCGAATAAGAACATAATAAATAGCCCAGCATTGGATAAGGAAATTTCACAATATCAAAGTCCCATACTAACAGAAAGCAATAGAAGACTCAGCTCATCGAAAGTGTCCTTAAGTCTTCGATCTAAGGAATTAAACCCTTGTTCAAGTTCTACACTAAGGCATGATAAAACTCCATTGAACTTATCAATTGCAACTTCATTAAATGACAATAGAAATAACGATATATTACGTGCTGCGCCAAGTGTATGTTCTTCTTACGTAGAAGAATATATAGAAAGAATGAATGAAGAACAAGAAGAGACTAATGATGAAGTAACTTCTGAGAAAAATACAGGGGAAGATATTAGTGAACTTGGTACTACTGTTAACGGGTCTATACCTATGGAAATTACAGAAGTACAAGGGCTCAGACTCTTTGCTAAGGGATCAGCATCTTCTAAAAACTCAAATCTAGATGAACCTGTTATACATTGCAAAACTAATAATGAGATGAGAGATTCAAAATTAATCATTCACGACGACAGCAACGAGGCAGATACTTACGAAACATCTCTAAACGTGAACACTTCACTAGATAGAACAGTAGATAGTGGAATTAGTTGTAATAAACAATTTGGATCATTAAAAACCATAAAACAATTTTCAAAATCAGCAATGGAATTGAATAACATTATAGAACCGACAACAGAAAAATGTTTTAAAGTTGTTACTGAACCAAAAATCGGCAAGGTACCTACAAATCCTTTGTTTAAGGAGCCTGCAACTTATTTAAAGTCTGTGTTAAATGAAGAAGAGGATAGTAACACTACTGTTCGTACTTCACTCAATGTTAATACTTCTATAGATGGTAGATTTAGCTTAGCTCAACCAGAAAATCTTTATTTAGTAGAAGAAAGTCCAGATCTAGAAACTGAAGACAGAAGTGAAAAATCAAATGAAAATATGCCTATGGATGAAGAGGAATTGGCTTCAGATAAGAGAGAAAGCACATCCACAGTGCGTACATCCTTACAAATGAATACTTCTTTGGATAATCTTCAAAGATGTTCACTCGTACGAAATAAAAATAATAAAAGAGTTCAACAGCTGTCTACAATTGATGACGAGACAACAGAACCAGTAGATCAATCATCATCTGATAAATCCGCACAAATAAATTTAGAAAAGAAATCAGACGACGACTGCCGTTACTTCAATTCTCTGGAAGACATGTCTTTGATTGAAAGATTAAGAAATATTTCTAGAACAAAACGAATTAGTTCTACATCAAGCAGTCGTCCGTCAACGAGAAATGAAGAGGCGCAAATATCTGTTCCTGGAACAAATAAGAACCAGAACATAGGAAGTAATAGAGAGAGTTTAAAAGATGGCGTTCACTTTATAGAAGGTACACCTTTCCCAGTGAGTCGCTCGGTTTTACTAAAATCACAAATAAAGTATAATAGCACTGCCAAACAGTTGGACACTCAGAAGTTTCCTTCTGCAAAAGACGATGAGAATCTTGATATGGATGGGGATTCTTCTAGTTCTGTGGGGTCGTATCATTGTTTAGAAGATAGATTAAGGAGCAAAAGGTAAATCTTCCAATGGAATATTTTAACAGTAAACTTAAGACTTGTCTTTACAGATTTAAAATGAAATTTAACTTTATGTTTAGGTTCACAAAGTCACAGGGACCATATCAAAAGAAACATCCTACCAGTTGGGTACGAACTCGTTCATCTGTTCTTCTTGATACAATCGTATTAGATAACTCCTCATCCAGTGAAGATTCGTCTGATGATGAGAAAAATAAACAGACAGTCGCAGAACATTTTCCTGGTGCAAATGAGAATACGGAAAATAACAAGCAGGAACAACCTAATGATAAGGCGGAAAAATCAAAGAAAAAGAAGTTGCTACCGCTTCGAGAGACTTCTCAATTGATTTCATTAAGTCCAGTAGTCATGGAAAATCATTCACCTAAGAAGCCACGAGTTAAAAGGAAATATAATAAGAAAAAAAATAAGGGTAAAGTAAAGATTAAAACAGTACATAAACCTGCATCGCAAAAGGAAATAGATGATGATGATACAGCATCAGATGAGAATTTGCAGACAGTTTATATTCAGACCAAAAAACCTAAGAAACGACGAAAGGTGATTAGTAAGAAGATTGTCGTGAAAAAAATCACAAATTTAGATATAATCGAACAATTAGAAGCTAATTCCCAGAAGTCACTGAATCATGACAATTTGTCTGGCAGAGCTAGATCATCTGTGAATGATTTTCAACCTGTAAAAAACACTCTCTGTAACTGGCGCAAACGTAAGACAGAAAAAATAGTTATTGTCACAACCGGACTGTCAAATGAGTAAGTCACTATGTTTGTCTATATATAAATGTAACTTGCAGTACCACATACTACGTGTTATTTTACATTTTCTAGAGACAAAGCTCTAGTCAAATCGGTCGTACGTTCTCTTGGCTCAGCACAAATTGAAGCAAACGTAACTCAATACACTACACATGTGATAAGTACTGGAGTACGAACAATAAATCTACTCCGTGGGATCATAAGAGGCTGCTGGCTTGTCACGTTAGAATGGATACTAAAATCCTTGGAAAGCAATGACTGGCTGGACCCAGCAGGATTCGAGATGAATCATTTTGCAGATGCAGTACAGGTATGCCGAGAACATATTTTCCTGTATTGTAAGGAGTCTGTGGTTTTTATTGACCATTATATTTTTATCTAGAAAAACCGCAGGGAGCGTCAGCTTTTTGGACACGGTTACATTCCAGAACTATTTGCACCCTGTGGATATGTATATATTGAAAGTGGTACCACTCCACCGCAATCGGTGTTAAAAGAATTAGTTAAAACCGGTGGTGGCTGGGTCACTGAAATACCAGAAAATGCTAAAGTATCTATTGGTCGGAATGGTCTAAAAGAAATTTGGATCCTCGACTCCATTACCAGTGGAACTCTACAGCCTTTAGATCATTACAAAAGGAAATGAATTAATTTTATATACAAATTACAGTACAATGCTTTATATATGATCATTCTTACTCATGATTTTTAAATTGCACAAGTATCATGACATATACAAACGTATTGTAACAAAATTCTCTAAGAAATTCTATTTATAAATACATAAATTATACAATTCGAAATATATTCGATAATAAAACCATAATTTATACAATTAGTCATTTTTTATCTTATCGCAATTATATACAACATCAAAATCTATACCTGTCTAAGAGACTTAACCAAAATATACATCCGCGTTTAAGACTTTCTGACTCATACTACTGCTTTGGTGAAAAGTGAAAATGCGACGCTTTTTCCGTTTAAGTACATAGTTACCCATTCTAAAATACATTGACAGCAAATATGTGGATATCTCGTCCCTGTTTATCAGCACGTGTCTAACAGAGAAACAACTATTGCTGACTGAGTTAGAACGATTGGAGTATAGCTTTGGAGTATGGTATTCAACGGACGACCGAGATTGTGAGGTTAATTTAGGTTACGTCAGACAAAGCAGTCACTCGTGGCGATAACAGATGTACAAGATGTGTCAAGTTGATTTAAGTTTTATAACATGCCATTTTGCACCTTCACAATAAGATTGTGATTCTATAAATTGCAATTATGGACAATTATTACGCCAAGTAAGTTTTACCCTGTATAGAATCTCATTGTTATACTTTCTTGATCACGGAAAAAAATTTTGTTTTCTCTAGACTTTCAAATTTTTTGAGATGGATACGTTCAATTTTTTGCGATTTCAGGTCATGTCAAACTTCTAAATTTGCTTTTGTTGTGTCATTTATCATCTTGTTGTTATGAGTTCTCAATTGATTAATTTTTATCGGATCATTGGCTTGAAGTCTGAGCATCTGCTTGGATATGTGTCTATGCTAAATGTAATAATTTCTCCTATTCCAGATCTAATTTTTAACAATCTGTTATCTTTAATCACATGTTGTGTACGTCATATACTGAATCTGAATGTCTTCAGAATTAAACAAATATAACGATATTATTTATCGATGAGCTGATTGTATTTTTATAAATCTCTTTGACTTGCAAAATCTATATCTGATAGAAAGTTAACAGCCTTGTGTTGTTATATGTTAGAACTTTCTGCATCGAGACTTCTCTATTTATGACTTAGAAATTAATAATGGAAATCGTGTTCCGTTCTATGTAACTGAATATTTATTATTTGATTTGCAGTTTGAGCGTGCATGATTCTCCATCACCGGAGACTTGCATTCCAGTACCTAGACATAATACAACAATAATTACAGATGTATATGCTGGTATTCCAGAGAATTTGCTATTAAATTTTATTGGATTTGTGGTAAGAATCAACAATATATTGCTTTCTAATATCATATGTTTAGAAATTGTTTCTGTACAATAAGACTCCATGTGCTTGCACACTGTACACACTTTTTAAATAATATTAAATCAAGTTATACAATTAAATAATGTATAATGATCTATTGCTTGACAGTTTCTCGTTATATTGTTTGGCCTACTGCGTAAGAAGGCATGGAACTATGGCCGATTGGCATTACTACACAAAACAGATAACAGATGGATGGAATTATTCTTCGGTGATAATGATAGCAGGGATGCTGATATAACATGTATAGAAGCATCCGTCAATACTCAATTATCTCAAGTTGATAGAGGATTTCTGTCATGGATAGTTACTGCATTCAGAGTAACGTTAGTATAGAAATTGTCTCCAATGCAGTATCTAATAACACAAAATCTTAATAATAACTCGTTTCAGGGATGAGGAATTGTTGAGACGTGCTGGACCTGATGGCTTACTATATATTTCTTTTGAACGTCACCTAATCATATTAACAGGAATGATGGTGATCGTATCCCTTTGCATAGCATTACCAATAAATTTTCATTGTAATATGCAAGGTGACAATGCTACGTTCAGTCACACAACAATATCGAATCTTGATCCAACATCTTCATGGATTTGGGTCCACACAATCTTGATCTTATCTTATTTGCCAATCGGAGGATTCGTTATGAGGCGTTTCATGAAACAAGTGGGTGTATAATTTATCAAAAGTATTCATTGTGTTTGATAGTGACACTAGAATATAATCCTCCATTAAATACTCATAAAACGTCTACAGGTAAGAGATGCGAGGCCAGCAGGTGAATTAGCAGCTCGCACTCTACTAATAACAGAAATACCAAAACACCAATGTAACGTAGACAGTCTTGCTCAGTATTTCAGGTATATGAATAAACTAAATTCTCAATCATTCATTATAGGACACTCATTGTGTAAATTAATATTATTCAGAGTGACAATTGAAAAAATATAAACGATTTTAAAAGTCTAAATCAAAAAGCTTGGCAACTATTCATATCCATCATGTAGTTGCTAGATCATTTTTCTATTAATGATAAATTTATTTTTCTAATAATTCAAATCGGTTTCAGGGAAGCATTTCCCACATTAACCGTAGAGAGCATAACCCTGGCACATGATATCAGAAGATTGTCAGCTCTTGACGAGATGAGAGATTGTGCGGAACAGGCACGTCTGTATTGTGAAAATTATGCCAGACGCAAGGAACCACTACGTCTCTACCCATATCCCTGTGGCCAAGTAATTGGTTGTTGCTGTAAAACAGTTAGTTCCACTTTGAAAATTAAACAACACCGTTTCCATCCATAACTGAAATATTTACAAGTATTAATACCGATTACCATACACAGGTAGATGCTATAGAATTTTATACCAACGAAGAAATACGTTTGACTGCGCTTGTAGAAGAGGAGAGAAAGGTCGCCCTGAGCAAACCACTTGGAATAGCCTTTGTTACGTTAGGTAATTTGTAAGGAATTAATTAGTAACTGAAAAAAATATTTAAATTAACTTTCGTTAGGTACACCCGGTGCTGCGAGAACAATGCGCCGACAATTACGTTCTGCCCCATCGGTAAAGTGGACAGTGGATTACGCGCCAGCACCTTCTGACATCTTCTGGGAGAATCTTAGCATAGCAAGACCATGCTGGTACCTCAACGCTACCTTGATTAATCTAGCATTGGGAATTACTCTATTCTTTCTCACAACACCTGCTGTAAGTTAAATATTATTTAATGCATTGTCCCTTCATTAATAAATTATATTATTTCCAGGTGATAGTAACAGCAGTTAACAAACTACCAATTACTGGAGAGATAAAAAATCTCAGTCCGATAGTATCATCCTTCCTGCCTACCGTTATGCTAGTAAGTGTAGCTGCCTTAATGCCTGCATTAGTTGGCCGGAGTGAAGCTCTGGTTAGACACTGGACGAGAAGTGGAATGAATCGAGCTGTCATGAGAAAAACTTTACTTCTTCTGTTACTCATGGTTCTGATACTCCCTAGTCTTGGGCTGACCAGTGCCCAAGCTTTTTTAGATTGGACAGTGAATGCTGGAAACAATACAGGAAGATGGGAATGTGTCTTCTTACCTGATCAGGCATGTAACTCATAATTACTCTACTAGATTATAACGTATTCTACATATAAAGCATTTCTATAACGCATTTGCAGGGTGCACTTTTTGTTAACTACGTGATCACAGCAGCATTATTAGGAAGTGGTTTGGAGCTGGTAAGATTTCCTGAACTGGCTCTGTATACTTTTCGACTGTGTATAGCAAGAAGTCGTGCAGAACGTATCCACGTTAGAAGAGCAGTTTTATGGGAATTTCCACTAGGTGCTCATTACGCATGGCTGCTATTAGTATTTACAATGACTACTGTTTATAGTGTGGCGTGTCCTTTGATAACGCCATTTGGATTGCTTTATCTTTTAGTAAAACACCTGGTAAGTCTAATTACACCTTACTTCGTAAAACAGGAATCTATAGTTGGTCCACAAGCGAAACATTCTCATTGCCAATGGTTGTTTGACAAATTTAACGTGTGGCGAATCAATAGAAAACTATCTGTTGCCTTTAGCAAGAGTACTGACAATTAGGCGCATGCTGCTACGCGAGTTCGTATCATGAACCATGTGTTTCCAGTTGTCACTAAGCTGTTTTATTCGTGGACCAACTATAGGTATCAGTGTCCAAAATTATGATTCATATAAATTACCTTCCAATTTAGGTGGACAGGCACAATTTGTGCTTTGCATATGGTCCAAGTGTAGGTGGAGGTCAGTTAGCAGGAGCAGCTGCAGGTGCAGCGGGCGCTGCACCTGTATTGGCACAAGCTGCTCTTTTAGCATTAGGACTAGTTAGAAGAGGTTTGTCACCCTTAGCTGCAGTACAGCTCAGTGGTTTAGCTGCTAGTATTCTGGGCCTTGTTACCGGGGCCACTTTGCCTGCTTCCAAGCCGAAGGTAAGTCTCAGGAACAGGGTGTCTCCGGGTCCTACAATTGATCATTTTCAGGTTCAAGCACCACCACGAGATCTGGCAACTGGTCAAAGCTTCATAGCACCTGTGTTACGCAAAAAGTTTACATACGGTTCTCCCGTAGAGACTATATCTATCGGAGGGTCCAACTCTGAACTCAGTTCACCAGTCGCGAGGAGCTCGAATCTCGATGTGGAGGAAAGTCCAAAGCTTTATCAGAATTATGGTAGACAGCCCAGAGTATAGACGGGCTGCTATCGTCTATGGCAAAAGGATATTTCAGTATAACTGAATCCACGGCATTACGTGGACTTAGTGCAATAATAAACGAAAAGGAGAATGCTTTCGTCGGCACTTTCGAAATTATAATGGAACTTAACAATGCGTACTTCCGTTCAAAGCGACAAATGCATAAACAGTATAAGATAACATTAATCAAAGAGCATCTTCGGCGAGAACAATTTCGTAATCTTTTATTGTCGTTATTAATTTTTATTTCTAATCGTTACCCGCTCGTGATAATTATTAATACTTCAAGTGCTATTATTTTCTACAATTACTAACAAATCTGTACATTCATCTTGTAACGCTGTGCAATATTTTATATCAATTTGAAAATTGATTCAATTGAATGGGTGAAAAAATTCACTTGCTAATTTCAGTGCTACGGATATTTTATATGATCTGATATTAGATTTTAAAGCACTATTTCCTGGGGAACGAAATTTTTTGTCATACTTTCATTCCAGTTTTTTTTTTTGGTTTGGTAAGGTGATGTTTTTGCTTCCGTAAGTGATTTTACACGTGCCTCCCGCAGATTATATAAAATATTTTCAGGATAATTATAAATAAGTATGAAGGAGTTTGTACGGTCTTAAAGAGACGCTGATCGGGTATTCGTTAACATTAAATGTATTAAGGATAATCGATTTTTCGATTAAAACAAGTCGTACAATATGTTTTTCCTTTTCTTTTTTTTGTTACTTTTATCTTTAGCATCAGGAAATCATAATACTGTAATCCTATTGGTACACTCGCGTCAAATTATCCCATTGATTACCCTCATCGGTTTTGGAGAGTAACGCACAATCTTAATTATGACTGTAAATTAATATAAAAAAAAAACTGCGAGCTTCTAGTTTGACTTGATTAATTCGGCCTAAGTTTCTACTTTACTCTCAATTCAATAAAACCAAATGTGTGGCTTAGTAATTGGTTCTATACTTTTTTTTACATATACCTATCTCGTGGCTACGCATACGAAAAATTCGTGTTGTTTTGTATTCCAGAAACGATGCAAGCCAAATTTTTGGCAGCCGGATAAGCAAAGAAAATAATTATGTACTAATGATCTAAAAATCTGTTTTCTTTGAAAGAATTTTAATTTCTTAATCATTCTTATTTCGTATGTATTGATGATAAGCAGAAATCATGTGCCGTACGATCAATACCTACCTGATAATCGATGAAAACATTGTAAATTTGTTACAGCGAATAAACTATAGTAATATTTATAAAAAACATAATGATTTTTTCTCTTAAGTACGAACGGACGTCCTAGACACAATGATGAACAATTTTTTCAAAGATTATCTTTTTTTTTTTTTTCTTGTAGTAAGACAACTGGTACCTACTGTATATATGTATATATTTTTACTTCTTAAACGTAAAAAACTCAGTTGACAATTTCCGCTCGGTAACAATAAATTTCGATAATCACAAATGGTTAAAATTGCAATGATGATTATGTGTGATACTAAAAGAAACAGTTTAATCACCCAATGCGTTGACGAATGACAAACAGGGAGAACAGTATAATCTTTTGGCAGTCTTTAAAAAAACTGTATTTTGGTCTAGGCGCCATCCTTGCTCTTGATTATAAAATAAAATGATCTTACCGTGTATTCCTTTCAAAGATAACATATTAAAATTCGTCAACACCAGCAACTATCGGTCAAGAGAATTGCAGAGTGAATTCTCTAAAGACTCCTTATAAAAAGATATCCCGATAGTAACTGTGTATCATCAATAGAAAATTAAAAGTTTCATATAAGGCAGTGTCAAAATGCTTATTCTAACATCATAATAGTCCAAATGTCTGAGACGCTTTAACAGGAAAAATAAAACTAAAACTTGGGCCCCACTAACGTATATCCTGCTAGATTACTTTGTGGCAGCGAGTAGTTACAAAGCAACGAGCCACTCTCTTAAATAGAAACTGTCACCCCCCCGCAACAATCTCAATAATATATGTATATAACCACCCAGTTAACCCCAATAAAATCCAAATGATCACCAGGATGTAGAAGACAACCTCACTATCCAGGAGACTAGACAGATTGGTTCCTCATTATGTTTGTTTTCTATATATCATTAAATTACCAGCCCGTACACTTTCATTCACTTTGCTACACCACAAGTACATAAATCTCATTCACATCCAATGGCTCAGCCATGGACACTCATCAGTCTTGCTCCTCGGTTTCGTCGACAGTCTCGCCGTTGTTATTTATCCTCAAGTGGTCTGGTTAACCTCAACCAAACTTCCGCCGATAATAGCTTCCAGTTGACTAGACGTCAGAGCATTCAGTGTCCTAATTCTTTCCTCCTCGCGTTGCGTTCTCAATGATATACGATTCGACACTCTTTTCCTTGATACTCCTGGCCCAACTTCCGGTTCGCCCTTAGACGTACTTCCGCTTTCCTCCTCATCATCCTCCTTCTGCGACTCTTCACCCTCTTCGCTGCTCAACTGAACCTGCGACGTATATTTCCGCTTAGGTGGACCCTTGTCAGGCCTAAGAACGGAAGGCAACTCAACAAAACGTCTAATTTACTTCTAGAACAAACAAATAAACAAATGAACAAAGGGATGCCCAACTTAAATAACGGGAGCTACAGTGGATTCACAGGACTACGTGGATCGTGTTTCGTCTTCTTGCTTCTGCCGATGTAATAGACACATTTGGTACGAGAACAAAAGTAAGAAATATTCCTTACTGCTATTTACTACGCTATAAGGAACATGGAGGCTGATGCAAAAGTTCCCAGGTCTCTTTAGCAATAATACCAATTGTGGGGGTAAAGAAGTGAAAGATAATTAAAGACGTTACACCAAAGTATTCAGGATAAAGGGATTCTCTTGTTATCCGCGAGGAAACAGTCATTGAAACCAACAAGGAAATAGGGACAATGGGTCAAATGAAAAATAATTTTAAAAAAAAGTCATTTTTGTATCCAGTACGTCTTTCTTTTTTTCTTCTTATATCTCTTGCTTTAGAGACACCAGGTACGAGACCGATACATTGATTAGTAAATCATAATAATTCTTCCGCATTCGAATTAAGCAGCGATTAATTTTTACAGTAAAATTCCTCGATGCCAGACATCGCGTATTTCAAAACAAAGTAATAAAAGAACGTTACATCTTCTAAAAAATAAAAGGTACAACGCAGTAGGTGTGCGTAAACTTGAGAATTTTAATTTTACCTTAAAAGCCCTCGTTCGTACAATTATAGAAACATAATCGCGTGGCTACGTATTTCAAAATTGTCTCATTCTATGTAATTTACGTTTTTACGAAAATTTATAACGTTCTCTGATTAGAAAGCAATCGATTAATGAATTAACGTAAAGAAAAAAACAAATGACATTACGGCCCAAGTTTGCCCAAATTACCATGGGCATAAATTTACGACGTTTTGTAGTTGTCATAGAACCATTGCCTATTCCGTCATGCTTAGCCACCACCCACGAGTCGGGGAAAGATAATATATAAAAAATAAAGAGCAATTAGAGAACCGAACCGCTTTGTACTAGTACAAAGTTCCACGTGATTGAAAGATGGAAAGAAAGAAAAAGATATCTAACTCATAGAAAGCTAATGCTATATGAGAGCATAGTAAAGTTTCAGCCATATCCGCTTTTGTATGTTTATACGTACAAGTAGACTTCCGCAATTTCCGTCATATTGGTATCAGACTTCCCTGACGCCCCTTCTGCGGTTATGAAGACTTACACCGGTGATAGGAGAATCTTCGGCTTACCTCTACAATTGAGACTCTGGGAGAAGGTTCTCTGTGGACCGGGCTGTTTGTTAGAATTGGGCTACTGGAACCTCTTGAAGAACATTCCTTTTCGGTTTCCGTGTCGTTACCCGAATCCTCCTTCTCGTCTTCCAGTGGAGACTTTGCAGAAGCCGTACCTTCGTGTAGCTTACAGGTAAAACCTCCCTTGTCTCCATACTCCATGAGATTGCCATCGAGATGAGCTAAGTGTGAAAGAGATAATGCAATGCACAGGGTTAGTTTTACGTTTTGGGTTAGGAAGTATGAAATTAATTAATGTAATAACTGAAATTATTGATTGCTTACCTTGACAGAAAGCAGTGCTACAAAAAGAACAATGCGCAGATGTCCTGCGACCACATTCTGCGCAGTGATGCCAAGGACAGCTAAACCTGCTGTCGAAGTCTTCAATGTTTACGCAGACCTTGTGGTATCTCTTGTTGCAAGTCTTCTGATCACATTTTAATATATCCTCGGTATTTGTAAACGAACCACCACAGAACCAGCACAAGATTTTTCGCCATCTGATAATACATATAGGATTTATCAAAGTTAATTATTACTGAACTCATTGCTAGGGTCGCATAAAGCACTTACCTCCTCTGACGTTTAACTTTTTCAGCATTCTCTATTTTTTTCTGTTGTATCGTAGTCAGCTGCTGCTTCTGTACCTTGAGTCCTATAAAACCACTGCAATTTGGTGCACCGCAAAGACATGGTTTTCTTGTTTCACCATCGCAGGCTAAGTTGTAATTAAACGTAAGCTCTTCTCCAGGATCTATATCTCGTAGAGCGAATAAACCAATCCTCGTGTCTCCATTCACCGTCCACTTTTGTGTCTCGCAATTTGGCTGACACGAATGATCTGTAATCGATATTACAGTGAAATTAGAATCACAAACAAGAATGAAAGGGTTTCCAAGAATGAGAATACTCACTCATAAAGCGACTCAGATTACCCTTAGGTTCTGCATCTATCATTCTATAATTATCTATAGTCAGGAAATAAAAGTTCTCGTTTTTTAGCTCTTTTTTGTGATTCAATCTACGCTTGTACTCAGCCTCGTCGATGACTTCACCCACGTATTCAATGACAAATTGGCCGGCGTTAATAAACTCAAGACTCCTGAGTCCCCAACCGCGGCCAGCAGTATGGAAAGGCTCCATACCAGGGTACTGCCGCCTTACAAAATCTTGATTTTTACACTTTGATCCAGCAGGACAGATTGCAGGGTTACATTCGACAGAAAGAATACGATTAAGACAGTCTGTATCCGGCGCACATGGATTGTCCCATTCTGCATCACAGTCACAAGCTACCATACTCTCTACCTCAGTAGGTTTAACGTTACCCACCGGTTTGTTAACCTGGTGCAACAAAGAATGTTACATTTAAAGAATTTCTTCAGGAATAATAAGGATTTAATGAAATTATATGACATACTTTTAATTTGACATACGGTGGAGGTTTCAGTCTTGGTCCATACTCCTTGGCGGCAGCCCTTTCAGTTTTTAAACGTTGATGAACCTCGTTGGCCTCCTCCAAGGCTTTTCTGTAGGCTTCGTCTACGTTTCTTTTACCGGCAGTGACTTTTGTACTGGCGTCACCATCTTGATACAGGAATGCTCTTCCCCTATGAAAGTTAATTTTAATATATATCTATATTCGATTACACCGAGGTTACGAAATCAAACACATACCTATGGACCCAGTAATAATTATTAGTTCCTAAGAACATAACACAAAATTCTCCTGGACTGTGGGCAATCGCAGCCACATTCTGTGGAACTTCATACGGATAACAAATACGTGAAGGCCACCAACGATAATTACCAAGTTTGACCCAGACAACTTCGCCGTAGAGCGGTAATCTGCCAGTCTCACAATCTTCACAAATAAATGCACCATCAGGTGCATCGATACCTACGACAACAGGAAAATAAAGAATTAAAGAGGAAGTTTTAAGTAATTCCTTTCTATCAAAAATTAGGCTTATTTACTGTGATCTCACCTAGACATTCTGGATGAAAGGATGTTGGACACGTGTCGCAGCATATGAGACTCCCACCACGAGTGCACAAGAAGCACCAAGCTGCATTCAAAGGAGGCTGAGGCGATTTAAGATGTTTGGGACAGATGACCTGGCTGCCAGTTAATATAACCGAACCAGCGGGTATACACGATGTCGACGTGTGATAAGAGGAAGGGCAGCGAACGCAGCGTGCTAATTTTTCGGTTGTGGAACGCGAGTGACTATCCTGAGGATTGTCTGAACTACAAGTATGACATACGTGATATGGACATGAGAGACGACCGCCCTGCCAGTGAGCCTGAATTATGAAATAGAAAGCGAAACAAGGAATAGTAAAAAGGACGATATAAGAACTCGAAGAAATATGGAATTAGTTCGGAGGACTAGGAAATAACTCACTTGAGGCCACGCCTTTAAACAAGCTGGATGATAGTGCTTTCCGCAAGCAAAGACAGAGCACCTCATCCTATCAGTTTCTCTTTCGTTGCATATGAAACATGCTGGTGCTACGCCAGATAAGCAGTCTATGCATTTGAATGTTTCTTCTTCCGATTGCTCATCGCTCTTTCCTGTAATTAATATTAATTAAAAAATTGCACACTAATTTTTATATAGGTTACACAATGGGACTCGTACCATCCCCTTTATCATTGGAGTCATTATCATCGTCCTCAACATGATTTTCCTTTGTTTCCACTTTTCCATTCAGAACATCGTCTTCAGCGATGCTACCGTCCATACTGTGTTCTGGACTAGATTCGCCAGGTTTCACACAAGATAAATGAAAGTAGGAATAACAAGGTCCTCGACACCTAGTCAGTTTACCAGTTTTCTCACAAATTTGACAAACGCGTTCTAATTTTGTTCCCTTGAATAGGTTATAGGGTCTTGTCCTTTTAACTGTCTCAGTTCCACTTGTTTCTTCACTTTCGTTTTTATCCACTTTATTCCCCATCGCACTCAATTTCTCAGCTTTACTCACAACTAGGCTTATTTTCTCAGCCTTACTTGTCACTGATGATAATTTCTCACCTTTACTCGTCACCAGGCTAACCTTCTCACTTTTTGACTTTAATCTTCTGTTTTCTCTAGGAGTTACAACTTCCTGACTGTCTGTTTCATTCTCGGTTAACGTGTCCGTCGGCGTACTACTTCTGGGCTTCATACTAGACTGATACTTTTTTCGTAACAGAGGGTTTAATGCATCCCAAGTTTTTTTTAAATACCGTCTTATTTCTGCCTCCGTAGCATCAGGCTGCTCGTCCTCTACCATATCTCGGTTTCTCTCGAAATAAGTTTCAAAGTCTCCATCTGGTTCCTTTTTACGTCTCTTGGTCTTTGGCTTTGGCAGTGGTGCTGCTTCATCACTGGAATCCTTATGACTTGACGGGGGAGTTGGCGGCGTTTCTGCATTGATACTGATGTCGTTTTTCTCATTATTTCCTTCATCTTCACGCTTCTGTCTCTTCATCTTTGATTTTTCTGAAATCTCTTCTTGGTCCCCTTCGTTTGACTATATTAATATGTAATGAAAAATTAAGTGATAACAAACTATTGATGGGTTTCGAGTCCTTATAAGACCATGCAACTTTTAGGTACAGTACAAACTTACACTGTCTTGCTTATTGCGTTTTGAAAGAGGCTCATTCGAATCAACCGAAAGTCTCCTTTTCCTGGGCTTATAATTCAGTTTCATGACTCTTGGCGATTTTGACTTCGACTCCTGCACTGTAGGTTGGAAGACTTCAGCTCTTTCTAGGTCTGTCAAAGGTAAAACTTCCGCAGCTTCCGAAACCGCTCTCTCCCATTTTAGTTTTATTCCTGGTTTGACCAGAAACGCTGCTGCGTACTTAGGATGCTTCTTTTTTATTGTTTGAGTGACCGACTCAGCAAGCTTTTGAAAATCGTCAAAACCGGTAAATGGTATCATTGAGTTCGACGAGACCCAGCTGTGGCGTCCCTTATCGCCGAAATATTGAACGTGTATCATTATCGTCTGTGCTCTGCCGGTTGCTGATTAAGAAATTTTTCAATGAATGCAAAATTTGATTTTAATTACTATGATAAAAAAAATGGAGCGTCCATAATTTATAGAACACTGAATTATTGTTAGTACAGGGCTAAAATGCATGAAGGTTAATGAGTTAAACCATCTTTTAAAATATAAGGCATCTCACAGAAACAGTCTAACTGGAATGGCAGAGACTCGTATCTTTTAGCCATTTTTACAATTATTCTGACCAAAAATGATTGATTAAATAAAATATAATTTATAGTTTGGGTACTTACATTTTATTTTGTGGTAAGAGAATGTTGCAGGATCCAATGTTACAACACATGGCCAAAAAGGAAAAGTACCAACTCGTGCCCAACCTAATTGACCCACCTTCCATTTGCAGTCTATCGTTTCTCTGTCTACTTTTGGGACAGAGGCTTCTTCAGTTATAGGAATATTTGTTTCTTCTACAGATGGAGCAATTGGAGGTTCTTCTTGTCCTGGCTTTTTACTGTCTTTGAAACTATTGTCTAACATACCATTGGTATTTTCAATAGAAGCCTGAGCTCTACGTATCTTTGGTATTTTAGAATTCTGCAAGAAGACGAATATTTCCTCCAAAATACTTGTATATGACAATGGTACATCATATTCCAAAAGAAATACAACTAAATCATAATTAATACCTAATGTTATAAACATTGCTATTTGTGTGAAGGGTAATAAATGTACAAAAAAATTGAAATATTTTGATACTGTCATCCTAGCAAAACTTACCATTGTAAACATGGCGAATGTGACGTAATATAGCACCTTCATTAGTTGTACAAAATTCCAAACAAAAAGCCACTGTAATATTAAAAACAACTAACTAATCAAGCCTGTATATATTACGTCGCATTAGCCATGATATTAGAGCCTCTACCAAGATATTAAAGAGTAGCCAATAAAGAAATAACAACATACCTTTGGAGAAGAGACTATAGGCATGTTCTTAGGAGACTTGGGTTTAATAGCACGACCGTAACGGCTAGTACCAGGTGAATTGATGCTTGAACGTAAAGTACTCTTTTTCTTACTAGTATCAGATGCCTCTCTCGACTCCCTGTCGCTTTTGTCATGATCACTTGACTCTGAATTTTCCGTTGAACTCTCTTCATGGGCCTCTGCATCAGACGAGCTCATACTGACCCGTTAAAAGAGGATATCTCGTATCCCAATCAAAGAGATCCTCCAGATCATGGAAGTTTAACTTCCCACGAGTCGTTCGATGCAAATTACAGGAACACCAAGCGTACCTTCGAGACGTGTACGTCGAAAACAATTTCCACTACCGCTGAAAATAGCCGCGATGGCCGATTTTTCGAGGGTTACCTCAATTCTCCAAAATATGCCACGTTTTCATGTACCCAACGTACTTCCAGCAATAAGCTTCACTTCGGCTTCTACGAAATAGATGGTATTTTGATTTTTGCTCTAGTTAATTATTAAAATTAGTGAATTGTACCTCGACCTCACGGGATACGTTTCCCGCGATTTTGGCCGATCTTCGTAACCAAAGTTTTTTCTTATTCTTTTTACCGCACCAACCTTAGGGACTTTTTATTCTCCTTCCTTTGGCCATTGAACAGTCCTTTTTTCAATCCGAAATAACGAGAGCTTGACTAGTTTCTGTCGAGTGTTTATGCAATTTTCACGTGGCTATTTAGGCTGAAGGTAATCTATTATAAATAGTGATGAATAAATACGATTTCAATGACATTTAATTATCGTACTGCCTGCCTGCCGTTGTCACTGATTGGTGGGAAAAAGAAAATATGGCATCGCCAATTTTCCTTGTCAGAATTCCCTAGGTCTTTCTACTCCAATTTTATTTGATGCTTCGATATGACCTACTAATTTATCAACAATAGATGTCTGTCAGTCATTTATGAGTATCGAGTAATTTGGAAATTAAACATTTATTTATATATTGTTGCAGCTTGAAATAATGATTGACAATATTATTGGTATGGTAATTTAATTTTCAACATATTCATATAACTTATTTTATTTGTTGACAAAATTACTTTTTGTAATGTTTATGCAAAAGTTATGAATGAAAACAGATTAATATACTGTATGTAAATGACATTTTATAGACACTGTATCATTCAGCATTTACAGAACTTTGCTACTACATGTTTTTCAGCATCAAAGTCAATTAATTCTCTGAGACCATTGTCTCTAGCTTGAGCTTTCAAATCCTTTGTAAATTTTTCCAAATCATCTTTGCGCAATTCTGTTAAGAATTTTCTTGACTCGATTAACATCTTTCCTCCTGTTTTTAATAATGGTGCTATGTTTCCCAATTGATTTGTCATATTGTGTGATAGCCAGACGACGTCAAACTTATTCATAAATTCTAATTTATTCTTGTAATTATCCAGTGCCGTTACAGGGTGTATGATTATCTGCAATAAAGATAGTCATTTTAATTTAAAGCTCGTTTTCGTCTAGACACGGTTAACTTCAAGAAATTAAAATACCTGAATATCAGGAATGAGTTTCCAAGAAATGGTTTCTTTCATTCTTGAAATCGTATTGCCCAAACTCCAAGATTCTTGTTCAATTTCACTGTCGGGCATCTCTGTCATTATGATACCATTTAAGATGGATGGATCTCTGTGTGCTGCCACCAATTCACAGCACAGTGGTTCATTTGTTCTTATTTCATGAATTACCTGTAACACTTCCTTCTCAGCTGTATCCGTTGCCCTTAATTTCTGCTTTCTAAATTAAAAATACAGAATCAAGTAACATATAATGATAATCGTATCAAATGCATTACTTATTTTTCTTGTCTTCAGTTTCCTCATCTAGAGCCCATGTCAAATAAGGGCCATTCGTTATGTCCCCCAGGTAGGCATAATGAAAGAAACCATCTCCCTGAGGTAAAATATTACTAAGCAAAGTTGGATTACTCCTAGCTGGTTCTCCTTCCAACCAAGTAAACGCAATTCCATTATTTCTCCAAAATCTAATTCCAATATAATTTATGATTATAGAATAAGTACTACCACTTTCATAATATTCTGTTAATATTATTGAAGCAGTATTACCTGTACTCTTGTATAGTTAAATTTTTAAGCCCTCGAGGCTTCAATACCATATGAAAGTCCCAATCAAAGGCACCATCCTTATAATCATATCGAGTTCCTAATAATTTTCTCACTCTGCGATCCCAATACTCAACAACAGGAACACCTTCGCAGGTAGCACGTCCCCAAAACCTAGTAAAGTATTATACAGATATCCTAAAAGCCATTACTATTTAGCCATTTGTATCAATAAAAAAATTTACTTAAAAATCCATTCCAAACGATCTCTGTCCCTATGTTTTAGTTTATCCAAAGACAGCCAGGGACATTCGATTGTTTTCGTCGGTATATCAACCAATCTATTTGCACGTCTGACCAAATATTTAGCTGTTGCAGGTCTCAATAACGTATTTCCCAAAATTTCCAAATAATAGTGCGTAGCTTCTTGCAGACCTAATTTCATAAGAAACATAGAAACAGTTAATAGAGTAACGCAGCAATTAAGTTCCTCATGAAAACTCAATACCTAAATTTTCCTCTAAACATGTACTTAGAAGTAATATAGATCTGGCAACTTGCTCCATAGTTGGTTCGATAACATGAAATCTTATAGGACGTTTAGGATGCATGTAAGATGATGCAAGAGTTTTTGTGATATGTCTCGCATCAGCACTTCCTACAATTAAAAACTCCACAGGATCCTCCAAACAATTATTCTCACTCTCATGAATTTCTAGTCTCAAGTCCAACGGTGGACTATAGCCCCACCACATTTTATAAAAAAAACTTCAAAAGTACACTTTATAGAAGGCTTTAGTATGAAAAATATACTTCTCAGTACAAGCTTACTTCAATCATTAACATAGTAGATAGATAACTATTTACTGATGTTGCTACGGTGCAACAGTTACTATAGCAACTTACGCCACTTATACTTAACAAAATTTGAGTTAATCTACTTTTTAGAATATAAACGGTAATTCTATATAATTAATGATTAAATAAAGAGTACGGATTACGGTAAATAAAGATCAATGATAATCTAGAAACAAATTATGGCGTACATGAGTGATCGATATCTCCCTCTAGGACATATAAAACCATTTATTGATTTATGATAATATAGATTCTGTGACAAAGATAAAAATAACGCCTTTTCAACCTCGCTCTCAACAAGGTTCCTTATTACTCTAATTATATTTAATTATTCACTAATGCAGCTCATTTATCTCTTTTTTTTTGAGCCCGCTTGTTACCACAACGTTGTAGAATGTCTGTCACGTGTCCCTTATGCTGGAATATTGCTATCAATTGCGTCCGGGCCTCATTCATTCCTTCGCTAATTAAACTACTTCGTTGCATGTTACCCTTAATGAGCTCGTTAGCTCGTTCTAAGCCATCATCTTGCCTACCCTTATTACCTTGTTGAGATTCCAACATGGAGAGTGTACTTTTTAACTTCTCGTGCACCTGTTAATCAAAATTACCCAAGTGGATTAATACAAATTTACTTATACCGATTCTGTATAGAATATTCGATATTTTACTATATTTTGTTGCTTTAACTGTTGGATATACGTACTTGTTTCTCAAGCTCAGCGAGATCTTCCATTTGTGCGGTAAGATGATAGACTTTCCAGCCATTTAATTTTTGTAGAACATGTGTTTGTTGTGCTAACTCTGCCACGGAAGGCCTCCTTTCTTCGCGTGGTCTTACGTCGCTAGGACGTCTATAGTGATGAAGTCTGCCGCCCCATCTGTTCTTCCACGAAGATCCTATTTTTAAATCAGAAACAAACGCAAGTTGATTGATACATAATGGTGATAATTGTTCATTGCATTAGTTATTATCAATTTCTTTTCGCGGTACCGTTAACAACAACCTTACCCAGTAAGGATGGAGTTGGTCTTGTTCGAATGGCAGCAGGTACTCGTTGGTTAGACGATTGTTTATTAGCATCTTGTTGTCCTGAAGTCTGTTTCTTCTCGTTACATTTTTCCTTTAATTCTTCCTTAAGTTCTTTTTTAATCTTTTCTTCAGTGATAAACTGCATTTCCTCCTCTGTACACCTCGCTTCGGTAAGCTCAACTCCCGTAAGCTGCTGCTTGCGCGGTTTCTTCCTGGGTGACATTTCTACAGTTGGATTAATCGTGATTCTAGATTGATCAGGCTCCTCGTCGAGACCTGGTGATGATGTGGCCGAGACAGTAGTAGATCCTGAACTCTGACATCCACCACCATCCCGGTCTCCTCTTGGAGAACATGGTGGGCTCGAGGTAGAGACAGCAGGTGGTAAGGATGCCAGGACAGGAACCAAGTTTTTTGCGATCCCTAGAATAATCAGTTTAGAATAGATTAGGTTAGGCTAGGTGTTCCATTTATATAGAGTGCAGTGATACAAAGATAATAATACCTTTCGCAGGCGAGCTATCATGATCTCTTTTTCGGAGTATACTAGGTCTAGGAGATGCGTTTGGCTTCGTATGGGGTTCCTCGTATCCTGGTTCCACTAGAAGACGAACCGGCTGTACAGCAGTTTGTCTATATTGTGAGTAGGTACCTAGTAACGTCATGAATCCTGTTATTTTGTGCATAAAAGGTCAACACGGACGACAATCTTACAGAAAAGTATTTTAGCGGATGTGGAAGTGCACTTATCAAACGTAATCTTTCAGTGTGACATCAAACAAATAAAAAGAACGAAGCGAAAGACGAGGGTGGAAGCTGAGTATCCTGTGAAAATACTCCCGGGACGCTTAAATGAGAATGATAAATGAGAAGCGTTCGTTAAATCCTGATACTACGTTAATTCAAATCCCTGATAACGGACCACTCACCCGAGGGCTCGAAAGAGTAATAGGTAGTGGTCTGAGGTGCGTGCAGGTATTGACCTTGAACCGTTTGAGCTGTACTAGAAGCCGACGTAGCGATGTTCGTATTACTACTGGACACCCTGAGATTCGATTGCTGTATAGATGGCTTCAGTTGTACCGTCTGTTGGACATTTTGCGCCTGGGGTGTCTTTATCGCAGCCTGCGTCACCCTGTTCGGTGCCAGAGGTAGCGGATGGAGCGACATTCCCGTTATCCTTGCGACAGACGTAGGGGTCTGCTGTGCTACCCGGGCTACGTTTGCCGCATTTGCCGTTGTCGTAATCACTCGCGACACCGTACCGAGATTCGAAAGGGACGTGACACTTTGAACTACCCTTGGTGTTCCTTGTTGTTGCTGTACCTAGACGAAGATGAACGTGGGATGTTTAATTGTTTTTATAGTCATTCAGGGTGGTACTGTCTATGAAGACGTTACCTGCTGCTGGGGCACCACGATACGACTCACATTGCCGCTGGATGTTCCGCCAGTCGTACTGATTGCTAGTTGCCTTCCTACTGGCTGCACGGTTACTGATGCTGTACTGGATATCCTGTTACCAGCTCCTATCACTGGTGCGGAAACGGCTATGCGGTTCACGGTCGTTGTGGTGCTCAAGGGTCTACTTGCTTGGCTGGGCTGGAAAAAAAATGCCAAGCGTGAACGTTTTATATTAAATATTATAGTGATCAAGTTAAGAACTTATCACTGAGATAACGAACTTGATTTACCTGTAGGGTCTGTGTTGCTGGTCTTCCTTGTTGAGGCAACTGAGCTATGCTGGTTACTTGAGGAGTCGGTGGCTTACTTTGCGCTACTGTTAATCGCGCAATATTATTATTTGCTTGGAGAACTGGTGTTATTAATCTGGATGGTGCACCAGGAACCCCTGTGACCACAGTGGCCTGCACAGGTCGTCCTTGAGTCGGTGATACCAGTCGTGGTTGCTGTCCAGTGTATGCTGCTGTTGGTGCTCTTGTTGCTACACGACTTACCGGTGGTACTGGATGTCTTTGCGGTTGTGCGTATACGACAGATGTTGTTTTAGGTTGCCATTGAGGATTTGACACTGTTGTGTTTGGTCTGTAATGAAGTTGGGACTTAATTGATGCTCCAATGAATTAGAAGTATAGCAGAGTTGTGTGATAAATACCCAGGTCTCGCTATAGGTATAGATTGTCCCGTACTTGCACGGACAATTGGAGTAGCTACTGTTGATCTGGGGGCTGAAATGTTTGCAACAGCTGCTGGTCCACGAGGTACATGATACGTGGCTGGGATAGTTGTAACTATCTGCTGGGATTGCTGTCCTTGCTGCTGCCCTTGTGATTGACTTTGACGTTCTACCGTACTCAACATTCCAGGCGATATTATTCTAACCGTGGAGCCAACTGAACAAAGCTGTAATAACAGTTGGATGTAATATTATTATAGTTAATTCTCTAGATTACATGCAAGATATCCTTACCGTTGTTGTCATCTTGCTTGTTTCTGTTGACGGTGTTGTGCCAGGCTGTGCCAACGATTTCATTAAAGACAGCTTCGAGTTCAATTCCAAGGATACAGATTTACCCACTAATCCTGCAGGTGTTCCTACTGATCCAACAACGGTCTGTGTTGGTTGAATATTTTGCACACTGCTTTGAGCAACATTTTGAACAGTCTGCATAGTCTGTATATTCTGTATCGTGGTTAGATTTTGTGCTACAGTTTGTACCACACTTTTTGGTGGTCTTTTTTCACCACTTCCATCTACAGGATTCATGTTTGGATCTACCACTGTTACTCTGAATCCAATAAAAAATTAAATCAACCTTCGTAGCACAATAATACAATGAAATTTTTTAAAAATTAATTTATCACCCATATATAAAATTGGTAAACATTGTTCACAAGCATATGAAAAATTGTGTATCAACATTAATTGAAAATGAGTCTCATAATAACCAATTTGTGTCACACATGCGTCAGAAGTAAACAATTTGAACAAGTTATGAAACATGTTATTATTAGTCTTCTTGACAGACAGACGCTGGGCATTCTTTTTTGATAACATGAATAATTGCACATACCTGCACTGAACAGTAGCACTGTTATAATATTATTGGAGAAATAATTATATATAAGTCGTTTTTCAAATTGATATTAGTTTTTCATTTACTTCTTTCACAGAAAACATTTTACAAAGAACATAGCAACCTCGACATTATTGTAGGCAAAGGTTGGATACTCTTATGTTGAAGACATATATGTACCCACGTTTTGCACTGCCCCTATATCTAATGCGCAGAACTAAAATCGAATATTCCTAGAAATACTGATGGGAATTTTGAAAGCGCTCTCAAAGGGAAGGTCTAAATTGTTGATAAATTTAATATTAGTTGAATCAGATATCTGTAAAATTTCAATAAACAATATCCATACATGATGTACCGATGCAATTTTCTTTTACTAAGCACTGAAGGTAAATATTTTTCTCATGCGTTTGATGCTGCAGGAATCTGACGTATTGACGTAACTTTGAAAATGCTGTCATCTGTGAATTTATGCAGCTATTACAATTATCCTGAATAAACTGTACCCAGTTGTTGCCGCTGGTTCATTGGATTTTGTAATTTTAAAGCACGTTTACTGTAAATTTAATTATGTTTTTCTAGTTATATCATGCTTCATAGGGTAATAGCACATTCAAACAGGTATTTTATATTGAATTATTACAGAAAAGTATTCATGGATACTACTCAAACTGAATGTGATGCAGTTAAGAAAATTTCAAAACATACAGAAGTTATCAAGGAAGGTAAAGCTGAGATTCTAGTTGCTGAAAAGAATGTATTTTATAACCCCGTGCAAGAATTTAACCGGGATCTTAGGTACAGTTTATTCATTTCTAAAATGTATATTAGAAATTGTTTAATACTCTTATTTTTATATAAATATTATATTTCAGTATTGCAGTGATATCCCTCTTTTCAAAAATTAGATACAAGACTGTGCTCGAAAAGAAAGATCCAAAGTTAAAAGATAATGGAATAAATATTGAGGATATTAATTTACAAGCTGGATTAAAGAATGAGGTGGATATACATTCTTAAGAAATGTAATTTAATGAGTTTCGAAAGTTTTACTTGATAGTCTTAATCTTATTTGCTTATCATTCATTCCTTAGGATGGAATTACGGTACTGGAAGCATTATCTGCAACTGGTTTGCGCAGTATTAGATATGCTAAAGAAATCCCTGGCATTAAGCAGATCACAGCTAATGATATTTCTGCAAAGGCAGTCGATAGTATTAAAAAAAATATACAGCACAATGAGGTAGAAGATTTAATAACTGCGAGTCACGACGATGCAACGTACGTAATTGCAAAAATAAAATCAATTAAAACGATATCAATTCACTATAAGTTCGTTTAATTTGCAGCATGCTTATGTATCGGAGCAGGAGAAATCGTTTCGATGTTGTTGATTTGGATCCATATGGATGTCCATCCATATTTCTAGATAGTGCTGTACAGTGTATTGCAGATGGTGGATTGCTTTTAGTCACAGCAACCGATATGGCAGTGTTAGCTGGCAATTCACCAGAAACCTGCTATGTGAAGTACGGTGCGATTTCTCTGAAATCCAAAGCTTGTCATGAAATAGTAAGAATCGGTTCTACAGATTACACATCCAAAATGATGTACGAATGGTAGTTGAATTAATTGTCAAGCAAGAACTTACTAATGACTTACTTCTAAATAAAAAATCTAAAATTTATATTCGCCACAAACGTTCACAAATATTTTTGTGACTCGCAGGCTTTAAGGATACTGCTACAGCACATCTCGTGTCATGCAGGACGTTACGGCCGATATATTCAACCAGTATTGTGCATCAGTGCAGATTTCTACATACGAGTATTCGTACGAGTTTTCTCAGGGCAAATAAAATGCAAAGCTAACACCAGCAAATTGGGAATGATATATCAATGTGTAGGATGCGAGACCATGACGATTCAACCACTTGGTGCAATTAAACCGAATGGAGGTTACAAACTGGCTAATGGACCTGTGGTAGATCAGCTGTGCAAGCATTGTCGGCATAAACACCATGTACGTAAACAATGCATAACTAGATAATATCTTGAAGATTCACTATAAAATCATTTTAGATCGGTGGACCAATATGGTTGGATCCTTTGCACGATCAAGCCTTCATCTCGAAACTCTTGTGTACTCTTGATGACATGGAGTTAGGTACTTTAAAAAGAATACAGGGCGTCTTAAATGTTGTACATGAAGAATTAGACGTTCCATTGTATTATACACTTGATCGTTTGGTAAACATTTATTAATTATTCACATACTTTTTCACTAATTTACACATAGCTAAATATTTAATCTATATCTGTTAGATGTCCATTGTACGATGTCATACTCCAACTATTCTAGCCTTCAGGTCGGCTTTAATGAATGCAGGTTACAAAGTGTCATTCTCTCATGCCAATAAGGTGTCGATAAAAACAGATGCGCCAAATGAAGTTATATGGGACATTGTGCGAACATGGGAGAAGGTAATGGTTTTTTTCTTTTTCAATTTTCTTGTAACATTCCTGTTTGCACTCATATAACAAGAATCTACTCTCATTCAAGGATCATCCTGCCAAACGTGAAAAACTTGATGAAAACAGTCCTGCTTTAGCTATTCTCACCCAGGAATGTACTAAAGAAATTTCATTCGACATACATCCACTGGCTAATCCTCTTTCACGACAAAAACATTTGACCCGTTTTCAAGAAAATCCAACCTCCTTCTGGGGACCAGGTACACGTTCCACGACAATGTAAGTATCTCTGCTTTGCATACTTTAACAATTTATACAGTGAATTAAATTTTCATTGAAAAATCTTTCAATAGGGTTCAGTCAGATAGGTCAGATTCGAAGAAAAAGCGGAATCAGAATAAAAATTCAAAAAAGAAATTATCTGCGGTAACAGAGAAGATCGAAGAGATAAATGAATCTGATGAAACTGTAATTGAACAAGGACCACCTGCCAAGCAGGCTAAACAAGAATCGTGAATGACGCGTATACGTAAAAAATACTTTTTTATAGATTGTAAAAAATGTTTATAATAAAAATAACGGACTAGAAGATCCAACGACGGACGTAATAAAAGTTTTATTTGGAACGGAAAGAAGGAATATGGATTATTGGCTTTAACTATAATAATGAATTATTCGTAAAGTTAATCTTAGGGAAATTACTAAGACTCAAATTTCATTGATTTATGTTTTTGTTAAATCTAAAACCTGATTAGTAAATTCTGATTATATACTCTGTGGTGAAAAAATTATAAATGTCTCTGATACTGATATCCATGGTAACGCGATGTCACAACTTTCCACCATTTGTAGCAAGCAGTTGTTTCGTTATCCTACTTTGTCGATTATTATTCGTAGTAAAACGGAGTTTACTAACGTGAAAAAATGAGTGAGGATATAAAGTTTATTGTCACGGGGTTAAATAAATTATTCGGAAGGAGTTATAACTTAATCTCATTCGATGCTCTGAACTCGGAGGATCTGTTGCAAGTATGTTAAATAATTTTTTTTTTTCAAATAATTTATACTCCAAATACTATAAATATTTTATTTATATAATATTTTTAATACCTATTAGATCCTGAGCGATGTGTTATCAGAGATTGAACAACCAGGCGGATCCAGAATTGATGTAAGAACTGAAACTCCTGAGCAAAGTTCAGTCCGTATTTTTTCAGCTTTACGGATATTAAAATACCAGCCCAATTCCGATCCAGTTATATTCAGGTATAATGAACTGTTTTATATTGAAACTTTTATATTCTGTTAATCAATGCAGTTTTAAAATCTTAGGCAAGGTCTCGTAAGAGGAGATGCGGAACCAATTTATGCCGTTCTTAAATGGCTTCTATCAAATATGCAACTGGCTCGCCAAAGAGCCTATCTGGCACGTTTCCTAGTAAAGGTGGGTAACTAAAATTACTTATCAGGAAGCTTTAAAGTCTCGTTATTTATCACCTTTAAAGCTGGATGATATTACAGGTGGAAATACCACCAGAGCATCTTGGTGATTCAGAAATGGCTTCCTTGTATGAACAGTACTCTAGGCTTGTAGAAGAATTCAAGATGGTTCATAAGGAAAGAGAAGCTGGGAAAAAGGTATAATTGAAAATAAATGGTAATTTAGAAAACAGTATCATATCCATCGTTATACAGGGCGGAGAAGCAGCTGCTGAATTAAAAGCAGATTTGGAAGCAATGGAAAAAGAGCGCGAAGTAAGAATACTCATGTTTACAATAAATTATCATCTATTCTTCTTAAGTATCTCAAGTAAAAATATTATTGAAAAACATAGGTAGTATTAGGTCGAGTAGAAAAAATGAAATTAAGAGCCGAACCAGCGTTTCATCTGATTGAAGCAGCACGAAAATTGCGTGTCGAAAGAGACAAGGAACGAGAACTAATTATACAGAAAGAACAGCAGCAAGATATTATGGTGAAGCTGCAGGTAAAATTATTAAAGCTTTTGCACTTTTATATCCTATATTTAATTATGAATTATTGGCAGGTATCACTCCAGAGAGCAGAGCGCGAATTACAGACATTAAAACAAATGGGAGCTGGATTAACGTCTCAGGCTTTAATTCAACGCTTATCCGAAGAGGTCATGGTGCAAAGTGCTGTTACCAAAGAAAGACTTCCATCCGAATTAGCTGCTAAAAAGGCTCACGTAAAAGCACTAACTACGGTAGTGAAATCACCACATTTAGGACCAGATGAAATTGTTGCCTTGAGAAACAGACTGGACATTGCTGCTCGAGAAGTACAGGCATTGGCTGAGAATAAGGTAAATAGTCTATATTCCCTGTAACGTGTATATTGATATTAAGTTTTTATCTAAAAAATAATTATTGATAGGCTGTAGCAGGTGGTGCGGATAAAATGGCACCGTTTAGACAGCAAGCTGCAGCAATTGCTGGGATGAAACGAAATGCATTGGATAAGCTAGAACGAGCTGAGGCTGCAATGACGGACTTAAAAGTCAGATTGGAAGAGAAAAGAGAAGAAGCAAAACGTTTGGCTGAAGAACCAGCACCTAGAGGAGATGAACTCAAACGATATGTTGCTCGTCTTAAAACTAAAAGTGCTTTGTACAAACGTCGTAGAGCTGAATTAGCAGGACTCAGAGCTGAGAATGGAGTGCTTAATCGAACACTTGTTATTTTGGAAGCGCAGGTACATCAATAGATTGTCTAGGATTTACTGAAGTTTTTATACTCATGTCTCATTTATTTTAGTTAGCAAAATTAAAACCAACCGATGATGCAATGCCTGTTAGGTCAGCTACGGTCCTGCCAGACGATTGTACAGTAGAAAATGCTGCTACGATCAATGCACAACTATCGAGAAATATTTCTGCATTCAGGGCTCAACTTGCACCTTTGTTAAATGGTACGAAGTGCGAAGTGTAGGTTTAAGTTTAATCTTTATTTGGTTAACACATTAATTGTTATTGCTACAGAGCTTAGACCATTGAGACAAAAGTTTCAAGAACTAGAAGAGCGTTACATAGCTGCTCACAGGAGTTACAGTTCTATCGAAACCAGTATGGAGAGTTCAATGAATAATTTATTGAACGAAGTAAATCTTCTTAGAGAAAATGTCAAAAAGGTTATTTAAGAATATTTTTTTGATACAGTTCAAAATTATAACAACTATTCTAATGTGATTCTTTAATTGTCTTCAAGGATACCGATGAAATAGAAAGATTACGTCAAGAGATAGCTACACTAAAACTAGCCCAAGACAGAATTCAACAGGAGATCAGAGTGAGGAATATTTTTTTCTATACTGTAAGGATACTTTAACTGTGCGCCATATGGAGAGTGGTAGTTTTTAAATTCATTATTTGTGACAGCATTATGCAAGTCCTGGAGGAGGTCCAACATTAAGAGATGAATTAAACGAGATGATACAGGTGGAAGAAAAGAAGTCAAAACACTTGAAGGATGATGAGAAAAGTTTAAAGGAATGCGCTATAGAGAGCGAGAATCAAACTCAACAGTGGAATAATTTGATAGCGTATGTAGTTATATTTCAATAATCGGTTACAATTTACAGCAAAATCATGAAGCAATTTGTTGCAGGATCTTTGAATGTAAATTGCAATGCGCCGAAGACAGTAAGAAAAGAGATGGTGTTGTTGTCCGCGGTCAAGGAGCAGAAACACTCATATTACAGTAAGAAATCAAAAACAGTATACGCTTTAATAATCCATAGTAATATACTAATACTTATTTGTAACTCACAGCAATATTTTCCTTAATATTATTTAAGATACAAAAATATAAACTATTGAGAAATGTTATTAGTACACTTTTCTGCGTATTATTACGAATAATGCGATTCCCACACCAGTTACCAACGTTGTCAGAGTGAATCGGATTTTCCATCTTTTCTCTTTCTACAAAAAACCATAGTGTTTCAATAATTACTGTATTCCAATACATTAATAATATAATTTAAATATTTTTAGTTTAAATATTGTACCGTTGAAACAAGTGCTCCCAGATCACGTAGCACATACTCAACATCTTCTATTTCGGTAACTACAGCCATTGCTGCTGTTCTTAGAGCATCGCTGGCACGCACACGTTCGTTTAAATCTATGAAGAAATCTTGTGACTCTCTTGTTAATCTCAAACGAGCATAAGCCACAAATGCTTGGATGAAAGACAGGTGTGTCTGTCCATTTTTCAGTATTTCAATAAACTGTTTTTGTCTGTAAGGAATTAACGAGCTTAAATTCAGCACATTTTCTAGCAAAATAATTTATATACCCAATAATTCCGTACCTATCATCGGAAGCCAATGCTGAACTATTATTACTTTTTATTATAGTTTTTAGTTGATTCCTAAGTTTTTTAGCGAGTGTTTGATCAGCACCTATGAAAGTACAAATAAATACATCTCACTGATAAAAGAATGAGAACATTTATTTTGATTAGAATGAAATTTACATTATATTTACCAAGTGACATTAAATCCTCCACCGTCATGTGCGGTAAGTCTGTAGTACAAATATTTTTCTGTTTAAACTGTAAAAGCAAATCTGTAGCGCCAAATCCACGTAACAACAATGCTGTTCTTCGTGTAAACTCAAAGGGATCATCATCATCGCATTGCCAATCCTTTAATTCAAGAGCCATTTCTAATTGGCAATGAAATTATAGCAATACCTAAAAGCAATAATTAAAAAGACCATTCTTAAAACATAAACAATTAACTGATGAAAAATTTGTAAAATTGCCTATTCCCCAATGTTAACAATGTATCAAAATTGATGAAAAACAATACTAATAAGTAAAATGATGCAGACTGCAATTTTAGTTTACAAAAACCATAAAATATTTCTCTATCTACTTACGAATTAATAACAATAATTAATAGCGCGCTACTCAACAAATTACAAGATCCACGTGCAACTATTACTAACTTCCTCTTACGATGTAATTAATCGACTAACCGACGTTGAATATCTTCACGTGGTAAAATGCCGTCTGGATACTTTAAATTTTCTTTAAAATTATTTAAAAGTCAGCTAAGCGCTTGACAGATCTCAAGAAAGTTGTATATCTTATTAAATTACTGTTGCAGTCCTATCAAAATAATAGTATTTAACTTCCCTATTGATAGAATAAAAAAGCGCGAAATTCCCGGTTCGTTCAAGCAAAATAGTGCTCTTATGTGCTCATGTCTCTTCGTTATCGACAACACATCATCGAATAACCTAATACTTAAAATAAATCACAACGATTGCACGGTATAATTAATATTTAATTTATTTAAGGTAACAATAATTGACGTAATTAATAATGCAGTGGTATTTAACTTATTATTAATAGCATTAAATATTTGTGAGAGTTTTTATGTTACTACATATTCGTTGACTTTCAGTTGATACGTTATTATGACATTTCTTAGGAATGTATTAATATCTTAATCGACTTTTGTAATAATAACTAATTCGACTATACGTAATCTAAATATTTTGATTATTTTTTTTCAATTCCAGTATTTGCATTGTACTGTCATTTTTCAGAAAGTCTGTCAGAATGATTTTAAAGTCAATATCCACAAGATACCTGTCTATAGCGAGAGCCAAATGTTTTAGACACATGTCAACTATTGCACGTGATAAAACAAATGAAAACAGTACTAAATCAAATGCTGATGACACTAAAAATTGGCAGGCTGAATTATTAGATACTATGAAAATTTTTCCTGACTTCCTTACGCCACAGGAAGAAGAGTCTTTACTCCAAGAAGTCGAACCATACATGAAGAGACTGCGATATGAATTCGCTCATTGGGATGATGTCCGTATATTATCTTCAGAATTGTTCATATTGTACAACAATTTGACATACTTTATTATTTTTTTATTTTTCATTGCAGGCTATTCATGGTTATAGAGAAACAGAACGTGCCAAATGGAATGAAGAGAATACAAAAATTATCAATAAAGTTCGTGTAAAGGCATTTCCACCTGGTAAACCACAGCTTAAATTTGTGCATGTATTGGATTTAGCTGCAGGAGGAAAAATAAAACCTCATGTAGACAGTATTAGGGTAATTTATACAATCGTTTTAATCGTTATGGCTTCACATTAGATCATGTATGTTATGATGAATCTAACAATTATTTCTTATTCTAGTTTTGTGGTGACATTATAGCCGGTTTAAGTTTGCTCAGTGATTCTGTAATGCGTTTAACAATGGTTAACCATGAAGAAGAATGTAAATATGATTTTTTTTTACCAAGAAGATCCCTTTATATAATGAGGTATCTATTAATATCTATCTTTGAACATTATACTTTTTGAAATTTACATCATTAAAGTCATGTGAAATCTTGATCCTTTTAGTGGTATAGCAAGACAAAAATACAACCATGAAGTATTAGGACCCGAAGAATCGATATTTGAAGGAAAACCAGTGCCAAGAGCTAGACGTATCTCTGTAATATGCAGATGCGAAGCAGAATCAGAATGCGATTAGTATTATTATGTGGGGCATAGGGCCAAGTAAGTTGTCAAATAAATTTATTCTGTATATAATAAATAACTGTATAGCTAAAACAAGATTGTCTATGTTACATAACATAATGAAGAGTCCTCGATAATCTCGCGCCAAGTAGAGAGCAATATTATAGAATTTAACAAATAAATATAGGATACAAAGGAACAGGAATATGAGTATGAAGAAAAAAAATTTGCGTGTTGCACACCAATTTATTCGCGTGATGCATTGCGAACACAATAATATACACAATCTATTTTCTTATTTAGGTCCTTAGTATGAGGTTCCAGAGTAAACCTCGTAAAATTTTTAATTAAGATTTGTCGGGCCTTTTTTTTTGACAAATTATATCGATACGCTGATTTACCTTTTACCATATCAGTTAAACGTTACTGATATGGTTCTGAAACGTTCATCAGAATAAAACTATTCCGAAATTTGAACTAGAGGGCAACTGCGCGGTTAAGTTGTATGAGACCTAGGAGGACAGAGTGAAAAAGACATGCAGGTAACAGAAAAACATTGAATGTAACAGAACGAACGTCTCATCGATGTGTACTCTGTCAATAAAATCGAACCTTACCGCGTGAATTAAATAGAATAAAATCACAAATATCTCACCTACAGTTTAATCCGATTTAAATGATATATAAACTATATCAATGGATATTGCTTATATTTAATGATTAAAAATCTCGATGTCTTTGACATTATCTTTAATATTTCTTTGCTCTGTCTCTGTTTCTGACAACTGCCACTCTTCGCTAGGAATACCCTCAGTTCAAACTCACCTTCGATAACGCAAGGCCAAGGAAGAAGAGGTCGAAAGGAGACAAAAGATTCTTAGCAGAATTTCCATCGATTTCCACATTCGTTGCACAATACAAAGGTAGTCATAGGCTCATCAGCCGACCGAGTCTGAACTTGATTGTATGTGCAATTACGTTTCTTGCATTTTCCACATTTTAGTAGCTCGGTCTTCGTACCCTGTACAGTAGCAAGTTGTGCGTCATTGATGGCTTCTTTTTTGAATTGTTCTCGCAATTGTTTTATTTCGTCGCTGGCCATTTCCTCCGCCGTCATTACGGCAAGACGGGCAGAGGAGATAGCACCAACGATGAAGTTTGTTCTTAAGGTAGGATTTTTCACATCCCTTAAATTTGCTACTCTACTGCGTACCTGAAAGATTAAGGACAATTATATTATTGCATTACGACATTGCTATTAGATAATTTACGTAATAGCGTTAGTCTTGGAATTAACAGAATTAAGAGAATGTTGAAGACTTACTCTGTTTTTATATCTGTTATCCGTATTTTTGAATTCAGCATAAATTGCTTCTTCCAATTCCTCGGCCAATTCTTCAGGACTAGCACACCCATCGATGGAATTTCCATCCACTCTAAGTGCAGAGGCTAATAATTCTCTACACTTTAGCCTAACAGCATCTGTTGTGGTTGCTGCAGGAAATGAGGCTTGTTTTCTTTGAGTTTCCTTACTACTTTTTTCTTCCTTCATTTTCACGTCACCACCATCACCAATGTCTTTATCTTTCTTTTGGTCACTGTCCTCTTTATTCTTCTCAGACTTTTCCTCTTTCTTTTTGGAACTGCTCGAAGAACTAGAGTCTTTACCATCCTTGACAGGACCTGATATCAAACAATAATATTTAATCAATGATTCAAAGTACTTTATCAATAAGTATTATTTTTGCAAGAAACAGTACGATTACTAGATGCTTTAACATCTATTTACCTAAGAATTTCTTCCAGTTCTTAATGAGAGTCTTTGACAGAGATATAACTTCCTCATCCCTACTAGACTTCCGCAATGCATTCACTGTCATACCGATCCTTGTCTTCGTAAGTAATTCTAGGTCAACTGGTAGCTTTTGCAGTACCTTGAGTAACTCCAGTGCCTGCTCTTGACCCTAACATTAAAATTACATAACATTACTCTTCACAGTAAGAATGTCATTCGATATCACCCTTTCAAAAGAATATTATAAAACAATAATTTTTATGTGAAATTATAATAATAAATTGATATCTTCAAATTACAACAAAATATCACTAAACTGCGTAGAAGAGCTCAATATTTTAGTACATATTTTTATTATTTTCATGTACAAAATAAACACAAATAGGGACTATGCATGTATCTTATCTGTCTTTATAACCTGGACATGAATATTATACATTTATCGACCAGAGTACGATTACTTGTTAAATACAGTTATGAATTCCACACGATGAAATATTAAGTACAGCTAAATACCTTAGAACAACGTGGTACCGTTTTCATGTTTACATAGAAAAAAATTGCCGCTCAAGTCGAAAACATATGTACGAAGTCTCGTCGAATTTAGTTTAACCACCTTGTATTTTCCAAAGAGAAATATTTTTCTTCGATAGAACTACGTCAAGGAATTCATAAAGCCGACAATAACAAGTTCAATATTTAACTAGTTAATACGAAATGCTTCGACGATCGTAGACATCTTTCCGGCTATTAATCCCGCGCGTCCCTACACGACGTGTACCTTTCCTTATTTTATTCAGTGACTCACCGTTCCGTCGCCGCTCGACATCTTATTTA
The DNA here is from genome assembly GCA_963971525.1 of Cephus spinipes. Lineage (NCBI taxonomy): Eukaryota > Metazoa > Arthropoda > Insecta > Hymenoptera > Cephidae > Cephus > Cephus spinipes. Next base: position 30,988,670 of record OZ020573.1, read on the forward strand.
ACTTCTTCTGAATACGCAACACCTCCTCTTCAGCACTCATTCTGACAATTCACGAGTTTCTTCAGACAAATCAAGGAAAACGCGTGCGAATCGTAAAAATTCCACGTACAAGCGGCCTGCGACGAACGCTAGCGATCGGCAAACTGACCGTAGTTTGCCTCGGTTCGGAACTTTATTCAAATAGACTATAACGAGTTACCGCGTACACCAGCGTACACCTTACAGTTAAATAATTCCACGCTCGTAGCAATTTGCCGACTACTTGTTAATAATTTAGCAGAAATATACATTCCGCGGATTATATTAATGAAAATACTGTTGAGTGGTGTAAACAATATTTTCTTAACTCGCAATCGTACTTCGGTCAATTTTCTGTAGTAAAGTAGTGGGTGTGACTGTAGCCATGTTTAAAATCCATAAAAGTTTTAATATCACAATTTTCCAATTGTACAAATATATTGGGGTGTCAATTTTATATAATTTTATCTGCGATTATTAGCCTACAATATTCCGTCCAGTTTTTTGCCGGCTTGTGGTTGAAATATTGAGCGAAATATCAAGCCTCCATGTTTATTCAAGTTGACGTCATCTTTCTGCAATCAAGGTTTTTCATTGGTTGATCCCTTGCCGCCATCGGAAAGTTGAAATCAGTACTTTCGAGAAGAGTAAATCTAGTCTGGTTTTTTAAATCATATAAATAATAAATATCGTAGTCAGTCGAAAAGATAAAATTATAAAATTAAATTAAATCGTGGATCTAATTACGATGAAATCTTCATATAATGGCACACGTGTATACGTACAAATTTGTTTCGTGTTATCAATTTATGAAATTTGTACATGATCGGTAATGATTCGGTAATGATTGTCGTAATAAATTTTAAAATCAATTCAAAGCCTAAACTCTTATCTATAAATAAAATACGTAATCGTTTAAATTAAATAGTGCGATTACAAACAGTTGATAATTAAACTGAGATACCAAAATAAAATTTGTTTAAATATTTCGGAGAATATAGAATCATTCGAATAATAAACACGTAACAATATTGTTAGATATATTAATGATAACGTAAAAAAAATGAATTGCAATAAAAGTGATAATGATACGAATCCTGTATTGAAATTCATAAAAACGCAGGCTTATGATAAACGTAGAGTGAAAAAGATATAACTAGGGAATCAAAATAAATTTGATCACCGCGATCGTAATTTAATTTTACAATTAAAGAAATACAATTACACGAAAAACTATCGCTTATTGATTTTATGCTACTATTTATCTTTCAACTATCCATCATTCGCTAGAATGACTAATGGCTCAATAAATATTCTTTTAAATTGAAATACAAAGCTAGGGACATTCCATAAATTACTTTCCGATGAAGATGATTCGCCAAGATTTTCTATTGGTCGTTGGTCAAGACGAATTGCGCCAAACCCTGGAAAGCAGGAGCAGCCGTGCTGGCTGCAGGTTGTTCCTCGTATTCGTGATAAACGAAAATTCGTTTTTCTATTAGTAATTTGACAGATAGTGAGTTCGGTTTCATCTCAATAAAAATTAGTTAAAAATCATCATTCCCATTGACCAGTCAAACAATCAAAAAGAAATTTCGATAATGAAGATTGAGTGAAAAATGCCAAAAATAAAAGTGATTCGCTTAAGATCGGTCTCTAAGTGTGCGTACTAGTGTGCATATACGTCTTGTGGTTACTACGTTAATATAAAAAACCATGTAGGTATTAAACGATTTCTCAACAAGCCATTTATAATTGATTGACTATCGAACAAATTGATTCTCTTTTTCACATTGGCCTCAATAACCGTGAGGCGGCATGAGCATGCAATTTTTTTACAGTGTCTCGTACTACTACTTCCTATTGACAACTTTGCTATCAATTAACCTGTCTCCCTCCCCATATTTGAAAGCGGTCAATGTTCATTATTGGACGGACGCCTGTATTCGTTAATGTTTCGGACTATGATTCCGACCTTTACATTGATTCTTCTTACGTTTCGTGACATTCATTTTGTGCCGATTATAAGGAGCGATGTAGAGGACGATTGGAGCTTAAGTATATTTATTATGAATTTACATTAAGATCGATAACTGTGGTTTTACGGATGACTATACTTTTTTTTTACTTTCGTCATGAATACTTTTTTTTTCTCCATTTTTGTAAACCTTTCTATAACGTATTGCGCAATTTTTTGGGCGCGTGACTTAATCTTCGGTCTATTTACAATTATTACATCGACGTTATTTAGTATTTTTGTTATCTTACTCGTTATTACATACTTTGGACGTTCGTTTTTTAATTTTATTAAATATAGATTTTCGTTTAGTATTGTAATTATTTAGGAGCATGTTATGTTTTTTTTATGGGTATGTGATCTTATTAGAATATTTTTTTTGATTGATGAATTTGATGAATTTCTATACTTATGGATTTTATTTTTGAATTCCAGGATCATTAGGTGACCTTGACTACTTTACTACTTTGAACCATAATTTTTGTTCAGTTTACAAATTACTTTGCTGAGTATTGAGATGGGTCAGTCAGGAAGTGTGCATCGTAGTCCCAAAACTCGGAGGCACAATCTACGGAGAATCTCAATTGGTGGTTTAGGACGAAGACGGTCAAACAATTCTAAAAATCTGTCTCATACATTTACATTTATAGACGGAACACTGAAGGTGAGACCTATTAAAGCTTAACATATTCTATTATATTATCTGTTGCTCTATCTTATCTGACAAGATTAGAGCAAAGATTGCAACTATTGAACATAATCTCTTGTTGAGACCCAATTACCTTCATACATAAACTATAGTACCTTATAATATCCATTATATTTTTTTAATTTTTATTCTTTGGTTTGATTTCGACTATCTTATCATTAAAAGTTTAGAGATACACTATTCGATCTGTTGTAAAAATATGCAGTTATTTATAACATAGATATTATGGAACAATGCCAATTGGCTATAACTCAAGATTATATATTCTAAACCAAGTCGTAAGCTCTTTGCTTTATTATAGATTACTTAGTTGTTGATTATTCAAAGAAAAAGAAACATCTGAATATAATACACGTTTAAAAATATTATCAATTAAAATGAATATGTCAAAAATTTACAATTATAGCAACATTAAATTGGTAAATATTTAAAAAATTTTAATTCGCTATTACAGTATTCATTTATTCACATTACTATCGCTTTTGTGTCTACTAAAGTGTGCTACTATGTATGCACTCAATGCACTCCAGTTTAACTGATAACTGCTTCAAAGGCCAAGCAGCATACTTCCTTTAATCACTGTTAAGTAAATGTAATGGACCTTTGAAACAATAATCATGTTCTTAAATCTATTGAATGATCAAATAGTTGTCAAATCATTTGAAAATGATACATATAGTATATTCATTATATTTCCATTCGGTGACATGTGAATTTAATTAGAAAAGCAGTTCCCCATAAACAAATATAAAAAAAAAAAAAAAATATTACAAATTCCTTATGAAAAAGTATATAGAAAAATATTTAATTTCTCTCTTCACAGCATGTCTATCGCTTAGAAGTGAAATAAATTACTGAAATTCATGAGCGTCCAAGGCACAAGCTTTAATTAATTAAATTTGTGCTCGTATCTTTATTTTTTGTCTATATTCTACTAATAATACCAGGGATCTGTAACAGGTGGAGCAACTGAATTTGAACACAGCGACGGAGGAGGAGTTAATGACGTTACCTGGTATAACACGAGCCATAGCAACAAACATAGTCGCCCACAGACAAGCGATAGGACGTTTTAACCGTGTGGAAGATTTAGCATTAGTCTCTGGTGTTGGTGCTCATAAGCTAGAGTCGATAAGATTGGAAGTCTACGTACCATCGACAAATGGCAGCAGAACTTCCTCGAGGGCATCCTTGAGCCTAGACTCCGTTGGGAATGGAGGGAGTATGGTCGACGTTAACACAGCTAGTGTTTTCACTTTGCAAACTATCCCTGGAATGAACCAGGTAGACGAAAGTTCCCACCTCAAAAAATAATGAAATATTTAAAAGATATAGCAGAAAGAATAATTAATAACTATTATCAAACGAAGTTTATTTTGATGTACTTAGGAACTAGCAGCTTGCATCGTAGAAAGGAGGCTAGAAAAGGGACCTTATCGATCCCTAGATGAGCTTGCCAAAGTCCATGGTATGGGAAAGCATCGTCTAACAATGATAAAGCCATATTTGAGGATAGATGTTGACTCAAATGGTTCGATAACCCCCACACCAAGTAATGACACTTCTTCGCCATCCTGGTCCAATCCGAAAGCTTCTAGTACTCCAGTAGCTAATGGGATCAAAAACTTATCCAAGCAAACTTTGAAGAATGGAATATCGAAATCGTTAGCCGTGTAAGTTCCATGAAGAAATTACGTTTAATTTAATAATTTATTTTTAGCTATATATAAATATCACGATAACTTTCAGATCGCGAATCAACGGCTGCAGAAACGGAATGGAGATAAGCGGCTGCATTACTGAGGAGGAAATTTGGGATTTATTAAGCGTAGCCAGTCCACGTCCTCCTACGCCCACTGATTTCCAAGACAGACTCGATAATCGAGTTACAACGAGAGTGGCATCCTGGAACCTTGAAAATTTCTCTAAGGATAAAGCCAGTAATCCAGGAGTGAGAGAAGTTATTTGCAGAACAATATTGGAGAACAGGTAAGCTGTATTGCTGCTGCGCAATCTGTATTAATAGTATCGGTTAACATTTGATATCTGCAATTAATCATTCTTCGCTATTGTATTAGGCTAGCTCTTATAGCACTTCAAGAAATCGAAAGCCCGGATGCACTGGATGCACTCACGCACGAACTTAATTACCCTGTTCTGAAAAGGGTTCGCGACTGGCGAGAAAATCGACGAGTCTGGAGATCTCTTCATTTGGGTGCTGGGCTAGCTATATTGTGGGACTCGGATCCAAGAATAGGAATTGCTCTGCGTGAACAACCACCCGCTACAACCGTCCTGCTTCCTGTTGTTGCGTCTGCAGTTTTTCATGTAGGTTCGACATGCAATATATAATACAGTTTTACGTGAAATAACTTGACTTATCAATGCATTTCTATCGTTGAATTTTTTAGAAATATCTAACTTGTAATTTAATGTATGTCACTCTTATTTTTTCAGATTAACAAGTTTGACGTGACGATAATTAATGTACGCATACACAGTGCGGATGACAACAAAATCATCGAAGGTTTTTGTGAGGCCAAGAATTCCATCCTGTTAGGAGATTTCACCCTCCTGGAGGAATCAAACAAACTGGATCAAGTAATAAATGAGGGAAGTACAGCAGTGCATCCCGACGGTACTGTTTATAACGATAATATTCTTTGGGGTAAGGATGCTGAGAAACAATTCAGTACAGGAATAGCAGGTGTCGTAAGGTTAGGGTTGACACATTTGGGAATTCCTCATGGGTGGCATTGGGGTGGTCCTGTCTCCAGTCATTGTCCGGTATGGTGTCAAATATTTACGCAGTTCAGGGAATCGTAATTGACGTATTAGAATTTCATAGTGAATTTCACGATGAAACTGATCACCGTACTGTAAGTTTGTCGAATATTTAGGACTAGTGTGTATTACCGTTGTTTACGATGAAAAAGCAAAATGCGATTTGGAAATCTGGTTCTTTTTATACTCGTTTTGCGTATTGGCCGGTGTATTATTTTGGACGGTTACGTGCTTTGTGCATTTTTTGTTCGTAACTGTCAATATTGAATTACCAGTAAGTTAACAGTTAGACATATTGTTCTATTTGTATATTTATTTAGAACGGTTCTTCTTGTGTGTATATATATTTTTGTATATATACGTCTGCCAGGCTACTCGTTTTTTCCAATGACCTCTTATGTAATAAACTTCCTTTCCTACTTTTAATTTAATAACATTACCCCAAGCAGGCTGCTGTATAGAACGAGGAAGACTGACAATTCCATTGTAATGTACGAATATTGCGATGCTGGTTTGTCGCATCACACGTATTAGAGAAAATAACGGGAAATAATAAAAGACTATTTCCATATAATATTTATTCTTTTATTCTACTGCTTTTAAGTATTACATACATGTCTGCCTTAAGCTAGATAAATCCTTATACTTTGTAATGGGTACAACTTATCAAACTATTATATTATCACAGATGTATTCTCTGAGATCAAGCATCCGCGAATGCTTTTTTTTTTTAATACGTAGAAAATCTAGTTAAACATTTTTGTAATTCTTCAATGCGAGATGTATAGGAGACTTAACATTACAGTTCAAATTTTGATTTTGCTTTTTCTGATTCATATCAGAATTTTTTTCATCATTTCTTCCAAGGATTCCCTTTCGTCTTGACAATATTTCTCTGCCTTTTTAATCATTTCAGATACTGTGTCGTCCGGATTTCGAAGTCTTTTTAATTTTGGCAAAATGTGTCTCCGTAGTATGTCAAAAACGCTGAATTTAGTATTAGAAATATCAGAATAAAATTTCTGAAAATTCAATAGTGTTACACGCAAAGTATATGCTTATAAGTTCTTATGTACTATACCTTCAAATTCTGACACTCCGGATCGATTTCTATAGCTTGCAGGTAATATTTGCAAGCATTCTTTGCATCACCACGGGAAAGATCATAGTATGTCCCCATGTGCATATATATGCCCTGCACTCTGTATCCACCAAACTGTCCATACCTTTCAAACATAGATTTTAAATATGGCAGAGGATCGTACCTCCCTTGAGTAAGATACATTTGCAGCGAGATATAACTTGTATCTGCTACAAAATTTTGCGAAGCCCCAGCTCTTTCAAAATACCGTAGAGCTCCCTTAAAGAGAAAAAAGAAAGTAATCATATAGGCACTATATGTATACATATTAATATACCTGATAGTCCTTTAAACATTTTTGAAGGTAAATTCCTTTATAATGAAGAAATACATCATTTTCAGGGATTTTTATCTCTGCGTGATCAAGACAAGCACATGCTTTTTCACAATCTCTGAATGAAATGAAGCCAATAGCTAGTTTCAAATAAATGAAACTGTCAATTGTAGGCATATTAAATATGGTGTTGTACATTTCTTTTGCTTTGTCACGTTCTTGTGCTTCACGGTACATTTGTGCTGTATATATACCGAAAAACGGTTCTGCTTGCAATTCAAATGCTGTTTCAAATGATTGCTGCTCTAGAGTCGTTGGTTTCCTTGTAATATCAGTAGATCTTCTAATTCGCCTTAAACTATTTGCAAGAAGAAAATGCCACATTCCACTTTTTGGATTCAATTTTATGGCCTTTGAAGCATATTCCATACTTTTTTTCCACCCTGTATAATAGTAATAGGACCATACTGCACTTTGGCAACCGTACAGCGTGCCTAATTCGAAATTATCCTCACATAACGGTATAGTTTCCAAAATACTTTTAATATCGTTAGATTTATTCATTTTTTGAAGAATAAAGCATTTTGTTCCTTTAACGACGTGCTCTACTGCCTTCATCGATAAACCATTAGGTATTCTGAAATCAGTTGTGAAATTCATGTAATCTTCTCATATTATTAAGTTTAAATAATATACGATAAAGCAATGCATGCAAAGGAAATCAAGGGGAATAATCATATTTCTTCAAGAAATCTATAATACCAAATAAGATTAAACTGACTCAATTTAATTAGCTTACTGTTGTTTAAGTTTGTCGAAACTGTTCTCAGCTTCTTCCATATCCTTCATTGCATTTTCCAAGGAATTATTTTCACACAGATCATATGCTGTCGTAAGTGTATACATAACTTTCAGAAATAACATACATGATACCGCATCTTCATCGATATCAGTTATGATCCCTGTATCTGCTGTACGATCCACTTTGTTTAATTCCCATGTAAATAGGCAACTTAAATCATTTAGTTCAAGCATTTTTCATCAACAAGGCTCTGCACAAGGTAAATATTACTAATATTCATTAAATAACGATACATTTAATGAATAAATTTATGATAAAGCTACCAAGAACAAGTAATAAATAAATTGAAAAGATTTACCTTGAAAATTTTAACTCCACTAGTAATCAATTCTGCGTCACGTATAATATTTCGCAGTTATCAATGAAATGCACTAAATAACAAAGGTAACTCAATGAACTGAGGAAATCCCAGATTTTCGTTCCCGCTGGATTCAAACGCTGCTTTTGAAACGACGGTGGCGCCACCTACTATTAGTTTTAAATGTATCGTGACCGACGCAACCAATCCTATGAATAAAACAATGAAGACAAAAAAGTATATTTTTCAAATGTAAAATAACGTTTTTATTAATTACATGAGTACAAAGTCTTATTAATACGCATATATTCAATCAAGTAACAACAATAATATACTGCAATTACTGTCGATCTTACAAGTATTTGTAAATTATATGTACATACATTTTTTGTTACTTTCCATTTTACGTAGAGATTCAGTTTAGTTAAAAGACGGCAGATGTGTAAATTACTACGAATTCTCGGCATCCGTTCCATCGTACGTATATCTATATATTATTCTTCAATTATTTTTTCTATATGTTCGCATGAATCACTGAAGTTCATCCTTACGTCCCACTACGCCCCGCTACGTTTCTGATCTCTTCTATTGTAGCTCAGCCAGCCGTGATGATCTTGATTGTGAGTGAAACACAGTGAGCAATATAAGTACAGATAATATTTCAAATCTTCCTAAAGTTGCATTGATCGCTGATGGAAGTTTCCCATAGTGATACCAGATTGAATAGAATATACATAATGAATAGCAGACTCGAAAGTTCGATTAATGGTGTATAAACATCATTGTGATTCCACAGAGAAAAAGTATCGTCGGCGATCCTTGCGGACGCGGTTCATGCGGACCGTGAGAACAGCCAGGGTGGTTAAAGTGACGGCGGGAGCGTGCACGGTACTCGCCAGCCATTTCTAAACAGTTGGTAGGATTTGTGCGTGTGGTGTGCGGTGATTTTGCCGATCGCGTCCATTGGTTCGAGAATCTCTTTGTCCCTGGGTGTGAGTGTCACAAGGAGAGAAGTGTAGCTGCCAGGAAGGTGACGTACGACTTGGCCACCGGTTGTTTGGGAAGTACAAGGAAGTTTACGACCGCCGCCCCATCTTCGAAGCATTGCGTGGAGGGCCGTGTCAGCCCACCCCAGGAAGCCTCCATCATCGCCATGAAGCTCGTCGACCACGTGGTGAGGAGCTTCAAGGTTGCCAAGGTCTTCCGCGAGAACACCGACCGGATAAACAGCATCGATTTCTCACCCAGTGGGGATACGCTGATCTCATGCTCGGAGGATGATCAGATCGTTATCTACGATTGCGAGAAGGGTACCCAAGTTCGCACCGTCAACTCTAAGAAGTACGGGGTCGATCTGATACATTTTACCCACGCTAAGCATACTGCTATACACAGCAGTACGAAGGTTGATGACACCATTCGTTACTTGAGCCTCCACGATAACAAATATATCAGATACTTTCCTGGCCATACAAAGAAAGTTGTGTCTCTTTGTATCAGTCCTATCGAGGATACTTTCCTGTCAGGATCTTTGGACAAATCCCTACGATTGTGGGATCTACGTTCGCCTAACTGTCATGGAGTAATGAATGTTTCTGGACGTCCAGTAGCTGCTTATGATCCAGAAGGCCTCATCTTTGCTGCTGGTGTTAATTCAGAGTGTATAAAACTATACGATCTCAGGAGCTTTGACAAAGGACCTTTTGTTACGTTCAAGCTCTCTCAGGAGAAGGAGTGTGATTGGACAGGATTAAAGTTCAGTCGAGATGGCAAGACCATTTTGATATCTACAAACGGTAGCATAATACGACTCATCGATGCCTTCCATGGCACACCATTACAGACCTTTGCTGGATATCTAAATAACAAAGGTATTGCAATCGAAGCTAGTTTCAGTCCAGACTCTCAGTTTGTGTTCAGTGGATCCACTGATGGAAGAGTACATGTATGGAATGCTGACACAGGGTATAAAGTGTGTGTATTAAATGGGGATCATCCAGCACCCGTACAGTGTATCCAATTCAATCCAAAGTACATGATGCTAGCATCTGCTTGTACAAACATGGCATTTTGGTTGCCCACTGTGGAAGACACTGCGTAAATAGTTATCGAGGTATCAAGAACATTATTATACATCAAGTGATATCATCGATTCACACAACAAGCAAAAGGATTGTCGAAAAAGTATGAAAAGAATAAGGAAAACAGCACAGCAACCGGTATTTTGGTCCGGAATAAAACTGCATTTAAAAAGTCCATACGCAATTAAAAAAATAAACGTATGAGACGTAAGCGTGTATCTACAAGATAACGAAGAGGATCTCCAAAAAGATACCGAGAGTCTCATATCCGGTAGCATTAGTTCAACGATATTCGACCCAGTTCGACCTGCCTACCTGTATCTCGTATTCCTGACACTCCGAGGATATACTTTTTCAAGAAACTATGTAGTGTAGTTTATGGCGCGATGAACGCGTCTATCACATCGGTATCCGTACTGTCAGCTACAGATGGTGGTCGTGGGGAAGCGCCTTGCGCTGCATAGAAAAGAAAGGAAAAGGAAAATAATAAGTATATGGTTAAGCATTCGGATGTGTCGTCCCGTGTACATAGTCTCCTCCTGTACCTGTATTTAGCATTATAGTTATAGCGCTATCGTGTTTTACGTCGCATCTTCAGGAAATCTGTCACCGACTATTAATTTTTACATTTATTACTACAAGCATCCCGTTCTACGCTTCTATTCAAGAAAACCTCTATACATTTTTGTCTCTCTTATTGCTACTGTGAACTTTACTCAAGAATGAGAAATCAGATCACCGGAGCCAGGACTGTCAGCAGGTCGTCATGATAGTGTGCTATACCGCTGCAGATTTTTCTCGTTCATACAACAAGATCCATACTTTATCCCATGATGCTATCTGCTTCAAAAGCGACAAGAATAACCTTCAAGACTCGTTCGATGATGCCCAAGTGTCCTGAGTATCTTACAACAATGAAACTTGTCATCGAAGACACATAGAAATATAAAACAAGCATACCTCTGTCTTCTTCATGTGAGACTCATCACCTGGAGGAAGATATCATCACCAAGATACATAACCAGAATTATACCAGCAAAAGCAAAGGTATTCCTCCTTCACATATGTAGTATACGATCATAATACTACTTGAACCTACACCCAGGGCCATCCTCGACTAGTGTCTCCAAGGTGATGTCAATTCTTAATGCATAATAAAATAGAATGATACATGCTTTAGCATGATCCTGTTTCATACGAGCAGTTTACTATTGTAATGCTACTTGAATCTACAGCCAGGACCATACACGATTATCATCTCTAACGTGATGTCAATTCTCAGTGGATCAAATCAGCTTTCATCCTGACACGTACAGGTACAACAGGACCCTCTCAGGCAGCAGCAACTCCAACAAAAATCAAACCTACTAACTTAACAAGAAACCACAAAAAGAAATGTCTGCCTATTCGCAGAACTTCAAAGGGATCCTAAGAAGAAGTAACATTTATTCTTTTCACGACGCCAAAAAATACAGCGGATAGCAAACGTCTACGTCTTGAGGCGTCCACTGTTCAAGAATTATCATCGTTCTTCGTACGTGAAACTAACCGGATGAGAGCGATTCAAGGTTCACGATTATTTGTACGATACCGCGTAGCATAATAATTAATTAGCGCCATAGTTCAGTGGTTTTCAAACTACTTAACCACCAATCAGTTTTTGCTATATCAAACATTAAACGTGAGTATAGTTGTCCACGTATATATATGATATATATACACAAACCCTGACTCGAGTCATCGTCCAACTCCAAAGCAAGACGACGCAATCGACAATGACAATGATTATTAAAAGAAAAAACAAGAAACTAGACAAATTTTAAGAATTTAATAACAAGTTAAAAGCGTATTTCTACAAACAGGATACGCGACAGGATTCTGTCTGCTCGGCAGATGACAAATATTAGAAATGTATATTGTTCTTTCCTATGCGATTCTTTTTTCTTCTTTTTTTCTTAATTAATAATTTGTATGCGTCTTATATATCTGTATGCAAGTAATTGTGTCTGTAAGGATGAATCTGTGAGTGCACGTGTTGCCGCGTATATGTCGGCCAGTTTGGAAACCGCTGCCGTAATCTTAAAACCGTTCATGCAGCCTACTCCATTATTTGTGTAAATACGATACACCATTATTTCCATTAGAGTTTTAACGTTAATGTTAATTTTATATAAGAACGACACCTATTATTTCTCTTCGATCGAATATGCGTAGCGTGTTTCCGTTATCCGTAATATAACAAAAATTATTTCACGTGAGTCTACGTGGCTGAGTGAGGAACGATTATTAACAGATTATGCGTGTGCTTGCGAGAATGGCCTCTGTAAAATAGTATTTTTATAATGGCAGAATGTGTATGTAACAGATTATAAACGTTCCTTCAGGATCGTTGTAGTAATCGTCATCCCCCCCCCCCCCCCCCCCAAATCCTAAGTCGTCATTATTCACTATTCATTCGATGCCGTATCAAGACAATTTTTTTTTTTTCTTAATTTTTATTTTCTTTTTCCTTTTTTTTTTAGGACGACCACGATAAAGTTACTGTTACAACACGCAAGTTGATCGATGCCGAAATATCTATACACCCTGTATTCAGATGTAAGTTTTGCTTATTGTGAAAATGACGTCACTTCACAATATACATTAATGACGTCATTTTCATAGTAATGAAAAATTACGCCGAAAGACAGGGACAGATACGTATGCATAGATATGTAAAGAAAAATAAAAGCGAACATGATTTTTAGTTGGAAGAAAAAAGTTAAAAAAAGATTCCCAAGAGTGTTTAACAATTTTACAATTCGTCGGGCGCGATTGAGTAATTCTTAATTAATTATTTCTCGAGTCCTGATTATTATTGTCATTGCACGGTTATCATACGTGGATACAATATTTTTTCATCGAGAAAAAATGCACTTAATTATCACCCTGTGTGTTTTTGTTTATAAGTAAAGTGATTTTGCTGGATACAGCTTTATTTTTGGAATTTTCAAAAAAAAAATTGTAACAGTTTCCTTGTATCTCAATCCTTTCATCGTAATGTATAAAGTGTATGTTATACATTGAGCGTCCCTACTGCCAGCTATGTACATTATGTAAACTTCCTGCGATATGACTCTGCGCGAAATTCGAATGTTTCTAATAGCGATATTTTAACGTGTTCCTGGTGTTGTGGTGACTGCCTTAATGATTGTCGCATACGACTTTTCGATCGAAAATCATTGGCCGGTCGTATGCGACACTCATAAGAGCTGTTCGAGAATATGGGCTCTGATAAGAACTATTATAGATGGGTGATGAATGCATAATGTTAATCCAATAGACGTATATTTATTTCTTAAGCATCGATCGTCGTGTTCAGTGGAGTCGAAAAAGAAATAAAAGTTTTTCAATTCGCCGAGAACCATTAATAACCGTTGTTTCTTTCTGAGATTTTTTTTCGTATGGATGGTGGGACAATGGAAATATTACATTTGGAATTGGAGAAAGCGATTGTCGAGAATGGAACATAAGTTTAAGGTAATTTTTTAATTCTAAACCATATCGCAAACGTGTATTGTGATTTCTTATGATTTTCTGTATTTTTTTATGTTTAAAATCGCACTGGGAACATTATAGTTTCTTTCTTTTTTTAATTAATCCATTTTTAGTTCGAGAGAAACCGAAATATTTATTTTGTCTCTGAGAAGATAAAAGGCAGATTAATTGTTTAAACAGAGTATAAGGGATTAAAGAAACAGCGGCTTTTTTTTAATTATTTTCTAGAATTTAGACAAACTATGTTTTGTCCCGTTATCCCGTATCGTATGGGAATTCTTTTATTTGTTTAAATCCGAAATTTGAACTAAGATCTAATTGGATAATTGACACTTTACGTAAGATTTCACGTAATTTATATAGAGCTATATACTATGTTATTCAGGAGTATTGCACCGACTGAAGTTGGTCGGTCTTATTTTATTTCTATAGTATAATTACATCCTTAGGTGGTACAATACTTCTGAACAACCCTGTATAAATTACTATGACAAGAGGATCGTCGATACATAGTCGTTGGTGTCTTGATTGTCGTTTATTTTCGTCTCATTAATTTTCATTGCACTACCAAAATTGTTAACCAACTTAAGCGGCACGTAAAAGATGGTATATTTTTACTTTAGTGTAAACCATTGATATCACCGTAAGAAAAATTTCCTTGAATAAAATAATTCTTTTATAAATCTTAACATATTATATCTTTCACGTTTTTTTTTTGTACAGTCTATCTTACTGCGCATAAGTAATATAACTTTCATTTATAATCGATCACACCAACAATCGACTATAACAAATTACAAACGATACAAATGTTCAATTCGCAATAAAAATGTCCGCCACGTCCGACAAGGATTTGTCCGAATGTCAATTGGTATTTTTTACGCGACTATCGGACTCGTCACTATATTACAATCAGGCGAGTTCACGCAAAAATTATATTTCGTAAAGCAAAATCCATAATTCGATGACCATAAAATATTTCTAACAGGATTCTGCTTCCGCTGTTACTCCTGTAATTCAATCGATGACAAGAATTGCGAATTCAATCCTGTCAAGACGACCTATTGTAGATTTATCACCACGGGTTGCGTCAAGCTCATTAACGACGGTGAGTTTTTATATTTAAAAAATATAACCAAAAAGTTTGATTAAGACAGTAGAGAGAGAGTGATCGAAAGAGAAGCTATATAAGGTGTTCCAAATTAACAGTAATTGAATACCGTTATATCGACGCCACTGGCAAAGAAATCCTGGTCAAAAATTGGGATGGTAAGGACTCTAATTGGCAAGCAATACCGTATGTGGAAAGAGTTATCACAAGACGTTGTGGAAATAATTATGGAAGATACAAAGTTGACGTAGGCTGCAAGAAGATGCCCTTTCTGAATAACGATAAACCGGATAAGGAAATCATTTGCTATTGTGAAACAGAACTTTGCAACGGGACTACAAAGTCCACCACGATGGACACTCTGTATCTGTTACTCGTGATCGTCACGAATCTGTATATAAGTTTAATATAATTCGTCGAATTAAAGAAGACTGCTCTACTCCAACTGAAGAAGATTGTCTTTCATACGTTTATGGTTTTTATATGATACGTTTCCATCTCCTCAGACGAAATTGGTACAGGAGCGCCTGACATTAAGTCTCGACCTTCCATAGTTTTTGGAAATGCTATAACGTCTCTTATACTTTGTGCATTACAGAGTAGACAGGTTAAACGGTCCAGTCCTGAAAATTGATTTAATTAAGTAATAAGAAGAAATTATTGAGATTATATATATCTTAAAGGATTTACCTAATGCTATACCACCATGAGGTGGTGCACCGCTGGCTAAAGCTTCCAGGAGATGATACATTTGGGACTTGTCGATGTCCAACATGTCAAATATTTTTTTCTGCAAGGCTGGATTATGAATTCGAATGGACCCACCGCCTATTTCGGACCCATTGAGTATCAAGTCGTAATGGAGTCCACGAACTTTCAGAGGATCCCTGGAGATGAGGTCCATGTCGTCCGGATGTGGCTGAGTGAATGGATGGTGAGTTGACGCTAAAGTGTCTTTCGTTTCTCCAGGTGAAAATAGAGGGAAATCCACGACCCAAAGAAATAGATAATCAGAGGATCTTATTTTTCTCCCTTTGGACTCCAATAAGTTTGTATACTCGACACGCAATTTTCCTACTATTTGTTGCTGTAAATTTTATATCATTATATACAAATCCTATCATGAATTTATAATGGTGGTTGTATGCACTCACTGCGTCAGCTTTTTCTCCAAATGAAATAAAGAGTGTATCCCCCTCTTTTACATTAAGTTTGTGAGTGATGTTCTTCGTAACATCTTCAGAGAATAATTTTATCAACTTTGAATTCCAAGAGTCACCAGTCACCTTCTCCTGTACTAATTTAGCACCAGGGAATTGTTTCTTTGCCATATCATTGAATTGTGATTTTAACGAGTTTGTTAAGCAATCCTAAATATCATGGAATATTTTTAATAACATTTTTTACTACATAAGAAAATACGGAATTACTTACTTGACTATTTGGTATAACTACAGCATAGCTACCGAAGGTGTTATGTTCAAAATCAGTTTTATCCATTAAAGTATTAGACTGTTTAATGAGCTCTGTGATATTTTGTATCTGTAATTAAGAATATATATACTGGATGATTATAAAGTCCTTATGGTAGTGGATTGAGACTTCAGATTACAGTTACAAAATTATTTACGCGTATGATCTTACATTATAGGGAATTCTTAGATCAGGTTGCTCAGAGCCATATAATTCCATAGCATCATTATATGTTATATGATCAAAGGGAACTTTGATAGAACTTAGCTCAGGTGGCCAAGAATACAACAGTAAGCCCTCTATCATTTCTATTAATCCCTCTCGGTTAATAAAAGACATTTCTATATCCAACTGTAAAATAATATATTCATTGGATTACACGAACTTCAAATATTCATAATTATACACTGTCGAACCTGTGTGAATTCTGGTTGCCTGTCGTGTCTAGATCCTTCGTCTCTGTAACATCTTGCAATCTGAAAGTATCTATCAATCCCACCAACCATAAGAAGTTGTTTGAATTGTTGTGGGCTCTGTACGAGGGAGTAAAATTGGCCAGGGTGTCTGGTGGGTACCACGAACTCTCTGGCACCCTAGTAATATGAAGACATCCTTAAAATAATATAATATTCTGTATGTTCTATTAACATACCCCAGGTGTTCTTTTAAAGAGTGTAGGTGTCTCAACATCGACAAAATCACAATTGTTGATGAGATACTCTCTCATTTTCATAAGAACGTTTGACCTGAGCCTCAAATTTCTTTGCATCTCTGGAAAACGTAATGCCAAATATCGGTACTGCATTCTAAGGGCCTCCTTAGCTTTATTATGTTCTCTAATTGAAAATGGAAGTTGGGGTGTCGCAATATTTAACACCTCTAGAGCTTCTAATTGAACTTCTATTTCCCCTGTCTTCATTTTTTTATTTTCCTGACCAGCAGGTCTGACCACTACTGTACCAGTTACACTGATTACAGTTTCATAAGGCAAATGGTTAATAGTTTGTACTAAACTATTATCCTAAAAAACAAAGAATTTTTAATTGAACATATATACTATAATTTGGTAAAGCAGAAACATTATGTGACACTAACATCCGAAACAATTACTTGTATCGATCCATATGCATCTCGAAGAACAAGAAATTTCCCCATCCTTTGAAATTCCAGCCAACCACACAGATGTACCTTCTCTCCAACATTATTTATAGTTAATTCACCACAAGTATGCGTTCGATTAACAAATTTATTAACTGGAGAAACAATTTCCACTACGTTATATTGATGTTTGCTAGCCACGGTATGGCTGTAACAGGAGACAGGACTGTGATTAATTCCTGTTATCTAAAAAAAATGCACAATACAATGTTTTATTGAAAAAAGAATAAAGGTATTATAAGATTAAAATACAAATTTCCTGGTAAGCATATTTACTGTGATATACCATAATTTAGAATGAACCTACATTATTTTTCTGACTTGCTGTTAAAAGTTTTGGAGTGACAGTTGCACGACTGTTTGATACTTTATACTTGCACAAATTATACAATATTCTATTTCGATTAAACATATTGATAAGTAATACTGCACAATTTATTGTGTCAAAATATGCAATTTCAATGCGGGTTAACAGTTACTCTTACACCTGTAAAACGAGCCAAGAATACGTGTATGAATAGGATCAAAAGCAGTAGCGCTCATAAGAGTTACATTCTGTGTTTGTGTGCGTAGCGGTATCTATCTAAACATTGATTAAAAATGGTAAGCTCATTACATTACACACCTTTCATGTAAATTAAAGTAATACACGTTCCAATGTATATTACAAGGATTAATTTCTATCTTTGCAGTTGCCGCTTTCCTTGCTGAGAACTGCTCAAAACCATCCTATGGTAAAATCCTAACCTCGTTGTCTGTGATTACTGTCTGATATTTTCTGTTTTTAGTTAATCTAACGTTTTGGATATCTATTTTAGCTGGTTGAATTGAAGAATGGAGAAACATATAACGGTCACTTGGTCAGTTGTGACAACTGGATGAATATCAATCTCAGAGAAGTCATTTGCACCTCACGGGTAAAATATATTTATGATAACAAATATAGAAATACTTTAGTATATTGTTATGATTTAATGTTGTATATGATATCGTTAAATCGTTTTCTAGGATGGTGATAAATTTTGGAGAATGCCAGAGTGCTATATCCGTGGTAGCACAATTAAATATCTTCGAATACCTGACGAAGTCATAGACATGGTCAAAGAAGATGTACAGATGAAATCAAGAGGTCGTGGAGAAATGAAGGGTCGCGGTGGTCAAAATCAAAGAGGTGGACGTGGTACTGGCAGAGGTACAATTTATTGAGATACAAAACAATTTGCAATAGTTATTAGAATACATGACTGTAACATTGAATTTTCAATCCAGGTGCATTTGGTGGTCGTGGAGGTGGCAGAGGCCCTGCACCGTTAGGTCGTGGTGGAGGCAACCAAGGTAACAAACCACAAAATAAATCACGACCTAAGTAGGAACAATATACATATTACTATTGTACTATAATTAATTTACTTTAAGTGCTCATTGGAATAAAATACTTGCGAAATATTTATAGAACGCTTTCAATACCAACAGTAAATCAAGTTACTTTTACTAAACATTGACAAGGACTGTCTACTCTTCAAACATAAACAAGCACTAAAGATACAGAAATGTCAAAAGTTATTGAAACATGTACAATATCCTGTTATCAAAATACCAACAAGTTCTGTTTTACAGCTCATAAATCTAAGCTAAATCTATGTGCTTCGTTCCTTGTCTCTTCGAAACACCAAGTAATTTACAATAAACACAGTTATTAATACTCATTCTGTAAATCCAAACTCAACATACAACATTAAGTTCCTACAAGGATAAAAATCCAAAAAGATCCTAAAGTTCAGTCTTAAAGTTTAAAAATTAAAATCAGAAATAAATTTTTTAAATCAAAACCCAACTGTATACCACTAGTCCCAACCAAGCTTGTTAATCTCACTGAAAGGTGGTGCAAGAATCGCAAAAAGCAGATACCATCGATAACGCAGAAAGTCGCGTGCTGCAGTGAAAAATAATCCTCGGATCCGAAGTGTGTCGCCAGGAGGTAGTTTCTCAAGAAACAGCAAAATTCTATCTCAAGCAAATAAAGTGCGAACGGGTGTCGGAGCTACCGTGCAGTGAGTGTCACCCCGAGGCTGGTGTAAGTGCAAAAAGAGGAACGTCTTTTTGCAGGTGGGGCGCTGTGGCAGTTAGGCTAAGCAGCAAACATACGATAATGTACAACATATATCGTTACACCTGGAGGAAGGAGAGATGAAGCAACATAGGTAAAGGGAAACCAGGAAGACGAAGAGTGAGAGAGAGAGAGGTGTAGAGAGAAACAAGTGAAGGAAGGCGGAGGCCGTCAAGGAGAAGAAGGAGGAAGAAAGAGGTGGCAACGGCTCACCAAGTGAAGGCGCCGAGAACGCGTCCGAATGCGATGTCAGAGAAATGGGCGAGGCTCCGCGCGTCCGCGTTAATCGCAAAAGCCTCGCGGCCCTGAGAAATCGCAACGAGAAGATAGTCCGACTGTTCGGCGTGAGACTGGTCCTATCCCAGGAAAATGAGAGCGCAAGAGGGGATGACAAGGGAGAGCAAGCAGAGGATAAAGATAAGGAAGAGGAGGACGAGGACATCACGTCCTGTGACCGTCCCGTCGGAAACGAGAATGAAGTCCTCGTCTCGCTGGAGGTCTTCCCCGAGTCAGTATGCAGTGGTTGGAGTGGGGCTGGGGAACCGCTCACCGATTCCTTACTCGAAATTGCGGCCAGGGTCCAGGTAAGTGTTTTTTACACATTAACATTTATACCTTCATGATCTTGGATGAATCAGCGTTACTCATATCATCTGTAACGCCAATCTGCATATCAGCTGACATTGTAAAACGGCAATCCAAATGGCAGAGAATACGCACTCCACAGTCGTATGCGTTATTAATGCCGTCGGATTCAATTTATCACCCAAGATTGCGTTTAGGTTAGGTTATCATGGGCTAAATTTGAAAATATCCTATGCGTTCCAACTGGCCTGCGTAATCGCAAGATATCGAAGCGGACAAGATGGCCTTAAGGATTTTAGTTAAGAAATGGACATGCGTTCGGACTGACAGACGTTCCAATGCCCGATAGAACGAAGATCAAAGTAAGGTGGCTCTCCTGCCTTTCCACCCGGACTAAGACGAAGAGATCCGTGTCAACAAACCTGAATCTGGCACGGCTGGGCTGCCTCTCATCCATTATACTCACGTATAGTTATATACCCATTAACCAATACCCGCGAACCAGTACATTTTTACAAATGGCAATCACGAGTGGCACACGGCTCTAAGTCCGGTATCCGGCGGCGCCGCAGTGCCATACCCCTGGACAGGGGACACTTCGTGAACCCAGATCACGAGATAGCCTAACCAAACGATAATTACTCGAATGAGCGAGCAGTCGAGTAAGAACAAGAGACTCCAAGAAAATCGGCCTCCTGCATCTTGCACCAAGCAGCATGCTATTTTAAAATCGATATCCCAGAGCATTAAAATGATTTTTGGGAATTTTGGTAAATATAAAGAAATTACTATTAATTGCATCAGATATATTTTTATCATTTATTCGTTAGATTCGAATGAAAATAATTTATATTCTTTTTTCTTTCTTTACCATGGTCCCTCCTCGAGCGTCCTAGACTCCTGGACGCTGCTTCAATCACCGGCAAGACACTGTCATGGAGACCGGGACAGACAATCTAAAGAAACTCATTAAAGAAAAGGATGAACGAAAAAGAAATTAAACAGGAATATCCGAACCGGACCTTATCCAGTACTCAATCCAAGCCGATCCAATCGAATCGGTCGCGGCCCGTGTCCGTTTCACGCGTATTCGAAGTCTTTCACGACACACACCCGGACAACTTGTCTTTAAATATTTAGTAGTTTTGCTTCTCCCCTCTCCTCGTGTCCACTCTCGTGCCATCTATCTCTTTATCTCTCTCTCTCTCATTCCCCAACTTTACATATGGTCTCACTCTCCCGCTCAGTCTCTCCCACACGCGATATGTGTTTCTTGTCTTCGTGTGTCCGGTTACATTCGGGTTATTAGGCTGTGGCCGCACCTTGTACGTAAACACGAGGGCTGCTATTTGCGTTGGGACTGTACCAACGCTCTCTCCATATGCTTCTCTTTATATATATATCTTCCTCTCTCACGCGTTACAGTGTACACTCCGTGTCGTCGATTATTTACACAATACGAATGCGCCTTGAGACACGAACAAATGCCTTGGGACACGTGTGAATATACTCACTGACATACACCACGAGCAGACCCCGAGCGTGCTGCGTGATTTAATTGCTCAAACAATTAACCCACCCGATCACGATCGTCGATCCTGTCCATCCTATTTTATTGCTCAGGTATTTCCTTTTTTTCCTTGATTAAACTCCTTTTGAAATTCCCGCCTCTCGACGCTCCGTGTACACCATAGAACACCAGGGGCTGAGGCTAGCCAATGGGTATCATAGATTTTTTTTCAATTCTAATAATAAATATAAATGGATATAGCATATATATTCTTATTGACAAAATTATTCTTTATTTCAATAGTCAAAAATGTTGACCAAGCCGGTAACCATTTACCCCATAATTTCCAAATGTTCCTTTTAACGGGGGAATTGATCCCAAGCGTGAAGTGGGTTGCGCGAGGATTGTGGTCAGGTAGGCGTTCGGATCCGCATAAAAAGAAACCGTCGAAGAATTCCACGCTTCACGTGGTACCAGCTTCTGGCTCTCTCTTCCCTGGGGGAAATCCACCTTGCCTGACGGTCGTCCTTAAGACGCGACTGTTTGTCTGCTGCCACGGGGGTAATCCGACCATTGTGAGTATCCTGATTAGAAGAGTACGGATAGTCATCCTTTAACGTGGTGGAAGAGAACTCCGGTCAGGATAGCTCGTCTACGGCGGTGTATGGATGCTGGAATAAATACATAAATTAGGAATGGCCGGACCTGGACAAATATATGAATGCGTTTGGATACACGGGTGTCCACGTATGTGAATCGTACCTGCACCTATGCTTATTCTTGGAGTATGGTTAATTTACTTTGGAAACAACGTAGTTTTTTATGAACACAAATTTTGAATTATAATCTCGCTTTTACGATAGCGTTAATTATTGCTTCACCATTTTATTATACGTATAAGTATATTGTAAATAATACATCGAGACTGCTCATCAGCACGATGTTTTTCATCCGATGAGTCAAATCTTTATTCAAATTAGGTTAGTCGGAGGCTGCGTTCAGACGCGACTCCATCCTAACTCCATACAGTATTTAGAGAGATAAAGAGTCAATTACAACAGATTAGAAATATCTGTTATTAGTTATTATGATTTCTGCATGCCGCTCATTCTTATTATTTCTTCATACTATTCAACAGTTTTTCTAACAACCAGCACTGTCTGGGCTGGACACCTTCCAACACTATTGTACTCCGTAATAGGGAAATATAATATCGCTATCTTTGTTTTATCGACAAAACTCACGTTTATTCGTTGGCTGTTACGTCAGCTTAATTTCCTACTTCTATTCTCTGAGTTTTTCGGCTCGTACGCGTCATATTTTCACGATTCGGAAATCCGGATCGAGTGAATAAAGGTTTGATGTATATAGGTATATTGAGTTTACATGTATGATTTCTTGATTCTATACTGGTTCTTATTTCTATATTCTCAATTCTCACCTTCTTTAAAAAAAAATGTTTTCGCCCAACGCAAAATCCTTCTGACTGTATTGATTAATTTTGTGAGATCATTCATTGTAATTCGATCCATTGTGGCCGTCTTAATAAAATTCATGTACAATGACGAATAAGGTAACACTGTCTGAATCAGCAGTCACTCTTTTTTGTATCTCTCCAGACGGTCTTTTTGATATGATAATTTTTTTCTGAGACTTATCAAGCTTTTTTTCAATATCTTTTTTATGCCAATCTCCTTCAGACCGCTACGAACCGAACTGCAGGACCGTCGGTTCCAATTCACCCTTCACAATGCAATTAATCAGTGCTTTGATATTGGTTAGCGATAATCGACCATGAATTAACTGTCTCCATTGTTGTCCAAATGGATTCATGCTGTATCTGTTATTTATTTGAATTGTCACGACTGTCCACCAATTGGACTTTTCGCTTGGAGGAATTCTCATATAATTCTTAACAGGTGGGACAATCCACAAGGAAGGGGGACAATTCAAGGAGGAACCGTATTTATACTAATTTATTATCAGGAATATTTATTACACCCGGTACTATCCTCCTTCGAGTCCTAGTCTACGTGGACGTTGGAATTGGTAGTCGCGTAGGTGCCGAGTTACGCACCCAGGATGGCAGTTTTTACGCAATTCCTAGAAAGTCCTCCGACTGCTTACGTATACGCGCATACGTACCTGTCCCGACTTTCAGCTACGTCGGCCAATCCGATTCATTCATAACGTAATGTATTCCATCCGCGCGTGCTCGACAATGGCCGTGTATATATGTATATACTCAGTGCGTAAGTATTCATAAAGAAGCGATAACGCGGGGACATCAGAAGAGCCATTGAGAAATCGCAGGGCCGTGCAAGTAGGGCGCACTCGATCCAAGCTTTAACCTGAAACTTGAAGTTACGTTGATGAAAACAATAGGAAAGTAAATTAAAGAGATACTATCAAGATCGATGTCAGATCTTAAAAGATTCTTGCTTGTTTTCATTTAGTCAAAGGAAATAACGTTATTGACGTTAACTTGTCGGGTTCCACGAAATTTTTAATTTATCGTGACGTATGCGAATATATACACATACCAGTAGGTAGGAATACCTGGAAACAAAGGATCCGGAAACTTATGTGTGTCACGGGGAACGTGACGTTGAAACATAACCTCGAGCGACGCTTAAATATTGAACTTGTCCTCCCATAAATACTTTAATAGAGGATTCTAGATTGGACGTCCATTTTGCGTCCCTGGATTCACTACGAACCGGAAGATACGTGACAGTGTGTTTGTCAGTCTTTTAACCTGGGAATAGACGTCTTAGACCACACAAGTCTTCTTCCAGATTCTCAGCATTTGTTTTCCTTAATACAGTTGTCGCTAGTTGGGACTACGTTCCTTAACAAGCGTCCACTGAAAATTCTCGACCTTATTTACTTATTAGGAAGAAATACAATTCAGACGAGACCTCACAACTCAATGCTCTTAAAATAAAGAGCAAACTCCCGATAATTCCCAGGCTGCCCGTTTATGCGTTTCTAACCTCACTTATGTCTTACGACGTCCTGCGCGAAGGTGGGCACAGTCCGAAGGGCAGACACTGAAATCCGACGTCCCTTCACAGAAGGTCGGCCATCAACTGGCTAAGCTAAAATATATCTTTAACCCCTTCCCGTGCCATTTAGCTCGACGAAACTCGGGCCCAAGCGGTACACATCGACGCGCGCTAAACAGACCACACTGATGTTCGTAAACAGTCGCAATACGAACCGAAATGTAGATGCCCGCGATACCTGTGGTATAGTGAATTTTACGCGATACTGCTGTTGAGGAAGTAAACTCTTACGCTTTTACTTTTATGATATTATAAATTTATTATATTTTGTATATAATATTGTAGGATATGTATAATAGTTTGGTCCTCTGAGAAATATAATAATACTACACCTAAAAGTAAATGGTATATTATTTAAAAGAATTTAATCATAAAACTGTCTGAATATCCAAAAAGGAAATACGTACAATTCTAGAAATCCTCCATGGTATGATACTTCTCAAAACATTTTGGCAGATGTAAAGCCACTTTACATTTCGCGCATTCCCACTTCGTTGCGCTTCGAATTTTCTGTTTATAGCAGACTTTGCACATCCTTGTTGGATGTTTATTCCGAGGTGTCGGATCTATATTTTTGGGGAAATGAGCCCAATATCGAGCTTGGAGTCGAAGGGGTGTTTCAACTGATGATTTCCCACGCATTTTGTAGTCCGGTAATTTAACAATTTGTAAAATTGCCTCGGCTATATTTACACGGTAATCAACATAGGTCTCCCGTTTTCGACTGTAAATTGTTTTCTGCATGATATAGGTATTAAACAAAGCCATATCTGATATGTAGAAGAACAGCTTTCGATATCCTTTCATGGCTTTTCTCATTATTGGGAAACATGCTAACGCCTGATCTTGACGATCAACTCCACCCATACCCTTATTATATTCTACAATACATTTTGGCTTCATTACTTTCTGTAATTGTTTGTTTGATTCCTCGACCATCTCTATAGTTTTGTGTTTTGTGGAGAGCATATAAACGTCGCGCTTGTCCTTCCATCGCAGAGCTATCAAATTATTGCAAGATCTCCACATAAATTCTCCTTTCTTCAAAATATGCTTTTGCAAGTCCTGTGGCATATTTTTTCTGTTCTTGCGTACGGTCCCGATAACGTTTGTCTTTCGCTGGTGTAATTTTAGAAACAGGTTGGGTGAAGAGTACCAGTTATCCAAGAATAAAGTATATCCTTTGTTAATTATAGACTTTGACAACTCTATCGTAACGTTCTCCGACGCACTATCGTTTCGATCAATTTTGTCCTGGCCGGTATATATTTTAAATTGATAACAGAAACCGGTACTTGCCTCGCACAATTTGTAAATTTTTATTCCGAACCGAGCTCTTTTTGACGTCTCTCGTCGCGACCCTGAATCGCGATATGCATGTTTGGCCCAAGTATCTCGTCGCGACTCTGACTCGCGATATGCATGTTTGGGCCAAAATCTTCATCGCGAGTCAGACTCGCTAAAGTACGGGAAGGGGTTAAATGTCTGACAGAAAGATCGTCTAGACTGGCAGGATCGTAAAATACGAAAATCGACCACGACTCGCCGTGCCGCTCTCGACTTTCCGTGCACCTGGCTTGAGCGACGACGAGACGTGCAATTATCCCGGCATAAAACTCCAAGTTGCCTTTAACCTGCACGCACTCAACAGTCACACTGTCACTGGGTATCTTTAATTCCTCGTTACTCTGTGCCCTGTGCACTTCATAACAATAAGGTAAACTTGCACATTTATTTACACGTCACTCGACACTCGCGTTGTCCCACAATTGCAAAACTTCAAATGCCGTTTCACATTTGCATTCGCTTGTACTTACAGCTGACTGCTTTTCTACCTGCCTGAACCTTTTCTGCTTATGAACACGTCCTTGACTATTGATACCCTTGCCAATGTAAATGGACCTGTGTGAATCCTCTCCCAAGAGAAGTCCTCGTATTGAAACGACGCTAATTCACTCGCTGCTATATTTACAAGCGCTCCCGGCTCGTTGAAGTGAGACGTAGCTGTAAGATATTACCGCTTGAGGGTATCGTCCTCGGAAACCTGGTGGAGTCCTTGTGAGTTAGAGGGGTTGCGTACCGACCGAGTTTAACTCGTCACGAATACTAGTAGCAGTGTAGTACTAGTAACAATAGTTGTATAGAAATACTAGTAGTAGTATTACACTGCCACTGAAGAAGTCGTTTCTTGTTCAGCAGCAGCAGGGTAGTTTCCTTTGATAGCTTACCCGGCTTATTCTTAGCATAGTAGCACTGGTAGCTTATAATTTAGATCCTACTTTTACTGTCACTTCACCTATCGTATCTTCACCAGGTTACATGGCTGCTGTCTGAAAATCATTGAAGGTTAACCATAGACGATTCCTAGGATACTTCCCTACGTGAGAATCAAAAAGGCTATACAAGGTTAACATACTTATGTCATGGCTCGAAGAGGTAAAACGAATCAATTGCTAAATAATGACAGATAGAAGGCTTTTATATATATAGACATATATAGGCTATGTATGAATGTTGGGGGATTCCCAAATTAACTCATTATTAGTTGATGATGGAATTTCGAATCTCCCGTGCATACTCAGACATAATTATTGCGCGATTGTCATTGACATTTACACATTGCATAATTTCGACGAGTGCCTCGAGTCCGGGTTTGTTGTGTGTATATAGATCCTTGCTTGATCCTTAGATTCTCTGTGCGATTATCGTGCCTCTTGTTTGCGCCTCTAAGTCGTACGTACCCAACTACCTTTTAAACTGTGCCCACGTTCTACGTGACCTCGTCCACCAGGATCCTCTTCTGGATGAGACTCAGGAGTATCACGTAAGGTTCGTTATTCCGCTTGTTTCTACAATCCACTCTATATACCGTGTGATACTATTCGAACTGCGTCTTGCTGTTGTATAGATACACTCATACCGAGATATGCTTTCAGAGATCGTGCGAGTCCATTTGCTACACACCTGCCGAAACTAGCCCATGAGCTTCCAACAGCGTTAGGAAATCATCGCCCCGGGTCCAATTAGTGATCTTGCTCGATGATTAATACGTGGTCCAGTTACAGAGGAAGGATATACGGATGGGATTCTCATGTTTATTTACATTCGGAATTTCATTTTGATATCCCGTTTATGATGCTACGTTTTCATTCGTTCATCCTGTACACGTTAGTTCCTTTTTTGTTTTTATTTTGCTTGATATTTTTTCCAAATCATTTCTTGCATGCGACGATCAACCTTTGTTCTTTCTTTTAGTAATTGTGGCACCGGTTTTTTTTTTAATTGAGATTTGACCTAACTTTTTTTTTTTAGGTTAATTAAGATCCTGCAAGTTCACAATGGTGATTACTTGTAGTCTTGCATTATGCAAGCGGATATTATCAGCGGTGGTGGCTCGCTGAAAAATCGATAGGACGTTTCTCTAGTTAGCGTGGACGTCAGAGGACGTCTCGAGGATGAACCGTAGTTATTAGCAGGTGGTATCTACGCGTCGTCGATAAGTAATTGGTGGACAGTACGTATTAGAGAATGTATACGACATCCGTCGTAAAAATAGAATGTACATAGCTTGAGGGGAAAAAAGGAAGATTATGGATAAAATTATATGACGAAAATTCGCATGGGAACGTGGAGGTGATTGTGTGGGCGAGTATGGTTATTCGAATTATGCCTCCAGAAGGCTAATACGGGCTAATGACGAGTAATAACTAAGGAAGACGTTAAAACATCAGAGAGGAACCTATAAATATTCAACAGCGTATCACCCGACGATGCAAAATCGAGAGAGAAAAAGTAGAGAGAGAGAGAGACGGATAGAGAGAGAGAGAGAGAGAGACGGATAGAGGATGGAAAAAAAAAGAAATCGATACTTTGAACATTCAGCAATTTATATCTCTAGACAGCCGGGCTCCTACGATCGAACGGAATGTTAATGCAAAATGTTAATCGATGCCGATTTCACGTTTGATATAACGGACGTCGACCGCACGTGGACTCTTGTGAATGAATCCAGTCAAGTAAAGGTCAGGACCCTGACGAATTTATTGAAGAATTTGTAAATCGAGGAGTTCCGGTTTGTCACATACGAATTTGGATTTAACGTGACTTCGAAATGTCAAAGTACTTTTTTTCTGTATATTTCGCCATTGCTAAATTTGTACAGTGTCTGACAGTCTGTCTTTGGTTTTACAGCGTGGAAGGACGCATTGGTAATAAGGATACAGGGGAGGAGGTCGTTCTGTGTCTTAAGCGAATTTAACGAAATTCAAATCTGCAGGTGATAGTGAGTTTCACTCGATTTACCGAATTTTACGAATTTATTCCTCGACGGTCTCTCTAACGAGCTCGTGGATACCGTATTAAGCGTTAAGCAAAGACGATCGCCGGTAGGAAGCATGTGTGGGCTCGCCTTAATGCTGCTTTTAATCATGCTTTAATTCAGACGCGCAGTCTCGGCATTCGTTAATTATATTCCCGTCTATATTTGTATTCATTACGTTCGCCGGTTACATCTATCCTCGTATACTGCTTTATTATATATTCTCCTGCGTATACGTATCTCTTACATTCTGTATATATACCGTGTTCTGTATACACGCAACGTAATTACAACCGTATACGCCTGTAATTACATGTATTTATAAAAGACCGCATCGGCGAGGGTAATGTATTTTTATCGGGCAATCCCATACGATTCCGATTTTATTATGAATTTTTCCTGGCTTCTTTTTTTATAAAACGAAAAGCTCCTCGACACGCGTTCTTCCATCATTATCAGTAAACTTTTTTTGAGTCTCTTAATTGGCTAATGAACTCTAATTTATATCATTAGTCTCTGCTTACGTTATGCAGGGTCACCCAGATAAAACGGACCAACAGTAGTTGGAGCGTTGATTTAATTTCTATTAAATAGCCACGAGTATTACGAAGAGCCTGAATAATCTTTAAATTATAAATATTCTTATGACGTAAAAATTCATACAAAATTCAGATAGCAGCTTCGAACGCTTCAATGAATCTAATGAAATTTGAATTCCATGAGATTCCCGCCATTTCCATAAAATCATACATATTGTATTTTATTGCCAATTAATTTATCCTCATTCACTGATGTGCTTCGCACAGGGCAAGGCAGAGACAGGCATACTATTAATAGACGTCGCCAACGTTTAGGTGGACCGTAAAGAAATTTAAATTCGCACGTGCCAAAAATAGACAGTCGCCAAATCACGGGTTAGGTGATTACAACGCCGTCGTTAATTGGCTACGTAATTAATGCCCAGGAACACGTTTCAAATAATCGAACGCAATGTAAACCTTTTTCTTTTTTATCCTATCGTTTTCTTTCGTAACACGTATCCTTGTGTCTACGTACGCCGACGTAGCATTATTCTCTACTGTATTGTACTTACACTCTAACGGGTATATATGTATATATCCTAGGTGTAAGCATCGGGGTCCGAAGTCACAACCTGCCGTGGCATAGGTCGCCGAACCCGGCGTGTGACTCTGCGTTACTCGACACAATGCCTTACAAATTGTACTCGGCTCGGTACACATTGACCGCTTGTAAGTGCACAAAAGAGCGGCTCTACAACGCCATGATAGATTACGCAGGACTCACTGTGACTCAAGTATTTCCATGAGAATCAGAAGTCTCATTATTGTCAATTGGCATCACCAATGATACGTAGAAATGAGTTTTGCATTCAAAAGAAATAATATTTCCAGACAGTACTGTAAAACATTACGACGCAGATGAAACAGGGTGAATTTGTTTTCACGTATATCTGGAGTCTTGGGCAAAATTGAATTGAACCTGTGATCCATTTGAAAATGAGAGCTTATGGGTGGATATTGATCAGAATGTATAAACGAGTGAGAAATCGTAAAAGGGTACTGGCTGTCTGTATCTGTAAAAGGCAATGGCGTGTGCACAAGACTAATACGGTCCTACCGGCGACTACCATAACGAGTAAGCATAACCTAAGGTCACGTTTCGATAGAAAAGGTAGCCACCCTGAAAGCAGAACCGAGCGGACTCCATATCGAGGTATACCGGCTGGTAAATGGCGACAAGGATCGTTAGGCGACCTTATTGTTAAATCGATCATCGCTCATTGGATAAGAACTGTGTAAATGCATGAGGTCAGTACTGAAGTGGTGCATATGTGATATATACGACCTTGGGTCAAGGAATCATCCCTCCTATTTTACCACGTGGTTGCAGTAAACTAATGGCTGACACGCGTCGCGCTGTGGGAATTGTAGATTGTTCGCTGTCAATCATCGAACACGTGGAAGTGGGTTAAGCGAAACTTTATATAATCGCTGTTGTTGGAATCGTAGCCATTCTCTGATTGATCGTTATTATCATTTCGTCAATATTTTGATCTTTTCTTGTGATAACCTAACCTAACCTAGTAGTCATACCTATTCTCTTGCTCAGGATTAATTAGTGAGAAATACGAGACGTCGTGTTACATGGTACCTGGAATTTTTTTATGGATCTTGAATACTTTTCTTCTTTTTGTTTTGTTTGTTCATTCTAATACCTGTTCGCAGGGTGAAAACACAAGTGTTCATATGCATTAGAAGGAACTTGCTTGGGTGTCTAACGCGATTCAAGAACATCCGGGATCCATGACATTTGGCAAGAAATTATTACTTTATTAATATTCTGGAAATCATGGCTGAATATACCGGTCTGGCAATTTATATTCTCTGTATGGTTTGCTCGAACCGATATGTCTTTATCAACTTTATGGTTTGCTGAGTGTCTGCAGTTATTTTCAGTGGGAAAGTGAATTTCTTAAAGGATATATTCCAAGTTGAGGATAGTTCTAATAGATTTCTAATGGTTTATCGTGGTGCACTGCATAAGGATTTGTAATTACTCAGATTGCCATACGAAGTGTCTGTTGCGAATTTTTTTTCTTGTTTAGTCTCTTGCCTTTTCTTCTTTCTGTGTACCTTTTTTGTTTATCTATTATCTTCCAACATATATGGATACAACGCTGACAGAAAGTCATTAAATCTTTTGATACTCTGGTGACGTCAGTTCTTATTGATTAAATTAATTTTGACATTACAACTGCACAACGGAGTCCCAAGCAAATATGTACAGGTGCTAATAATTATTGATTACTGTACGCTCATTAAGTATGAACTTTATATGAAAATTATTATCGACGGTAGATTAATCAGCCAGTAATTTAGAGGACAGTTTAATTTATGAGTGAAGTTGAATTAACTTTTGCAATGCAGTGTACAACGTACGTGTGTTGTTCACGTACTGCTTGACGGGGGTAAGAAGCATAAATCTGTGGTCGGTACATAAATATTAACATAATTCATGTCGACTAAGTGCAGAGGTAGAATGAGGTGCACGGCCGTAAGTGAAATCGTTCTTTGCACCGGCGCGTGATTGCACTAATTTGCAATAATCGAGCGTTCGCCACGTCCGTAACCATGCGCCGCCGGAATCGATCTCGATCGATCGTATATCGACCCTGCGGTTCAGTCGATCGATTACAGATGATAGTAAAAATGAAAATTTCCTTTTCATTGATCGAAATTTTTCTTCCGATCATTTGTGGATATACCCTACGTTTCTGTTTTACAGCGATATCGAGTATGAGGGACATCAAGAAAAAGTGATTTAATAACACTCAATTGACTAACACCCTTATTTATACGGCCCTGGCGCAGGTAAAGCTGAATGGGGACTTGTCCTACAGTGCGTAGGCCGTCTCTTGATTGGTCAGAGAAGTCGGCCTTCACAGACTCCGCACTAACACTCCTCCAGCTACTTTCGAATTCTCATGGACCACGAAAACCGTACGGAACCATACATGAATCTGGTATTCCTCTTAAAAATATATATATACACATATGTATGTGTATTGAGTGCACGTGGAAATAATTCCCAATGGTCTCGAAAAACTTGACATACTGATCCAAGTATGGGGAAGAAATTTGGTAAAATTTTGAGAACGCATTCTTATCCATGCTGAAAATTAGTGTGATCTTTTTTAACCAAACATTTTTGCAGAGTAAAGTCTGCATATTTGATTCTTATAAAATTCAAATTACATATCCGCGCGTTTTGAATATCGAACGAGGTTCTTTGGGAATTCCATAATTTATCGTTTTTTTGTGAAATTTGGTTTACTTGAGACGTGTAAAAAATGTGCATTATCCTTTTCCCAAGGATCAGCCGAATGGGATATGGCGTCAGGAGTTAAAATGTCGATTAACCACCCCGAGCCATTCTAGCACGAGGTCGTGCGACTCGCGATCGATTAGCCAATCAATAAATACACACATGTCCCGCTCAGGGTGTGGTTTCGATGTCGCTATCGACTTATGCACGGGGGATGACGTCAGGTCCGGATTGACTGTAGTTTCGAGAGGGAGCAGGAAGCAGTGATCGAAGCGAGATCAATCTCTCGGATCAGTGATCTCAGCGAATGAAATCATTTCTGAATGTGGATCACCGTTTACTCTTCGCCTCTTCTCGGGACTTTGGAAGCAGCAAAGTATGTAAAAGCTTCAAGAATAATCGAAAAGTCCATAACCTACTATCTCCAAGTATTTGAAAATGTCGTTGAAAGTGTAAAACAGGCCTTGTCGTACAATCGTAATCTCGAATGTGTAACTGGCTTAAGCATTAGCATAAGTACGTCGTATGTTGCCCTACCGTTTCTCATATCGGCTGCATTTATCGCGTGCACCGTGTTTCGTATCGCATTGTCCTCGCTCGTTGTGAATTGCCTTTAGCAGCAGTCATTTGTCATCGTTATACCCCTACGGCTGGGTGCACGCCGATATCTGTCGGCATATATAAGTATCATAGAAAAGGTCGGCATCGTAACTTTGATAAAACAATAAGCAAAGTAACACCGTGGCACAACGAATCGTCAAACAATTCCAAGCCGGACGAGAGTGCAGTAGAAGAAAAAAGAAAGAAGGACAAAGCGTATACGGTATTCCTAACCTAAAGTCAATTTCGCATTTTCACATAAGTCCAGAAGAAAAACAATGTTGTACACGTACGTACAATAATACGTGATCGGAATGTGAAAATGACAAAATGGCGACACGTGCCAGTGAAACCGCACTAAGCAGCAGTTCGTTTCGTCCTGTAGGAAAGTTTCAAGCCTTTCTTGCAGTACTCGTGGCGCGTCCACATCGATATTTATGAACGGCACGTCGACGACGGCTTTCAATGAGGATCCGGGAGTCTCAGTTCCTCGAGGAAGCCGTTTACATCGTCTCGCTATTAAAAAAAACTGTCAAACAGTGTATATCCCGCAACGGCAATTTCCATGGGCAATTGATTTTTAAACGACGTTACGAAGGTTTTTCTCGCTGTTGTGGGAAAACTTTATGCAACGTTCACAATGGTTTCTTTAACGTCTATATGTATATATATATATATATATATACATACACCTCTTTTCTTTCTTGCAGATAATTATCCGTGAGACTTACACATACCATAAATACAATTATAATCGCCACGTGGACATCGTATACGACGTGGTTAAAACGTGGGAGGCCATCTTGGTATTTTCGTGATGCGTTCTACGCGTGGGCTTGTTTTCAAGATTATTCTAGCCAGTCTCGAAATATCAGCGACTATATTTAAAGGCTTGGATGTTCCTTGACGTGCCAACCCTCGTGACTCTAAGTCAGGACGGTATTATGGAAGAAACTGTCGGTGTGGAGGATCCTTTTTGGTATTATTTTTTTTTTCCTCTTTATTCTTATCCACACAAATTCCATCCCGTGGGCGTCCTGTAGATTTGGAACTTTGACTATTTTAAGGTATTCCCAGCTAACCTGAAAGAATACAATTTGCAGTAAGACAATATACCGGATGACCAGGTTGAAAATAATCACAAGTCACAGGTACGTTATTAACCGTGAGTATATTTACCTGGATCATCCAGTATATCGTGTCTCATGAATGAATTGAAATACGACGTCCTTTGCTAAATGACTTCTTAACGCCATTTCGAATTCTTGACTGATAAATATTGCGGGATATTAAAATAAACTTTTTTCTTTCCGTAGCTCCTTTGGCCGTTTTATTAATGGCCGTTGGTACATTGATAAACCGTTTATGGCTTAAATTTGACTGGATTAGGCATATCGTATACATACATTACGTATCCTTATATATCTTATTTCATATATGCTTCATTATAGCAATCGACGGCTACTGAACTGTCTGTGGTCCAGAGACGATCTTTCCCTTCAAATATGGCAAGACAGGATCGTGATCTCACGTCTGACGAATTTGCATCAGCAGCGCTTAAATATATGACTACGACATCCACACTGTAATTAGCGTCGATGCAGCCGCTCGACAATGTCAATTTGTCCTGACGCTTTTGTATTTCGTGTGACAAGACACGATGCCTATAGATATAGTTACGCTATGACAATACAGTGAGCAAAGTATCGTATGGAATATTCATAAGACAATGGCATATCAGGTCTTTTGTATATAGTAAGACAGCAGTCAAGATATACTTAGTGATCTGTCATACATAAGCACTGTATAAAGTCTTAATATTTTTCTAAACATTTAAGGATACACGAGAGACCTTTCTATATGGAAAAG
Organism: Cephus spinipes; assembly: GCA_963971525.1. Classification (NCBI taxonomy): domain Eukaryota; kingdom Metazoa; phylum Arthropoda; class Insecta; order Hymenoptera; family Cephidae; genus Cephus; species Cephus spinipes. The sequence goes on from OZ020573.1 coordinate 31,024,036, forward strand.
TACAAAGAAATCATATAACAATTGAATACAGATTTAGTATAAAGATAAAATGTACTAGTATACCGTATACGGAAGCTTTAAGTCTACTGGAAAGAGAAGTGATATACTTTGGTGCAGAATGGTGTAGTATGCTCGGTGTGAAGGGTGCCTTAAGCGTGCAAGAGAGAGGAAACTAGCAGCAGCACCCAGTGACCGGTAGCATTGATTGATTCTTGCTTTTCTTACTTTTCCACGAGGTCCGATTCCACGAAGCAAGAGGCCGTAGCTCAGGCATCTCACGAGACGGAAGGAGGGAGAGAAAGAGAGAGAGATGCTCATGGTGAAGTGGGCGTGCAGGATGCTATATACTCGGATATAACATAGCTACCAGAAGATCGTGAGTCTGAGTATAGATGCTTGTGAAAAGAATCTTCGAACGTGGGTCGAGCGATAAAATCAATCGATTGGTATATACATAGACGTACGGGGAGTTTTGAATCAACCGGTAGTCCTGTACCGTACCGTGTTGGTATGACTTGGCTCTTATGCATATATGGTTGGTAGGCGGCACGTGCGTGTAGGTAAACGAGTTAGGTCGACTTCGTGAGTATCTTTCACCGGATGCACTCCAGGCTCCGGGCTCTGGGTCAAAATCAAGGATATTGTCAATCGAGATATTCTCTGCCTACACGTGTGCTGCTTCTCTTTGATTTATAATTGCGTTGGGTGAAGAGAGAGAGTCATTTAGGCCTCTTTGACTTTTTTCACTCTCTATTTAGGTAGGTGTTACACTTTGGTGCTTTAATTGAGTGCACTTCTGGGGAGAGGAATGGATAATTGAAAAATAAATATAAAAAATTGATTACCTTGTGAGACTATGATTTTTACCAGTTTGATTTAGGAACCATTTTTTTTCCTTGTTCTGTAATGCAGCCTGAAGAGGATTTCTGATTGAGGTTCGTCGGAGGATGCTCGTGAGAAGATTAAGGATGTCGTAGTTTGCCAGGGTGTCGATGATCCTTCTTGGTTAAATATTTAAAGAGCGTGGTCAAGTGATGTTTGCTTGGATTCTTTTCTTGGCTGTGGGACAGACAAGGAGGGAGAACGAGAAAGAGGTATGGCCAGAGAGAGAGTGTAGGTCAGAGAACTTACCTCCCGGAAATCCTCTTGATCCACGTTCTTTTTCTTCAAGTCTTTTTATTTTCATAAATTCCCTCGGCGAGCACACCCAAGCTACCGGCCAGACGGCTTGAACAACGGTGAAAGTACTAAGGAGCCAAGAAGTAGACCCCACCTTTGGTGCTCCACTAGGATGCAGCTTGAACCTTCTCTAACCTAAAAACCTGAAGAGTGCCGGTGTATCTCGCGAAAAAGGAAATAAGTCTCTAGTTTAACTCAAATCTGCCACATCTCACAGATCTTAGATTGCAAAATTCATTTTGTGAACAGGCGTTTAAAGATATTCGAAGACATATTCATACAGTGCTTTTTTACAATTAATACCAAAAAAGTGGCATCGCTATCCTTCGATGTTAATTAACAATCCATCTCTTATCAGTTTATACATTTTAATCGGATTTCATGTTCCATTGAATTCAACGGTAATACACTGATTTATCAGACACCCAGCCGATTGACCGTTTTCCTTGAATCGTTTAAAAAAAACTCTAGTGGCGCCACGCAGCGGGAATTCTGCGCGACACCATAAACCACGACAATGCCGCTCGAATCTTTTAGCGAACTATCGTGCCGAGCAACAATAGATCACCCAGTCTCTATCTAACAAGTGAACCGTTAAATCGGCACTCTGTCCAACAACAAACCGACGATATCTCACGAGGCGTAAGTTAAAACTTCCATTTTCAATCTACATACGATGCATGCACGAGTTATACCAAATGATACATTTAATTTCCCACGTCGTCCGTAACCTCAAATGTCCTCAACGTTCAAAGCTCCGCGGAATAAATCAGATTGCAAGTGCAGTACAAAACGCCGCGGCCACTGTACCTGCCGAGAGGTAGCGTCTCGTAGGAAGAAATGGCAAAGGCATAAGACAGAACACAAGTAAAGGAATAAGAAAAGAAATAAAAAAAAAGAGTCCAAGAGATATAAAGGCTGGCGCAGGGAACGAAGATGCCCGCCGCGAGATACGAACTTCTCTTTGACGAGGCCGCTCGCGATTATCCGGCTACGTGTGACGTGACCGGTCGCGATAAATTTCAAGGAAGACCGAATGAACACGTAACCTTCTTCCCGATGAAGATCCTATTCCATTATCCGGTATAAAGAGGGACATAAGACATCAGGAGAGGAAGCGTGGCAGCGCTAGGTTACACGTACGTACTCCGTTCGAAAAAAAATAACTGAATGACGTCTATATACGTATGCCAGGTACACGTAGCATATTTATACATTACTCGGTTACAGACTTCGCTCAGATTTCACTTCTAAATTCTCATCCTTGCATAAACCTTCAATTTAAATGGTGATATACACACCGCTCGATCCACGTCTACCAACTTTCAGGTTAGCCAATCGGCTAATCACTATGCAATGGCCAACCGATGGCTAATTGCTGGAGTTTAACGATATCGAAATTGGTAAACGGATCTTAGGCGAAGGATTTTAATAAGTCGTAAAGGATTTTAAAATTATATATATATATAAAGCTATGACCTTTCTACCCGGCGCATCCGCCTGTTACGTAACGAGATATACCGGTATCTCAATCCAAACGATTGATTTAGGCTCGTACGTGGACGTTTATTAAGATATCGTTATTCGTAATAGATACGATTGAAATTTATTTACGTTAAGATAGCTTGATTTTTTTTTAATTACCTTTTTTTTTACTTCTCAGGCTACTCTTACACGTGGAGTGTCTTTTGTGGATCTTAGGAATTTTTATTTTAACGTTACGGCGATACGGGTTACACGACGACAATGCCCACTACGACTTCGGACGTAGGCGTGTCAATGGTCGGCGTTGCGTGCTCCAGTTCTACCTGTTCTACTTGTTGCAAAACTAATCTGCTACTCAGGTAGCCAGAGATCGCTCGTGCATGCCGCACGGCGTTGGCCTACGCCTACGGTAATTGCGCATCGTTGCGTTTTCACCGTAATACACACTGAGATCGCAGATGACGAGTCAAGATAGTCTCTTGGTATGGTGAATTCTGTAGTTGCTGTGGAATATACTAAGAGGAGCTTAATGTCCACGTGCTATCCCGATAGCGAAACGTGGTTTGTGGACTTCCAATACACAGCTTGGTTATGTCATACATCGATACCGCTGCGCAGCTGGTACTGCGCAGAAGCGGAAGTGACGTTTTATATTCGTAGAAATGGACAGATCGATTGTTGAGGTATAGAAAAAGCAGTTAATTTTGTTTAATCTGTTTTAGACGTTGTTGCATATTGATAATTTTTATGACGTTATCATTTGATTTTTGGAATTTTTTTTTATAGACAAATTTTGACTGTGCGAATTTTTTTCACGATTTTAAGATTCGTGATTTAAACGGATCTTCAGTCTGTATCCGGCTCTTCTGGGATAACGAAGTCGAATAAGGTATATCGTTGGGTCTGACCAAGGTGCCGTGGGTCAGGAGGCCCCGTATGGGTCCCACACGAAAACGTGACGGGCCTCTGCGGAGGGTCCTGGCCTTCGTTCCTTTTAGTCTGCTCGAAAATCATGATTTTCAACGAGAGCCAAAACCTGCTCCACACTCATCCGCATCGTTCGTCGGGTCGATCCTGGCAAACGTGGTATAACCTAACCTACAAAATTCTCATAATTTCATTTTCAGACTCAATTATCCATGTCCATATAATAATTTTGAATCTTGAAAAACATCCAGGAAGTATTAGTTTTGTTATTAAGTATATCTTCTTAAGTATATCTTCCGGCCATCTTCTTCGTCCGGGATCGTAGCCAGCCAGGAACGAAGTTTAATATATTTTCATGATTTCTCTAGAAACTCAACAATCACACGGGCTTCCCTAAGACGGAGGAAAAGCAGATAAATTCCTGCAGCTTCACCAACTTCCCGCAACCCTGGTGCATTAGCGCGAGCCGCCTCACGTATTCGCCAAGATTCTTTTTCTACTTGCCTCAAGATGAACTCTGACCCAAGACCGCCTTCCATTTGCTTCTCAGACCGTCTTATCCCAGCACCTTCCTTCACCTACTAGTTCCTCTTCCTCACCTTTCGGATCCCCGTGGACGGGGAATAGGGCAATTAATTTATATTGCCACGAGACGTGGAAGAAAAGGCACAGGATATTAAAACCTTCAGGTTAATTAACATTTTCCCTCTCGTTAAATCATCCGCCGCCATTATTCCCTGCCGACTATTTCATCTGCCCGTCGAAGCGACTAAAAATACCCGGGTCGACTGTACGTGCACGGGACACTCGATAAAACTGATCGACGCCAATGAAACTCGCACGTAAACAATTATAAAATTTCATTCAATCGCAATTTCTATTACAGCGTCTTACGCATTCCGAATATCCGAGACAAGCCCGTAACGGATCTCCGAAATGTATTTACAACCGTCTCTTTTCTACATACCGATCAACCAGGTAAGCCGGAATGACGATATTAATCGCGAGAGAGATCAAAGTCCCGGTATTTATAATTCAACTCGAATTAACGTCCGCCAAGCGCAAGAGCGGAAGTGGCCGATAAAGGCAGGACTAAATAAAAATGCGTAATCAACGTCTCAGGAGAACTGTTATCGCGATGACGTCACGCATCGGCAAATCGACTTTGATAAATCGAACGCACGCACGCAACCGGCCACGTAGCTACGTATATACATGCCGGCAGTCAAGCATCCCGTTGAACAAGCAAATCCCGACTGGGCGTAATTGCCTCTTCCCTCCCCCCCTTTCCCCTCCCTTCGATTCCTTCACTTCCTCTACGCATCAACGATTCGACCCATCGATTATTCCGAACACCGAAGAATTCTTTTATCCGTCTATCGACGCGCATGCGTATCAACGTATGCACAGTACTATACATCTTATACCGCCTACTATGCTCTTAAGAGGAACTTATCGTGATATATGATTATTTTAAAAACATCCGACACACTCGTTAATCAAGCAGATACTCATCCATTGGATTTTAATGAATTTCGCTAGTAAAAAAAAATACTGGTTTTCTCTAATTCAAAATCAATACTACGCCGTGTAAAAGGTACTAGAGAAAAAATGCTCAGCTTCGTCTCACTTGCGCATTAGATTCCAGGGTTAGGCCTGGACTGCATATAATCAACCTGCATTTTTAAAGCTATATTGATAACAGTTCAATCAACAAGGTTCTTCGTCGCACGGTTCCTCAAGAGACCAGCCAGCATGTACGCAAGGTTATTTAAGAAAAAATAAAGGTCCGCCCTTTTCTTAGAGTACAAGTCTAGACGACCAGTCATGCGTGGGCTTCGTTCTTTCGCTCTTCCTCTCTCCCCCTGCTTCCCTTCATCTTCTCTCGCTCTCTCTCCCCCTGCGCACAATATTCTTTCAGCTTTGTCCTCGGCGCGATTCTCCCTAATACATACGTCCCTCACCATCACGAGCATCGTGCTGCCAAGCACGTCGGTGTGGAGGATGCTTTATGTCGGCGCAACATGTGGCGAATATAATGCGAGTTCGAACAAGAGTTTGCCGGTGCATCCGGGATCGCTCTCACACCCCCGCGTACCGGATTGTATGGCACGTCAGGGTGCATCAACGCGGACAGGACCCACGTATGATCCACCCTGTACATCGATAAGCCAATGGCGATGCCTGGACCAAAGATGGATATCGGGAGGAATCTCGAACCACTGTGAGACGCGTGTTCATCCGTGCGATGAACCGATGAAACTACCTTAACTCATGTAACAGGTATACCGTGTACTGTATACGTGGGTATAGGTACGTATGAACAAGGCAGACTCCCGGGGCGATTTTCGCAGCGTGGAATCGCCTGTCGGGTGTTCCTCGCTACGGTTCGCTGATGACGACTTTCAGCTACCTGGAGAGCCGTAAATCGTCCTCCATTTCCTCGCCTTCCGTTGCCGCTCCTTTTATTCATGCTCGTTGCACGTCCTTCTCTATCGGCTCGTGCACCGGCGCTTCGCTTTTAAAATCTTTTACACGAGGCACAGCTGGCCCGTCCGATTCGTTCGCTCTGTTACTTTATCCTTCGGTGATTCACTCCAAGTATCAAGATCAAGATCAGCCAGGTTATCTGCGCTCGGCCGTACCTGGAGTTCTCTTGATCGGTCCTGGAATCAATTTTTAAATAAAAAGTCACTCGAGCGTTACCGCAGTAGAAAAAGATAAATAGCAGGCGAGACAAGGAGATATAAAAATAAAGAGAGTCGCAGAGAGAGAGAACAATCGATCTCACCTATCCTATACGTAGGATCGCCAATCGCTTCCGCGAAAGGTGCCGATCTACGTGGTCGCGTTCGAGTCTGCAAGAAAAAATCCTTTGTGCTGCTCCAGCGTTCGTAAGTGTCCTGCGGTGAGTTCGTAACCAGGTACAAAACATTACGGAACGAGTCTTGACAGACTCGTGTTATACCGAAATAAGCGTCGATCTTGGCGCGGGCGTCGTAATTATTTTAATGGGCGTCCCTGTCCTCTAAGTATCTGGATATCTGTAATCTTGGGTATGTAATCTATAGCTGTGTATATATATGGAAAAATATTAATATAAGGAACAGACTGTGCTTCTGTGCGCATACCATATGTATAACGTATACTACGTCGTGGCATATACCACCATCATTCATAATAACAAGTAGTGCTCGTGTGCCTTGTAATCTGGTATTCAGATCTACGATCTCACCAGATCGCAACCTCCGATTTCGGTCTCGACCGGGCTTCCTGGTTCGAGTCGATATGATTTATTCATTGTGCGATTTAACGGCCGGGAGCCTTCGGTTTCTTCTGTGTATCCAGACGTAGACTCGTCACGGTCCAACCTCGTGACTGTTTTTCATGTGGATAATCATCCTCGTAAGATCCCTGTGCAGAAGAGATTGACCTCTAAGAGGATGAACGTCCTTGATATACCTTACGTACCTGCCACCAGATGTCTTCTATGACGAGTTCTCTCGGTGGCAACATAACCTATATTTCCCACCGTCTTCAATCCTTGTCAGATAGGATAGAGGATGCACTGGAATTATGTGGGAATACCACGTGGGTATTACTTGGAGTCATTAAGGTAGCGGGTAACTGTAGGTTGGGACCTGGTAGCTCGTTGCTTCATAGAATGGGGAAAAACTCCACTCGGATTGCTACACTCTTTGGTCTGTTGACTCCTAGACTGCCACTAGTGTTGCTGCTGTTACTGCCTACTGAAATACGCAATGCACCGTGCTGGTCTACGTTTCCATGCATCGAACGTAAACGTGACTTTAGACGTAATCGTATTTTCTACAATCAAATTCGTTTATATGATTCTGGTTAAACTCACTGTCTGTATATCCGGGAGAATATCATTTCCTGGATTGTCAGATATTCTTGACGACTTGTTATTCTGGAAGAAACAGTTGTTACTTGCAGATAAATATAGGCATAAAATAATATTTAATGATTTATCGGTATAGCTTACTTTTATTTTTAGTCGTCCTTTAGATTTCATTCGTTACTTCGAATCACGTGGTGTCTAGACGTGTCTCCTTTTACGCATCTGAATACCTTTGGCCATTATCAGTATCTGTGTACTTAGCTGCTCGTGTTTTGAGATTACATTAATACGGTAGCAGGGATTGACAGTGCTCGTGAGTTAATAACTGTAACGTAGTGCGTGTAACCTACAATGTGATGCAAAAGGCGTAGCAGGATACTGCATTGTTTTGGTACCACTTGCAAGTCATTCTCGTTCCTTGTTCATCGATCAATCGGCTAGAATCACGGTAGTGGAAGGCACTGGTGCGACGGGGAGTCGATAGATCCTTAGTCGATAACTAGAATGACGTAACGGACAGATCGAATTGCGTAAAGGAACCACAGGCATGTTTATTAATCGATGCCAACGATACGCGTTTGTATCGTAAGGAAGCTGGTGGCGCGCATGCGCAGTTAGAATAGCGATGAACAAAAAGACTATTAAATAAAAATATTAATGGAAACGTCGAATATTTAGCAGTACTCAAGAAGAAATTTCTTGCACGTCATTGGGAATATTGGCATTTTGTTTTTTACCTTTCGCAGCCGACTTCGCGTCACTTTCAGGCTTTCTCGTTTAAATCGCCGCCAGCGTCTGCGCGCGCATCCCGATTGACGTTATTCGTGAGGCCGTCATATTTTCCTGTGCTTTAAGATCGATATTTCGTTTTGTTTGCTCACTCTCACTTTATCCTCGAAACTCTTCCCTGTGCAAACGTGTTTTTTGAGGATTGGTCTCCGTCTCGACACTCGGATTATGCTTATACCTTCGTACAGGTATTGGACGTTCGACGTTATTATATCTCTAGCGTGCTAATGCTCTGACGCATAATCCTCGATGAATGACGATAGCCTGTTTTCTTTTTTTTATTTCTTTCTTAACGCTGCCTCTTTTCAGTGCGTCTACGCGTCACTTCGTTATTTTGCTACGACACGAACTGCTGACATAACCTTTAAAACTTTAGCTAGAACGCGTCCTGACGCTTAAAATTCGATAGATTTTCGACGCCATTGAAATTCTAAATAAGCATTCTTGTCAAGCTGTATCGTATTTGTTGTTTTTTAAATCTCAGATTTTAATTTACCATATTTTTTAACGTATTCAGAAAACCATCTGCATCCTGCAATTCCAGAAAGTTCTGTTTGAGGTTAAACCCGAAGAAAAGTAAACTGTGGTTTCTCTTCAAAAGGCATACTAAAACGGCGGACGTAATATCTTCCTGAATCGTATATTTTCTCTCTCTCTCTTTAAGGGTGCCAGCGGCAGAATAAAATGGCTGTTTAATAAAAAGCAATAAAGCGTCAATCGATGTAGGCTGTAGGGTTCGGCTTTTACTTTACTACCCTTTACGACTCTCTTTACATATGCATATATATTCATGCATTATATATGTACTGCGTGAAAAAGCAATGGCGCCTACATAGATACACCTGTGCACTACAGGTCACAGTAAAATCGCTATTTTTTGTTTTCCAACGATCGACCTTTCCTTCAGCGTGGTACAGGTTTAGACTGGTAGCTTTATTCCTTTTTGGTCAGGTTCATGCAGCGCACTGCGACTATGGCAACGCGCTACTGCACAATTGCACAAGCTGTGTGTTCCCTCTGTGATATTCTGTCGGCGCCATATTTATAAGCTAAAATAACGAGGTTGGTCTTGTTAATCGTGTGTGCATTGTTTCCGCGGTGGAATGTCACATTTCCACAGTGGGACACGTTTTCTACGTGCGAGAATTCACAAGCGGATTAACGCTTCGCACTTCGGTATGACAATTGAGCGGAATACTTTTTTATTGACTTTACGCGAATCTTATTGAATTTATTCATCTCACGTCGCCAGCCGATTTCTTCGGACTCCGGACATTTTCTCTCGTTGCCCATTCACCTGCGACTCGCTCGCGTTACATAAGCTTTGTTTTGGATACCATTCACCTCCGCTCGTCTTTCACGCGTTCCATTAATCTGGCCAGTTCCTGGTTAACGGGTTTCCACTCTCTTTCTCCGTCTCTCTTTCCCGCATTATATCTCTCGCGCGTGCTCCTTTACTCTCCTTAACCGGAAACGAACGAATTACCTTTAAGTTTTCGTATATTCTCTGAAGCGTCACCGGCACCGAAATCCTTTGGCTTCCTCGAATCGTGTAATAGAAATAAATCTGATTCGATTGCGCATATCTCGATGTGCGCATGCGCGGAATTAATAACGGCAAAATTCAAATCGCGCGCATCGCATTCAGACTCGTTACTCAACCGACGGCATCTGTAACTTATCAAACCGTATGAAGTTTCAATAATTCTTAGTGACTCATTCAGAAAGGATTTTACATCTTGTTTCATATTCAAAAGTCGTTAACCGTATTTACGATACACCCTATACACTACGGGCACTGTCCGTACTTTGCCAGTGCAATTCCAGCCGGGCAATTCCCTTGCGTTCAAACCCGTAGAAATTATGATTGCCCGCTGGCAGCCATAAGCGCCCTCATGCTTCGCGAGCGGTACGACCGCTGCGGAATGGCCGCAAAAAAGCGCCACGCACAGTATCCACGAACAAAGCACTCTCTCTGAAATTGTAGAGTAATAACAAGGAGCTATTCTAGTTCCTACATAACCTCCCGTCGATGGGGCTTCTCTTTCCGTGTCTTTCTTACCTTTGCTCCTGCTTTTTATTTTTCTCCTTCTCACCAGCTTCTCGAAATACATTTATTGACGACGAAATGGCTCGCGGCAATTTTAACGTACCTTTCTTCTCGTCAAATACGAACCCTGCTCACTTTTCTTCTTCCTTCCTACTGGCCAACGGCCTCACGGAACAATTCTCTTATTTCACACAGACCCTCTTCCGACGGCACTTCGCTCTATTCCAAGAGCTCTTCGTTTATACGAGACTGGCAAAAATACCTTTACACCCGTTTACACAGTTAACTTCACAATGCTAACCATTAAGGCTGCTTCACAGTTCCCATCTCTGGTATGCACGTTAAATTCAAACTCAGACATCCATCGTCATTGTTCCTTGCTAATTAAGTGGAAACTATTTTAAGCTTGTCTCGTCAAGATTATCTTCTTGTTAGCTTACACGATATTTAACCTTCTCAAGTAATTAGGGCGACTTCACCAGTGAATGCACAGGACCCAGTATAGGGATGCGTTCACGTACATTATATCTGTACACATATTAACGTTACACGGATATCTATCCATTGCAGGCGTTTCTAAAGGTGTTCATTTATTGGTGGATTTAACCTACTATCTTATCTTCGGTACGGATGTACTTTCTTGTAAACAGACGCAACGAGCTCTCGTGCGAGCAAAATATAGCCGCACAACGATCGATATTTGCGTGATTAACTGAAATATGAAAAAAAGAAAACGTACAGTCATTCAGGTCAGATTAGACCAGCAGAATTAATTTACTCCAAGTAATTGAATGAACTTTCATTCTTAATGTATTGTTTTCACGTACGAAAAAAGTTATGTAACTTAATTCCTTTTTTCCCCTCTGTAATCAACAAGGATGTCTCCACTTTCTAGTGACGTAGCAGGTGTAGGTGTTACCAAGTGTAGGTGGTTTCGAGTGAGGTCAAAGAATGCACATATGAGTCATCCAAGATCTTTCGTACATGCATAGGCGGTAACGAGCATCGACTTAATGATAAATATCAAATTAGAGTCAATAACATAAATACAAAGGTACACGGTGCATTCTCAAAGAAAGTGCATTCACCCGCAAATCCATAATAGCTCGGAGAGCAATAACGATAACGAGTTAGCGAGAACTCGGTACGATCAGCCAGTTCCAACAATAGTCAATTTAAAAATAATAAAACTCTCAGTAGTGCGAAAATCGCCCTAGTCATAGCTCTTGTTAAGATCCACAAAAATAGATCTTCCGCGAAGGATCTCCTTAAATAGACAAAACAATATCATACCTAAATATAAAACAGCTCAACGATATCAGATAAAAAGAAGGTCAACACCATTAACAAGTCCCAGCGCATCATCCAGGAACTTGTTGATAACCTCAATTTTTTTGAGTCACAAAATCAAAAAAAAATTCCACGATTCCGTCGTCGACAATTGATCGCTGATAAATCAATAAGATCAATATCACATTAGTCTTAAAGTAACTATGAATTCTATCCGGATTCACCGACCGATAAGAGATAACACGACGTCCCAGTTAACAAGCATTATCAGATTGCTCGATTTCTACCAAGTGCTCCTTACTCATGTACTGTATATATATATATACATCTATCCATCCATTGCATATATACCAAAGCCGTATATCTGGTAAAGCACGCGTATGCACTTAATACCTTAGCAACCTACTAGTTTCATGAATGAATGAAATTCGTGCCGTTCCCAGCTCGACCTTGCCTCTTCCCAAGGAGCACTGCTTACAAGCCTCGTGTATTCCAAGTCATTAACAAAGGACAACTCGTTAAAGCTGTATCAATCGATAAGCCTGTTATCGCGACTTTAAAAAGCTTGATACTCCTAATCAATATCGCGCGAGGTCTCCTCTTACGTACGACAGCTTACAATAGTCCCGGGATGTGCACAGCATCTCTGAAACGACAATGACAATAATGATATATAAAATTGAATAATTCCCAAGAGGGAAGACAAGAAATATATTACCAGAGAACATCATGGGGTCTTTGACCGTTCTTCTTATACAAGACTCAGACAGGTGGCACCATGGCTACAGTCGAGCGTAAGCCGTTCTGAAACACGCCATATACCGTGTACGTCATACGTGGTTATAACACATACAGATTCTGCGTAAATATATATACATACATATAATTGACAGGCACATAGGTAGTAAATGTAAAAGTCGACCGGTCGACAGGTCGATCGGTCGTTCAACATTATTAGATTCGGCCGTAGGTTCTTTGATGCCGTCCGTACGTCTGTCTATCCGACCGACCGTTCTCCAAGGAGCGAAGCCGAAGAGGAAGGTGGGGTAGACACCCGGATCCGCGGTACCGCCTCTCCATTGGTCAGTCCCGGGCGACGGGTGACGTTCAGTGCCGTACCAACAGTGAAAACATGAATTATCGAAGGAGCTCGGCCAATTTTCTGTAATGAACAATATTACGAGATATTATTAAATTACATTGTAATAAACGAATCAAAAATAATTATGAATAATTACAACATATTCGGCGTACCGGTGTATATGGGCGCACGGTAGTGTTCGCATAAAGCGAGGCTTCTGGGTAATTAGTCCGTATCGGCCGATCGCCGAGAATGATCCGCAATTACGAGTAATCGTGCACAAGGGAGTAATTACTATTGGATATCGTGAGCGGCAAGATGGGTGGTACGAAGGAAAAGAGACGTCGGTAACGACTGTTGTTACCGATTTAAAGTTACTACCGAATTTCGTAATCTTTCGATCGATAGTTGCTGTCGTTGTAAAGTCGACTCTTTTTTCTTTTTATAATCACTGTACTGCTTATGGCTTCCTGATGATCATCGACGTCCACGTGGTATGGCGGCTGTGTATATACTTTGTCTACTGTATATATATACTCGTGTATAACCTTTATACTCATACTGACGTCACTGGAATCATACCATCGAAGTCTCTACCGTGTAAGGATTACCGACAATCCCATTTGCCGACTGAGCATGCAGTAACGAGAGCAAAAGGTGACTCGCGTCACTCTACTCCGTCCATAAAGCGGTGCCACCCTGTATCGGGTGCACCCTTTGCACCCTTTATTGTTGCGCCACTGCTGACGTCACGTGCCTTCTGCTGCGACAATCACGAACACACACGGGCGAAGTCCGCGGCAATGTGGGGGGACAGGGGGGGTACCTCTCCACTTGGCTCTTGGTGGGGAGCATGTACCGTGGTCCTGAGTCAAGAGTGGGGGTAGTGACGTTGTACCGTGAGGCACTCAGAGGCTCCATTCACTAACCGGCCGCCGCCGAGAGCTGTTGTGCGCGGTACCGTTTCGGCCCTTATTTTTTGTTCCTCCTCTGATCCGGCGTACTCGGAGTCGCCGTCGCGGTTGTTACTTTCCTCTCCTGGTTTTAAAACGGTACGGTGGACAGTGTCGTGCAGAGGGCGTTTACACGCGAATCCGTGTCACTGGATAATTTAGTTTGTTATCCTGATTCTCGGTGACAATTTTGTATATTGGAGTCTGTACGGTTTTTTTCTACTCGTACGATACACGTGTGACACGGTTGGAGAAATTGGTGGCTCTTCTTGAAGCTGTGTTTATGGATTTACTGACTGGTCTCGTACTGGTTGTTGCTATCGGGATACGAATCACCAGGGCGATACCGACGACGGATGTGAAGTTGGTGAAGTGTGGAATCGGTGGCGAAGCGTAGAGAGATAACATTGGAAGATAAAAGAAGTTGAAGATTGTACGAATGTGATGTGTCTGTTTTAAATGGCGTGACAAGTGCGTTCGATCATTTATTTTTCTTTACGTCGGCCGACCAATCGTTATCGGGATATCGTTCCAGACTAAGATCGACTGCAGGATGACGGTCGCTGGAAAGGTAGAAATTATTGTCTCATTATAATAATGTTTAACTTGCAAAGGCGTTGGTTCGCATTTACTCGCATTATTTATAAACCTGTTACGCACTGTAAATACTTGCTTCTCACCAGATTTGTATATGCAATGCTCTTTGGCTAAGCTGATTGCGAACTGTGACGTAGGACGTCGGCTGTTACGCAGGTTATGTCACCGGTTTAGCAAAACCACGATAAGCTCGTGGTTGTTGGACGTTGCGTCATCGTCCTCAACGTTTATTTATATAAAGCGATTGTGACGACAAAACTGTGAAATCGCCACTGTACATTCACTTTGGGTACCTGTCAGACAATTGTGTGTACACGAGGAGCAGACGACGGGCGTGACGCGAGAGAAATTTTCGAATGCCCATCGAGAACTGTAATTTAAATTTCCCTCGATGATTTTCTGCCAGTCTGGACCCACGAATATTCCTGCCAATTATAATCGTTAATTACTTTCATACGTTCTGTCGCAACAATCCAACCTGATAATTGTACCTTCGAATCGTACCCAGCCTTAATTGCTCATTATCCAATCCCACGTTGTCTCGTTATCGGCCGTGGAACGGTTTCACAGGAAATTCATCCAGCATCCGTCGTTATGATTTCAGTCCACGGGTACAAAAGTATTGCCAGACATTTAATCTCTGGTAATTTCTCCTTGATTAACCATCGGCCAATCTGGTATCCATTCACGACGGCAACCTGAAGGAATAGCAAGGATGTTTTTTTTTAATTAGGCTGAAAATTGCACAGTTACCAGTCTTCTTCGTGGCTACTAGCTTTACCTGTTTCTTTTGGCGAACGGCGCCCTTGATGATGGCACCTGACTCGACCGCTGTCCAGGGCAGCCATCTTTCTCTCAAGAATCCAGTCCACCAAGTGGTCTCCCTACGGGTATAGAAAAATGATTAAACATTGAAAAATTCAACATAGATATCTGTAGTGTCTTATAGACTTTCATAAATCAATGTTAATATCGGATTCCCGTGGATGTCGTTTCTCGGTAATGTTTTATATCTTAATCGAATTAGGCGCAGCAGTTAATGTAACGTCAGATAAATTTGTCCTCGTATGAAAACCCATTGAACCGATCGTCGAACCGGTTGCTCGACTCTTTCTGTAACTTCTCGGCTTTATGATAAACGAGAAGTCGCATAGCCGGTCGCAGTCGCTTTATGGTGGCTCGCCCAAAGGCCTCGGCCTGTACCTATTGGTACGCAGTGTTTATCTCGAGGATAATACGCAGAAAATCGCTTTCATGTTTCTATATATATATATACGTACATACGGCGACTACCAACTACGCGTAGCGCAGCATCCGTACCGTTAGATACGCTTCGGGAGAGAATTGCGTCTGAGAGTAGGAGACTCGTGGAAGTGTCTTACGAATAAATAGAAAAGCAGAAGGACACAGAACACGCGCCTACGAAAGATCTAGTAACGATCTTCTGGTAAACCTGTTTTCATTTCATAGGATCATTTACGAACAGCCTTCCTAGTGGATAAATTTTTTAATGGTGGGATCCATTAAAAAATCTTTATCGTACATGAGGTTACAAGGAACGCATAGACACGTGTAACGGATCTTTTTTTTTTTGTTCACGGAAATAAAAGTCATTTTGGATAAATTCGGAATAACATTTTTTTTTTCGTCTACTTCCCGAAGGTTGTGTTTACGTAAGATTTTGCCCGGGTGTGATTTTGAAAAAAATCTTTCACGGAGATTCTCATTGCTACAGTTATGGCGCCGCCTCGCCCAGAGCTACGTACACGTTCTAGGTCGACATACCCGAGAGAGTCGAGCTTGCTGGCGAGTGACTTAGTATTCGATAGCTCTATGGCACGGCTTCCTAGTTAAAGCCCTATCCACATTTCTATTTTAATCGCCAGGCGATTGGACGACTCCCGTTTCCTATGAACGTCGATCGATCGTCCACTTTGCAGTGGACCTTTGTCATCGCGCCGCAGGACGGCTCTTGCCGACCTATGAAATATCGAAGGCTCGACTTCGACTTCTCTCGCAGGGAGAAAGTAGGCGCATCCAGGACTTCGACGTTGGGCGCGACGAAGTCTTTTCACTTCAGCGTGAAAACTGTAAGCGGGAGGGTATCATTCTCTTCCGTTGACCCGACTTCCACTTTTTCCCCATACAGCTACTGTCGCTTTCCTTTATTTTCTTCGTTCTCTCCGTCTCTCTTTCTTCACAGACGCAGTCTTGGGTGGCTAAAGCTGCGGAATCGACGATTGCTATTCATTGGTTGCTTGTTCTTTAAAGCTCTATGCTTGGGAATCTCTGGTCTCTTCGCCGACCAACTTCAACTTAGAACTGATCTCGTACGGCGTCGCAATCCCACACGGACGGACACGTTGCATGTGCCACTTACTCGAACAGTAACTTACCAAAAATCCTTTCTGGTAACGGGGATAAAATTTTGGAATTCATTGCCCCCTGAGATTACCACGGTTGAGAATCTTGCAGACTTTCGGTTAAAATGCCAGAACTATTTGCTGACTGAGGAAGAACGCGAGGCGGATCTGTGATCTGTGTCATAATCGTCTGCTCTTGTGCTTTTCT
Organism: Cephus spinipes; assembly: GCA_963971525.1. Taxonomy (NCBI): domain Eukaryota; kingdom Metazoa; phylum Arthropoda; class Insecta; order Hymenoptera; family Cephidae; genus Cephus; species Cephus spinipes. Next base: position 31,040,820 of record OZ020573.1, read on the forward strand.
ATACCTATTAGGCTAAGTTAGGCTAACATAGTTTAATTTAATCTCACATTTAATTTAATCTCTCGATTAATTCTACAGTGCGTGCTTATTATAATATATTTACAACTAAGGTGCATTATTTGTAACACACAGTATGTCTATGTTCACTCACTGAACCTGAACTTAAATGTACATTATTCTGCGGTCCTTAAGGAGTCTACTCCAGGATCGAATAAACTTTCTCTCTCTCTCTCTCTCTCTCTCTCTCTCGCGCTGCGAAACTGTACCAGCGAATCACGGCTCGACACCTGCAATCTCTTGGCGACGTGCGTACGCGCCCATATGACCCACGCCCACCAACGTGTATACGTGTTTCGTATAAGCATACAATATTTTGTACACTTTGCAAACAGACGTATCGCTGTCTTCTCGATTGTTAGGAAAGCCAGAATGATTTTCACTTTTTCCATATATGTCTTCGTTACTCAGTACAGTTGCAGTACTTGGCTGGTTAGCAGAGCGAAAAACTGGACGTTGGGTCGTGTTAGATTTAATTTCGAGGAGGCGCGTACGATGACGGAGGCTGGTGATATTTTGAATGTAATAATTTACACGCAGTTGGCCTGAAATTAATTAAACGAAGAGAAAATTAGTCGGTGCGGTATCGAGACTTTTGAATCGATTTTTTATTCGTATCGTGGGATTTTTTAATTTACGTAAGACGCAGGATGTCCTTACCTTTCTTCTCGGCCTGTCACTACTGTGGCTACCGGTAGAGGGATACGCTCTGACAAGCCGCAGGACGCAAAACACGTCCAAAGAGCCAAGAGAAAAGAAGAGGGTCTTCGTGGAAACCGACTCGTTTGTCCTCCTCCTTCGTCCCTCGTCGCTCTTACGGTTCTGGCAGAAACCGCAGCTTCCCTGATATCAACGCTACTCGCACCGAGAGTCGTAAGGACGCGGTTGGTGCCCCCTTTCCATCCGCTGTATTTCCGCTGCGCCTCGTTCTCTCTTCCCGGGACAGCCTCGGAACACATAATTTACTCGTTTGTACGAAATTTCGAAGCAGCCCGCAAGATCCACCATTTAATTGCGGTCGCATGCTCCCTAATAATTGCTTCCTTGTCATTATGGCTGGCCGGCCATTTTTTTTACCTCTGGATTCTGTGGGAAGAATTGTTTGTATCAGTGTCTCGTGTACTTCGCTAAATCTTATATTATCATTGGACCGTACTTACGTAGACGCTTCCGGGTCACGGTCGCCTCTTCTGTCTATCGAGGCCACGCACTTGTGTGCGCACCTTTATGCGGCACGTGGGCGTTACTATACCTCGTACGCGAACGTTACGTGTAAAGCACCAATAACGATGTATGCATAAATATATATCCATCCTGTTCGACGGACGTGTTTCTTTGCTATCCATATAGTACTTCCCGCGAAGTCCTTCTCTTTTATCTGCATTTTACCTCTCTCGTACTGGACGACCGTGTCGAGACTCTTCGGGGTCAGAATCGTGCACGGCCACTTCCGGTACCGGGACTAGCATCCTGTCCGGGACTTCACTTAATAACAATAATTCCTCGCGGGCTCTCTGGATCTTGAGAATGAGCACGATACGCAAATACTTTTATGGAATTATGGGGAGGAAGATCATCAGAGTAGAAAGTGACTTCCGCTGCGTCGTACTGGTTGAGAGTAACAAATGATTTCACCATTGAATTTATAAGCATCCAAATGGCGGGTCCTTTAAAGCCGGATTATAAGTCCCATGGAATTTGCTCCCCGTGTCCTCACGGATGGAACCAGTTTGGGGAATCCTTTGGCGGATGAGTTAAGGAGAGAATTTTTCAAGATGGCGTTCAGCCCGGTACCATAAACGTGACGGCCAGGTCCTCAAGGCACCAACCGTAACAGCAGCACCATCAGCTGAAAGAGAGGAGACAGAGGTGGAGGATGAGGATCGTGCCTCGAGCCAAGAGAAGCTTAGAAAGGCCATATCCGTGTCGCGAGTATCCTTCTGTCCTCTTGGACTTTCCTTGCGGAACTCTTGGACGGTATATATTTCTTTTTCTCTCTCTTCTCCTACTGTCATTCCGTCTCCGACTTTCTTCATTCTCTTATCCTTTCCTCCCTTGATTTACACGCATACCCATCGCCGGATACTTGCGCGTAACAACGGGAGTGTATTCCTCGCTTCCTTCTATTTCTGTAGATTTATGTCGAGCGTTTGTCGCGTCTTGTCCCTGGCTCGCACGTAATTAAGGCGCGCGCGCACTTCGCGACGATTATTTATGACGCCGAGAAAATCCTAGCCCGGCGACCATGTGTCAAAACAGGGTTGAGCGATGATAAATTTAACGTGCCGGAGTGTAGCCCTGGTGCGTCTGCTGAGAAAAAAGAAGGTGTGTTAACGATCGTACCGAGACACGGGGTTGAAAAAATAATTAGGCTTGTCAACGACGCCGTCCCGAAGGAATGACGCGTGATTGGAGACTCACCTTTTTTTTATGGGACTCGAACAGTCACTCGAATTCTTATTAAAATATCTCTCGGAGTTCCGTTCTAGGTGGAGCACTTGTTACTCGTGTGTGAAACTTTCTGTATCTGTTATAATTAATATACTTCAAGTCATGATTACGTTTCCACATTTTTTTTTTATCTCTCAAATAATGACTTCAGTCGAGCGTAACATCATCTTCAGCGCGCACGTTATTATTCAATGTCAAGATGATGTGCGAATGAGTTGGAAATTCTTGGTCCTCAATTTACACTAATCAGTGCTGCGACTGGCCTCAAGCGTTTGCACAACAAACGCACCACTGTCGTACAATAACAGTACGTAACTGTTTCTCATATAGATTCTATATAAATGCAATAACGAATTGAAAGGATTTCTCAACAATGAGACGAGCCAGTAAACATTCTGGAAATCCCAACGTGGCTTCAAGCGAGAAAGCCAGCCTCTAACGAATAAAGGGAGCCGACGGGCATCTCTCTCTCTCTCTCTCTCTCTCTCTCTCTCTTGAGCGTAGAAGTTTCGTGGAAGACGTAGAAAGAAACTGGCCCAACGCACGCCACGGAGCACGCGTTAAAAAAAGTATCCACACGGCATACGTGCATATGTGCCTTTTACATATGTACCATTCGTATACAAGATTCGGCCATGAGTTTGTCATTCAGCGGGACAAGAGCTCGTCAGGGATGAATACTCAATTTTTTGTTCCTTCCTCCTTTTTTTTTCCTCTTCTCCAGGGAGTGCTCCTTTCATTATAAGTCGAACACGCAACGAGCGACGCGCGCCCACGCATCGTATCACGCACTCCAAACGTATTCTTGGGACCCTTTTATGTAACGCGTAATAAAGAATCCCAATGTAGTATCCTCGTGTCCAGAGTGCATAAGGGACCTGGTGATAGTTTATTTATGAGCCTGATCGTCCACCAGCCACCGGAGACTCCTGGGCTCTGCTGTGTAATGGCTCTCGGAGGGGACCCGCTGTTTGCGACAGTGTTGCACGCAGCCGTCGATGCATGCATGCACGCCAGGATGTAGGATAACGAGGATGCCGCTAAAGAAACTCCTTGGGATTATAAAAATAAAAAGGATAATAACACTTACGGCTATGTAGTAGACCTGGACATCGCGTTCGACACGTTTAACCGACCTGGTTCCATCTATCTTGTCGTAAGGCTTTTCGCGGAAAGGCTTCCCTTCAGGAGACTGACTTTATATAGTTTATACGTAACGTATACGTAGGATGTATACAAAATTTCTGAAAATAAACATTATTACATACGGGACAGGACTACGGCGTGTTAACGGTAGAATCATGGAAAAGGGATCCTGGACGAACCTTTCTTTTATTTGTTTTTCTTCTAAAGAATATCCCCGCCTGCGGCCACGTCGTTTATTCGGTTCTGGTAATTTTCTATGGCTTAACGGGCGCCGTACCAGCTTCTCGTACTCGGGGCTACTCTTCCTTCCTTGGGTCTTTCTTGTATCCGTGAAAGTGGAACCGACGAGCTATGAAATTCTGTCAATAGAAATTTATATAAATTAAAGATTTCACTGTCTCGATAAATCACGCATTCTTAGCATACGTAGGTATGGTATGTATATGGTATGGTATATATACGAAGTACACAATACCTTGCCTGGTATTGTGAGCAGGGGCAATTTTTTTTATTCGAATGCTTTCCTACCAGGAGCCTCACTTCGCGAACGTCCTCATACGTCATTCGTATCTTTGAGAAATCGCACGCGTGATGTGTACCTCGCTCAGTGTATGATATATGTGTAGTGTGTGCCCGCGCGAACCTCCTCGACGCGTAGCACGTCTGTGAGAGCTAGACTAGATCCGGGAGTGGTGGGCGAACGCGCAAGGTTGCCGTAAATTTATTGCAGAAGACGCTGATGAGCTTTCCGCTTTTTCATGGAAAGCAGGTAAACTTGGTAACGAGGTTCACCCGAGGCACTAGAGAAAATCAAGATTTTTAGGTTAGGATGACCGTTGCGCTCGACGCGCTAACAGCTGATTACTTCGTACCGAAAGCTTTGACACTGCTCAATCACGAATCTAACGTTTAATAATAGTATTGACATTAGTACCAGAGATTTTTGTCGGTTACACCTGTCCCGATCGATATTCAGCTAGTAGAACAGTCGACCCTGATATCTCGATCCCGTCCCGCTACTTTCACCTGGATCTCTGCTAATGGTTACATCCGCCAACCTGGGAGAGCTATGCCCCATTTACGATAATTTCTCGCTGCTCACGAAGTCGCTTCTTCTTTTATTCTTCTCGTAACGCACAATTTTCACTGTATACTTACTTTATAGCTCATCACGTACTCCTTATACAGACGCGTGAACGGAATGCCATTTGTATCTTCCTTGTCATATTCCTTTTCTTTCTCTCGCTCGGGATAAAGAAATTCGTCGGTAATTTCACTCTCGGTTTTTCACCTAGAGTGCAGTGAGTTCACTAGTCACAGTGGCGCACGGACGTTTTAGCATATTTATAATGCTCTATATAAGTCAGTCTGTCATAAATACCACTGGCTAGGGGAATCACAGAGATCGTCGATATCGACTGCAAAACAACGTTGGTATTCGTCAGCGATCTGTATTGCCACTTGGTGAGGTAACCTCTCGGGTCCGCTTAGGACTTGTTTTGACTTGGCTGAAATTACAAGCTGACTTTGCTTCTTTTAAATAATTCCGTGTTATTTTATACCGAGCGTCACGACTCTTGCCACTATATATATACATATTCATTATAATACGTGTATGCACATTCTGACAGCCAATTCCGTAGGGCTAATCGACCGACGTAGCGAATAGCACATGACTTTAACTCATTTCTATACAGCGAATGAGTCAGATAACTCACTGTTATTAGAGTCAGCATTAACATATCCTGCTCATCGACACGTCGGCTCTACGTACGTTCATATATACTTATACACTGTTGAAAGGGTACTCCGATTTTGCCATGACCTCGTTGACACCTGGTGCCTCCGGTCAATTTAATTTCTCGTTCCTTCCTCAATTTCCCCGGAAGTCCTACAACGTTCTCTCGCGTGATGTCCTTCCTTCGACAATAAATTGGATATGCATTGAATCCATATAAATTAACCTGGGAATAGATCAGTGACTCATTAGCGTATATTTGGAGCGAACAAAGGGTTAGTAAATTAATGAAAAAAAAAGTTCGTCCTGTGTGCAATAGAAATTTTCTATGGAACAACCCCGCGTGACAGTTAACCTCTGTCTGTACTTATGGGGTTTCTACGGGAAGATGAGAGGAGAGTCTCACGTCGCGTGTAGCAACCGTAACGAAAGGAGGGACGCGCCGACTATTATGTGTGTAGCCATAAATCTGTGAGTCATTATTTACCGCGGGATCCACAAGGCAACCCTAAGCTTTCGTAGCGAGATATTCTCTCTCGCCGGCCATATCTTCGCGATAAGATCTGAGATAGGGAGATACAAGAATGATACCGGCGCGTCGGGGTCCAGGAAGATGCAATGCAATAGCTCTTTCACTCCGTACCTTTCTGCGTCTTTCTTTTTATCATTCTTAAATCATGCGTCTTGCTTCCTCTTTACTCGTGCCGATCATCCGCCATTTTTGATGCTATTCGTCGCACGCTTATGCGCATGCGCGTGCCAGTTGCGTCTGCAGAGGGCGGTACCTATTACGAATAATACAAATTTCGATAGATGCGCGGATATAATTTGAATTACGCGTTACGGGTAAATTATGAGATATTTGATAAAACAAAATTTTGATAATGGAAATCACGTAGGATTTATTGACGGACACTTTTTCATTGGGGGATTTGTTCTATAAATTATATGACTTTTATGGCCGTGCAAAAGAACGTTTAAAAGTTTTTACGAGACATAACCGTGAAATTGTGTTTATTGTAACCAGGTTCACGTTGTGTCTTACCAAGATGTTTTTATTTGATAAAACGCCATCAATGCTTTCTGGCTATGTATAAATCAGCGTACTGCATAGATAGTCATTATGCTCGTGGGAGGAGACAGCGCAGCCAGTTTTTGGCCTACGTGACCGAGTCTCGTTTAATAGGATGCGATGTCGTAAACAGCGTCGGAACACTTGTTTCCCTTGTTATGGAAATATTCCCGCTGACGTTTTTGTTTTTTCTTGTCACTTTCAGAGGTATGTCGACTGCACGGTCCTCGGTGCCGGAAGTGGAGCCGAGGCCGAAGACTCGTCCTACGACAGCGATTACGAGGCTGAGGATTCACTTGGATCGTCCGCTATTCATCCTCAGCTTGAGTCACAAGTATCATCGTCGACACACTCGGACGTCTCCCGCACGACGTCCGACACCCTGGCAGCTGAGTTTGCCGAATACGTCACTGTACAGGGTCCATCCCCTATTCAAAGTCCTGGTAAGATTAATACGCTTGAGGAAATTTCAGTGACCCTCTGTCCACCCTTAGAGTAATGAAGGATGGTCGTTTTTGATTTCACAATTCTCCTTCAAACTTTCTCTGAGAATTTCAATAATTTTCAACATAGCTAGGAGATCAATAGATTTCTGCAAGGCTATGGTATGCAGAGAATTTTCGCATGCACATGAGCATCCGGGTTTCTAAGTTTTCAATATAAATTTAAATTAGCATAGTTAGATACGATGATTTCTTTTTTCTTTCAAACAGGTTACACAGCCAGGGTGGAATTCGCGTTGAAGCTTGGCTATACGGAAAGACTGGTACAGGCAGCCTTACACAAGCTGGGACCAGATCCAGGTCAGAATGAACTCCTGGCGGAGTTAATAAAGCTTGGAGCAAGTTCGCCAAAGCTTACGGATACTCAGGATGATTCAGATAACCTGTTAGAGGCTGATGTACCTGTGGACGATGGATCCTTATCCTCGGCGCTGCGTCCTGTGGTCATTGACGGTAGTAATGTCGCCAAGAGTCATGGAAACAAAAAGGTCTTCTCCTGCAGGGGCATTAAGATTTGTGTCGATTGGTTTCGTGCCCGTGGACACAAGGAGATCACCGTATTTGTACCAAAATGGCGGAAGGAAGCATCAAGACCTGATAACCCCATAGCTGATCAGGAAATCCTAGGCGAGCTGGAACGAGATCGGCTTCTGGTATTCACACCGTCCAGGTTTGTAGTCTTGGATGATATTCATCATTTATCTTTTGGCTTCTTCGTCTATTATTAGCCGTGATACTTTGTGCCAGGGTGGAATTACTCCATTTGTTTATTCTGCTATTCACTTATTGTTGACACAGATTGGTAGGCGGTAAGCGCATGGTCTGCTACGACGACAGATACATCCTTCGTTTGGCTGCTGAACTTGATGGGATTGTCGTGAGCAATGACAATTATAGAGACCTGGCCCAGGAGAGTCCAGAGTTCAGAAAAGTCGTCGAGGAGAGGATCCTCATGTACAGTTTCGTCAACGATCGGTTTATGCCGCCTGATGATCCTCTAGGAAGGAGTGGACCCACGCTTGATAACTTTCTTAGGATTGGATCGCGAAGAGCCGATCCAGCACCTCCTTGTCCTTATGCTAAGGTCGGTAAAATGGATCGATTTATGTAATTTAGTCAGTGTGGATGGTTATTGACAATGTCTTGACTTTTTTTTCTTATTAGAAATGTACGTACGGTAACAAGTGCAAGTTCCGTCATCCTGAACGTGGTCCTCATCCTCATAAATCAGTTACTGAACGTCTAGTGGAGCACGCTCAACGTCATCTACAGGCACGGGGTCCTAGTCTAAGTCTTCCCTTGTCCTCCTCCACGTCTACCTCGGGCATTGTGCCCCAGCATCAGCCACTCTGTAAGGCTAGGTCGGCTGTACCTACTATCCAATCACCATCCGTCCCCAAGAGTAGATCTGTAGAGAATGTCACCGCGGATTCTGCGCAGACGAATCCTGCTGTGTACGCGCAACAGATGCCCACAGCACAAAATACGCCAGGTAGGTGTAAAAGTTTTATTTAATTACGATGAGAGTTATATGAGAGCGACTGTGGGAATAATAATGTTCATCGTCCAGGATATCCCTCTCCGGTTGGATGGCCTGCTCCCAGGGTGGCTAATACGGATCCTGAGCCAGCTAACATGCACAGGAAGCTCCAGAGACAGCTCACGCTTAATCCTGCCTGCGATCCAAGGCTGTACCAACTGCGAAGGTATCCCCAGCAGCAACAAACTCAACAACAGCACCAGGCATTACAGCAACAACCTGTCATCAATCCATCACACTCAACTATGCAGCACAGACCATTGACGAGGCACGCAAGCAACGAGTCTCCCTATCCCGTAGCTATGAGGTTAGTTATAGTTTAATAATATCCTTCAACCAGTTTCCGTGATTGCCTGATTTATCACATTGCCGGTATGTGTACTTTTCAGCTGGGAGCATCCTGAGCACCATCATCAGCACGTTACACGCATAGCATCTGCGCCGGATTCCTACCGTGCTTGGCCACCAAGAGGAACGAACCTTCCAGCACCCTCCAGGGTCCAGAGACTAGGAGCATCCGATCCCCAGCTTAACTTGCTACCATCACCACCCTCGGCACCAGGACTCCACGCATCCTGGGGCACTCAGGCGCAGGATGCAAGACGTCGGTTACATTATCATCTGGCGAATATCTTCCCCGAGGAGCAGGTACAAGCTGCGATGGCGCTGCATCCACACGAAACGGATCCTCAGCAGATCTGTGCCGCCATCCTGGCGATGTTTCCCAAGCCTTAGGATGGAAAGTTCTACGGTTGACAGGCCAAACCTTTAGCGTTTTACTATTGACGAGGTAGAGGTATTCGTCTACCTGGATTTTAGTAATGTGGTCTAATTTCAACCTCCCAGAACCGAGACCTGGTGAGGATCCAGTAGGAATGCGTGGCGATCCTCGTGCAGGATGAAGATGTTCCAGAAAAGACGAATGCTTCCAGTAGCCATATTTGTTGTACATACACGCTATGCTACACCTTTTCTTTTCTATCTTCGAACTGTCATCCTCAGGGACAATATATTTCTTTCGAGGTCTCGCGAGCCTCTGGCATCGATCGTAAAGCGGACGATACTCGCGTTACCGAATGCTACGCACAGTATAGTATTTCGATGACTGAAATGTCATCGTAGAATCCCCAGCACCCTCCGTGAGAGTGATCCCGGGAGATTATGAGAATCAAGAAGCTACTTGACTTTACAGAGAAAAAAAATCTTACAAAAATAAATAAAAAAGCGACAAGGAAATCGCGTTGCGCTGTCAAAATCCACGAGTCCATATTAAAAGACGTCAGTCGCGTGATTTATGTTTTTTCTCATTAGAATATCATTCCCCTTCGTTGCATATCTTCAATTGGATAACACGAAAAACTAAAATTGTGAGCTGGAACCTCGCTAACCGTAAATAATTTCTAATTGAACATTTTCAATGGCCCAACTCTTTTTTTTTTTTTGTCAAATAACCAATAAATCATGATTCTTTGGATCTCGTGGATCTTGAAATAAATCCAGCCAGTACCATTATGTGACGAACGAAGGTCAGTTACGGTTGTAGACTTGTCCGAATCAATTGGAAGTCTTACGGTACACAATTGTACACACTGATAATACATAATAATATAATGTAACTAATCGCGAATAATATCCACCCTGTTTCTTTTATACAAGAAAAAGCGACCTCGACTTTACGTATAAAAGGAATGGCGTGCATAAGTCATTTATACCGTTTGTGAATAACAATTATTTTCACGCATCTTCGCCGGGTTAGCCAAGCGGCTAACTTTCTTTCTCGGTCGAGGATCAGAAGGTACATTGTAGACTTTCTTTTGGAAGCACGTGTAGTTCGCACTTCTTTTTTTCTTCTTCTCTTACTTTATAGCCAGCGACAAACTAAATAGGGCATTATACGATAGGTCGCGAGCATTTTTATTTTATACGTTAAGACCACCTAGGATTACTTGCAAATATCTGTCCCCTCGAATATATCTATTTTAATTGTTAAAAAAAAAACATGTTTTTTCATTTCATTCGTCACGTTTCGATCAACCGATAAGACGAGATCGCGCGACTCACATTGAGTCTCAAGGTCTCTGCATATCCAGCATTGCTCGGATGTTTCTTAAATTAATCGAAAAAAAAAACATTTGATGTTTATATTTTTCTTCTCTCAATTCTCGTACGAGGAATCACGTCCGGACAATTCATGAGAAACGTTCCAAGCATGGAAGACAAATTTTATCTTCAATTACTCACGTTAATCATTTTCCATATTTGGCGTGCTCTTAGCTACCGGCAACAAAATATGTACAGAAAACGTCATTCGCGATACCCAACTACGCTGAGTAGCGACTGTAAATTATAAGCGAGACTCACTCGGGCATACAAGAGGAGGACAGCCTTCGCTGGTAAACAAGTTCATATACAGTGTGGTCCATTGTAATTCTCATGTCCGTAATATTCATTGAGGCGAGTAGTTTTTTTTTACGTAAGACACCCTGTACAACATACCTTTGCATTGAAAATTATATGCTCCTATTCGCGACTCTAACTTATCACCTTGTTTATCAGTTATTCGCCAGACTCACTCAAGCCTGTTCTTTAATCGATGGAGTCGCATTTCTGGTTTTTTTCTCACTTTTATTGTTATTCTATTTCTCTTACTACGCGTCCAGACGACCGTTTCGCATAATCATACAAATCCGTGCACTTGGCACGTTTCAGGACTGCCAACCTTGTCTCCGATTGGCAAAACGACGCCGTGTAAATTATTGATATAAACTGAAGATTATTAAAAATATTTCTTTCCAGGAAGAGGACAAGATTTTTCTTATAATACAATATTTTGGACACTACGAATCACGTCATGCGTATAAGCGCGTGCACGCACGTACAAAAAGGCATACACACATGCTCGCGTTGGGCTGCGAAGATGCGTTTGGCGTAAACATATTTTTTTTCTTCTCTCATTTTTATGTCATTGTCATTATTATAGATATTATATATTGTTATCAATTATTCGAATTTATTTAACGGAGAGATACTGAGAATTTAATATATGATTAGCATATATGAGCATGTATGTGTATTTCAGCACTGAAATTTTGCAATACCGTGTATTGCTGACACAAAGAGAGTTGCGACGTTTTTACGAGCTCTTTCTTTTTTTTTTTTTAACGTACGTTATATATGTTGATATATATGTATATATATCTGACAGAGAATGGAGAGGATAGAAGGAAAAAGAGAATGAATTGTTGTTTAATATTTTAGGGATACAGTACGTAGCGACAAATTAATTGTTAGATTTAATGAAACTTTGGTGTTTATATTGGAGACGTCAGAATCGTCGTTAAACGGATAAATTTTCTTATCGTTTATTTAATTAACGCAGGAGGAACGATCGCGAGAATTTCTCACGTATACGGAAAAGAAATAACGTGAACGATTATGAATTATTATTATTATTATTATGTTAATATTATATGAAATATTATATTATATATAACAAATTTGTATCAATGTTATTGCCAATGGATTGTGAAATAAATGTTTTTCTATTTAATTGTATGATTGTTGAATTTTTCTTTCGCTGTAGAAGAAACTGCTTTTTTTATTGTTGGCAGGTACGATGAGGGCATTTTGAATTTATGTGTTCTTTTTAAATTCATTGGTTTTTGATTGGGATGCGTGGTATGGATTCTTGGGTTTTTGTGGGCTGATTAGCCGTCATATTGGATTAATAATGGATAACGATTCTCCAGTGTTTCGATTTTATTTTCAAGATAAAACATTCAGGAATAAGACGTAAATAAAACTTAGAATAAAAGTGATGCACATTCGCGACTCTTATGGCAGAGCGTACGGCGGTCCAGGCCGATGTTTCATACGACAGGTAGAAATTAAAAACTACAAAGTGAATTGTTCTAAAGATTGCTAACTAATGATAGCTGATTTGGCTATATTAATCGAGTATGTTTACTAACTAAGAAAAAAGTGAGAAAAACGTCTTTTCAATCCATTAGGAAAACAAATGCACTTTCGATTAATTGCAAGGAATAACGTCAGAGGCTTACAGATAATTAATTACTGACATCCTCTTTTTCTTTTCACTTATACAATTTATCATTATGCAAAAAATCCATGATCGATCAATGCAGCTTCACTTTGCTTTAAAGATTAATTTATGTTAAAAGTAATCATAGATCATTGATTTGTAGTCGCTCTCAATCATATGATGAACGCATGTTCCTAGTAGCTCGAATCCGTACTGCAACCTTTGCGAAAATTGTCCTAAACTGATTGCCGGAAATATTAATTGTTCTGAAGAGTTTCTAGGGTTATGTTATTTCCATGACACGATTACAATGCCAATTGTGAACCAGCCTTAGGTGGTTATAGGATTCGTCAAGCAGCTCACAAAATTCTCTCGTAGAACAAAAGGTACGCCTGACTCTGCAGTACAGTTGATTCATCGACCTCCATCACTCTGAAATTATAAAAGACTCGATAGTGTTGGGGTAACAGTGTTTTATTGGGAAATTTAGTGGGAATATTTACCTGGAATCAGAAACGTAGTACCATCGACCTGGCGGTGGCTCTGCTGTTGGTTGAGCTCTTGCCGATGCTTCTTCACTTTCTGAATCAGAACTGGCGCTACTGGAACTTCCTTCGGACTCTTTGGCATCCTTCGATGGCAGGAATGACCATCTTGGATCATCAGGACTCAGCGGCTGTCTTGCCTAGAGAAATGAAACAATCAAAATTGTAAATGTATATTCAATTTTAAGAAAGGAGGTGTTAATTAGGAATGCAATCGTTTGCCATTAATTAAATATACCTTGACATAGGCTACGTAGTGTCCACCATGCAAAGTACCACTGTGCTCTACGATACCATAGAGGGAATAGAGTCTTGGCTTTTTGTGATCCTTGCAAACTGGTGATAAATCCAATACAGTTGGGAAGGATACAGTCTTGGTGACTTTACGAAAACCAACTCGTTGGGCCTGAAATCTTTTCAGGTGGAGAATCAGGATGGCTGGTGCTCTTAAGATCAGATATTGCTTAGTACTGGGTGTGCAAACCATCTTTGTAGCACCTTCTTTTCCCTAGTGATTAAAAATGCCATTGCCATTTTTACTAGATGATTCGCTAGTTTTTTCAAAATTTATGTAACTTGGAAAATTAATCATTACCTTATTCTCCCTCGCAGTACAGGCTTCGCAACTTACTTTATTACTTCCACTCATTAACTCCAGGGCTGTAAATTGGTTCAGGCACGACTGTATCGAACACTCTCCTTCTTTAGTGTGATATCTAGTTGGAGATTGATAAGTGCCGCTACCAAGTCCAATTTTTGACAATCCCGTAGTTATATCACTGATACCATTTTGGCTTTGATGATTCGTTATAGACTGTGTCAGAGTATCATCCTCTCGACTTTGAGCAGATTGAAACTCATCAGTATCCAAGTCCGGGACTGATTTTCTATTAGAAAAAAATGTATTAACCAATCTTGTTAAGGATCAAAGGAAATCAATCGGTTCACTTTTCATTTTACCTGGAGGACTCTTCCTTGTCGCTTTTTAATTCAGGTTCAATGAGTTCTAGCCTGGATATCGGCCTCTCAAGCTTCTCTGCATAATCGCCATCTATGGCACTGGAAACTGGGCTAATGGGACTGCCCTTAGATGTGACAGGACTGCTCAAGGGACTTATCGTGAGCCCTTCAGGACTTGTCAGATCAGAATTCACAGCTAGTGAATTTGATAAGGATAATATAGGCAGTAGCCCATTCTCGTTGTTAGGACTCGCTGGACTCTCGGTTACGGCGATGCTCAATTTTTCAGGACTAAAAGATTCCGAGGTCAACTTGACCTGAGTCAATTCCATCATTGATACATCGGTAGGACTAGGAGTATTCAATGTATTCGTATTGAGTTCATTCTTCAGTTCTATGGACACTGAATTGTCTGTGGGACTGAGTAGCACAGTGTTATCGACTGATAAACAATTCAAATTGGCCGATTCGTTTGACTGATTTAAACGTTTATGATCAGCTGGTGATACCGGGCTGGCTACTGCTGATACTTTCTCGGAACTATATCCGGACTCTCCGATTTCCGGTCGCGGCATACCTTCCGTTTCGATATTGTCCTCGACATCGGCATCGCTTTCCTCTAAAATATACAATCTTGGTTGTATGACTGGACACAATTAATTAATAGAATTATTTAATTACCGCTCTCAGAATTATTTCCTTGCTTCTCTTCCACGATACTATTTTGGCTGAAGATCACTATATTATTGGTTACACAGGACTCATGGTTAGCGTTTCCATGCTGTCGTCTGTTCTTCCAATATTTTCTGGCGTTTTTTTTCTCTTTTTTCAATTGATGCTTTGATGGAGCATTCGACATGATATTATCCATCATGTCGAAAGCGTCTTCCAAGCCACTGTTCTTTCTTCTAAACAAATATAATAGTTAATGTTAGATAATTACTTATTATAGCCTTTGTTGACAAATCAAATTTGTTTTATAATATCGCTCACTTTAGAATAGGAGGTTGAGGCTTGTCAGCCATAACTGGCAAACTGAGATCCAAAAATGGTTCGGTGCGCTGAGATGAGTGGTGACATTCTAAGCATTCTAAAGTAGACACCAAAACTCCTCTAAATACAGGTTCCGGACCTAACAATCTAGCACTAGCTTGATTGCCATAATATTTCACTCTTGATTTCAAACTCACATCCACGCGTTGTAGGTCTATTTTTCCGCAAAGACCCACTTGCTTCAATACTTGTCTTTGATATCGCTGTGGAAGAAAATTAATAAACTTTATTATGCAACGATCTTTTAAATATTATTTAATTGTCAAACTATGCCAGTACAAAAGCGTTAAATATCTTACTTTTAAGTCTTCATTTCGTACAAGTTCCAGGAGATATCTGAGCAATTCATGAGAATCATGCTGACCTCCATCGGTACACTGTAAAGTTTTTCTTCTGAATGAACTTAACAGTTCAGAAGGTCTGTAAGGTTGATGGCCATTCGAAGTTTGCATCTCGGTTAAGGTTTTACACAGAATCGAAGTAAAATTTCCCCAGCCTTCCAGGGATCCTTCCATTGGTGGCTTCATAAATTAGATGATAACGTTTAAATGAATCTTAGAATATAACTTAAAAAAGTTTTGTTTAAGAAAATCAATTTACCATGTCAACTTCTTCCGAGTCACCAGCTCCTTTATGCTTTCCTCCAGGTAGTACAAATGACTCTCCTTCTGGACGTAAATCGTTTAAAACTTTAATAAGAAAAGGAGTTTGCGCTAGGCATTGAAGCACAGCGTTGAAGAAGCAGGTATTTCCTAAATTTACTAAACCCTAATAAATCATAGAAAAAGCAATAAGTGAATCTTTTTATGGCATGGAATTCAAAAACTATTGATATATTTCATTGCACACAAGATTACTTACTCCTACTTTGGGAAGATCACTAGGAATTTGTTGTTTCTCTTTATTTATTTCGGGTTCTATCATTTGGCACGGAATTGCTGGCATTTTGGGCTGTTGTGAGGCATAAGTAGTAGCAGCCAACTTTTTCAGAAATTCCACAATCTCCAATAATTGTTTTCTAACGGAAACAAATTTTAATACCAAATTTATATTGTACAACATCTATCGACACTATTTTATTTCACAAGATATCAAAGAAAAGATGATCAATTACTGTTCAATGTAATATACATGTAAAACTGTACCTGTAACCAGAATTAATTCTTGTTTCGCATTGGTAACACCAAACACTCCACTCGTGTGTATCTACAACTAAGCAATGACTATCACTATGAGGAGTTGCATAGTGCTCCTTCGCATGTTGCCTTTGATTTCTGCCACAAGCTTGGTTACCGCAACGGATACAAATCCAAAGAGGACCACTCAGAGGAGCAAACTATAAGAATAATATTTTAGAGAATACAAATTTTATTTAACCGAAATTTGTTTTCATATTCAATGAATTTATTTTACCCATTCGTCTTCTTGCTTAACCGAATTGCCATCAATTCTTTTACAAGCTGAACACTCAGTATGAATACCAGTTTTTCTTAGGATCTTCCTCACCCTTGTTATATTAATTGCTTTGGTCACGTGTGGACAGGACATTCCTTCTAAATAGATAGAAAATAATTTAATCAGTCCTTGAAATATCTTCGACAAAAAAACTTTGCTGAGTCAACAAATTCTTTATCGGCAGTATGTATAAATAATGAAAACTTTATATTCAATATTGTTACAGACAGAACAAAGATACATAGCATTATTTACTCAGAAGGAATACATAAGTCAAACAATTTGGAAAGTACCCAAACATATTTTATTAATGAAAAGAAAAAGTACACAATAATTTAGTACTTTTCATCTGTACAGTATTATAAAAAATTAATTCTAACCTCCAGTAATTTCTTCATAGGACTCAGTCGATTCCCCGCTGCTCTCCTCGTTGGCATCAGGTTGCCTGTTCCTCTTCTTCCCCATGACGCTTTAACTTTAAACCTTCTCTTTTTTCTATTTAAGACAATTCCAGCAGGATATTGACTAACATAGGCTGTTAATAATAAGTTTTTTGCAGTATGGACATTTTTGTCATGGAGGATACAACCTGCTTTTGAAGACACACCTGGAACGCACTTAAGATCTCGAGCTCACGTTAAAAATAACGTAAACGTCTTGGATATCTAGCGCACAGATAACAAGACAGATATTGTCTGCTTAATAAGAAAATAATAAATTTCATTACTGCGACCTCATGGCTTTGGCAATGGCAGTCTGTCAAGGCCTGCAGAAAAATGGATATCTGGTACAGATTTTCCAATTTCGTAGCGATGCAAGTGGTTGGACCAAATACTAAATCTTTGTCCAAGATATTTTCTCTCTTTTATCGATGAAGAATTGGACAAGAATAAAGAGAAATATCATTTTAGAACACTGACGGTAAAAGTGTACTCTGTCTATGGTAACAAGTGAGAATCAGTCCACCGGGTATTATATTTATTCTAAATATTTTTGAAATCAGTTTTAATATTCATCACAAATAGATTCCTTGCTACAACAGGGAATGGTTTTTCTTAATATTTAAATTGACCAAGTAGTTGTGAAAGAGAAATGACTTTCTAGTGTTTACTAGAAAAAAAAGCACTCTTATATTCTATAAAAACATATTTTTATTGTATCATATAAAATAGTATTGTTTGTACAAAACCTTAAGACTACAGCATCCTACGCATAGAAATATTTAAATTGTCATGAGCACTTTTTAAGTGTTGCTTCCGTGACTTTAACCATTCATTTACAATATTTACAGTACTATTTACAGTGATCTTATAAGCCAAACATTTCATTAATCGTGGTCAAGTATAAACCGCATATTCTTCATAAAAAAAATCATCCTAATTTCTCAATCAAACTCATAAGAGTACCCGCCACAAATTGTACACGATATACAAAACAATGTCGACTAAATACATAAATAAATAAATCTTCTCAAGTGCACCGTTCTGCCAAAAGATTGTATCAAAGAACCAGAAACAGCAAGTCAAATATATAGTACAGGAAGTACCAGAAAAGTGTCTTAAACGTGCACCAGTTAATACATAGGGTAAAATGCCATGATAAGGAGTATACACCAAAAACAGAAGAGCAAACATCATTAATATTTGTTCACGCCATGTTATTAGTGTCTGGTTTGTACCCTTGAAACATATTATGTCCAAGAGGCTGCATGACCTGGGGTGGCCTAAGGGGTTTAGTTGGTGCAGCGAGCAGTCTACTCCATGCTCTACAAGTTTTCCCAGACCAGACCCACATTCCAGAAGTAACCCCAACGACGAGGGACAGGAACAACCTGAGTAAAGCTACCTCAAGTCCAGCAGCTCGGTAAACCGGCCCAGGATCGCAATTCTGCGCTGCTCTACAATCCAAAGCAGCCAAGAGAGCCAAAGTCCGCCATCTTGGTCTCACAGAGGATTCATGAAGGATACAGGCGAGTCCTCCGAAGGCTGGCAATGCGTAGAGCAACGCGAAAATTCCTAATCTAGTCATAAGCCGCTCGAGTTTGGTAGCGCTACGACCAGCTGAGCGCACTGCTCTACGTACGCGGACTAAAGCAGTGCCAGCTATACTGGCGAAGATGCATCCCAGGAGTAAAAGCGTGGCATGTGGGAGTACCTCGAGCCACAGTGCAGACTCTTCGGATACCTGGCAAAGACCAGTCAGCTCATCCGCAGCAACGTTCCGAGATATGAGACTACCTGAAATCAAATAAAAACCGGTTAATAATAATTCAAAACATAATAACTCGTTGCGTCATTATAACATAATATGAGTATAACCACACTAGACTGAGGTCGTCGTGCTTACCTCCAGTTAAGAGAATCGGTACGCCCCAGGCCGTGGCATGTAAATAAGGAGCAATATTATGAAGAGCCTCGCTGCTCCACTCGTTTCTCGCACTAAGGAGCCAACAGCCGCATAGAACAGCCCACCAGGCGCTGCTGGCTAATCCCAGGTAATGTCTAGCCAGCCACCATATAGTGCAGGGAATGCTTCTGAGACCATCGTGGACCTGAATATTCAGATTTATCCTTAAGCCATAGGAATCTTTGAATATAAACGACAGAACGATTCATTTGTAAACACTTACAGGTACGTAACTAGGACCGTCTGTCTGACTGGCGCAGCTCAAGTTCTCTGGACCAACTGCTCCACGTATAATATAAGCGACGGAGAGTAGGTTGTAGCACAATGCCAAGAATACTATTGGTCTTTCTGGATAACGAAACCTGGAGGGTTCCACCCAGAAGGTCAGCAATGTGAAGAGAGTCGACAAGAAGCACAGCCATGCCCATCCGGTCATCCAACGCTCGGCAAATCTTTTGTCTTCGGCACGATAATAGGCATCAGCACCGCAACGCGGAGCGCAGGATATCTAAAAAGAAGATGATACTGAATATATCTGGAGTTTCGTTCCGAGTCTTCTTCTGGAGCGCATTGAGACAGAATTCTCGGTAAGAATCGGCTTTGGCTACGGCTGAGAAAAACCTTGAGAATATATTACCGTGTCGACAAAGGGCGTCTGGACGAAGTGCGGAGGACATTGGTGATGCTGATTGATTCGTGCCGGTTGCATCGATTGTATCGGCTGAATCGGCTGCACTACCGGCCACTGCTGCTGCACCGGTGGAAGAGCCGGTGGTGCGGTTTCCGGTAGCGTTTCTTCCGGCGGTGGTTGAACGCACAGAGTATTTCCTAAAATAATAATAAACCATTAGGACTCGATACATTTTTTTAACCTAAAAATCACTTATACGAATATTTATCGGAAACTCACCGTTATCCGGAAATCGTTCGCAATCCAGCATATGTGGCCAGGGTAGGGTAAGAGTAGTTAAGGCGGGTTCACAGTCTCTTCTAACGGAAAGACAAAGTGGCTTGCACGCTGGTATCTGCATTGCAACGTGTTCCGAACAGACAGGAGCAAATACGGCACAAAGGAAGAACCTCAAGTGTCTGGAGCAGTTGTAATGGACCAGAGGCATGAAAGCTGCGAGCTGTAAAAAAGAAGAAACATTAAATTAATAAATTTCTTTTAAATAATAAACAACGAATTCCATCGTACGTACAGCTAGGAATATTTTTTTCCTTTCGACTCTGTCTCTGACAAAAATTCCCTAGAAATCTCATACCGCGTAGAAGCAGCAACCGATAAAAATTCTCAGCTGAAGAAGATGAGTAAGAAAAGGAAGAGAGGAGGCTGACGTACCTAAGGGCGCTAGAGAAAAAAGAGATCCAGGAGGTAATGAGTGGTGGGCTTCATGGGTAATTATCCCGCCCATTCTTCCCGCCTCCCGAAGAGGCCCCGATTTCGGTGGGCCTTAGATATTCGCCCATTACGGTGCGCAGCGCGTATACCAATGGCGCTCTCAAATTATACCTCCCCACAAAATTACCTGGTGAGCCAAGTAAGTAACGCCGGCCCTGGGCGCTGCGCGCGCGTATACCGAGAGAATCGTTAATGCCAGTAAAGGTCTGACTGGGTCTGACCAAGAAAGAAATTAGCGGAAAGACAATTAGCCTATACCGATCTGGAGAAGTAGTGATAAAAATATCCACTAGATCCGTACCTGGTGGGCCCACTAAAATATTTTTGATATATCAGTGGAAATTATACCAGGGCATCGATACGATTTTACTGAAAGATATACCAGAGGATAACGAGCGATCATCAGGTTGGTGTAGAAGAGGCAGACTCAGCGAAGGGATCGATCCGATCGAGAATAAAGTCTAGGCTAAGGTGAGGCTTGTTGGTCAGTTTTATTTGTGAGCCGGTAAAGGCTTTGCTACGTAATTCATGTCTATGTGTATATATATATATTTTGAACATAGTCGCTCTATATACTCGCGTGTTTCAAGATGGACAGACGGCGGTCACTGAGTGATGTCCCAGCAGGACCAGCATTTCTGCCCGAGGAGACATCAGGGCAGCCGTGCCGACTTAAATCTCAGACTCGCCTCGGTAGACCGGTTTCTGGGTTAAGATCAGGCCCTTCCGTTCGTTATTTCGCGTTTTTTCGCCGGGGCCCTATACCGCGCGAATGCGCAGACCTCGCAGCATTTTAAAGCGGCTGACAGACAAGTCGGCTCGGAGACAACGAGACGTCCATTTTGTTTCTCCTTGCTCGCCGGCTTTGGCCATTTCGCTCTTCTTTAGCTTAGGGGATGTTTTTCTTTATCCTTTTTTCTTCCTTCCTTTATTTACCACCATCCCTCGATACGATTTCTATTTCCTTTTATTGTTCCTCAACGACCTCAGCCTTCTCCTATAGTGCCTTCGTGCTTTTTACTTCTCTCTTTCTCCTTCCGACTCCCGTCCATACCACGTCCTCGTCTCACTTGCACTCGTTACCCGAGGACTCTTCCCAAGATCGGTATAATAATAAAAGGATCACAGCAGCACAGGAACTCCTTTCCCAATAGGGACCAGTTCAGCACCAAGTCCAGGTACCCTGGTCCGAAGTCTTGAATCATGAAAAGGTACGTTCGCCCCTCTAGATCTAATTCGCGTCCCCCGCAAGTCCTTTTCGGTCCATCAAAAAGTCGTTCCAGAAAGCATCGATCTGAATAGCGTATCCTACAACCCAGACAAACTTTTCCAGTTCGTTGAGCAACGCTGAAGTAATCGACTGTTTCCTAGCGAACGTACCCCACGGATGATCGCAAGATGGCGGTAGCCACATCCGGTCGAAGCATCGGCACGTAAATTACATAAAGATTGGCCGTTCCGAGGTTAGAAACATTCGAGCCCCTTCCTCCTCCTTCAAGAAGATGCGCCATCGGGCGCCACTGTCAATTATGCTCTGTCTATTCCCGGAAGGCCCCAAAATTACACGTTGCCGAGGATCCTCACTGTCAGACTGAAGAATCTTCCATTCTTAACCGTGGAACCCGCCCAGAAGGCCAAGACGAAGGGACTGGCTCACCGGGATACGTAGCCAGAACCCGGCTCCATTTTATGTTACATAACGTCATTGCTTAATGAGGCCAAGTAATGTTAAGATCATTCGAGTAGCTATACGTGTCTGTCAACCAGGTCCAATGGCAATGACGTAGACAAGCGTAGCCGGCTGATCCCCTCTGGGTCGTTTGTCGTGCTTGGTACTCCTCGTGTAAGGTTAATCCTTTCATTTGTAAGACGAGAGCGAAGGGGGGAGATCACGTGGAGAACGATAGCGGCCCTCTTTGATGTTGATACCGAGTAGTGAGTAGCGACCACCCGGTACGATATTACTATATCTTCTCTCTGATAATAATAACAACAACAACAGTCAATACACGTTTGAATGGCCATCGTAAAATGAAGATCTTGACAAGTATTTTTTTTTTCACAAATTTACAGATACGTACTTGTACTCCTAGGTACCAAGGTAAGCACTGGTCAAGGATTTACGTCTTGGTCGACTGAGCTCGGCTGACGTGAATTATTGAGTTTCCATTTGATTTACCAAAGATTTTTGATGGTGAAAATCTCTGTGGATAATTTAACTGCTAATTGTACGATTCGATGGGGGAATCAGAATCCTGTACGGTACGTCTGCTGCGACGATCCTGACCTCCGTCTTCTGTTATTCACGTGGATAAAGGTTCTTTGATCCTAACACCGGACGTCCTTCTCCTCTTCGTTCTCTCTGAAATCACGCAGGTATCTCTCACGATCTCCGTAGTGCAGTCGATGGCCTGTAGAGGGACAAAGAGGGAGTAGAGATGGGGAAGAGAGAGAGAGAGAGAGAGAGGGGCGCGTAAGGTGAGCGAGAGAGGGAGGAAGATAGAAAAGAGAGAAGTCACAGCCGACAAAGAGACAATTTTCTTACCTCGCTGTCCAGCGGGCAGAATGCCACGGTACTCAAACCGTTTCGAAAGGCAAAATCTGCCGTGGAGTCGGAGTTATTTTCGTTTAATTATATCCCAAGTCCTTTTGTGAATGTCAAGCTGAAGAAAAAGGAAGTACGAGATACAGAGTAAAGAAAAAAAAATGATTAGAGAGCGGGAAATTTAAAAATCATTTCGCTCCAACCAAAGTTACCTGTTCATCTAGATATTCCTAATTCACGCTGCCTGACAGCCGTTCTTTATACGTATCTGGTTTTAATGGACGCGCTCCGTAGACGCCGAGGAGAACAATGCCGCCTTAATGCGGCCTTAATAACGTCTCAAAGATTCCGACTCAAGGGCCCTGCAGGCATCCGGACTGTCGAAGTGACCAGCGGAAGAAAAAGATACTACGAGATTATGAGGTCGACGTTCTCCAGCACGTTACGTTCTTGTACCATTCTTTAATTCTATACCTGGGGATACCTGTATACCAGGTCTTCACCAGGGAACTAGCCAGCTTCCCTGTTAAGGTAGAGAATCCAGTGTGTTCCAGGGCCGTAATAACCGTAACCCACGCGAGGGCACCTCATACATCCACGGAGATCAATTCTATAAGAATCCCAGGTATCCGAGAAAATTCCCAGTAGAAGACAAGCAAAGACAACCCCGTCGATACTTCTCGTGCAACGCACACCCAGGTTATTATTTTACGATTCTCGGTAAGCCAGATCCGACAGTCAACAAAGGCTAGGCAGCAAGATAACGTGCTGTCTTCAATTTTTTTCTCCCTCTACAGTCTGACAGCAGTAAGGGCACGCACGTAGCCAATTCGCCATGGCTCTGTCGAGACTGGTGTCGCCACCTACAATAGTCAAACATTAACATTTACCGGACACCGAGTTGACTCTGTACGTCAGCCGTTATTCTTTCAGTCTATTTATTTAAACTCAATTCGTTTTATACCCTTCCCCAGGGATCCCATGTTTTCCTCGAGATCCCGAACGATCCTTCCAGGAATAGATAATTCGACCGCGACCATTATACCTATACGTATAATCCCGAAGAGTCAGGATTCGACATGAAAACTGCATTAAGACGAATGGCCCGACGTCGTTTGATGATTGCCGCCATGGATAAGATAAACGTTCGTCCACGAGGATTCCGAAGAGACGCTTCTGTCTAACTCGTACATACAAGTCGATACAGGTACGGTCCTGGTGTGTCGTTAATTAAAAGCCTCTTGATACCACTTATACGAGTTAATTGCGATAGCGAACGCCAGCTTTCCTAGACGTGAAAAGTTGTCTGATGGAAATACGATTATAAGGTATCGATTATCGAGGTAGATCGATATCGGCGACGTTCAGGCTCCTACGGAAAGAGGTCGTATGTCTATTTCGGATGCCAATTAGATATACTGCATATTCTATGACGAGCAGCTGTTCCTGAAGTAAATCCAGTCCATTCCAGGCGCTCTCTCTCTCTCCTTTATGGTATACGGAACGTATACCTGATTCGGAGTTATCTCGCACGGACTGTAGATTGACTGGCGTGGCAGCGTCGTCCCGCATGTGAACGCAACTTTAAGCTCGTATGGGCTTACACGCAAGCGAGGTATTTATAGCCGAGGGTTCACTCTCACTCGCTCAGTTTTATTATCGTAATAACATTATGGCGGTCGCTTTTGAAGCTCCGAGGAGCAAGACGAGCTGACGAACACCGGCGTAGTTTGTAGCCGAGTGGCACGTCAGTGCGTTCTACTGTACTCGCGTGTTAGTCAACGCGGTACTGGAGTAAGGAATAGAGGAAAAAAGTATGAAAAAAATAATTGTCCAATTATCCAACGATCTGCTAAATTGTCTGCTAGGCAACGATGCGTGATAACGAGAGAGCCATAACATTAAGATAATAACAAATTGCACTTAATTTACTAAGAAATCCTTACGAGTCGTCTTGATCGAAATTTCTTTTAAACGTATAAATTAATAAAATTTTTACAAAATTCTTATACAACGTAAACGTACACGTACACCATAACATTGTAAGCCTCTACATATTGGTAAATGCATATTATGTCTTTTCATTCGTGGAATGGCAAAACCTGTACGATTCGCCTGGTATAATATTCGCGGGAAGGGAAGTCAGAGGGGTTAGTGAAAGATAAATAAGAATTCCTTAAAGAGAATATTTGAATAAACGAACCTGGATTCTGTCGAAAGTCGGAGAGCAAAGGAATAAGACGTAATGAAAATATAAAAAAGAAACAAACTGCAGGAAGAGAGGACGGTAATTGCAGCCGAGCGTTAATTGTTTATCCAATGATGAAACGTGCCGCCATAACCTCTTCGAACGCATCGCCATCCCTTGTCGCTCGTGTGCCTTGCATAAAATGCGAAAGCTAATTGCAGAGGAAGGAAAGCACGTACCAATGGAATATACATTGCAAATTAAAGCTGCAAGAATGTACCTTGATGGAATAACAGCAAGAGGTATATCCCGCTCGTATACTCGTACAGCGGACGCCGCCTCGAAGTAGCTGACATGCGCACGAGAATTTACCGACCGAAGTTAAGCGCAAGTGGTGACGCCAGACGTTCGATCGAAAAGCTGAAGCCCGTAGAGGATAAGGATGGGAAAGTCAACATTGCAGATTCCTCACGACGTACAAGATACAAGAGTACTGATAAAAAGACGCTGATAAGACATCTGGGTGACTTATTCTAATTACTGCAAGAAATCCACGTTTCCGTTCTTAATATTCCCACGCTGGAATATCCCGGCATTTATTTCCTTTCTCTTTTTATTACTTGCTTTCTCTTTTATTATTTATCTTTCCTAGCTACCTCACTAGCTTTACTTCTGTGAAGTTAGCCCATCATTATGCTCATTTCAAAAAAATAGTTGGAGTTCTGATTGCCCGCAGAAGAGTTCTAGAGTTCCTGATGGTTTTTAGAAATAGTTCTGTCGATTAAATGTGAAAAATCGCGATTTAAAAAAATGATGGGCTAACTTCACGGCGCCCATCATTTTTTAAAAAATGTAATTTTTTTAGAGTTCTGAATAGATTAACAATAGTTCTAGAGTTCTCTGTACTTTTTATCAATAGTTCCGGTTATTATCCGCTTGAAAATAAAGTTTGAAAAAATGCGTCAGCCCACCATCTTTTAGAAAATCGTATTTTTTTCAGTGTTCTGGATAGTTCTCAAAGAGTTCTAGAGTTCCCTATAGGTTTTTGGTACAATACATATCCACATTTCGTCAAAAAATTATTTTCAAATGAGTATTTCAAAAAATCTATTAATCGTATAAAATCCGATACTCCCGAAATACTGGATGGATTAATCAAGTCCAGGTATTCGTTTTGCAGAACTCTTTTAGAACTATCCAGAACTCCCACCAGAACTCCTGGAACTCTTTATTTTTATTTTTTTTTCAAATCTACCCTACTTGCGATGGCGAATCTTCAAAGTCACAGAACTCTTTCAATTTTAATTTCTCAACTTTTTACCATAAGAATTATCGATAGAACTCTTTGAGAACTGCCCAGAACTCCCATCAGAACTCCTTCATTTTTTCAGAACTCCTTCACTCTCTTCATTTTTTTTTTTTTCGAACCTACCCTACTTGATACGCATAATGTTCGAAGTCATAGAACTCTTTCAATTTTAATTTCTCAACTTTTTACCATAAGAATTATCGATAGAACTCTTTGAGAACTGCCCAGAACTCCCATCAGAACTCCTTCATTTTTTCAGAACTCCTTCATTTTTTCAGAACTCCTTCACTCTCTTCATTTTTTTTTTTTTCGAACCTACCCTACTTGATACGCATAATGTTCGAAGTCATAGAACTCTTTCAATTTTAATTTCTCAACTTTTTACCATAAGAATTATCGATAGAACTCTTTGAGAACTGCCCAGAACTCCCATCAGAACTCCTTCATTTTTTCAGAACTCCTTCATTTTTTCAGAACTCCTTCACTCTCTTCATTTTTTTTTTTTTTTCGAACCTACCCTACTTGATACGCATAATGTTCGAAGTCATAGAACTCTTTCAATTTTAATTTCTCAACTTTTTACCATAAGAATTATCGATAGAACTCTTTGAGAACTGCCCAGAACTCCCATCAGAACTCCTTCATTTTTTCAGAACTCCTTCACTCTCTTCATTTTTTTTTTTTTTCGAACCTACCCTACTTGATACGCATAATGTTCGAAGTCATAGAACTCTTTCAATTTTAATTTCTCAACTTTTTACCATAAGAATTATCGATAGAACTCTTTGAGAACTGCCCAGAACTCCCATCAGAACTCCTTCATTTTTTCAGAACTCCTTCACTCTCTTCATTTTTTTTTTTTTTTTCGAACCTACCCTACTTGATACGCATAATGTTCGAAGTCATAGAACTCTTTCAATTTTAATTTCACAACTTTTTACCATAAGAATTATCGATAGAACTCTTTGAGAACTGCCCAGAACTCCCACCAGAACTCCTGGAACTCTTTATTTTTTTATTTATTTTTTTTTTCAAATCTACCTTACTTGCGATGGCGAATCTTCAAAGTCACAGAACTCTTTCCATTTTAATTTCTCAGCTTTTTACCATAAGAATTATCGATAGAACACTTTGAGAACTACCCAGAACTCCCATCAGAACTCCTGGAACTTTTCATTTTTTTTTACTGACTTGAGTAGCGATAAACAGAAATGAGACAAGCAATACGAGGAGACAAGTTCAAGAAAAAGATAATTAGTGGGGAGTTCTGTGTAGTTCTCAAAGAGTTCTAGCTATTACTCTTATGGTAAAAAGCTGAGAAATTAAAATTGAAAGAGTTCTGTGACTTCGAACATCATGCGTAGCAAGTAGGGTAGATTCGAAAAAAAAAAAAAAAAAAAAAAATGAAAAGTTCCAGGAGTTCTGATGGAAGTTCTGAATAGTTCTCAAAGAGTTCTACAAAACGAATACCTGGACTTGATTAATCCATCCAGTATTTCGGGAGTATCGGATTTTATACGATTAATTGATTTTTTGAAATACTCATTTGAAAATGATTTTTTGACGAAATCTGGATATGTATTGTACCAAAAACCTATAGGGAACTCTAGAACTCTTTGAGAACTATCCAGAACACTGAAAAAAATACGATTTTCTAAAAGATGGTGGGCTGACGCATTTTTTCAAACTTTATTTTCAAGCGGATAATAACCGGAACTATTGATAAAAAGTACAGAGAACTCTAGAACTATTGTTAATCTATTCAGAACTCTAAAAAAATTACATTTTTTAAAAAATGATGGGCGCCGTGAAGTTAGCCCATCATTTTTTTAAATCGCGATTTTTCACATTTAATCGACAGAACTATTTCTAAAAACCATCAGGAACTCTAGAACTCTTCTGCGGGCAATCAGAACTCCAACTATTTTTTTGAAATGAGCATAATGATGGGCTAACTTCACAGGGGTACTAGCTTTAGCGAGTATCACTTTGTTCCCCGTGACAGACTTTGATGTTTCACACTGAGAGACTCAACTTGGCCACCGTGGACTCAGCTGTTGGACATCAAAGCTTTTCAAACCCTCGTAACTCATCTAAGCAAGAAGTCGACGAAGCGTCTAAGCTAACGTTATTCCTGTACTCATTTTTTCTTCTTCTTGCTTGGCCCCTTCCGGGAATCAGAGTACAAGGATTATTTTGGAAAATTGAAAAAATAAAATTATAAATCCCTAAATATCCATGCACTCGATTCTCCGTGTGAGATCTTTGCGAATATCTTAACTGTCGTTCACGTGGATTAGGGTGGGTTCACACTGAGCTACGTATCCGTAGTCGGTAACAGCTCCCCACCCCAGACTGATGTAGTCAGCTGGTACTAAGAGGCAAATGTGACTATAACGGGTGTGCATCACGTCAAGTGGGTTCAGACACGACTTCCGTGCATCTGAGCACTCGAAAAAGATCAAAGGCCACTACTGAACAAACATTAAGCTTTTCAGGATCCCCAGTAGAGATCCTGTCGGAAGAGGTTATCCGCTCTTTAAATACACTAGGATGTTGTTCCAGGTATCCCTTCTGGAATAATACACACGTGAACTTGATGCCAAGAAAAATTATCACTGGTCGTCCAGATATCAATTATAAAAAAAAAAAAGTATAAAATTGCCTCATAACCATAAGGATCACTGGTTTCGTTAGCTTTTCACAAGGTAGATGCAATAAAAGATTAGTCCCATAACAGCATATAATATATATATATATATATAAGTTCCCTGTCAATGGTTATCAGTCTCTCGTGTTATCTCGAAAATGATTTACAGAATCGAACGTGCGGCTCTCTTTGATCTTATCAGAACCACGTTAAACCCACCTATTATATATGATTTCGTTTTTCTATCAGACATAGGACCGTCTCGCTGGACTAAGGCATCCTTTGGTAATCGTTCTGAAGTCAATTTCACGTGGTCAACGAATCCTTTTACCAGGTTGAACTAATTTTCGCCAAGTTCATTCGCAGTCTAACGAGACACGTGCGTGATAAGTATGACAGTCAATGACGATCAGGTTAACCCGAACCTCGTTAAGAATAAGAAAGATAATGACGCTGCTAACAAAGGGTAAAGGCGATTTCATAGAAATGCGATTTCATGGAAACCGCAATAATGACAGGGTGCTTCAATAGACTTTTAATAAAAAGTAACAATTCCTCAGAAGCACCCAGCACCCGATATTCTCAATGTGGATCCTTTTGAGAATTTTGATTTTTTTGTCCATCCTTTTTTCATCCCCTTGTCGAACGCATCCCAAAGTTTCTGATCCAAGCATATAAGCCAAACCTGTATACTCTTTGGTATCCTTGTATGACCCTCTCTCTCTCTATCCTTCTTCTGCAACAAAACTGCACGCATGAATTGCATCACTGTAAGAAGCTGCCTTGGTACGTATACCATTTTAATACAACCAAGTAACCATCAGCATCTATATATAAAACTGCACACGTATACCGAGTGTTCCAATACGACCAGTATAAATCATAAATTAATACCAGCTCAGCGCAGCTCCAGTTTCTTTTACTCGCCTCTCGGTCCTCGTTTATTTCGATTTCTGGCCGAGGTCCGACGTTAAAAAGGCAGCCCGACGTTTCATGCACGCACGAGGTACGATTCGCTACCCCGAATCTCATACAGCGTGCTCTCGATGCAGTGGCTGCTCGATGAATAAAAATAAATTTTCATACCAGAGATTAATCTTTGACGGATGCTGGGTATATTTATCTGCCGTTGTTCCGAGAAATTGAAAATTTTTTTTCTCCCTCCTCACTCCATTCAAATACACCCTAGGTACCCAGCTGATATACAGTCGCAGCGTGGCAAAGGCCATATCAGGGGATTAATAAGCGATAGAAGATCAAAGCTTTCAACAAGATGGCCGACGGTCATTAGTACCGATGAGATGAATCAAAATCATTGGAGCGTGTTGCTTTACCAGAGGACTGCCTCTCTTGCCTCTTATATCTATCCGTGCTTACGGTCCATATCCGTTCACCTTAATTCTCTGCCGTCCTGATACGTTTTCTCCTCTCTTTCTCCCACTTCTCCTTCACTCGCTTAGCTGGTACACCCGCAAGAGCCCAGGCGCATCTCCACGGGGGGACGTAATTAGAAGCCTATTTCACGTACTTCTTCTTTATTTTTTCGGAGAGCCTTCAGACTCCTTTTTTTTACTCTCTCATTCATTTATTCTCGTGATGACGAGAGATACACGTGTTCGACGTTGGACCCCCGCAGTTAGAAGCCATTGGCGTAGGTACGGAGTACCCGATGGACCTCCATTGAAAAAAAAAATTTTTTTCTAAAAATATTAATTACAGGTTAATTATTTGTATCATTTGGCATATATGAGATTTTATGAAAATTTTTATTCATTGAAATCTAACCTTTTTGTCTCCAGCGACTTCGGGTCAATTCTCGATTATCGCTTTGGCATTGAATTCACGAGCGTAGCCTCGGTACTGGACTTTTAGGTTATGTTCGACCGTCCGCTGCGTTACGCCAAT
Source organism: Cephus spinipes (assembly GCA_963971525.1). Classification (NCBI taxonomy): domain Eukaryota; kingdom Metazoa; phylum Arthropoda; class Insecta; order Hymenoptera; family Cephidae; genus Cephus; species Cephus spinipes. The sequence continues at coordinate 31,071,787 of OZ020573.1, forward strand.
GCAGAGATGTAGTTACTTACTACGAAGCAAGATGTTATGAGCGATAGCTCTCGAGGGCAGATACAGAGTTGTCATGCACGGCTGGATCGCCGAGGAGGAAACAGATACGAGAGTCTTGCCGAGAGATGGCTAAAGGGCACGATTCGGAGTCCTGGGCCCAAGTTTAATAGCAGTCACAATGGTCGGGGCACAGTCAAAGGGGCACCAATAAAGGCGAATCTCCAGTTGGGCGATTTGATTTTTTTTTTTTAGCGTGGATCGTCGGGCTGCATACACGGGGAATAGAGGGGAACTACAAGAAGGTAGTACGTAAGCTCTTTATATACCTGGTGTTGTATAAATATAATTTACGTATGTATGTAGAAATGAAAATTTTACGTATACCGAAAATACCTCTTCTATATAAATTCCAGTCGGGTCTTCTCCTTCCGTCTAATCTATATGAGGTAGATGGGAGGCTGCAATAAATTCTTCAACCGATATTTGTCGATTAACGCTGCAGCTGTAACGAGAGCACGCGAGGGACCATCGTCGGGGTGGGCCTAATACTTTAAATCCCACGGACATCAAAAGATAGTGATAACGCGACTGCTGGATGTATTGGGTCTATAATATTTTATTTCTGTTGCCTCTATCTCTGTCTCTTCACTTGCTGATAGTATGTTGATATATTGTACGTCAGTTAAATTTTACCGCCGTCGGTCGCTTTGACTGCTTTTTCATAGCCGAGAATTTCGTTGGGATAATTTTTCATAATTTCATGTCAATTCCAAGAGCCCTTATCCGTCGTATGTAAACGAGTGAAAATTCGGTTGATTATTTTAAAAATAGATTTTTAAATTTCATATTAAGTTCGTGTGTCGAGATAATTTAAAAAAAAATTATACTAATCAATGTTCGATTTTCTTGTTTAGCTTTTCATAATTCAGATTTTCTAATCCGAAATTCCCCCTGCGTGCTCGCGCACTGTTAATCGTACTAGGGATTTTTATGTTTTGGCTGTGCCGGACGGTTGGTACGAACGGCATGATTTCTCTATGGTGAAATCGTGATAACCACCGTAGAATATCAGTTAGGCACGACGCACGATACTGCTGTGGAATCGTGATGAACCCTGTGGCCGCAGCTGCCGTTGAATGACGGAGTGCGATTTTGTAATTACGTGGATCACGGCATAAGATACGTATATAAGCCGGGGCCACTTCACTCGGCAGCTTTTTCCAAAAATAACAAATTTCACGTCCTTAGCGGCTCGTCGCGCCGCCCTGGAGTTAAACATGGCGGGCCCCTCGTGAGAATGCTTCTCAAACAAACTCGATGGTTTTATTAGGCGTCGACGAATCTTTATGCGCGTATCTGGAAGCTGTCTCGGAAAGACAAAAAAGATGGTACGAGTCTGGATGACATTAGCGTCAATTATTTCAATAATTAAATATACCGAGACTTTTGGGTGTTTACGTAAACCAAACGAAGCTAACGAAAAATCGAATCGCATCGGAGGTCTGTACATTGAGAGTTATTAACACGATATTCAGACCATTCGAATTCAATTACAAGACTATTTCGAATGTCTACATAAAACCTGTGCACAGTCGGTAAAGAAGTATAAAATGCGGGACACGATTTCAATCGGTAATTAATTAGGTACGAAGAATCTTTACTAGTATCCAAATTGGATTAGAGCCATGAAACCATCTTCTGTATATACGTACGTATACAGAAGGGCATACGTAGAGGGGAACCAGAGACTGAGTTGGGTTTCGAAAACCGGCTTCCAACTTTACTGCGTTTCATTCATTAGTCTTTTACGAGGAGCCACGAGTTTTTCGATCGTTTAAACTTCGTCTGTCTCTGCGTCATTATCCAAAGCCCAGCGTCGTGTACTCGAACCGTCAAAAGTATTTCAACGTAACCTAGCAGTGCTTTAACCTTTGACACGGTAAAAATTATTACGTTACGCATCATCTTCGCGCCATGAAATCTTGTACGAATCTTCAATCCTGTAGCAAGTCTGTATTTCGATAAGATCGATCGAGTTTATGTACCCAGGTCAGTCCGAGTCTAACTTCAAAATGAATCCAATCAAGTTTCCAACTTCTACGCACAGACAGCGCTACGATTTCTTTACGCCGACAGCGACGAAGAAAATTACTAGGACTAAAAATGTATCGTGAACGTCGAGGTGACAAAACGTGCACGCGCTCAGTTTACAGAGATTAAATTTCTGACAGTAGCAGCTGATTGATCGACCGACAGATATCTAAGGGATCCTAGCCGACACATGTGGATGCTCTTATGCACGTGCGTGTGCCGCGGAACAGAACTGCATTGGAAGATTAAAAAAAGATGAACGCAGAGCCAGTACTGAAGTGCAGTTTAAATAAATAATACAGACTGACCTAACGGGAACCTGGGCAACGGGCAATTATATCTTAGGTATAGTTTAGAGAGAGAGAGGAAAAAACAAAATGGGAACTAGTCCATAATCGAAAGCGATAATGACTTCCTATACACTATGTCGGCCGATCAAAAGATCCTTTGACGGCATGTTAATGCACCCATAAGGCAGATTACAACTTGCAGATAAATTATCTTACTCTGGTCCATGTGTATATACAATTATAGAGTATGATCCTGGCACTTCTCAGAAGAAGCATTGTTATGGAACCAGGAACAATGGGTCTGACCTCTCTGGCAGTGTTAACATGGCGCCAAGTAGACATAACCATAACTATGATTTAAGAAAGAGAGTGAATTTACCCCACGTTCAGCCTGCAGTTGATCCTCGTGACCCATGAAGTTGGGCATTGCCGTTAAGTTATAACGTAGTCCACGACAGAAGGAGACGGTGAGTCTTTCGCACTTTGTATTTGGGCCAGGATGTCCTCCGTGATTGATGCCCCAGGCTGACACAAGGGTGATTGTGGCCAGGGTGAGCATCGCTTTCCACAACGTATTCATTTTTGAGAAATATATACGTTTTCACTTGGTATCAAACTGAAGCAAGACTCCTCTTTTTATCCCGTGTTACGCCTTAGATCATAGTAGATCGTACGACGTCATGTCAGGATCTGACAACTGTTACGAGTTTCATGTTTTACTTATTCACTTGCTAGTATCCAATGATTCTACGGAGTTTTTCTCTTTTGATAAAATGCCCCACTTACATTTCGTTAATTTTTAAATACGTGGGAAAACTGTTTTCCTCGATGGGCAAAGTGTTCTCGACTACTTTATGGGTTATGTACTATTTTCTTGTATCCCTTGGCCGAGTCACTGATTGATTTATTAGACTGTGTAAAGATCTTAGAAAATACTTTGTTTATTCACGATGAAATAAGTCCCAAAGTAAATTCCGCGCGCGAAACACGTAAACAAACTTCGACGCAGACGGAGCAAACGGGACGCGCGTCCACTCCGTTCGGAAGTTCGGAACAGACTGGTCGGACGAGCATCGGGTAAGTTCGTATGGACTCGTTCGCTCCCGGCCGACAATAGGTCCCAAGAGTGGAGGGCATCATCTCTGTCTTCTTTTACCCTCTTTTTACTTTCTCGGGCCCTATTATTTTGAGCCCACCGCCGCGACTGATGGAGGCAATCCCGCAGGCGTAATTAGGAACAAAGAGAGCGACGAATATATAGCAGACCGTCCAGAATTCGGTCCAATCTTTATTACTATTTTTCAAAATGGCCCGGGAAATATTTGATCAATGACAAACATTTATATTATTCAAATAATTTTGTCATAGTTTTATCTAATACAATTCTTACGACTTAACCTATCCCTTTTGCAAACTCGTGGTGAATAATTACAACCCTTAGGGCTCGTTTCTATGTCAGACAAAGGAAACCTTCCTTTTCCTTCCACGTGAATTCTGATTACCCATCTGGTGCACATGAGATCGGGTTGCCCTGCATGAGACATTCGTCTCTCGTCCCCATCTACCCCACACATGTTTTGTGGGCTACACCCCTTTGTACGAATTTCATTATAGGGTACAATGAGACCCGCCGGCTCTCGGTACTCACAAGGGCGAAGAATGCTTTAATGGCAAGTGGGTTCTAATAAATTCTATTATTCTGTTTGGATATGTCCTTGGAATAAACTTCAGTCATGAGCATACGGTATAGATTTCCACGGAGGATCAAGGGATTCGTATAAAAACCATTGAAACAATGAAAGCGATGGGATATGACGTGACTGTACCATAAACATAAGTCCAAATTTTATCTAAAAAATATAAAAATTTTAATATAACATCACAAGATAAATTAATCACAACTTTCCATATTTTATCGAATAATTTCTTAACTCACCAGTTTTAACAGTATTACATAATTATAAAAATTCGTTTTGACGTAGCTCTTAAATTTCTGCTACAGGTCGTCACATGACAAGCGTCTAATTATAGCGTTGAAAATTTTTTGTTGCGCATTACAACTTTTTGAACTTTTTCAAACATTACTTGGATTCAGATTTACCTGTCGATGTTCATCCTACGAATCCAATGACGCTATCTGATGTACAGATAAAAAACGTTAGTAACAGTATAAAAACGCATAATTAGCACTTTCACATTTGAGGGAAAATGAGGCGGCGCGGGCGAAGGCATCAAAGAGCCCGGATACCTAACCTGTCCCGCCGAGTTTCTTTAGTCTCCGCTTCGTAGCTGGTACACCGAAGTCTCCTCGTCCGTCCGTACGACTCTACGCTTCCAGCATCCGTCCATCGGCGGGTCCGTGGGCGTAACAGACCGCAACCGTGGCGGCCTTAAGGCCTAAGAAAAAAAAGGGACCAAAGGAGGCCGAGGAAAGCCCCGAAATCGTGTTAACGCGTACAATAGAACAAGAGAACCAACCTTTACTCGAGAGAATCTAGTCTCTAGAATTCAAGACGCCTCTAGGACATTACTCCATTGTTTACTTAGGTCGAAGGTTAAATTAAAACTGTGCACACAATACCTACGTGGATGCTTGACGCAAGAAGCGTCCGTTAAAAAAAAGTCAAATTTTTAATTAAAAAATACATCATACCTTGAAACAATTCGAATTACGTTTCCTCGTAGCTTCAGCAAATTTTAAATTGACGACACTCGGTCGAAATACCAGACATCGACTGAGCTCGAAATATATTTAAATCCTCTAGACGGGTATACTCCGTCCCGCGACAGAGATCTATATCTGAAAACAGAAGGCCCTAAAGGTTGGCACGAATGCTAGTACGCCCTGGTGTCAGGACGGGTTACTACGCGTAGCGACGAAGTGTGAACCGACGATGCATCATCCGTATTCATTTTTCTCCCAGTGCCTCAAAGATTCTCCTCTTTTCGAATCTTTCACGGTGCCAGAGCTGTCTCTGTGGATTACAATCCCACGGGCTTCACGGGACATTACGTGCGGCAATGACGCTTAAGAAAAATACGTATCTGCGCGACGGCCAAGTCATCCTAGATTAATACAACGTGACTTTAGCCACTAGAAACGAAAATCAGTAAGGTTTTGTATCCCCGGTGTATCCGTATTCAGAGAAATTCATAAATATCTGACGTAACCTCAAATTCTCATGTCACTCTGATGCGAAGCAGACAATATACAAAAGCGTGCATCGTGTATCCTAAGAGTACAGGCTTCGATTTTATTCCAGGAAGAATACCAAGAGTGCGCCTCATTTTCTATCGACACTCGTAATTCGATCGTTCACCGCATGATACGACGTGGCGCCCATAAATTCCCCTATGGATTTTAATTAAAGGCCCCACGGGGCCCCTCAAGAGCCCTACTATAACTTCGGCCCTGCTGAAGGAGGTACAGGACTAACCGTAGCTAGTGTGCTTCCATATGTATACGTAGGTAAGCACTATATACTCTCTTATTCTTCCCCTGGTACTTTTTGAGTGCGTTCAGATTTATTTATCGCGCAGTCCTTTTCCAGCACGCTGCCGCTGTATTAGCCGCCCTAATGAACTCGTGCGTCGCTCGCCCAAGTCGACGCTTTATATTATTTATCGCCTGTACGCGAGTTATTTCTACTGGCTTCACTCGCCTTGGAGCAACCCTCGTTACGGTCTGACTAGACATGAAATAATTGATCTTCATATGTATACTGTAGACTTTGTATACATATAATATATACGTATACATAATATAGTGAAAGAAAATAAGGTACTCTTCATGTGAACGAGGCTTAAGACTACATGACAGTTAATATATCTATACACGTAGGCACCGAACACTTTGGAATCGCTGGAACTCAGTCAGCTAGGATGAATTCTGCGTTGAAGGACTTTGAGATCTTTGTTCTCGGCAAGAAGAAGAAATCAAGGAGACGCAAGAAGATCCTGGCTCGTGGATTCTGTAGGAACGATTCCCTGCGACATTCCGAGCAAAGTCAGCGACGTGTCTTCGGCTTCCACGCATTTATTAGCCGCTTGGATCCTCCGTGTAAAAACTGGACTCTGATCGAACTGGACTTCACGTATGCGAATACGCGGCGAAGTGAGCTCGAGGTAATGTCATAAAAACACATATGATAGCTACATAGGAATTCGTATGCGTGCTACGTGCTACGGCTAGAACGCCATATTGTGTATCTTGAGAAAAGTAATAATTTTTTTATTTATTGCAGGCACAAGACGTTCCCTAGTAATTTACTCATGGATTCCTCGATTCATAGTAATACCTAATACGTTTAGGGGTATACTTAATCTTTTGGTCTTAAATTTTAATAGACGTTTTATGGGACTCTTGATTGATACGAAGACTGGTCGAAAGCTTTTACTACCTCCCGCGAACGTGGATATTCACGTGAGGTTATGTTATGTTATATACCTTTTATGTACGACATAAAGGCACATACGCAATGCAGTGTAAAGGCGGTTACGTACACGGGCGAATTCCGTCTCATAAGAAGCCATCCAATTCCTGTTCCCATCTTCGAGAAGCGGCAGCTGAACATCTCATTGTTGCCAGCGGGAACATCAGAGAAGAGAATAACGTGGCCGAAACGAAATGGAGTTTACGAACGGGGAACGAAGTGGATAGGAACTGGCTGGGGACGTATCAAAAACTTGTCCCCGTGTTTTTCGTGAGGAACTAGGGAGTGGGTAAAATGGCGATATACGTTGTAGGATAGGATAAAAATGAAAGCGGAATTTTTGAAGGCAGACGATGAAAAACTTGAAAATCCACAGTGGCATCGTGCGGCGATGGAATCCTATTATTTTTATTATTTTCATTCTGCGCTTTTTTCTCTGTACCTATGCGCTCTCAATTTTGTCTTCAGACAATGCTTAATACTCGGAATCGTTTGAAGATCAGAAGCCGACCTCGAGAATCCTTTAACGCACGAAGCTTAAATCCGTTCTCTATTATTATACTATTCTTTGTCTTTCCTTTTTTTTTTCTTGCTCTTCCGCATTTTCGTCTCGACCTATCGCTAGAGACTGCTACGTAATTAAGGCGTATATCGTATTACCCCCTAGTCTTCAGTGTTGGTGTGCGCGTGCACCGTTGCATAACTCTGCAACATAACCTAAGAATCTCTTTCGATTTAACTACTGAACAAAATGGGAGCTTGGTAGTGCTAGGGATTTTTTTAGAGTATAGGGACTTTATATCTACCAGCTCCTCGCGCCAGTCTCGCAATTAGTTCCAGATTCTGATTCCAAGGAATTTCCTTTGATCCATGTATAGCCAAGGGCCTAACAATACTCCAGGTATACGCATCCTGGGCTTTACTCTTTGTGGGCGATCCTCCTAACGTATTACGTCCAAGCATATATACTAAATACCGCAAATCCTTTATCAGGTCATTCAGGAATCACTAGAGTGAAAAATAAAAATTCACTATATCCACAAAAGAGTCTTTAGGTATATTTTAACGTTGCTTATGGACATTCGAACTGTCTATTGAAATATTTTAAGATCGAGTTGTACGTGGGAAACGATTAGCGATAACTTTTTCGTATTATTATCTAATGTATTATGCGTTTAAGTATTTATAGTGAAAAACACCAAAACCACCAGGGCACCGTAACGTTCGAAGTCTCAGTTAAGTGGAGTCGCCGTTTCGCTGTGAAATCAAGAGTAAAAAATTCGCATCTTCCTCATCCGGTTGCCATGCCAGAGTGCGGCACATGCGCGGCTAATTACGGTCTTCTTTGATGAGCCGACAGAGACTCTTCGTGTTGCACCAGCCGTCAGTGCAGTTGCAGCTGCACATGAAGCATAACGTGTTCACCAAGAGGCGGCATTATTTTAGATAGACTTGAACTTTTGAAAAATACTACACGAAGTTATAAGCGTTTTGAAGAAGACGTTAATTATATTTTTAATTACTTAAAAAATTCGCTAATCACTTTTCATAATTATTCTCAAATTATTATCCAACGATTATTTAATTGCTGGCGCGTTACCCGTTGTGCCTTTATGTATGTCTAGTAAAGAAAGAGGCTTCAGGCTCTTTCGAGGGACTTACGAATCGGTGCACGAAGACACCGCTTTTGGGACCAATTCATTAAAGCCGCCCAGGGCGGCGAATGATTGCTTATAGCCTATATTTCAAGGGGAGCATTAAATCCATGTTATTAGGGGTTATTACCGAGTAATGAGAGACCGTCGCTCCATTTACGTATCTGCCTGCCTTCTACTCGTCCGCAGGAAAATACGTCATTTCCCATAGCAGATTTCTCTTTTACCGGCATACCTGTATGCTGTTTAGGATAAAATAGAAATTATCATCAACATTTAATATAGTATTTATTATATATTTTTAAACAAAAAATACATACAGAGTCCATGTGAAATTATTTTTATGAAGAAAAAAAATTTTGAAAATTTGTATCCGTAGATTGTTTTCCTGACAAGGTAAGAAAAAAAAAATATATATATATATATATATATACGTATATACTCGTAGGATCTTTCTGACGTTTTGATTTCGAATTTCGCCGGGGGCCCAATGACGGTTCAGCTTCCTTGCCCGTAATTGTTTAACATTAGAAGTCCCAAATTGCAAGAGGCGCTCCTTCGCGTTGAAATGATGCATGTGTATATAATGTGTACGTACAGCAGGGCCCCGTAGAGTAATATCTTCTCTTATTCCAGGGTTGGGCCCCATACCAGGCTTCGGCGTGGTAATGATGGGTCTGGGGTCTCACGTATCTCGGAGGTGTGACCCTACAGGCCTCTATGCTGTACCATTTTATACTAAAGTCTAACACGTAGACATACGATATCGTGAGTCCCTGGTGTTCTGTACGATATTAACTGTATTATATTCACTATACTAGAGTCTCGTGATCGATAAAGATGGCGGTCCTCCCATATCAAAATCACATCTATCCTGTATCTCGTTGTCTCATATTTTATCCATCAGTTTCCTTGGTAGTTGTAGTTCCAATTACGTAAGCCACTTCTTGGCAGAGTTATATCAGACATTTTTCTAGGAAATCAGGCACAATTCGACTCCAACCTATAAAGGGTCCACGAGTAATCTCTAGACGAGACCTACTAACTGCTTCGCTGATTCGCTACAGTCAGTAACACGCGAGCTAGCGGAGATTCACGGAGGTGTAATTTAAATTTATAATAAAATAAGCATCGGTTACCGTCCTGTCTAATCAGTATGCGTTTCTTTCGTTTCAAATTTCCCGCCTTCTTTTATCTTGCCTCCGAGGATAATTAAATGTTGTGTATTACATGGCAGCGGTCGAATGACCGAATAGACGATAGAGACTGAATTCGTAATTTGAAATTGGCGCCACTGTTAATAATATATGCTCTCACCGGGAAGTCTAAAGCCTATGACGCAACAGTGTAGATGCAACAGCCCTTTAATGGCTACATAGAAATTCACTAGGATTACGTAAACGCCACTGTTAGATAAATATCGCAGGATCATTTATACGAAAATAACAAGGTAGAGTAGCTAAGGATAAGTACATGATTCGAATTTAGTACGCAGTAGCACCGCCATTTTAATTAAATTGAACGCTCGATCGCAATTATCGACCTTACCAAAGCTGATAATAGCCGCTTCTTATCATTCAGAATTACAGGATAATTTGACAGATCTTAGCTAATAATAATATCGCTTCCGCTCACTGTGTCAGGGTATACATTTATTATTATCGGATTAATTGAAATTCTAATTTGCTGCCTTATCCTGTCAAGCGAACTCCTATTACCGTTCACTTCGTACTACCAATCATTTAATTAATATTTAAGGTTAAGTAATAACGGTATAAAAAATAATTCTTTATTTAATTTACAATAGTACGATACTTTTCAAAAGGTTCATAATTATATAATTATATGGTGATCATATGACCAACGCTTTTCAAATCCAACATGCCGACTCTTATGTATATCAAATATTTGAATCGCACCAGCACAAGGGAATAATGTTGTATCTTCGACAGGAAAAAGTCCAACGCTAATGTTACTTTAATTACATGTCCGGGAGCACGTTTCGTCCATGGAATACGATCTGGGTATATTCGCTGATGTCTGAGAACGGTAAGGTTAGGTAAGTAAGAAGGTAGGCAAACAGGTACTATAGTGTACTACCTCGCGGGCATTACGAGTATGGTGAATCGCTATGGCAGCCGCCATGCGGGAGATTTATCACTTTTTGTTGTCGGTGGCGTTTTATTAGTGCACCGCCACGATCAAAGCACAGGATGAATCTGCCTGGGGAATGTCTGGAAGAAGAAAGAGTATCGTAGATTGAAGTTATGGCAAGCAAAAACGTCGGAAGGAAAAATAACCTTAAAATTTGAAAACGGATAAGGTAATGGATTTTCTCGAGAATTGCTGACAAGTTCTGAATTTAATTACAACGCGGAACGATTATTTTCGACGTTTATTATCGTAATGGAAAGGACCTATTTGCAGAAGATAACTGGATTCACGTGCATCATTCGACTTTATCGACAGCCGATACCGTATGTATAGTGTTTTATAAGATTGCCTCCAATCGTAATTTCTAATTAAGGCCACGGACTTCTGTCGCCATGCATTTCACAGTGGCACCCTCTTCGAAATTGTCATGAGAAAATGGCCTCGTACCGTTTTATTTCGTTAGCTCGACTCCTAAAGAATTCGGACACGATGGACGCTGACTTCCTCATTAATTTTCAAGCCCACTAAGAGTTGCTCCCAAGATGCAGGAACTACAAGCACCGTAACCTCTTAACGTACCGATCGGACATAATGAGTTTCATTAATCTCAGCGCGCATAATCAAGTCTAATGACTGGTGCTATTAATTAATATTACCCACGGGTAAAGCCCGTATGTAAAAATAGAACGTTTAGTAGAATTCTAATAGATAAATATAGTATATATAAATAGGAAAATTTGCAAATTACATCAATCTCCGTATATTTTTATAATTGCATAATGAAATTCCTTAATAGCATCCGATTATAAGAGCTGGTGATATTTTTTATGTAAATATTACACTCGTTAACAGTTACAATATACATTTTAGCTCGTTAGCTGTCAATATAATCTTTTTGGGATATTCTTGTAATTGGTGTAAACTAAGGAATCTGTGAATGTGTATAATTAATTGCAAGCAGCAGCTTGAAATTCATGCAGGTATCCGTGACAGTGGTAAATTAGATAAAACTTTATCGATATAAATCCTTCCTCTGAATATCTATCTCATGTTATCCTTTAATTAATCTGACTTATGTTAATTAACCAAAAGACCAATTAAGGCCTCGACATATGCGCGGCATGTGGCAGTACACTCGATATGTTTGCAGGTAAATGAAAAAGCAAGTCCGTAATAGGGTATAAAAATTGCTCCAGAATCATAAGAAAGATAGTTGGTGGATGTTTCAAATTTTCCCGGCAACTCGCCGACCAATTACGCTCTACTGTCGGCGAAACAAACATGGCGGATTCTGAAGGAACTTCGCCGGATTATAAAGGTAAGAAACGAAACGAGAGATACAGAAATGTATGAAGGGTACAGCGTGCAGCCGCGGTTGACCTTTTTAAGCCGTGAAGGGGAAATTCGGTTCGCTTGGCGGGGCCTTAGACCCACCCTTGCAGGGCCCTACGCCATAACATAATGATCCACAGGGATGCTCAACCGTATACAGAAATCCTCCCGTGTTCTCATTCATTTCCACTATAAGTCCGTATATAAAATAAATTTATTGTGTCCACGCAAAAATCAAGAACAAATCATTTACAAAAAAAATAACAAAAGCTAATATCTGTTTCAGGAACAAACTGAACTCCACTATTCTAGGCTGTATTATAGGTTATTACAGTGACAGCTATTAAGAGCTTCATGATCTTTCTTCTCACGTCAATTACAAGAATTAGGACCGTGTGTTAAAGCGGCCCTTGGCGTACAGTGAAATGGACCAGTGTCGAGTGACCGAGAAAAGATGAAAAAAAAAGGATGTAATTAAAGATAAATAAAAAGGAAGACCAAACGACGGCTTTCTTTGTGGCAGCCAAAGCTAATTGACGTAAAGTGAGCCCACACGTCGGACAGAACACAAGCCCACATGTTCATTGTTCATATGGTACGATTCTATACAGTGCGTTATGTAAATGACACTCGATGCGTACAAGATGTCTAAATTCTTTTTTTCTTTTTTTCAAGGGAGTCTTGCGACACGCCTTGTACCCTGTATCCGGCCACTCGTTCCTTACTCTATCTTCTCGTGAAATGAGAAATTGACGATTTAACATGAGAGAGTGCCGCTCGACTATGTATACCTATATGGTGAAGCACAACTATGAATACTGCGGTCGTTGTAAACCATGTTTACGATAGAGTTTGCGACTGCGTTCACACCTAATACAGCCAGTGTGACGCGGTACTTTAATCTTATGTGCGGATGGACCCTGAAAGATTTTTTCCTATGTACTAAGTGCACCTTCAAACATTCAGGAGGTACAGAGTGCGAACGATTTGACGCGGTGTGGCGGTAAACATGAAAGGGATTTCAAGAGCCGCTAATAATAAAACGGTCACTCGCAGCCGGCCTCTTACAACTGCTTTTATACCGGGTGTACCGATTATCAAGCATCACCTCCGAGTCTAATTGGACCGGTCTCTACTGCGAGGAGAAATTAGGACGTGGAAGGGACTATATTAATGCGTTTATACCTGAACCTAGGGAAAAAATTGCTATAGATCTTTTTTTTTCTTCTTTTTTTTTCGATGACTTTTTGGGAGTGGTTCAGTTTTTCGAGGGGTGTGATTTTTTCGAAATTTTACCTGCGAGACTTACGGAGAAGCGTCGTTCTTGGAATTAGCTTTTACTGTGGTGAGTATTTTATTGTTATTGGAAAAGGAATACATTTTTTTTGTTCTTAATACGGATTTCAAAATTGCTCTGTCGCAAGGTGGCGTTGCGGTATCCTAAATGTTCTGCGGATTCGCGAGTCTCTCGTCAGGACGAGACAGGCAGTTGGTGTGAAGGGGCGTACCCGGGGCCTGAAGCACTTCGTTCCAAGAACCATCATCTCCATCTCCTGGGACTCACGGTCGCGGCTGCAACACGCCGCAGCCCAACATCCTATAATACAGCATTTTTAACAGGCACTGCGGCAGGCTCAGCCTGCGGGCCGCATTTAGGGACTTTTTAGTTTTGTTGCGGAAATTAGCTGCGCGCCAGCTAGCATCAGGCCTCAGCGTCTCAATCTGGCCACCTCTCTCTCCCAAAAAAACACGCGTCGATTTTATTTACGATTAGTATCGCATGCTTTCACTCTTTTTTAATTCACGTTGTTCTTTGAAAATACTCAAGCGCCAATATAGTAGTCTGATAAATTAGTTATATATAGATACACCATTTATTATATTTCAGTGCCAATGCGCCTCAACATAAATAACGCAATTCACATTAGCTGCGTAGGTTGTCTTGTGCACAACGAATTGCAATATGAATGCGAAGTTTAGAGCGATTTGGTAAAATTATGAATTATACCTATGAGACTAGGTAATAAAAGTGACATGATCAGCTTTACAGGATTTTATGTCTGACTGCTATGTGCTTTACTGAAAATAAATTGACTGGGATTTCAAGTATGCCTGAGCTATGCAAGTTTTATATACTGATTTGCAGCTACAATGCTGACATCTTTGAGTGAAATAGTTATTGATAGGATAATGCGGATAAAATGTGCTCAGTCTTTAGGAGTAAGTTATCATTTATCTATTGAGCAATCCTCAGAACTTGATCGGTAACAGTGAACACTGCAATCACCACTGTTCTTATGGTACCGATTGGCTGTCAGATTGAAAAGTTTAGTACAGCTGTTTTGTGTTCTTGTTCAGTTTTGGCGGGTGTATATTGTGGAATTTTTGGAATTGTTAATAACAATAATTACGTTTCTCTAAGATCTGCTGAAGAAATATTTATTTGTCATGGGTGAAGCGGATGAGTTGTTGATTCGTAACGTAAAGTCAATGCTAACTGCCAAATATTATAAAATGAATGATACATTTTTGAGGGATTGTATAAATTATTTTATTAGTGAACACGATTCTGTAAGTTTTACTGGGTAGTTGTAATTGAACAATTTTACATAGAGTTATATGATAATGTACTGCGTGGGATAAAGGTGCGTGGTTCTCTTATGAAAATATATTTTAGCAAAATATTAATGAAATTCAAGATTTTGTGATCGCACAATGGCAACTGAATGATTTGAGAGAAATAAATACTGAAAATGGAATTTTTCCACCGAATCTTGTTCGCCAAGGAATTACAACATTAACAGGAACATATAACGTGCAGGTAATAATATTTATATATACTTGTTTGTTTGTTTTTAATTTGATTTTTTATTTATTGCAGATGGACAAGATGTATGATATATCAGTTTCTAAATTAAAACAAATACATGAGATACGGAATGTCTCAAATTTTAATCTTGAAGTCACCGAAGCACAGAATAATGAATCACGTGACTGGAATCCAAAATCAAAGAGAATGTATCAATTCTTCCTTACTGATGGTGTTCAGGATGTTATTGCTATTGAATATAAACCATTGCGTCAGTTTAAGGTATACATAAAATTTATCATTCTTCTAACAAATCTATTTTTCAACTCTGTTACGTACTCAATTCCAAAACTGCTTTCCATTTTATGCTCGCAGGATTGAATGCTAGTAATTATTCACACATATTTCTTCAATAGGATGTCTTATTACCTGGTATTAAGTTAATGATAATCGGACCAGTTGTCTGTAGAAAGGGTGTAATACTGCTGGAAGAAAAAAATATCAAGGAGATTGGTGGTGAAATAGAAAATTTATTAATAACTAATGCATTAGAGAACGTCCTAGCCAGATCCCTGTAAGTATTATCTAAATATATATTCCATTTGTACAATGAAATATCCAAAACTGTATTGGTTTTCTTAATATCAATGCAGGAATTTACCAGAAAATCCTAATCCGTATAAAGAAAATGAAACACCAACTGATAATTTAGAAAGTGCTTTCGAAGATGATTTCAATGTTGACGACATAATAAATATTGAGAATGAAAATTCAGTGAATAATTATTCTGCTTTAACAACTAATGCTCATACTGATACAAGTACTAGTAATGAATTCAATGATCAAAACAAAGACACAAATAATTGCCAAGTTACTCTATTAACGAACAAAAATACATATAGAAATAACTCTAATGGTGAACCCCTGATGCAGAATACAAAAATACAGAATGTTGATGAATTTCCTGATGACTTGGATGAATACTTTGAATTAGCTGATGACTTTGATATTGATATCACTGAGTCTGATAAGTTACGCAATACTGATCAAAAAAGTGCAATCGAACCGCGTCCAAGTACGTCAACAAAAGCAGTAGATTTATTGATAAAGAGTGATGAAACTAAATCAATAAAGGTAAAAGACAACAAATATCTTGTCGATGACATCATACAGGTTTCTGATGATGACTTTGAATTGTGTGATAATGTAGAGATCAAACAAATAAATGATATCGAACGTAAAATCGAAAACAAGAAAGAACCAGGTATAGGTGTAGAGTTTTTTGATGACGACTTTGAATGGTGTGATAATGTAGTGATGAAACAAATAAATGATATCGAACGTAAAATCGAAAACAAGGAACAACCAGGTATTCTTAAAAAACAGAACACAAGAATACAAGAAACAAGTACGAATGTTTCTGAATTATCACAGCTGAGTCTCAGTAATACAAAAACAGATTCAGCATCATCAAAGCCTACAACAAGTTTTGGTTCTTCGAATCCAATTATATCTACAGTGACCAAAAACAAAAGACCAGCGGTATGATTTCTGTTTGTATCCAAATTATGAGATAATCATCCTGTTATTTTTTATTTAATTGTAGTCGATGGTGTCCCCAACTATGGCAAGTCCGCCAAAAGTCAAATGTATCCAAGAAACACCCAAATTGAGTAAAATCGATAAGAAGATAACCAATTTTACTGTAAAACTCAAACTGGACTCAAAGGAAGCCCCGAAAACTCACATTTCCATCGGTGACGTCTTAATGTTACCAGTTTCTGATTCTTCAGTACGGCGTATCATTAAAGCAAAAGTCGCGAGTTTTGATACGCTTGGAAAAAAAAATAATTGCTGGCATTTAGAAGCAACGTTAACGGATGGGTCTAAAAATATAGACATAACGTTTGCATCTGAGGTAGCGTTGTAATTAATCAAATGAATTTGTTTTATCTTGATACAACAACTGTCTACATGCATATATTATAAATCCCTACAGGTTTTGGAACGCATAATTGGCTTTGGCGTGGATAAATTTTCAGAAATGAAAAAGAAGGGTAAAACCGATTCTAACATAAAGACTGAACTTAGACAGGTGAGTATTTAAAAAAATAATTGCTACACAAATAACACAAGAAGTAATTACAAAATTACACACATTATTATAATATAAGCCTATAACATTTAATTAAATTAATCCAATAATTACTCATTGAGGATTATCTTTCTATCCAGGCATTACGAAAAGCAGAAATGTTTGTAAAGCAACTAGACTCCTTAATGGAATTAGAATGGTCAAAGGATAAAAAGCCAACAGTTATCAAAATAATGAGTAATTCTATTGACGCGTGAAAAATGAAAAATGGATCGACCACGATCCAATTATTGCAGTTAATCTTCCCAACGAGTGATATAATTTTCATAAACTTAAATAGCTGTGTGAATATGTCGTCATGTAAATATGAATATCCACCATCGAAGAAGTCAGTACTATATATAAGAAATAATTTAATTACACGATATGCCACGAAAAATATTTTTTAAGAATAACTTTTAAGACAAATATGTACAATTTTTTTAATTTATATCGTACCGTATGTTTTTATCACCCTTTACGTACTTCATACGAATAATTGCATAATAACTTCATAAACGCACTGCCTCTTTTCCAACTTAATTGAAGTTCCATTGGCTGATACACAAAATCACGTGTCATGTTATCACACTGCAGCAATACAATTGCAAGCTGATACCAGGTCATAATATCAGCAACACAGATAACTGGCTATACAATAATTGATATCGAATGTAAGAAGTCAAGACTGAAAGACAATATTACACTAGACTCGTTTATTAAATATTCTTGAGGATTTCCTTTCCAAAAACTCTGTCCTTCCGTGGAAACAGAAATCTCAACTCATCAGATGTCCCATGCAGTCCCATGACAAAGGACCAATACACTCCTATGCGATACAAGATCTAGCGGTGCATTACAAGGACTCCTGAAAAATCACCATTACTGTACAAAAAGATTTTGAAGACCCGAATGGCTACGCCACAGAGTTATGTCTAGTAATTCTGCCACTGTTCTACTGAGACTCTACTAGCATTGCATTTCTTCACAAGGATAAATGTGTAGTTATATCTGCATTATTCTATTAAATGAATTACTGGATGAGTTTAGAAATTTCCATTTCCTGACTTTCATATAGAATTAGACGTATGACATTGCTATAAGATAAATAATTACTCAACAAGTATGAAGTGCTTGTTGTATGTCGATAATGTTATTTTTTCATAATCAAGGTTGTGGTAGTTATACAAGAGCTGATATTAGTAGAGATATCATATACCCCTCTAGAAAATTGTAACGCTACCAATATTTAATGTGTATTTATCTACTGGTACGTAGTCATTTCCACCACTCTAGATCTCTTAAATTATAGCTACAAGTGCAGTTGGGTGCATAAGCAAAAGTTGCAGTTTCAAGAAAGAAGATTAATAGGCTCTTACGGTCGTTGCATACGGAATGCATCAGTTACAGTTGAAAGAAAGAAAATTTGAATTTCTCTATAATCCGTTAATTATTACCATTCAATCTGTGTTATCAGTGATTGTGAGTTTTTGAATATGTCAAACGTGTTTATAGCTTTGAAATGAAAATGAAATTGAAGAATTTTTACAAGAAAAATTTCATCTGACATTATATAGGGTTGAAAATGGCGAAAACGGAGAACAGAAGTCTGTCGTGGAAGCGTCCTTTGGGTCCTCCCAAAATCTGGAAACGTTTCGAGATTAATGAGAAAACAGGAAGTGAAGGAAAGGATGGAAAAGTTTTGAGGTTTTCAATCGAGGAAATTCCGTCTGACAGATATGACGAAGTTCTTGACCTTATGATGAATAATTTCATGGCTGATGAGCCGCTCTGTCGCTGCCTCAGTGAGTCTAAGTACACAAATTTATGTATTGAAGGGTAATAATCATTAAATATTATTTTAAAAAAATTCGTAGTGACCTATCAAAATTTCAAAAAAAAATTAGTTGAAATCATTTTATATATAAGATCTTTCATCGGTGTAGACATAAAGGACGATCCTGCTGGCGTTGAAGATTTTCGAAACTTTTGGCAACTTTCTTTGAAACAAGGAATCAGTGTAGGACTATTTCTTGATGATTCTGACGTAGATAAACGTGAAATAGTAGGAGCAAACGTACTTCTGGTACTGAAACACGAGGACGAAGAATTGTTTGATGAATTAGAAGTACAATTGCTCAATTATTATTATATTCGTTATATATTAATTTTCATCAAATTCTTAAACATATTTCTTTACTTTAATTATAGTTCAAATCAGCCGCTACTGAAACAATAATAAATTTTGTTATGAGTGCAACCGCAGAAACTAATGTACTGGATCATTATAAAGTTGACAAATATATATCTGCATTAGGACTTGTCGTGATTCCACGTTTTAGAGGATATTCTCTTGGCGGCCATATTCTGTCCGTAAGGTAGGTCAGTCAACTAAAAATATTAATTATAAAGATTTTTAAAGATCTAAATAATTTTCAGAAATAACATCGGTCAGGAGTACAAAATTCCTGTAACGGAAACTGCATTCACTGCTACAGCATCTCAAATTCTGGCGCAGCGCAATGGATTTGAAGTTCTCCTCGTGAAAAAGTATTCGGAAGCTTACGATAAGGATGGCTTTCTTCTTTTCCCAAATATTAATTCTGATAATCTTAAAATTATGGCAAAGCGATTGTATTAAAATTCTTATCGCGATATTAATGAACCTTTTGGAATTCCTTATGTTACCTATATGTATATTCGGTATTAGCCAAGAAAATCATAGCACGGTAGAATTGTATCAGTCCAGCTTTTTTTCGGCCAACGGCTAGAACAATATATGTATATTTCCTATCATGCGATAAGATAGTGTAACGATTTTCTGATGTTGATAAGAAAATCACTTGAACCGTGTAAGACAAAGAAAAAAAATCTCTGCCCAATGACCAACCGAAAATCAGGATAATTTTGGGTAAAATTTTGGCGCGTGTTAAACGGACTTTTTTTTCTCCTGTTGTGTCATTCAATCGTGCCAAAGACTCAGTCTCTCAATTATTCAGTTCCTTGTAGCACATTTTGATTTTGATAATTTTATTGGCAGTCAGTACTTGGCAGATATTTATTTGTGGGTTCTTAGTCATCAGAGATTCGACTCTTATGTAACTCATAGCGACAACATTGAAGTACGTGAGATTAGGAAAGACAAATGATAAGATGCGTAAGTGATTGAATAGAAAAGAGGGTAGGGCGTATAGGGAGTTGGCTGAAACGATATAAAGTGGAGTGGAGAAGATTTCGTGTGAGTGGAAAGCCCGTCTGGGTACTGAGGTGGTAAAAGGGACTCTAAGGAAAAGTAAAAAGAAAACAAAAAAGGTAAATCTCGTTTTGAACCATAAACACAATTTATTGCAATAAAATTGCTCAATGCCAATCGGATGCAACTTTTGCACGTCAGCTCGATTTATGGGCGCAAAATAAATTATCTCGTGACATTCGTATATTTTTGATGTAACGAACGTGAGGTTATTTGTTGTCATTGGTGTTATGCAACTGCTGTATTTGTTTTTGTTGGGCGCATAACGCTGCCAGATGAAATGGAGATAAAAATCATATGAAATTATAATACAGGGTTGAAGAAAAATATGGCGACGACCGAGACCGCAAGTTTTGCATGGAAACGTCCTCCAGGTCCTCCCAGAGTCTGGAAACGTTTCGAAGTTAAAGAGAAAACAGGAAGTGACGGGAAGGATGGAAAAGTTTTTAAATTTTCAATCGAAGAAATTCCGTCTGACAGACATGACGAAGTTATTGAACTAATGGTGAATAATTTCCTGGTTGATGAGCCGCTCTGTCGCTGCTTCAGTAAGTCTAAGTACACGAATGCATATATTGAAGGGTAATAGTGATTAATTATTATTAAAAAAAAGATATATAGTAAGAAAATTAATAAAAAACTATGTTGAAATCATCATTTTGAAATCATAATTATCATAATTTTTTATATAAAATTTTTCATTGGTGTAGACATGAAGGACGATCATGTTGCCATTGAAGGTTGTCGAAAATTTTGGAAATTTTGTTTGAGTCAAGGAGTCAGTGTAGCACTATTTCTTGATGATCCTGACGTAGATAAACGTGAAATCGTAGGAGCCAATCTACTTCTGGTACAGAAACATGAGGACAAAGAATTGCTTGAAAAATCTACAGTACGGTTGCCCAACTATTATTACATTCTTTATATATTAATTTTCATCAAATTCTTGAACATATTTCTTTACTTTAATTACAGCTCAAATCAGCCAATGTTGAAAAAATAATGAATTTTCTTACGAGTGTAGCCGCAGAAACTAATGTACTGGATCGTTATAAAATTGACAAATATCTATCTGCATTAGGACTTGTCGTGATTCCACGTTTTAGAGGATATTCTCTTGGCGGCCATATTCTTGGCGTGAGGTAGGTCAGTCAACTAAAAATATTAATTATAAAGATTTTTACAGATCTAAATAATTTTCAGAAATGACATCGGTAAGGAGTACAAAATTCCTGTAACGGAAACTGCATTCACTGCTCCAGCATCTCAGATTCTGGCGGAGCGCAATGGATTTGAAGTTCTCCTCGTGAAAAAGTATTCGGAAGCTTACGATAGCGATGGCCAACCTCTTTTCCCAAATGTTGATTGTGAAAATGTTAAAGTTATGGCAAAGCGATTGTATTAAAATTCTTATCGCGATATTTATGGAATTCCTTGTTAGCTATATATTCATTTTCCTCAATATCTCCCACAGCGCACACTTAACGGGAATCTACTGTACCGACGGATTTTTAAGGTTGCTGTTTACTACTCTCAACTAAATGTTACGCCGTACAAGTCCGAATCCAGTTAATTCGCCACGTTATTTTCCTCACCAGGCTTTTTGAGCACCTCGAATTTTTACGGGATTATTTTGCCCGTGAACGGAAATAGTATATTGTGCAACTAGGGGGGGAAAAGGGCTATTTCTAGCGAGGGCGAGATTTGAGCCGAAGGCGCCCTCGACTCCAACTCGTGCTCAAATCTCGCCCGAGCTAGAAATTGTCCTCCTCCCCTAGTTGCACACTATGCTTTTTTTGACAAGTGCAGGTAAAAGCCCTTTTTTATGTATTTAGAGTGAATGGAAAGTTGCTCATTTCGAGCGTGCGGGAGGGAATGACTAAAACCTCGTTCACTTGCGCGATTGAATTTCACATCGTTTCCACATTTTTTACATTTTACAGACGCACTTATTGTAGAAAACACAGTTACAAAGTTTAGAATCACATACCCGATAGATTCATTTATCGGAACATCGATATTTTTCGAGTCCAGTAATTTTTTTGCGGACGCACTCGTTCTCGCTTCTTCGTCCTTTTCGGTTTCGAACGGATTTGATGGTCGTCTTCTTTTCTTCGATCTATCTCGTCTATCAGAAGTAGACGCTCTACTTTCTCGAGAAACTTTTTCTTTTGATGCCATTACGATCAATTTTTGATTACGCTATGAAAATGATATACCTTAGCGAAAAAGCAAGCACGTCTACACTTCTGTTCACTCACTTGGTCAATGACGTTCGTACTGAAATTTAACGGTTCGCAGGTAAAACACCCTAGTACAAGCGATTTTATGGCTGGAAATAGCAACTAATGGGGATCCAGGGGGACGGCTGAAATCCAAAATTCCGCTAGAACCGTTTTTTATTGCGCCCTACGTCAGGTAGCCGAGCTCGATCGCTCAAGCGCTATACGAACTTGCTTACTCAGAGTTCTATAACTTCGTCAATTTCATAGATATCGATCTAAAATTTTCAGTGAATATTCCTAAAACTAGAAACTTTCAGAAAGTGAAAAAAAAAAAAAAAATTCGATATTTTTCAAATCTCTAGGTAGATGTAGCCCCTTAAGTCTAGCTGCACTAACAGGGTGACTACTCTTATATGACTACTTGAATTAATATGCTCGACCCGACCAAAGGAATAGGAAAAGTAAGACAAATACAATAGAAAGTGAGAGAGAACAGAGTGAAACGAGAAGACAGAAGGAAAGATAGAAATAAAGAAGTTAAAAAGTAGAAAAGTAAGGAATAGAAATATAAAAGTAGAGAAGAAACAAGGAAAGAGATAAGTGAGAAAGTAAAGAATGAAATATAAAGAAAGAAGGAAGGTAAAGAAGAAATCAATATAGAAATAGAAGAAAGTTCGAAATGGATAAGAGAGGTAATTCCAAGAGACCAGTATAGGAGAACAGCTCGAGGAAGAATGAGCGTTCCGGGTCCGGGCACTGGCTCGAGCGCTCCCCCCACCAACCGCCTGCTCCCACTCGCCGAGTCCTGTGCGACGAATTTGCGCGCACACAATTTTGGGCATCTTCCAGTACTTTTAAATATGCTTGGCGAGAATTTCCTATTTCTAAATGTTAATATTTTACTTTACTGATTTAATTAATTATTTAAATCCTCCAAACACCTAATTTATTAATATTTCAATTTGAACTTAAGTTATTTTCGATATTTTACAATTTCAATCCAATTTTTATCTACTCCGTATATTTTGCGAGATTTCGATTTAGTCTCAATTTTATATTTTGAATGAATTTCGAGAGTAAGTATACATTCGACCAATGAAAAACGTGGGTTTCGAGAAAATCGGTTCACTTGCAATCTCCCTAATTATCTGTACTATTATGAATAAAATACGTTCCGATTAACAGTTTCGATTTCGGTTTTTCACTGTAACAATTTCAGGTTTTCGTTATAATTTTAGCTATAACATTTATGACTTTCCGGTTAATGGTTACGGTTTCAGTTCCTTACTTTTTCGATTGTGTCGGTTATCCATTTCGGATATGATCCCTGCTGTATTCCATTACCATCGTCCCTTCACGATTTTATCGACACATAGTGCACATACAGAATACACATTGTTTCCCTACAGTCGATAACATAAATCTTATATTTACCAGAGATGAATTTACTGTATCATTCAAATAATATACTTACGGATTAACATCACAGATGGAGCCACGCACGTCTTCATTTATAACTTCTAGAAACACGACATAACAAAGACATACTGCCAAGCTGTATTCCGCCCATTCAAACCGGAAAACGTCCTGAAGTGAAGCAGAACAAATGATTTCCTTCCTTTCGCACGTGCGTCTTTGACTGAACCAAAGAAAACAAAATGAAAGCAATGAAAAAGAAGATAACCCTCAACGACTTAAAAGACGTTCTATAAAATAAGACTATTTGCCATATAACACACACTATTCGTCAGAATAACAAAAGCGTAACGCCATAGCATATACGAAAAAGAGGAGGGAAAGTTTCTCGTAAAACTAATGAACAAAATTGTTCAGGACTGGAATATTATTCCTTTTTGATTGGTCTATGGTTTCTTGTCATTTCACGCGCCTCCCTATTCTCCGGCATTATTAAGGGCGTAATGCAAGACCGGTCACGTAATTGTTCTCGCGCACGATTCGCACTGCAGGATCTTTGTACGACGAAACTCGAAAAATAAAACAGAAAAGAAAGTCTCCCTCCCGTCCGCAGTGCGCGTTACTCGATACGCCTTCGGCACCGTGGGCAGACCTTGTTAACGCACTCTGGCACCCTGTTTGTAAGATCTACCCAGGTATGCGTAAATCGTTGGAAACCAGTTCGCACGATTTGGCAGCTGAATGCGCTAGGGTTCACTGTTACCGACAGCTTTTAGGTTATAAAACCAAAAGAACCTTTTTTATTCACATTTTAACCAAGTGCCAGACGTTGTTGTTCGCGCAAATATTAGTTTCTCTCTCAATGAAGGAATACCCTATTTACATCCTACATTTGAGAAACCCTCCATGTGTCGTCTCGCTCGTCTTGGGAAACAGAAACGCACTACGGCCAAACACGTGGACGACTCATGCCCGGTCTCTGAGAAGAAAGACAGAGCGAAGGAAAGAGATCGAGCGCTCTCTAAATTTAAACCTCAAAGAATGGTGAATAACAGGGAAGAATGGAGCGTTTGAAATTTGTTTTCTTCTTTTCTTTCATTTTCTTCTCTCTCCTCTTAACCGACCGTGCACTCCAATGAATGCCACACCTCGGTTATGTAAAAGCGACAGACCATTGTCCCACCAGTGCAGGACAATCACACCTCGGACCAATGGCGTAAAACGTGCACGCACTAAGGATCCATTTCTTTCAAATGCATTTGCACCAGTTCCCATGTATATATATATATAGACACGCACATGGATATATCCCTTCTATTCTCACGTGCGAAAGACCACATTCAGCCATCTTAGCCTACAAATAGTACAACACCGACTGAAGTCAACGGATGCGTACGCATATTGAATTAAATGATAGATTACGTCAGTCAAAATCAAGATGCCCGTCACTGAGTTTTGCTTGGCATGCGTGACATGAGTTTACAATACCAAATGAGTATAACCGTTAGAAAAGAATAGCCTATGTTTATCATTATAATGAATGATAAAAACGATGACCTTTGTAATTATATTTCACTGTTTATTATGAATATATAAATTTGTTATGATACAAAAAAAGAGGGTTCCTTTGTTAATTGGAAACCCTCTTTGAGGGATTGGGGATTTAGTTAGATCGCTATTTGTATATTGGTGTGAATAATTTTAAACGAAATTTTTATAGGCAACGAGATAACGGGAAAATATATATCACAATAGATTCTGCGCTTTAATACTCAGCTTATGCGTAATCGTATTTAATTCATTTATCATTTCGATTATTCATAGTTCGGTAGCGTAATAGGGCACTGTGTATCTTATGCTCTAACGTACTTGCACGACATTCGGGGTTTACTAGTCGTACTCGCTCTTACTGTATTAAATGAGACGAGGGAAAATCCTCGCAAATTTCTTAAATTAACGTTATTTATTTTTAAGAAGCGTCTGGTTCTTTAAGAGCAGACGCCATGATGTTTAGAGATCTTAAAGAATATATATATATATGTACAGTTTCATTATAACTAATATGTGGCAGTCGTTTTTTTTTCTTGTAAATAATATAATGACAGTCGGTCGTTTATAAAACAAAATCTCAACGTTTCCCAAAAAAAAAAGTATCCAAAAATATTCTAGTAAACGTTTCTTTTTCGTGTGTGTATATACAGGTATAATTGGCTGTTATAATTATATATATATGTATGAATCGACATCTCGCTTGTATCACAGTACAGTATTGAAAAAAAAAATTTTTTGACAGTCAACATTTTTTGTTCTTAAATCATAACCGTCAAATCCACGTGAATTAACCAAAAAAGACTTTCGGTCCAGAATAGTCACTCAAAATGTTCATATGGCTGGGGATTGTAAAAGTAATCAATCATGTTGGCTTCAGAAAGGTTACCCATCTTCCCGTCCAAAGGCAATCAGCGTTACTTGATTCAACGTCTGCAAGGAGCACGTAAGGGTTACACGTTGCTGAAGAAGAAAGCGGACGCGTTAAATTTTCGATTTCGTTTGATCTGCACGAACCTTGAGAACACGCGTGATAATGTGAACGAGTTACTGAGGGCGGCAGCACTGTCGCTGGCAGAGGTGAAATACGTAGCTGGGGACATTGGTCCAGTAGTCATGGAGAAGGTGGACGTAGCCAGGATAACCGTCGAGCACAGTACCGAGAACATAGCCGGAGTGATGTTATTAAAGTTCAAAGTTTGCGACAACGATCATGACACTTATAAATATTTATGCCTGGCTAGGGGTGGTCAGCAATTGGCTCTGTGCAAAAAAGCATATAAAAAGGCAATTGACAGTTTGACGGAGCTTAGTACGATATACTTAGGTATACGAACCCTGGCGGAGAGCGTGAAAAGTAATCAGAAACGGGTACTAGTCATGGAGCAGATAATAATTCCTCGACTGGAGTTAACATTGAGTTACATAAATTCCGAAATGGAGGAGATCGATCGCGAGGATTTCTTTAGGATCAAGAAGATTAAGACGAAGAAACGTCATCAGAATGAGGAGGACGGACTCCAAGAGAAGATGGAGCCACCCACGAGAATATGTAACATGTTGGATGAACTATCGGAAACGTCATGCGTATAAGCTTGTGTACCGGATAGAAGCTAAAAATCGATTCATATGTAAAGCACGCAGTTACTACAGGAGAGCATATATAGTATATATGTATACTATATATATATACAATACAGATAGACAACTAAGTAAGCTGGTATCTTATGGAGTATCTGATGAAGGTATCCCAGACACGTGCCCGGGTGATACCTGGACAACATTCTTATTGTGTATTAAGTATGGAACTTTAATGCTCGCCCGTGCAACACTTGGTGCAATGAGAGTCTGTTCATCAGATGCATGTATAATTCGTATACAAAATTGTAGGTGCTAAACGAAAAAATACGTTTAGGTTTAACGTTTCAAATAGCCCGCGCATATTTAATTTTCTGGACAAGGCGGTATTATACAGTCTTAATAATATACAATTCTGAGCAGTGTGTAAACTAGCTGAAGAGAAGTGCACGCGTCTACCGGATATCAATTGTGTATGTTATGGACAAGTTAAACGTACACACCTAATTTGCTTTAGACTCAAGAGAGTTAAAAGAAGAATAAAGAAGAGGGAGGTCTGAAAGATCCTGGCAAGTGCACGCATATGTCTACTTCTGTCACGCGAACCTCTATCTATGCTTACACAAGGTTCTTCGTTATACTCTTGAATTTCTTCATGGTTTATGAAGGATAAGTGTTTTACTATATACTACAGGGCAGGCATCCTCGTGCAAGATCAGCTGATGCCTCAATGAGTCCCTGAAGAGATCCTCAGCTCGGTCTTATAGTTACTACACTTGAGTCTCGCTACCACTATGATGCTTCCGGTGCTTCCTGTGCTTTTTATGACTTCTATGTGGCATCTGACCATTAGTAACGATAGGCTTAAGCAGCAAGGGATGCTGTGGTGCTAGATGACTCAGATGATGATTTTGATGAGGCGTCGGACTGGTAGACCCAGCGCTGTAACGATGCACGACAGGAGTAGGTATAGTGTGAGGATGGCACTTGTGCGGTGGTTGTTTGCAGGGTGGCAAGCGTCTCCATATAGCCATTATGTTAGGCCACCAGATCCAGGCGGCGGCCAGGATGCCAGCTCCCAAGGAGACGACGAGTCGCAGTACGAAGAACTGTAGTATGGGTTTCGATGGCACTTTGGGGGTTGTTGACGGTTCCGGTGCACGTAACCAGTAATCCCGACCCCACCACTCGTAGAACGTGGTGCTAGTGATGCAGATCATAACCAGAGCATAGATACAGGAGAAGATGCCCACCCTGGTCATCAAAATCTTCTGACGTCTATACGTCTCGATCGGAGACTTCGCGACGTCCCTAAGACGCGGCGCTGGATTGGGACTCAGTGGACTCAAAACAGGCGGTGGTGCGACGGTGGGTCTCGATAGCAACAAGGCAGCCATTCCCACCAGTAGGAAAGTCACCCCGAAGGAGAGGTAGATGAACTGAGGTGCCAGTACGAGTACCAGAAGCGATCGCGTGCTCTGCTGGCCGACGAAGCAGCTTCCTGAAACGGGAAACAGTCTATTAGAGTTCTGAGTAACATAAAAATTGTAGGGTCCCCGTCACACTCCTCGCCCCTCTTTTCCCTTCCCCTCGCACGTCTTGAATAATTCGAAACAAATCGGACATGCGAACCTGCACCACGTTATCATTTACACGTAGCACATATGGCATCGACAAGGATTCGCGTGTGACTATGTAAATTGTACAATGGACAATTATCTAATTACGTAATTTCGTATTCCTCCTCCGGTATAAAAAAGTCCAACGAAATAGTACGAAAATCGAACGCGGACGTCGCCTTAGCGTCTAGTTTCATATTTTGTCCGACAGGTGTCGCCCCGTTAAATCATGTAAAATAGATGACAACGCCATAGAAATTCTTACGTCTCGTTGCTTGCAAATTCATCTCGGATAACCTTAGTCCCATACGAGAATATGTCATCGAGGTGCAAGTACCCAGCCGCGGAATCAGCCTAAACGTATTGTGAGAAAAAGTGGCGCCACTACCGCGCACGACACACATAACACGCCGGGCGTTTTTGCGAGCAACCGGGCCGGCGGAACGATCGGACTACGACAAAAAGTCAAATAGCTAGCGGGAGAACGCGTCGCACGTCGTCCACCGGGAGGTAAGGAAGACGAAGGAACGGGACCAAGAAGCTCGTAGAGGAAGGGGGCCCCCTGCCCCCCCTATTGCATACGCGGTGACAAAAACTTGTCGCGCTGCGGTTATAACGCGTTGTCGCACGGCACGCGACATCCTGGCGTACGTCCTCGTACTCCTTGGGTTACGATTCTACACCTAGTTCAGATTTTTTTCTTCTATCTACGTCCTAACGAACATAGAATAAATTAACGCCGCGGGTTTGTGTCTTGCTGTTGGTCGGGGAGGCACGTGAATGAGGTGGAAAAAAATTAAGTAAAAAAAAAAAATAGAATAATTTAAAGAATGGCTGGTTAATTCGCTCCGGTGGCTCTCGCGTCTGAGGCGTTTAGAGCCTGCCGTTCTTAATTAACCATAATTGTCTTGCTGGGATGCGCAAAAACCTTAAGGTTTTCATTATAGTACGCCTTCGTAACTATGCACGTATAAATCAGTCTTGTATCTCTCTCTCTGTGTCTGTATATACATATATATGATTTTATGACACGCATATAACTACCCTTGTATACTCTGTCACTCTTTTTTTCTTTCCAACGAGCATTACCCACCTTACGATATTACATATCTGTATATTTAAATATTACACGCATGCGCTTTAGCTCCACAGATTTCTTATCCGTTTTACCAAGAAGTCTCCCTTATGGACATGGGGAAAGAAAAACTCTCAACCGTCTCTCTACCGGTTTACCATTTTTTTTTTCTGTGTCAAGTGCCACGTGCAATTATATCACACGGACGTTTCTACATACGCAGCCACACATGGTCCCACGTGAGTCATCGCCGGCATAAGGCATTCAATTAATTGAAGTATATAAGAAAATCACTATGCGTTAATGGAATGGTGTCGCCGATGCTAATGAAATTTCTAACAGTTAATTGATCGATTCTCAAAACATAAATGTGCTCTTAAATCTTCGCAGGATCAGCCTCGTTGACGTTAACGTCCGTTGAGTTTCCAGAACGACGTGACGTTTTTGATCTCTGCCATTTTGTCAGAAGATAAAAAGAATTGGACACGCGACGGCTACGGTCCCATGAGAATACTTCATTTCTTCTTCTTCGTCGTGCCAGGACGACGTGGTTGGTGGCATTCTCAACCCGGTGATCCGGTATGTTAGAACTCTCGTTGATGCACTTGGAAAAGAAGAAGGAACCACATTCCAATTGGAGTAAACATTTAAAGAGTTAAATGCCGTCCTGACCTGGATTCAATTTCGTCCAGCTGGCTGAGACGATATCTTACAATCGGTACGTACCCTTTGCCAATGACCAATCGACAGTCCATTTACATTTTCCTTTTATTTGCAACGACGTGTCAAAGTGTTAATCGAGTATCTTGAATTTTGCAGGCGGTGGGGAGAGTTGAAGTATTGCTGGATAATGACGGTTGAACAATGGCGACAAATTGGTCCTGTCAAATTGGACGACGTGCGACAATATCGTGAATGGCGTCGTTTAACTTCGTGAAACCGTTAACTGTACTATTGCGTGTGATTGCCTGTACTTTTGTATATACGTGTAGTACGTGCATACGTATATGCTTATATGTAGGTACGAGTGGCTATGCGTTGCCAAAGTAAGGTTAATTGTAACCTCGTGAAACGACTCAGGGCGACAAAGAATTCGAGAGAGGAAATAGGTATGAGAATATTATTGGGGGCGTGTAGAGAATAGAGAGAACGAATGAAAGAATGCTGAGAACTGAATTTATAATTGAAAGACTAATTGCTGTTGGGATCTACGGATCCAACGAATCTAATCAAAGAACTTCTTCAGACCTGTTTCATCGACTTATTGAACACTGACGAGCGAGACAGTGCACGTAGTGACGTGGCCATTCAAATTATTAATTGTGTAATAAGCTATTGGCTCTTATCGAAGAGTTCGATCGACAATGAATGAGCGTGACCTCTTCCCTTGTTAGATAAAACTTCAGCCAGCTGTCAGTTTGTCAAGGGAGAGTAAAGTGAAAAAGAAATGATTGACGTACTGAGAGATTGACGGCGGGTACACGTCGAGCAATCTAATCATTGAGTAAACACGATACAGACCCCAATGTGGTGGTTTACGTAGAAACCCAAAAAAAAGATGAGCTTGGCAATCTCCTCTCGACAAGACTTACATATAAGATTGTCATACCTTATAAGAATCTTAATAAAAGTATACGAAGTCAAAGATCACGTTGAATCGCCCTGAGCCAAGAACGTAAATGTTATGAAGTAGTTAAAAAAAAACAAGATTAAACGAAAGAAAAAATTGGTTTTTATACATTCAACAATGAGTTCCAATTGATACGCATCGAATCGACGCCCGAGCGAAGCGTCATTGAACTTCATGTGGACGATGCCTAAGAGAGATACATATAAGACCCAGACCGTTTCCATTGATTCGCATAGAGTTGGATATACGAGGCGATTAGATGGTAGATACAAAAGAGAATAACAAGGAAGAATGAGAAGAAAAAAAAGAGAAACGTATAACATACACGAGTATTAGCGCGTGATTCAAAAAGACGAGTTAAACAGACAGCCAAAAGACGCTTTTGGCATTGATAATTCATTGAGAAATTGTTGTCATGGTAGAAAAAAAGTGTTGCTGTAATCGCAAGATCGATATAAAATAAAAATAATTATGTAGATTGACAATCTTAATTCCGAGTAGTGGAGGTGGACCGGTTTTGGAATTGCTTTGCTCGAGAGTCCATCGGACAACAGGGTTTTCTTTACGGAATGAGTATGGGCTTGAGCCAATGGGCCAGCACTACGTACCACGCAATGGCCATACGTATATGTTATAAGCAGTGCTTTCGGTATGGCGATTGGTCCAGAAGGTACACGTAGCGATGAACCGTCTCGATAAATTGGTCTATGGTGGCCCCATGCTATCTACCCGTAGCCATCTCGTTCACGAAGCATGAGTAGTGGTCAGTGATAGGAGCGCCAAGTGGGCACGACGAGAACTACGTGTACTTGGGGTTCCAGTTATCGGCACGGTCCCATCTAAATTGCTTCTCATTTTCTCCGATCGTCTATCCCTGCGAGTTCCACGAGGAAGGATGAGAAGGAGACTTTTTAAGTTTCGTATTAAAAGAAAAAAGTAGCGTTGCTTCTCCCTATAAGAAAATACTACTATATTGTAAGTTGCGCATGCGCGCAAGAGGGTAAAGAAGAAAAATTACGTGTTAAAGAGATTGAGTGAAAGAGGTTAAAACGATTCTTGGCTAATTGCCAAGAGATCACGTTTACCCCATACGTACGCTCGTGTCTGCAGGATATTATAATCGTAGCAGGATAGTCAATTTGTTGGGGAGTTTTCATGGATCGTGAAACTGAGAAACTGTTCGGATTTATCTGTACGTAGATACGAGGGTGGACGGCACCATACGTTCCCCGTACAACGCCGCCTTGGCCAACCTCGGTAGGATGCGACATTCAATGCAAATACCTTGGGACCCGCTCTGCAGCTTGTCACTGTCCGTAGCTAGGACCAAGAAGAACCACTTTTGCCTTTTGCTTAAGCACGGATTACACGGGACGCTCGAGATACGGTCTAGAAGGAGAGGACAATTTACCTTCTTCGTCTTACTTTTATAGAATTTCAGGCTTACGAAGAATTTTTCGATAAATCCAATGGGTAGGGGAATTCCAAAAAAAAGATCACGCCACTCTGAGTCCACTCAGACGTGACAGATCTGGCTGAAGAGATAAAAATTGATTTTTTTTTTACCAATTTTAATTATTATAATACCAAAGTATGTGACAGCTGTGTGCATGGCATAACAGACCTCCGAGTTGTATTCACTTTGTAAATTCGCCTTTTTTACGGTCCGTTATTATGATTCGTTAGAAAAGACTGGGAATATTCCTAGAAACCCTCCTTTATGCCGTCGCTGAGCGTCGGAACGCTGGTTGGGGCCTTTTTGCTCGGTGCTGGAGCCACTGCTAATCCATATGCAGGCCCGGAAAGTCGAGGACGAACAAAGAGAGCCGGCTGTCTCGTTTAAGTCCCAGGATAGCGGCAGCGTCCTCGTGTTCGGCTTTGGGGTATTCGTTGTCTCGGAGGTTAAGTCACGAGCCGATATACAGGTACGCCTCGAGAAAGTTACCTAATTAATCGAGCACACCCCGAGCGCAGAGAGAAGGATTCGTTTTAGGTTTGCCGAAGGTATAAAAAGAGATAAATTTCACAAAGAGACGGAATAACACGTAAAGGCGGACCCGTACGCCATGCAAATCCAAGCCGAATACTACAGCGCCGCCACAGAGGAACCTTGTAGAATTTGAAATACCAAAGACACTCTCGGGTTAGAATTCAACTAGATAAAAAATTTCAAGATTTCAACAACTCGATAGTTAATCGAAAACAATATTCATAAAATCCTACTGTACATTCTAGCTGGCACGAAAAACGTGAAATTCAATTTTAATGCAAACTCGTAACGAAGCATCCCAAGTAACGACTGGTGCGCATGCGCAGTTTCATAACCGCCAACGAGGAAGCCAATTGAAAGCGAGAAAAAGTATATTTCTGAAACTACGACGTCCAAGAATTATAAACCGCGTGATTATCAACGGGACTTTTCAATCGCCCCCTTAATACACGAGATGAAGAGCAAAAAGGTCCATGCAAATCGCAGCATCCAGCGGCATCCTCAAAAACTTCAAATATGAACTTGGATGCCCCGTGGAATGCGGCTTGCGGCCGTAGCGTCGTGGGACGTTCGTTTATGTTGTTGCCTTCGCGGCGTTATTGTTACGTTCTGCAAGAGGAGCCTGTATGTGCGCCGTAGTATAAGAGAATAGCAGTCGGCCAGTGCTACAACAGTACGAACTATACCCAACAACCATTTACTCTACCCACGAGAAGAGATCCCTTGGGATAACTATACCAGGATACCGCTCTCCCCGTTAACCACTCTTCACGGTCAAAAGAATACAACAAATAGAATATCTCTACTGACACATAGGCAATATTCTCCACTCGTCAAGCACAGAGAACAGCGATGACCCTTGACTTACGTCAATTATCTCCAAATTGAACTCATGTTGACCGCGTGACATTGATACAGCCACCAGATCAGACCACATGTCGAAATCTGCAAACCAGATCAGTATGAAAATTCAAAAAACATCCAGACCAGAACTTCATCGATAATGGCGGACGTAATGGCTCCCCCAACTTCTACCCTCCCCCATAATCCAAACCACGATGCGAAACTTGGCTCCCAAAAGTCTCGTAACTCACGGCTGGGCCCCCTCGTGAATACTTGGCAAGAGAAAGACGTAGATACACGTGAGGAAGGAAAGAAAGGTGGTTAGGAAGTCGCTGTTTAATTCAGAGATGCTAATCTAACCTAACCTGACCAGCTTCGAGCATAAGTTATCGGGAGCATAAACATGGGGCATCGTATTAGCATAAAGTAGTCTGGTTAGGTCGGGACTGCTTTGCGAAGTATAGGTTAGGTTGGGTTAGGCTAGGTCGCATCCACAAGGTACAAGAGGATGGCGCAGTACATTTCTAAGATGCGTACGGTCGTCGCGCTAGTAAAGGATGAACCATTGTGTAAAGCTGTATTTAAGGTCATACTGGCTACATTTCTTCTCTGCGTCTTTTAATCCCTGGTCGTCCCAACGTCTCCTCTTCGTCCTACCCATAAGGCAACACTAGTCCACGTTTGACCTAATTTATTTTATTTCAAACTCAGTTTTGAATTTCCCGCCATAAAGTGCACATCCCGCGTCATGGGGAACTTGAGTCGCTGCCCTGAACGAACGATTCGCTTCTCCTACGTTTGAATGGAGATTATTAATACAGATCACTAGAACGTTCTGATATTTAGTTACCCAGGTTGGTAAATACTTCACTAAAATTTCCGGCCTGCACTGTACATAAGTCAAGTACAGTGTACAATACACCCATAAGAGCACAAAGACATGAACCGTTACGTTCAATGAGCCTGAGTATATAAACCATAATGAAATATTGTAATAGTCAGGTCATAATGGTTAATTAATTAAACCAACGTGTGCTGTTCGCAATAATTATAGCATTGTTCTAACGATTTTAATCCATTTCTCCCCTCTCCCTTTATAGTCTCTCACCGTTAAGATCGATCAACCAAGGAAACGTGACTAGACAATATCTCGACTGTGATTTATTCCATGCTCAATTAGTTCTTCGGAACAAGTTGAGCTCGATAATTACAACGACCGCCAACAAGTGAAAATAAATTTAAAAAATATTCTTCTCAGGTCCCACAAATACCATACGCGTATACGTACAGTCGTGCACCGGGGTCTGATATATTAATATATTCAGACAATACCATGTCAGACCCCACGCAACTAATCGTGCGCATACATAACTCCGACCTGACGCAAGTCACTCAGGTCCAACTCTGAAGTCTGCGTACAGCAAGATCAATCCCAATCATCCTCCGTATCGACTCGAATCTCTCGTACCTAGGTTGTACCAGTACCCTTTTGCAGAATTCGCCGTAGGAAACTGAAGAAGAAGAAAGAAGGAAATAAAAACAAGATACATCTACGTAGAGGTTGGGTCAGTCCGAGTGGCTACGCCATTGCTCTGGACCCATAAAACAGGCAGTATAACGAGGCGTGGCTGCAAAAGCACGTTGGGGCCTCAACTGT
The DNA here is from genome assembly GCA_963971525.1 of Cephus spinipes. Taxonomy (NCBI): domain Eukaryota; kingdom Metazoa; phylum Arthropoda; class Insecta; order Hymenoptera; family Cephidae; genus Cephus; species Cephus spinipes. The sequence continues at coordinate 31,107,519 of OZ020573.1, forward strand.
ACCCCCCCCCCCCTGCCCCATCAAGGCCCCCACATACTCGCCCGCACATTTTATAATTACACCCTACCACGTATCGAGTGATATATCTATAAGGGTGATTATCGCGTCACTGAAGTCCACACGTGATGAAAGAGAAAAAAAATGCATCAAGGCGCCTCTATATAATATCCACACGGGGGTTCCCCCGTATGGACCCCCCCTTTAATACCTGTCTACTGCATACGCTCCTGGAAGTCATTTAAAGCCAGTTATATACCCGTCGAATTTTCTTATCTTATCCGTGATAGCCGTCACTCCATACCGAAGCTGTCAAAGCGTGGCCAAACATTCGAAAACCTGTTACGTTCGTTAAATTTCATCGTAGGCGTCAATTGCACCACGTTGCTCGAGTCGTTCGTTGGGTCGATAGGAATGCCGATAATCATGGCATTAATGGGTACAACGATAATAACGATACCGATTAATGGAAACTCGTCACGGTATAGTAGAATCGTACACGCGACTATCTTCGACATGTTTCTTGGACTTACGAAGAGCACGATGCCAATGGGTTACGTCGTTTATTGTTGGGACTGTTTTTTTTTTTTTACGTCACTGAAAAACGATCGTCTAGGGACCCGCCGGGGACTTGCGTGGTGAATTAACGACGGGCAGTAATATTATGCAAATTGTACCTTGGGACTGTGGCTTTTTTTTTACCTTCAAATGGCAGCAGTGCAGAAGAAACAGAAAATTCAGTTGACATTTTTCATTTGTCTAATTGGATCCTTTACGTATTCCTGTGATTGATCGTTTTAGCTGCGAGGAGTTGGTAACGAGAGTCTACAATTAATGGTACGCAGTGTATAATTATATACGGTGATTATAAATAGGACTGACAAGGTTCTAAATATATACACGGCAGAAGTTAAATTTCGCCATGTGTATACCAAGTCAAATATATAGAGTAGAAGCGGCGTGGATATAAAATACATGAAAAGCATATAGGAGCAGGTAAACGAAGCCTTTCGACTTAACCTATAATTAATTAACGTTGCGTGCGTTAGTGGTTTTGAGGTAAAGAAGAAGAAAAAATTCAAGGTGCAAAGTCACGAATGAATAATCATGAAGAAGGGACAGCTGGAATATTTATTCTGGCTGTATGTTCCTTATCGTGTATATCCAAAGTCATCGTAGTCAATTTGTCGGATTCCCTATTAACGATTAGCGGTTGATTCATTAACAGCAAATTAAATGATCCTGAGTGGTAAAGCTCACCGGTCAATTCGTCTGCGTCCACGTCCCTTGTAACAAGCACGGCTATGGTGTGCGCTGCAGGCAATCCCCATGCAGCGACAGCACCTACGGTTGAGAATCCTTGCTGAAGACCAAATCCTTCGTCCTTGTTGTTTCGAGGAGACTTCGTCCATCTTCTTGCAACGATGCACCACCAGGCACATACGACGACCCACCTGAAAACAAAGAATGGACGTTTTTAATTTTTTGTTATAGAAAAAAACTAGAGAAAAATACATTTTACTCAATCTCTAACGTAGTACTGAGAACCACTGTCCAAGTGCCAGGATGAACAATGATCCTGCGATGGTTAAAGATCGACCGTGTTCTTCGACTCTTGCAAAGTGTACGACTGCTGTTTCAATATCTCATACAGTGCGGTAGTGGTGAGAGTACATGAGTACCTATGTACACTGTATATATAGAGAGCATATAGAAGCCGAGACTGGTAAAGACTATAGTGAACCTGGCAAACTAATTAATCACCTGAGTCTTGGACGAGATCGAAAAGCAATGAGGAGGTCAAACGAGGCGCAAACTTGCCGACCGCTTCTTTCGTTTGTTAAGTATTGGCTTGTAGATCCTAAGAATTTCAAAGGGATTTATATACGTATATATAATACAAGTCCCCACTGGCACTTATTCGCAATGTGGAATGTCTTGCTACTCTTGTATTGCTGGTTCACTCGGTAGCACGTCCAGGGACGTGCCGTTTCGGCCTGAGACCCCGTTGATGGGTTAAACCGTAAACTTTTGAAAAGAAAACAGTTTTGAAAACGTGTCCAATGTCTTGGAGAGGGTGTGTAGAGGGGAAATTAGAAACTGTAAAAGAAAGAAAAAAGATGGGGTTAAGGAAAAAGTATCCCTAAGATTTCAAGGCAGAGAGCGTTAATTAAATATGATATATTATGACCTGGTTAATGTTGACGTATCCTCGTGTGATCACATATGGCTATGGATGCTCGTTCACGTATGAACGTCAGGTTACAGGTTCGAGACTCATGCTTATCGCACATGCGAGATAGACTGCTGGTCTTATGTAAAGTATACAGGGGATGTTTAATGTATACGATTCCTCTCTTGTTACAGATTGGCTGTGAGTGTAAGAGAAAAGTTAATTTAGAGAATCGAATTTGATTTCGAGTATTTCGACAAGATCAGTTTCTTTTTTTGGGTAACGTTACTAGTCAACGTGTACGTAAATTTCTTGAATTCTCTTGGAACATCTATTAAGACGGTAGTAAAAACTGTTGGACAAGATATAAGATCTTACGAGCATCCGGTTTGGATTTTATGATTAGAATTAAATGGAGGATTTGATAGCTTCTACTCATGGTATCCATGGACCAGGGGATTGGAGTGAAATCAGGGATCAAGGAAAGTGTCGAGTATCCAATCACATTGATCCTACATACGTACGAAGTGTCTACGTGATGCCGTTGCGTCGTGAGATCTTTGGTAAAAAGTTGAGAGCCGAGATAGAATGAGATTGAAAAAAAAATATAAGAAATAAATCCAATCCCATCAATGTGATTGACAGCATCCACGGTGGTCCATAGGATTTTATTTTTACTCCACACCGATTGGTATTCCGTCAATCCTTCTCTTTATCTTGCTCTATCCCTGATAGGAGCTTGGCTCTTGAACGTTAATCCGACAGGCTCGTTTGGATTTCGTAGGGCAAACTAGGGGAAAAGATTATTTCTTGTTTCATGAGAAGAATCGAATATTGCTGTTGCGTAGATATATTTTTTTATAACTATAAAAAAAAAACCATAACCTGCAATTGACTTGTTTACAGACTTCTCAGGATTTCTATTACGGTTTTACCTACTTCACGATTTACCGTTACCAGATTCTGTCCGCAACATCAAAGCTGTCTTTAACGAGTTGTGCAGACTCCTAAAAAAAATGCTCGATCCATTCGATAGAGATGCTTTTCTCTCGTCGTACCAATGAAAATTACCTATTCGAGTTCCGAAATACAGAAACACCTGCACGCTTTGGGGAAGCGTGCCTAAAGCACCATTTTTTTTTTTCAACGTGAACACGGCTACCAGAAGATCGTGTTCTGGCCTAAAGAAACGTGTAGACCAGGTCACGTACACGAGTCCAGCCTTGTTTATTCCCCGCCATATTGCAATATACAACCGTGCAATAAACTCCTTTGGCATCGAACTTGCGGCTTTGACTTGCGGTTCGAGTAATCGCAGCAGTCGTATCGCTTGGTAACTTCTGACTTTGAAAGGCTTGCAAAGCGATTCGCACGACTCTCCATAGTTTACGAGTGCAAATAGATTCTACCTACAAGAAAACAATATAAAGCAATATAGTACAGATCCAAGAAAGTGTAGCCATTGCAGATAACATACCTCTACCTCTATTAAGAATCAAATATGCGAGAAATGAGCATTTCCACAGGTTTACAGCATTTCTAGACACTAATGATTAATTTTTTATTTTCAACCTACTCAAGGACGTTGGCACCCTTTTTTAACTACTGGACCAACTTTCTACGGGGGGAGAGGGGGCGTCAATATAAGGTCCCCCCGTTATATAATCGGTACTAAATACCGAACACCCGTCACCGTGAAAGTACAGCAGAGGGTCGATGTTTCAGGAGACTCATGCATTTGACTTTTGACTATTGTGATAGGTAGAACAGGTTCCCCAGCTACCTGCAGCCAAGAGAAGCCATTAGACCCGGTTTCTCATTCCGTGTATTTCCACTCTTGAAAACCAGCCACATGCCGAGCAGAGGTTAGATGATAAACGATGAAGAGAATAAACGGCGGAACTTTTCAAACAGTGAAGCATCGTCCGATACAGCGACGCCAGCCGAATATAATTATCCCTGTTTTAACGTAAACCAAAAAAAAAAGAAAAGATGTATTACCATTCTACAGGGATAAACCATCGTTTCCAAGGCAGTATGCTGGTAGAATCAAACTGTAAACTGCTCCAAATACGTTCTAAATATATCCCAGTAGTGTTCGAAGCATCGAAAATCCCGCGAACGTAAGCGTCCTAACCTCTTTCCTCTGACACAGAACAGGATCCCGTGAATATTCACACACGGCTTCCTACGGGATTTAACGAACCTGGCACAGAGCCCCGTTCTCATTGGAGCGATCCAAGCCAGCAACAGCCAGCAACTTGTTAACACTGCCATAAAACAAACTAATGACGTTTACTGCTGGCCAAGAACGCGCGTTTACTCAAACCCTCAGACAGCTCGGTCTAGTGTTTCTTGTGTCTACTAGGTGCTACTGCGCAACGCTACTGCGCATCGTCCACACTGTCTACAAGAATGATTAGCGCATATGTGCATCGGACTGTGCGCCATTACTAGTAAAAAATACTAACCAACGTACTAAAGACGGTATTACCCGTTTCTCAGTAAATCTACTATAAACTGTTTCGCAGCCCGAGAAAAACATCGACACGTAACGCGTAACTTGCTAACGCGAAAACGAGACGAGTTTACGTATGTCCAATGCGTGCTCGGTGCGCACGCGTCTGTGCCAGTTCACTTTCCAGATGTACCTGAATAATTCATACGCACGCGCGTTAACCTCCACGGACAAAAGACAAGAACTGATTTCGCGAAGGAAGGCGTCTTCAAGAATGGAATAAGGTTCTCGGTACGTCTAGACGAGCGAGTAAACGTAACTGGGACGTGAATTTGAATTGACAAAAAGAAATGTGTCTCGTATCGCGCTGCCGACACGAGAAGAAACTGTACCAAGGGATGCACAGGCGGTGACTTGTAAGGAAGGCTTAAGGTATTTCAGATGGATCGTGAGAGTACGCGATAAGCTACAAGTACCTATATTACAGCGTTCGATCGGTATTTTTCAAATGTAAGCCAACAAGAACCTTATCTCTCTTTCCTTTCTTTTGTTTCACTCCACCTTCATTACAGAGCAGGGCCTGCGATTATTATTCAACGTAGATTATAACCTAAGAGCTCCGTACTTGGGAGTTGGAATCACATGAAATTCACGACTACGAGGTAACGTAAAACACGTTTTCCAAAGGAGGTAAAAGTCGTTCGATGTAAAAATCTTTCTGTACGAGGTAAGTAACGTGTCCCAGACGAAGTGGACTGGTTCGCATCATTGAACGGCTTTTACGTCTCTATTAGCCAGTTCGATGACGGGGTGCACGAGGAGGAGAAGGAGGAGTCAGGAGGAGGGAGAACGGACTTGGTGACGATGGAATGGGAGGTTAAGTGACAAGAATCGTTTTTTCCATCGCCGAGTGGCGATGCTGATGCTCCTGTTCTCTTTGTGCTGATGCAGAAAACGCAAAAACTTGCCGCGCGAATCTTGCTCCGTGGTGATGAATGGAGTGACGCACTCATATCCCTCACACGTACACAGTCCTCTCTCCAGCGTCCTCAAGGTGTATATTCTGATATATAAAACCTTGTATAAGCATCCTGCCGGACCGATCTTCTCTTACTCTCCTCTTACTTATTTGCAGAGTCGTTTTTGAATCTCCCTAACGAGCCGCTAACACCTGGAATGGCCGAATAATGCGACCCTGTTATACGCCATTGGTTCTATGCAAATTTCTCTATGGGTACACAAAGAACCAGAGAACAGGTATAATGCATACCTGAATCTCGTATGGCATTCGACTAGCCAGGGGAATAGAGCCTGATTGCTCAATGAGAAATACGAGAATATACATATAACCCGATTTGAAAATTGAATCGTGCATCGAGAGAAAGCTCGATGTTAAATATTGATCATGGGAACGATATATTCGTTCGACAATCGATATCGAATCTGATACAATGTCGGGATCTGTCAAAAAACACGTAACGCCTGTATAAAGCTGGTAAACTGGTGAGTATGTACAACATATGTGTATAGCAGCCTGGAATACCAGGTCGAGAGCGAACCTTTTATGGATTGGCTTCTCTACACCTTGATAGTAACGCTCCCAATAGTTACTTTCATTTTTAAGCTGAAATCAATTTACTAGATAATACTACCAGGAAATAGAAGCCTAATTGGATTTCTCTACGCGTCTCTAGACAACTGCCAGGGCTACCAACTAGCATGGAGCAAGGAAAGAAATGAAACCCGAGGAAGTGTATCGTTTCAATGGACAATCTTCATCCATATGAGTGTATAACTTCGGTTATAAATTCCAATGCTGTATTATTGCAATCATCGTCATCGTCTATCCATACAGTCATTACACGCCACTCCGCTGACCAATCAACTCGTTACCAAAAGTCATGCGTGCGCAAAAGAGAAAAGTTCGTGTCGAGGAGAAAAAGGCGATTAACAATTTGTCCATGGTCGTCCATCAAGCTCGTTGAGAGTCGTAAAAAAAAAAAGAGTCACCACCATATACAGTACATACATACGTCGACCTCAGGACTGAAGAGCTAAGACGAAGAGGAGTAGTCTCTCCACCGAATGTATATTCGGATCTTGAATCGCCAAGTCATTCGGTCCATCCCGACTTCGACGTTCAAAGTCATTAAACCCAAGTCCCCACGTAGAAACCGTGAGTAACCATTTTTCTATACCAACTGACATACCAATGACTATTCTTTTACCGTGTACCGTGCTCAAGACGCACCTTGCAGCTTCGAGTATCAGTGCTAAGGGAAGTACCAAGAAACCTGGAGAGTCAATGGCAAAGAAAACATGGCTACCGGATTGTCGTCTCGTCAAATAGGGAAAAGCCAAACACTCTCGACTGCCTCGGCTACGACTCCCTCGAGTGTAAAGTAAACGTGGAGGAGCTTCCAGTGAATTGACCCGTTCACGCCTTGGATATTGGTATGTACAGTACATTGAGGAAACGGTGGGTAACGCATTTGTATGGATAAGATATATCCAAGTTTACAGATTGAGATATTTCACTACCAGACTGTACCTGGTAGATGTAGATTTGTAATACCGAAGTGCAACAACTGTAAGCAGCTCTATCAGGATTAATGAAGCATGGATGTGAATTGACAGTGGAAAAATTCTAATTACACTCTGGTCTTGGACGTAAGTATCTTTTAACTGAGTGTAAGGATTAATTAAAACTTTCTTTGAGGTTCGACCAATAAGAATAATTGCTAAAAATATCTATACATATAAAAGATTCGATGAAGATTCGCCGAGTGAAGGTGCGACCTTACAACTGGCTTGCTTTCTTGGAATTGGACTAACGAGAACCGATGTATCTTCAGGGCCGATCTGACATTATTGCCAGGCTGTAATTAATAATTATACTCCGAAATCACCGCCGGCCATACTGCGCTGTAATGTACTGAGATTGTTAAGCCACGTACACGCAACCAAAGCCTGTACAAGATGGGCGCATTGAATAACCAAGAGAAAAAGAATGGGTAAATACAGACTTACCAGTTACAAGAAAGTCATACACCGTCTCAGAGTAATAAGCAATCGTTGAATATCATATTTCAGAATTTCTGAAAGTCCCAAAAATTCACCAGCGTTACGTCCGACCGAAATTGAAGGGCGATTTAAAAAAAAAAAATCGTTCCAGGTCAAAGGTCACCGAAAATCATGAAACAGGAAATGTCCCAGACACACGTGTCCACCCAGAGAGACTTGCTGTCACCCAGGAAGCACAATTTCCCAGTTTTTCCATAAGCAGCCTTCAAACGTAGCAGACAAGAGAGTGACAAAGAGAAGTCGACCATCTGCATTTAATTCGTAGCAGGCATAAGCGTGACGCGATGCTGGTCACCCTTAATAAATCACAGTGCCGGTGGGGCCTTTGCAAGAGGAGTAAGGAACCGCGCAAACCGTGTCAAACGTATAAAGAGTCTGTGGCAGGATACATATATATACACACTAAGATCTCGTTCCGGGATAAAGCGCGGCAGAGAGCCGCGGATGGATTAAACCGGGACAAGAACAAAGAGTGGAGCCCCATAAAGACAGTATGTAAAAGGATACCCGACGATTTGTCGTAGTTGGCAAAGGGAATTAATCGTCCGCCGTGATTGCAAGCGTATCCTAAGAGCACGGCGAAGACGTGGAGTATAAACGAAAGCAAGCGTTGCAGGTTTATCTGCTTGAATTTACGTGGCACGTGTTGTTTGTCGCTGGTTGCGTACAGATACAAATTGCAGTGGTAAATTTAAGCGCACCTAGAGCATAAGACGAGAGAGGAGAACTAGTAGTCAGAAAGAGGGGTGGACGACGAGAAGAAGTCCTCGATGTTGTTGAGGACGGCTAGTAAGAAATATGGCGGACACATTTATAGAATAGTACGCGAAGGAATGGAAAAAAAAGAAAAATATTTCATGGGTTATATATCGCGGGTGGTCCGCACCCAGGGAGCAATTAATTCGCTCGTAAGTCCGTTAGTCAATCGACGCGATATATTTCATTCTAGTCGCTCTGTTTCAATCTTATTTTTTTTTCCCAAACTTTTCTCTCCATCCTTCGCTGCTGTGGCAGCCGCGATGCTTCCGTCGGGCCCCTTACACCGGGTCGTGTCTCTGTTTAGGCGAGTAACTTCCGTAAAAATACACAGCCAGACGCCAGAAGCGTCTTGGAGAAATTACGAGGACGGGAATCCTCGTATTAACGTGATTATATACACGCGTTGATATCTTATATCGTTTTTAATGATTAGCATTTCGATCAGTCCTAGGCGACGCGTGGCTACTGGCGGGATATTTAAAATTCTTTGACTATCTTCTATGCAATATATTGATACCGGGAGAAACGCGTGAATACCGGCGAGTGGATTGATGAGGGCGTCTTGGAAATTGATTACGTCAATTTTCGGCACACTAAATCTTCCCGTGTTTATAAGACTGATACGGTAGATTCGTTATAGAATTCTCGCTGTGCAGCCCACGACGATTTGTCTCAGGGGATAGAAAAAATAATTGGAAAAGGGCATAAGAGGAAATCGAGTTTTACGTGCGGTTGAAAAAAACTTATATGTAAGGTTGTGCGATGGGGATTTATTATTTCGTAGAAATTTCAATGGGGCCACTATACCTATAAGTTGTATAGGCAACACTGAAGAATTGAATATACTATACTTATGTTTTAGATACTAAACTATACATGTACGGATGATTATAGCTGTACCCAGAGCTGCCTGTAAATTATTAGCTCTAATTAAATACGTGGCTGGACTGCCTGTATAAACAGCCGACGGAAAGGAGGTTCGTGCTGGATTTTACTGGCGTTAGGATAGTAAAAAAAAAAAATTATACGCACGTGATAAAAGGTAAGAAAAAGCATGTGGAAAAATTACTACCTCGAGCATCCGACAAGGGTACCACAGATTCTGATTTCCAGGAATTGATAACTGAATGGATGCAATAGGAGTCTGTTCTTTGCGAGAAGAAATCTGCATTACGCTTACGTGATACAAAAACTACATAAGGATCTCTACCATACAGAATTCTCTACGAGTGCGTTGGATTATTTATGGTGAATAAGCGTTTTAAAATTTACAAAAATTATCTTAAAAAAAACGATGGAGTTTTTATTGTCAGATTATATATTCATTTGGACTAGTATTATGTACCGGGGTGTATACCTACTGACTCCCGGTAATATTCCAAGTGACAAGAGTTTATTGTGTATGGTGGGAGGGCATGCTATTCTAGGACCCATAATATTTTTATAGTTTCTCGCTAATGCGTGTTTATTATCCTGTCACCTTGTCACGGGGCCCATTTTAACCATTGGTTAAATAATCATAGACGCGCCCCCTTAAGCTTGCTTATCCAGGAAGGAGGTTCATGGTAGAAGAAAGACTGACAACCCCATTAGATATCGAAATCCAATGATCTAATACTGCGTACAGAAGCGTATGAAGGATTTGATAATTCGAGAATGACCATCGCACTTGTTTATGGGGTAATACGTTATCGCACGGTAACGTCCATCAAGAACGCACTGGGAGGTCTCAGCTGGGAACCCCATAAAACACAAGATGATTTCCATAGGAATATGCGTAGCACTACGTGTAATCAATTATTATGTAAAATCTGCGTCCAGCGTCGATCTCCCACAGTGTCGGACTCGTGGTTCTGGTCTGAGAATCACCGTAAAATGTCCATAACTCGTTATGGTTTCCAAGGAGAGGTGACGCTGTGAGGAGGAAGGAAGAAAATTGAATGCAGAAGAAGCAGAGAGACTAGACCAACAAAAAGGACTAGGATATACTATAGGGATAAGTGGAAACAAGATGGCCGGGACTGCATGTTAAAGTAGGTACCTGGGGGTCGAATCATCCCCGTGGGTTAATGTATAGCCATAAAAAAAAATATTCCACCCCCTGCAATCCCCATAATAAAACTGCGTATAATATCGTCTGAAACGAAACTCCAAACCGATCGTATAACATACGGCAACATCCTGTAGGTGGAATCGCGTTATAAGAAAGTAACCTCGAGGCAGCCATTTTCCTTGGGAGTCTCGTAACCCGAACCGATTCACGGAAATAAAACGAATCCGCATCGGCCTGCAGCCGTTTCCGCGGCTTAATCACCGCACCCTGATCGTAAAGCTCGCTGTAAAGCATTCTCGAGGCTGCAGACCCGGGAGGTTCTGTATTTGTAAACAGCAAAAGGGAAACCAGAAGATCGTTCGATTCCACGGTGGGTAACGTCCCGGTTCTGCGAACGTGAATCGTCGTTATTATTAATTAACTAAATTTCGATCGGTTAAAATCACGCACGACGATCCCCCTTTTCTTGGAACCCAATAAAACCGCTACTGCTCCACGTATTCGTTAACTGTCCCAGGAGATAATTAATCAGTGTAATTAATATTCCCGCCATAATTACGCCAGCCCTCGTATACGTACGTATACACTAATGTCACGCCGTAACGAAGAGTCTCGATTTCGTGGTAAACCGCATCGCCGGAAACCTCGTTATAAATCGTACGACAAGACACGAGTGTTCCTTCTCCGATTTCATTGGTAAAAGATATAAAAAGGGAATCCAGTAGAGAGACGGAGACAGATCAATATACCTACAGCGAAGAAGAGAGAAATGCCCTAAGAGAATTACGTAGCCAACCGAATATACGTAAACATAACCTAAAATATGAACGCGAGCTACAGCGTAAAGCATCGGAAGGACTGTACGCGCGATGCAGTGACGACTTGCTGGAACCAGTATACGGAGGTTATGTTTAATTTGAATTTTGTAAATCTTTACTCAACGTCTAATCAAATTACTCGTATCGGTTGTAGACATAGAAGCTTCGCTGGCTGCCGGTTTTTCGCCAGGACTGGATCTTTCATCGGGATCTATAATGGGGTCCGTGAGGAGTTTCTGGCTGGCAGCAAGAAGACAAGCCTGGAAGAAGCAACCCCACGGTGAGGCGTACAGGTTGAGCCCCGGGGTATATAATCAACGAGATGAGAGAGGTACTAGCCACTTGGTATTTGTTTTGTTAGTTAGCAAGTCGTTATGCCGCCCCACGTCCCTCACTTCGATCTTTCTCAATTCTCCCCAGGTTCCACCTTTTCGAGTCTCTGGAGAAGACAGGGTCTCCTTTATGATCAAGGGAAGGAGAGGTAGGACGAGGAGTGACTGTCAGATCTGTAACAGGATGTAATACCTCATGCGTTTCACTTTTTTAAATTTTTTTTTTTTTTTTCACTCCGATATCGTCACACGGTCAATCAATTTCCCCAGGACGGATCATCCTCGTTAATTCTACCGGATCACTGGAATTTCAAGGATGTGTATTTTGCGGTTGACACCGACAGCGTGGTCAACTAGGACTTCATCAGGAAGAAGTAAAACCGTGTTACAGGGTCTCTTATCGTAACCAGTTATCGAGCTATGGAATTCTCGGATCCGGGTCTCTATAAGCTGTCTGGTAGAGTGGCCGGCTGGTTGCATGGGTGTATGGGATAAGGCCCCAAGGATCGTACGCCGGTCGAGACTCCCTTGGAGAGATGATGGATCAGCTCTCTGCCTCCCTTCCGACTTATCCTTTTTTCCTTGTTCCCGAGACGCCAAGAAACCCGGGCCAGCTTCGAGGTACACGTCGGACCCCGAGACGTGGAAGGCAGAGAAGAAGGTGATGGTGTTGGTGAGGAGAAAAAGAAAAAACGGAAACACGAAACTACCTACCACCGTGCCCTCTTCAGCCTCCGAGGTCCATGAGTTCCAGACTCGAGAACATTGGCGTAGACACCACTGCTCCTCGACGAGTGGTTAAGAAATAATTTCTACGCGGGCAAGACGCACTCTGCTCTAAATTATCATAAAACTACCCAAGAACGAATAAACGATCCCAGCATGCAGAGGTAATGAAATTGAACAATTAACAAGCAAAATTCAAACTCTAAGGATACCCCTTGCTTCCACACAGCAAATTGAGCCTTGAAATCCTAAGGAACGAGACTCCAGGTGCAGTCGTCCCTGCCGAACGAGAGGATGGTCCCCGTCGGGTCGTAACGATTCAGCAGAGCTGCCTCCTGGGTCCCGGGTCTCGTACGTACGAGTCAACGACGCCGCACACCAGGACGCTGGAGAGTGGCAGTGGAGTGCCACGTAGAGTGCAACCAAGTGTATAGTGCACCGCCATAATTTACATCGAAAGAGCCGATAAACATCGCGCCCTGCGGACACGAAGCCACGAGAACCCATGGTCCACGAAGCCCCCATAGCACTCCCATGCATTGTCCTGTCGTTCCTCTTCGTTATATCGCGCCTTCGTTCTTTCTACATATTCCCCATCGGTTGGGCACGTTAAACCACGCATCACCCACGTATATAAAACCCCTGCGTATATATATATATACCCGTATACAGCGAGCGTACAAGGAACGCAAACTCTAGATTCCATAGTAAAAACGAAACCATACCTAGCATACCTGAATGTCCTGTGACTTCACTTGGTATACCTACACGAGGTAGATATCTCATTTAGATATCAGAAGGCCAGGTAGCATAAGTGACTCTAACAAGGTATGCAAGGATAAGCAACACCTTGTTGCTACCATTGCTTTGGTATCCATGGTGATTAATAACAACAATAAATTCACCAGACGCGTTTCGAGAAGTAACCATCGTCCAGAACGATCCTGACGTGAAAGTCAATATCCAATTTTGTACATGGGATACCTATGAGTTTCCTTAGACTTTTTCAAACGAGCGTGCGTTAGATATCCTTTAAAAGTATCGTATAAGAGTACTCGTAACCTAGGAAACGCTAACGAGCTATCCTGGGGTAACGCTAACGAGCTCCAGGGTAAGCAACACCTCGTTGCCGGTTAACCTGTTGCGCCGTGTACGTAGTACGAATAATTGAATAGCGGGAGAGTGCGTCGAGCGTGGAGAAGTGCAGTTCGTAAATCATAGGGGCGTCGCTTTCCGGGGTAATTTGTCCGTAAAAATGTAGGGGGGGTAAGAAAGAGAAAAAGCACGGCGTTAATCGTGAGGCAGAAGCGTGGAGAAGCGAATCGCGATTGTCGATTAGCACAAGAGACAATTAAGTTAGGTTATGGATTCCTTTGTTGAACGTAGCTTCCCTCTCACTCTCTCTGCTTAAAATTGTAATCGCAACGGCGAAGGTGCGAGGGAGAATAGGATAAAGAAAAGAGTGACAGATAAAAACATTAGTCACTGTTAGAACTCCGTTAAATTATCACGCTACTTTATTTAGCGATTGTAATCACGCGAGTCCAGGTGGGTCGCTGCGATACGTATATAGAGATTCGCCTTGAAGTGATCGCTTACACAGGTTCTGCCTATCGCTACGTACTTGTCCTGTACCTGGCGAACGGTCACGCAAGCAGAACACGTTCAACGAGTTTGAAGCTTCGTCGAGACGATTATACCCTCTCGTTATGGTGATAAGTTGATTTAAGGACATTGAGAGCTGGGTAAACATCGAGGATCAGGTTGATGAGAGTGGATCTTTAATAATTTTTATCCATTTAATAAATCGATTCTGTAAGCGACTTCGATCCGAGGATCTTGTTCAAATATTTATTTTAAAAAATACTACACCCGCGAGGACGATGTACGTAGTAGGTAAACCTTGTCAGAAGACTCGGTGCGTTTCTTCGACAGACTAGGTGCTAAAGTGCTCGCGAATGCTTTTCAAGATAATCTACGTCGTAAAGGAAGACTCCAACTCGATTAGTTAAGCGTAAGCCGAGCTAACCCTCGCATTTTATATGATCATGTAGAAAAGCGTTTTTACGATCCTCCCCATAATACTAGGTCGTATAATCGCTGCGTGGTTCCAACGATTAACTGAAGTCACGCCGAATGGAATAGAAAGTGAACGGAGCATAGAGCTATTACAGTTATCCTTAAGAGATTATATTATTTTGGTAATCTTTACCAGTACAGACTCTCTCGATCCTGACTATCGGCAAAGAGATCCTGTTTACATAATGGCCAACGGACGTGCGTTTCCTATTACTATAAAGGGGAATACGAGAGAACCCTACTACCCAAAACCTGACACCTGCCAGACATAGAGAGAAGACGCTAATTATTGCAAGAGAGAACCACCTGTCCTTACGATTGTTTTTGCTCGACCATACCGGATGAATTTGGTTCATGAAAATTCCACGTGTCAGACATATATCCTAAACTGGATATATATATACACATATGGACTTGAAAATCATCTTATACGGTTAAAAGCATTTTAACTTTTTTTTTCTCACCATTTTCTTTTTTCCTCGCGATAAAAAGTTAGAAACACGGTCAGGGTGTGTACTACGGGTAGGGTTCCTTGAAATTTGTACAAGTACGTACATCATCTCCTTCCATGGTCCATCTCACCTCTCGCTCCTCTTCCGTCTCTCTCTCTCTCTCTAAGATCACTCATCTTCCTTACTCTCCCTTATTCTCCCTTGACTCGCTACCTTTCTCCCTTCAAGATGGAATGCCATTGACTCCCATGCATATCTGGCAACAAGGTTCCTCTCGAACCATCTCCCTTGCACGCTCCATACACCGGGTGCTCTTGTAATTTTGTATCGCAAGAACCACATCGCAGTAGTTATTATATGCAAAGGATAATAACGGGTATCGAATGAAGATAAAAAAAAAACAAATTAGCTAGCTCGAGATTTACAGTGGATACTGGCGTAAAATGTGGCGTGCATTAAATTACAGCTTTATCTGTCATTAATTTTAATTAATGACACGACGTTAACTACGTTGATTAAATCGTGCGCGCACAGACGTTCGCGCGAAATATGCGAATCAATTTTCGAGTTAGAATATAGGATTATACGTGGTGATACAGTTCGCACACGTGTATACCTGTGTATGCGTATGACGAGCGTACAGTGATTAGGATTGTTAAGTGATAACGATAAATTCGCATTAGATCCTGCTGCTAGTACCTAATTGCCAGAGTCCTTATCAGGTGAAATAAAAGGGATTGTACTGTATGGGAAAAAAAAGAATTATGGTAGCAGGATTAATTGAAAAAAAAAAAAATGTCTATGATAGGTCAGACGTTAAGTGTGGTGTTACCTTTTTCTAGGTCCACCCGTTACACGGACTAAGATGAGCCTCTCAACATAAACGGGATGGGATGAGATGGGAGTCAGAGGCTCGTTAGCGGCACGAGGGGAGCCAACACTGTTGCCAGATTGTTATCCCTTCCTATACGGCGCATTTTCAATCTCTACCTTCGCCTCGGCAGTACACAAAACGTAAGGATGCACTTAGTACAGTAGGACCTGAGTGATCCAAGTGTAAGCTTGTGAAAATATATTCAAGATCCGTCCAAAGACTTGTCGGTTCTCCAATGAGAGTTCAGAGCTTTTTATTTATCTCTGTACAGTCTCAGGATTTCCTTATGGAAATAACTTGGTCCAAATGTTCAAAGGAGCTTTATAAATAATTTAAACAGACTCACCATACGCTGGCAGCATTCCCAAAGTAGTAGAGAAGAAGGAAGACCACGGCACAGTATGGATTTGCTAGGCCATCCTGAGTAAGGTACTGCTGCTGCTTCTGCGAGATGATCGACTGATCCTGAGGATGAAGTGGTATAGCCTGAGTGCATGCAACAGACATTCTACCAGCAGCCAATCGTATCACGTAACCAACAGCAACAGCCGCATGGCAAATAGCCAGACAGGCAATAGCCCTCTCTGAAAAATAATAATTTTCATCATTCATCTTCCTTGGAACTATTCTCCAGGTCGTGCCAATGTCAGAGAGTATATTCACCGGCTGTACTAGTGGTATGCCGCCTCTGTGGTTTTAGGAGGGTAAGGATGGCAGCAGCTACAGAGATCAGACAGACAGTCGCAAATGCTGTGATCCAAGCTTCAGTCAATTTCTTCTCTCTTTGACTCCAGAGGATGTCCGCGTCGCAGGCAGCAGCGCATCTTCCGGAACGATTCAGGAATATGTACAGGGCAGATTTTGCATACCAGGAGCATCCCCATGGACCAGCCGCGAAAGCCTTGAATTATATGATTGGGTTAGATTTTTAGGTCTAGTTTTTTATCAGAGGATTTTCTCAATTTTTTGTTTTTTTACCTGCACCGGATGCACTGGTCCAGGTTCACCAGGTCCCTCCATACACATATGCTCGTGATTGTTTTCTGGGGGGAACTTGGAACAGTTCAATGTCGCTGGCCAGGTAAAACCAAAACCATGGAGGACCGGGATGCACCGTGCTCGTACCTGCTCGCATAGTCCTCTACAGGGACCAATGGGCGAGGGTACCTTTTCCGTGCACATTGGTGCATAAACCGAACAGAGGAACAGCTGTAGCTGGGCACTGCAAGAGGTTATAGGTCGTTAGTGTATGAAATTTTTAGTCAATGATTTTGATTGGCATAATCAAGAAAAGTAACATGATTGGGGGAAACGATATTGACTCTAATGACAGTGTTGTTGACGTTAGTAGATGAAAATATGGAAATCAATTGTTATGTCATTCTCACCTGCAGCCATATTGTAACAATGGATTGTAGGTTGATAACATAAATTCTGCATCACTCTGGATCTCATTTCCAACTAGGTTCGGCATTGTTGTCACATTGTAGCCAAAACCACGACACATTTCTATTCTTATTGGTTCGCAGGCACCTTGGGCGTGTATAATACCCCGCACAAACATCAGTACGACGAGCCACCACATGTTGATTATTTATTTAATAATTTAATTTTCAAAAGACTAGCGATATATTTTTTCCCGGAATATTAGTATTTTCATTAATCACTATTCACTGTGATTTTATGGTTAACGTTTTACATGCAATTTCACCGGTTACTACGATATTCAAGTTTATTTAAAAGCGCGGGAAGTTTGAACTTCTTAACAATCCGAAACTTTGTAAATTATTTGAAAATCACCCGAGGCTGATCTAGCGAAGTAAACGTCAGATTATAGAATCCTGTTATCATCTCGTTAATAAGTCTCATAAAACAGTTTCACGATAATTTTAAAAATTTATGACAAAACAATTGCACAAGACTTACGTGAAAGATACTAACGCGTGTCGCACGTATTTAAAATGTCACAGGGCAAAATCACGTTATGTCATTAGTCAATTCATTATCGCACGGCTGACAGTCGCACAGCCGGGGAAATACATTTCAACGAAATCATGATAGCTCTCAATGCATCGTTTAGACAAAACGTACTCGTTCATTCGAATTAGAATTTCAACGAAACAGGAAAAATCCAACACTTATTAAGACGAAGCAAAAATTCATTCCTAATAGTACAGAAAACTTTTTAATTATCCAATTTGAAGTCACTGTATTCACTGTTAATTTTTTACTTCGGAACAATACAACGCATTTGTTCCCACTCACTTAAATATTCACGAAACACGATTCGATTTTATATTCAAAGCAAAAAAACTAACATTCCAATATTCGCGCGATTCTTGACGCATAAACACAGAATCCAACCGCGGCATAACCTCCCCGTTCAACGCTTCTTACATTACTAAACCTCCCGCTGTAGTAGCAGCTTGCGGCGTCTGTTTATCCCCACCATTCCCGCAGTCGTTTCTCCTCAGCTCCACTTAAATCCCAGCGGCGGCTACACTGAAGTACATATACATATGCACACCCAGTGCATTCCTTGTATGCTGGCTCCAGAGGATGAGGTATCAAACGAGGCGTGTTCACACCTCTCCCAAGTAAATAAGAAACGGGAACGAAATTAATTAATGAACCAAAAGGAAGAGACGGGTGTAGCAGGATCTGAAATAAAAAAAATATATATTAATTTTACTGGAATCTGAATATATTA
This sequence comes from Cephus spinipes, assembly GCA_963971525.1. Taxonomy (NCBI): domain Eukaryota; kingdom Metazoa; phylum Arthropoda; class Insecta; order Hymenoptera; family Cephidae; genus Cephus; species Cephus spinipes. The sequence continues at coordinate 31,126,034 of OZ020573.1, forward strand.
AAATAAATAAATGTAAGTGTACCTTAGAGGAACAGTAAAATTATTAACAAAAGATATAAAGATTTGATAAACAGTTAATAAAAATAAAAATCCCCAATATAAAAATGCGGTGTATTATTGATCTTTGTTATCTACCGTGTAATCGTGGTAGGATGTGTATATATTGTGCATATATGCACTAAGCGTGTAAAGCAGTGGACTGTCGTTGATAAGAGGGTTGCGTCATGGCCTTAGTTACCGCTAAAGGATTAAAGAATAACTGCGGCATTATTGTTTACATAGTGCGTGCGCTAATAAATTTTCTCAGTCCGAAAAAAGAAGGAGTAAAAGTGCAGATAATAAATGCCCCGGGCGAACCGCCCGCCGAAGGACTATAAGGGCCTTACCTTGCAGTCAAGATGGGAGTAGTGGCCTCGGAGACGAGGCCCAATTATACCAAGAAAATACAGCCCATAAAGCCGGCCTTAACCGCCGCCAAACACTGGGATATGATAATGAGACCTCGCTGCCGTTGCTGCACGCTCGAACCTTTCTACGGGCGTACTTCGGCATAGCAGAAAGAAACAGCACGAAAATAAGGCCCTAAAACGGGGCCCGACGAGTATCACGTGTACGTGAATAGCAGTGGTTTTCTTTGGAGATCACGAAAAGATGCAGTTTTGCGTGTTGCTATATGGAGAAAAAAATACTATGATTCTTTATTACAGAAAAAAAAAAATTATTCCAGTTTCTGTACCTGAACACTCAGAAGAGGATATCTTCGTCGGATTCATCACCCAGGATATGATAAGCCTCTACCGCAGGGTAATCGTATGTTGTCATCTCAGATGCAAGCTTTGCTCTCATTTTCTTCTTGTCTTGCAATTTCTTTAAACGATGAAATTCCTCGCGTTCACGCTCGTCCAGTTCACTGATGACGTACCTCAGGGTGCACTCTAACCTGGGTATGAGAATATAGGTTATGGCATTTATACGTCGATTCGTCGTTGTGATCACTTCGTTCAGGGTAACGAAACCGTATTGCAGGGATGCCAATTCCACAAGGAGTTCTATTGCCCTGCGGTAGTTCTTTTTTAGGTTAGACACCTGCTAACGAATTAAACGATTGAAAACGGTCTCTCCGATATAATGTCAGGATAATTATCGGTCAATCAGTTCATTATGCTCACCTGCTGTCCGCCTCTGGCTAAACCAGCGTATTCATAAGTATCCGATGCATCTTCGTAATACTCAAAAAGGTGGAGATTCACGCCGGCCACATTCTCTTTTCTTGATCGGATCTTTATTCTCGCTTTGTCCACCGTTTGTAGCACCAGCTGGTGTATATCACCGGCTATGTACTTCACCTGGGCTAACGAGAAGGATGCTTCTTTCATGGCTTCTCCGGTAGATACTTTATTTTTAATTATTCTCATTAATATTGTCCTGAAACGAATTTGAAGACCGTCGGCTTTTTTTTTCAATAAATTATGTCCCTTCTTCGCCGAGGTCAGACGCAGCTTTATTTGCGTTTGCGAACCCCGCGTTGGCGATATTGGAAGTCTCTCGCTTGTCGCCATAATTTTCTTTCTTATCGATACCGACGATTACGATGATCGTCTTATATTTTTATCGATGCGAATCACCTTGTTTCAGTGTCATTATTCTTGGTGCGATTAATCTTAGATTATTGTTTGTACTATATATACTTAAAACAAAGATTTGCAAACATCAATTACCAGCTGCGACCACGGCAAATTTATTTGGACCAATTGATACAGATTTTGGTCGATTACACCGTTGGTTGAAATAATTAAATTTGTATAGAGATCTGACAGTGACCATGACATCTGGTGGCAGAAAATAGAAGTTCGAAATGGCACACGATAAATCAATCCAGTTGTGGGTAACTCTCTCTGTCTTGATTGTTGCTGTTTTAACTTCAGTGAGCAATTTGTAATCTATGTTTGATAGATAGATTGATTTATAGTCACCTGGATCTTCTGTGCACTTTCCCTTATGGAGCAGAGGATTCTCTTTGCTGCCACATCGGCTTCTACGAAACATTTCCCGTGTAGTATCTTCAGAACAAATTTCCATATATTCTCTTTGAGCTGGGCAAGATCTTATACAACCAGATTATAAATCTGTCCTCTTTCGCTGTTTTCCATGGCGCCATCTTTTTATAGGCTACTGTTACTTCTTCTGTAATGTGTGGATGCTCCGATCTGTTCCGTAAAGAGAACTTGCACAAATACGAGCATCGGTGGTTCAGTGGTAGAATGCTCGCCTGCCACGCGGGCGGCCCGGGTTCGATTCCCGGCCGATGCAATAAATTTTTTATTTATTAGGTACTATTTATATAAAGTTTTACCTAATTAACATAAAAACAAGTAAAAATCTGGTATATTTATTAAACGCGATTAAAAGATAGATACATTTTGGCAATAGATTATACATAGATACACAAAAATATCATTTACGATAAAAATTGATATAAATATAAATAAAATTGCATCGGCCGGGAATCGAACCCGGGCCGCCCGCGTGGCAGGCGAGCATTCTACCACTGAACCACCGATGCTTATATTTATGACGTTTATTTTAATGAATACTTTAATATAGAATAATTAATCAACATTGAGATAACATGAATTTCTAAATATATGAATATAAAAATGAAACAAAAAACAAGATCATTACTTTTCATATTACTCTTTAATTTAGCATCAAAACATACAGGGTAAATGTGTCTTTTACTATTGGAATACTCTCATCCTCTTATTTCCATAGTGAAACGTAAGAAGAAACGTTGCACCTGCCAGCACCAAATTAATCCTACTGCTCAGCATGAATAATTGTAAAGAATCATTCGACTCGTTAGTATCCCAATCGCGCGAGCATATATTTCCAGTATAGATCCATGGAAAAGGTGTCGTAGGGACAGCCGTGTTTCTGATTAGATATAAGAACATGCGTTGGTCGATAATGCAAGAAAGCAGAAGCGAATTCGAATATGTATTGCGATAAGATTATATAATGCCTCAAACAAATATATTTAACTTTCCACTACCAAAAGAATAAACGTATTCGTTTATTTATTTGATTGTCTCACGTTTATTAATACGTGAAAAATATTTTCCTCGCATTCACTGACGTATCAGTACACTATAGTAGAGTTCGTGACTTTTCCTTTTGTTAATGAAGGTGCTTCTTAATATTCCTTACGCGCGGCAACATGACTTTAATAAATTAGCATAGTAACTATCTAATTATGCCGCCACGTTTACGGAGAAACACGGCATTGTTTGATCGTGGCTCTCTCGTATATCGTGAAAACAAATATTAAAAAGAAAAAAGACGTTAAAAGCCGTCCGCTTTCCGTTGACTGGATTGTCAGCTGTAACGCGGCATATATGCTTACATGTAAATAGCATACTTAAGGAGCATTCACACTGAGTAATTGTAGACATAATATAAAACCCGGAGAAAGTTTCAATATAAATGATATTACATTGCAAAAAAGAACGCCATATATGTACGTTAAAATTTTATAGTTTTGTATAGTAATTATTCAAAATTATATACCGCAGTAATTGCTCTTTAAAAACTCTAATTTAAATAACGTTTCCTTCTTAAAATTTTTATCTTCAGACCTGATTAAAAATTTATATCCTAATAACCTCTATGAAATCTTTCGGCGTAAGACATTTTCTTGTTGGGTGTGACGTTTCCATATTCTTTGCGAACAGTGTCATAAAGAAGCCGATCGACACAACCGATAAAACGGGCTACTTCAGATTCACAACGTAACGCTTGTCCTTCGTACATTTCAAAGCAATCCGTAATCTGATTAATGGGAATAATATTGATGATATTAAGGTATTTTAATATATTAATGAATTACTGTCTTGCCTTGTTTCTGTCGATGGGACAAGTTTTGGTACGGCCACTGTGTACAAAGTTCAATAATCCTTTCATAATTTTTTCAGCCTCAACAATATCCAAGTTGTTTCGTATTGTATGATTTTTATCCATACATGCCAATTTTTCAATCCAATAATTATCGTAATTCCTGAGGCGTTCCTCGTCTACGGCTCCTTGATAGACAATTTAAGTGGTTTTATATCAGAAAGTATAGTTCGAGACAATTTTCAAACTCTGTGTCCTTTGGTTTTCTTTTTTACAATTTTTACCCGTCTTTATACGCTCAGCTACGCTCTCACTTATTGCCATTGTGATTTGCGGTTGTGGCGGCAATGGTGGTGATTTTCCAAGTTTTTCCTCGCAAGACGCCTCATCCTTTTTGAAGCCTTTCTTATCTGACGACATTTTTATAATTTTAGTCAGAGGACTCAAGTTTTTTATAAAGAAATTTTATATAAGACAGCTTCATAATTTTTTTATGGAACAGGATGAAGATAGCTTGTAACGCAGCGGAAATGTTTTTTCTAAAATTTTGATACTTTAAATTTTATTTTTATTTGCAGTTTATACTTCACACTGTATGAAATAGAAATTCAATATATTGTGTAAACTAAAGTTTGTATTTCAAATAATAATCGTTGGTTAAGAGTACAAATATTTATTTGGTAAAGAAACATGTATAAGATAACATAATAAAGTATTAACAATTTAATAAATTATCATTAGACCCTCAACATTTATTTTCCATTATGGTGATTAAGATCCCAGTAGTGTTCACCGTATCCACCATTTCTGTTTCCCCATCTTACCTGTTTTCATTAAAATTGTATAATTAAGTAAAAAGTATGTAAATAATGTAAAAATCTTACCTTGCCCTGATGATGATTTTTCTCAAAATCTTTTTGCTCGAATCGTTGTTCCCATTCATGAGGATTTTCACAAACGTGACCAAATTGAATTTTAAGAGGTGCTACGTTCTCAGCAAAAATATCCCTGAAACATATATTAATTGTATATTGTTTCACTAATTTAACTTTAATAAAAATAAGTGAATCTTACTGAAAAAATTGTCCTTTCTGAACAATATCAGCAAGTATATTTCTTGATGGTTCGACCAATGTTTCCATCTCGACAGTCTTCATATCTAGAAAACATTGTTCCAAAATATTATACAAGCTTTTCAAAAATTGATAAGTTTCCCAATAAAATTTTAACTAAATCAATTCACGCAATATGGAAAAGTCAATTACCAACATACCTGAATTATCATCATCCTCATCGTCATCATCATCATCATTTTCAACCATTTCAGCTTCAACTTTACTTGCTGCTAAAGTTTCCACAATAAGAAACAATACAAGGAATCCAAGAATACTGATATATTTTATACACATGATTCTAAGAGAGATTCAACAATATAAGAAATTAAAAAATAACTATAAACAATCTATGAATTTTATAATTTTAATTGAACAACGACACATATAAATCCCTCTAAATACGAAAGTACCTTCTGTTTGAAATAAGATACTGTACTGAAGCGTAGATCAGCGTAGACGGTAGTCGGACGTCAGATTAATATGTTTTTACACGACACGCTCTATTAGCTACATTCCCGTGAAAGTCATTCGATGAGATACATAAAATTTCAGGAGTGAAAAAGAATACATTCTGAGCTATTTTTCATTTTGCAGATCAATCTTTATATATTTCTCGATTAATCAACACATAAACATATTTATTACAATTTCTTTATCTAACAATATTATATTAACAAGCGTCATTTCAATATTAATTTATTAGTAGTTTATCTTATATGAAGAAAAGATCACTGAAAATATTATTCATATAAAGTGAATAGACACATATTGAAATACTTCCAAGCGAAATATTAAAAAAGAGAAAATAATTTATAGATATAGTAAATGTTGAGTGTAAATGCCAATATGCATTGTGCGTGATGCAATAAAGCATCGTTCTTCGAATTTTATTCTTTCAACTGAATTTGAATTGCCATTACTTTTCAAATGATAGAGGATAAGTATTTTTTGCGCATTTCAGTACTGATTGAATCAACTTAACGAATCCCGTATCCTTTGGCTTTTCCAATCCTCGAAGCACACGATTTTTCATCACAGACACGAACTCCCGGTTACTCAGTTGACCATCCACTGTAACAATTAGTTATAATTGTTGAAACAATTAAATTCAGGATAAAGTCGTGAAGTATGCATATACAAGAACAAAGTAGAACTGTACGTACTATTTTCATCGAAAATAGTATAAACTACTTGTATAACGTGATCACTTAAGTCAACATGGGCCACAGTCTTCGCAACGTGTTTCAGTGTTGCTAAAAATACCGAATGTTATATTAAGTATTCATTATTCCTGTAAACCACTTTTTATTAAATCAATTAAATAATGCAAACCTTGATCAATCGACGCGCCGGCAATGTGGTAGAAAGTCAAAGCCGTGTCGACATCATTAATATTATTTAAAAAGTGGAAGAACTTTAAGTAATCCTCCTTACTAATTCCTTTCGGATTCTCCCTAAAACTAACAAAAAAAAATGTTTTAACTTGCAAACAAGAAACTTCAATTATTAGGGGACCATTTAATATATAATTACGTCTTTTTCACTCTCTTCAACATCCGTGCTTTTTTCTTTTCAGGATAACCGGCATAAGCTAATAATAATTCGGTAAAATCGACTTCAGAAATATTACCAGTTTCGTCGGGATTTCTACGTTCGAACTGTTGAGAATTGAGTAATCATTTTTTTGCATATCATTTTCAAATTCAATTTTCATTTATTACCTCGAGATTAAGAATTTCTTTTTGCAACTGTTCTTGGAAATCCAAGAATTTCTCAATCGTTAATTTCTGTTTCATATTTGGTCCAAAGAAGTATGTGGTTAGCGCTGAATTAACACCCTGTGCACAATGATACGATTGTACTTGGAACTTTCAAATTAATTGACAAATATAAGAATTAACCAATTTACTTACCTTAAAAGTATTACCAGTGTTTGCATGATCTCGATGTCGATTGCCAATACTTGTTTGTTGGCGAATCAATGTGGCAACTTTTCCAAATTCATCAGAATCGACGTCTCCATCACCATTCAAATCAAACATTCTAAATGCTATTTCAAAGTGACGTCTCGAGGCTAAAATATTATTGATTACATGACATTGAGAAATTTTATGTATATGAGAAAAGGAGAATTCAGCGATGCAATATTAAACTTACTAGAGAGTACGGTGAGTAGAAATATGTAATCAGAGAACGTAATAAGTCCAGAACTTCCAAGTTTGTAAAATATACTATTTTGATCCAATTCCAGTTCTAATTTCATATGAATATTCTATTGGGATTACATATGATTATTATCCTTGATAATAGTTCTTATATTCCTAGATCAAATAAAACCCATACCTTTGGATCATAACGTCTGTACTGGTCTAAGCCAAGACCTATAAAAGATATATATTGTGTATATTCTTAATGTAAGAATCAACAATTTTAGAAGCGAATTTTTTTCACAACAAAGCCAAAACTAAAAATATTATTATATTTTGCATGCAAATATCCTGGGATAATAAATAAGTATATTTGCCGTTTAGAGCAATTTTTGGTAACACAAGAAACATCCGCTGTTGCACTCTGAATTAAATAAACACAATTAGTTCATTAGAGACGTTTTTTGCTGTTGTGTATAAAAAAGTAAATAAAAATCTTTCTATATCAGCACATAAAACAGGAAAAAAATCGTTGAACTGATTGGAATAATAAAAATTACCATCAGGTTGCTTCACGCCGGGTGTCAATGATCTTAAGAAATCATCTGGAGTCATCAACACCTCGTGCGCATCGTGGACTGTAACTTGAAGAGTCGCGAAATATCGAAACACTTTGTCCGGCGTTGAATAGTGCCTTATACGGTTTTCGTATTCGATAATCTGCGTGTTATAATAGCACATTTCTCATGTTATTGTAGCATGCCGTTTTGCAAAAATTCAATTAATTTCATTTAAGCAATTATGATAGTGTCAAGTGCGAGACGATTCTTCGCTAATGTGAAAATATCTTAAGGCTGTGTCAACAATTAATACATGTAATTTTCAAACGGCAAAAGTTCATTTATATTATTATGTTTGCGGTAGTAGTATAATAGATATGCAGTTCTCCCTCATAGAAAGTAGGACTCCGCAGTAGTTGAAAGAAGCTCATTCCATTATATTAGTAACGCAATATTTCATTGTTAAAGTTAACATATATTAACGGAATTTTACCATCCGGTTGTTTCATGCCAGGAGTAATGGCTCTCAAGAAATCATCGGGAGTCATGTAGATATCAGTACCTTCCATACTAGTGACCTTTACGGTCGCGAAATATCGAAAAATCTTATCTGGCGTTGAGTACGCTCGCATCCTATTTTCATACTCTATTATCTGTAAGAATGCTTGATCGTTGGTACTTCGGACTATTCATATTATTAAAACTAGTCTGCTGAAATAATGATGCAATTTTAATTGCTTCGATATTCAATTTGATGGTTCTTAATCGACACAAAGAATGTCATTTTTGTTTGATTTTTATTTCAATATTTACAAGTTTTACGACCGATGCTCCTAAGAAATACGATGCACTAGATTATACTATATTTGTCAGCACTGCAATTTAATTCTGTGACTACTGCAGTTGCAATGTATTCCATTTGTTATTTACGAGATTGCAAATATTTATCCTGAACAGTGATATCGAAATATTATACAACCTTTCTGTCTCGAAATCCAACTTTCTGCTTCTTTTTCTTCTTCTTGTGTTCATCGGGTTCAGTGGTTTCAACATTTTTGTTCTCTTCTTCGTTTTCGTCTTCAGTGACCATCTCAGCAGCATCTACCTTGGGATAGTAGTATTTTCTGTCATACATTGGAGGTCTCTTGCCTTTTAGAACCCTGTATAATAAATTTAAAATTAAATTATTAAAAATGTTTTATTCATATTCACCCACATTTTCTTCCAATGCAACCTTCAATTTTAATTCATTCACATAGAAATTTTATTGATATTTCAAATAATTCTTTTAATGACTTACCAATCCCAATCTATCCAAAGGCCAATATATAAAAGTAAGAGTGTATAACCCATAATATATACACTTCGGGGTGGTTTTACCTCCTTGTGGCCAAAGTTTTTGTAAGATCTAGACTGCTGCCAAGTAACCCATTTAATATTACAGGGTCTATCATTGTAATTTGTTTTACAAAGTGTACTAAACGTAGCTGGTATAAGCTTTCGAAATCCATGTCTAGATTGCAATGAATATCCACAACGGCTAAGCAACATTCTCGCATCTTATGAACTGCAATAAGAAAATTGGAGAAGCAGTTTAGCACTACACTTCAAAACTTAAACGAAAATATCTTCACAGAAGAACATGCATACTGAACCATTTAATAATAAATGCGATTGAATATAAAGTTTATTGCATCAATCAACTTAATTTATTGTATTTCTTTCCTCACAAGCAATGGTTATATATTTTCATTTATTAGAAATATTTATAGTAATTATTAATAACATTAACTTACCAAATAATTTGAAGAGTGAAATCAATCGAAATGAAATTACTTGAATAATTATTTTTAATCCTAGGTTCCATAAACGTATTCTAGAAGACTATAATGTTGGTGAAAAAGCTTTCGGAATACGTCACAGGCGCCATCAGTGGTATTCCGGGATATTATTTAAGCAAAAATATCTATAAGACATGTAAGTATATATATGGTTGAGACAAATTTAATTCAAAATCATTTGATTATTTTAGATCATTTAAATATCTACCTAGGTGAAGAAATGCGAATAAACCAGTAATACTAAATTTATAAAATTTATTATATACATTTTTCAAATATGTCAATACATTATTGCAAAAGTCAATGACTCATTAGTCTTTTATTTTCTTATCCTTATCTCTTTTGTCTTTTGCTTCCCATAATCCACTTCTTATAAATCGTTGTGCTACGTCTCTATTAACTCTAGGCATTATAGTGTTTTTATCATTAATCTGCTTAGCACGGGCCATGCTCTGTTTCAGTCTATCATTTTCAGATTTAATTTCATGCTTTGTTGGATCAATTCCTGCAATAATAAATTGATTATTTTATGTTATTCAAAGAGAAACTATGAGGATATCTCTGTCGCATACCTTCAGCACGTAAGTACATCCAAAACAGACTGTTTATACTAAATGACATTAACAAATTATATTGTATCTTTTCTGAATTAGACAATTTATCATATAATTTAGGATCATTAGATAGTTTCAAAAAATTGTCTATATTCTCCGATGCATTGCCAAACTGTGTCATCCGTGCAATGAGGTTTGCATCGTTGGAAAGTTCTGCAAAATCCGCGTCCATGTTTCCTGTGAAACTGATAAGCTTAGGTAAAGAAATGTACAAGAATTAAAGAATTATTAATGTCCGACTGTCAACAAAATACGACGTGCATTTAAACATTCTCCAATAACATTCCACAAACAATAATTGAACAATAACTATTCTTACCCTGTATTGTAACTATTCTTTGTTGAAAGAATCCACACCGTGTAGCTTTATATGAACAATAAAAATCATAAACTTTGTAACAACTTCAAAGGCAATCAACAAAGAAACACTCAACAATTATAAAGGTACCTTTTCACGTCCAACAGACTAGTCGGTCATTGTGAAAAAGTTATCAGAAACCAGACGGTCATGTTAAAAACGATTCCGACCAATGAGAGATCTGATTTATCTAAATATGTGTATTTTACTAGTTAAGTCGACGTGGAAACGTACCTTAAAAATCATGTCCGTTTCTAAAATCCGCTAGGCGGCAGTGTACAGGGTTCTGTTCTGAGATAAATTCAGCCTATTACCGAACACTAGGCGTGCATCGGTTTTTTTAAAATAGTCGCTGCGCGATTAAACAGCTGATCCGCCTCCGCCTCTGTTAGAGCACATGTTTATGCGGCAAAGTGTCGCATAATTCTCATTATTCCTGGAAAGTAATGTGATTTTGTTGAAGTAATACGCACAGTGAGTTAGAGACGAAAGTCTGGATTACGTGTTGGTGACTGCAGGAGATGAAAAAACAGCATTAAAGTGAAATTTTTTGGATATTTCGCCGAGAAAAATGGCTGACCGCGATAGTGCATCAGAGAGTGACTCGAGCTCGATCGACGGGGGACCTATTATGATGCCTCCGTCGCCGGTGACCCGGGAGCAGCTGCAGAAGAGGATCGAATCTCTGCAGCAGCATAACCGGGTCCTCAAGGTCGAGCTCGAGACTTACAAGCTGAGAGTGAAGGCTCTTCAAGAAGAGAACCGTGGTCTCCGCCAAGCCTCTGTCATCATCGTAAGTTCATTGTCCTGAGCTCTGCTAATACGCAAAAACTCAAACTCTTTCCTTTCCGGCACCAATGATTATTTTCGGGTCAACTGAGCGAAAGTAGACATTTTTCATGCAGTATACATTACACGATTACCTTGTGTCTGGCTTTGACTGCGTTCTACTTAACCTTTTATGGCGACTAATGATACAATTCATGCTTATCCATAAGTCAACTTGGGTTGTTACGTATGAGGGATACTTGCATAGTTAGGTTCTGAGAGCAGATTCCTACTCTGATAGATGAAATAAAATTTGTTATCCATCCAAGGTCTGATTTTGCAGCTTGACTATATCTAAAAGTAGCATTGATATCTTGATAAAACATACTTTGTGGATTATCAATGATAGTATGAATCTGGGAACGATTCTTCCAATTTTTAGTTCAGAATTAAAATTTGATAAAGGCAAAGAAATTGTAATTATCTGTGTCTTTGGGATATAATTTTGGAACATCCAGACAAAAGTTATTAGATTTAATTTGATCTAATTTGGATCTAACTACATCTGATTAGATATCCATTTTGGGAAAACTGAATCGTTTAGATTATATTTTAGATCTTGTTAAATATAACTAGATCTGTTCATATCTGTTATGAAAATCGTTCTTTTGTTGTATGAGATTTGATCTTATTAGATCAAATCAGATGAAATCAGATCTGATAAGATCAGGCTAAATTAAACTTAACATTGGAACAATTTCTGCTAAACTGCAGAATAGGACCCTTTCTTGAAGTCAGCTATGGATTGTTTCGTTTTTTTTTTTACATGTAGTCCTTCAAGAGGATCTTTTGTATTCTGCAGTTTTACCCAATTTTCACATCAGATGTAAATAGATCTGAACAGATCTACAATCTGATCTGAATGATCCAATTTTTCTAAAATGGATATCTGCTCAGATCTAATTAGATTTTAATTAAACCAAATCAGCTCTTATCATTTTTTCCAGGCAGTTTCTTGCTTATACTGTTTTTATAAAATAATAGAATGGCATACTGGGCTTTTGTATACAGTAACTTTTTTTACATTAGACAATATTTACAGCAAGCCAAAGCTGAGCAGGAGGAAGAATTCATTAGTAACACATTGCTGAAAAAGATACAAGCTCTAAAGAAAGAGAAGGAAACCTTGGCACACCATTACGAACAAGAGGAAGAATGTCTGACGAACGATTTGTCAAGAAAGTTGAATCAATTGCGCCAAGAAAAATGCCGGCTCGAGCAAACATTGGAACAAGAGCAGGAATGTCTCGTGAACAAGCTGATGCGAAAGATAGAAAAGCTGGAGGCAGAAACATTAGCAAAGCAGAGCAATTTGGAGCAGTTACGTCGGGAGAAAGTAGAATTGGAGAATACACTTGAACAGGAACAAGAAGCTCTTGTCAACAAGCTATGGAAAAGAATGGATAAGCTCGAAGCAGAAAAAAGAATGCTTCAGATTAAATTAGATCAACCTGTGTCCGATCCGACTTCACCCAGGGAAATTAACAATGGAGACACTGCTACGAATTTGAGCACTCATATTCAAACATTGAGAAGCGAAGTAGCAAGACTTAGGCACACTCTATTGATGTCTCAACAAGAACGTAAGTTTCATTACCTTAAAAAATATATGATCAATTATATGACACCCTTTACCATAAAGCCAAAGCGATATTTATATCTCAAAGTTATATCTTCAATTCATTATTCCTCTCATAAGTGATCTCATTTAGAGGAAAATGGCCGCTCGCAACCAAACTGTAACTCCCTATACATACTTTATCATATGGCAAGATACATTTTTTAACATGAAATAGATACGGTCAAGATGCAGCGATACGTTAACGAGGAGAAGCAAATTCGGGAAGAGAATCTGAGGCTCCAGAGGAAGTTGCAGCTCGAGGTAGAAAGACGAGAAGCCCTTTGCAGACATCTCTCCGAATCGGAATCCAGGTAAAACTAATCAATCTCTACGACAAAAAAGACCATCCACGTAACACTTCATTAATCATAAACTTAATTAACAGCTTGGAAATGGAAGAAGAGCGCCACTACAATGAAATTGTGATGTCCGGAGGCAACATCCGAAATCGTACTGTCTCAAGCCCAGTGCCCTACAATCCTTCGCCCAGTTCCTCCAGGCCTCTGAGTCCAGGTACATTTAAATCATATTAAAAAAAAATCAAACAACTTTGAAAAGCACCTTGTAACATTCGCTTATCACAATTTGAGCGCACTAACAAAGAAATCTCGAGATACCTTATCTCTATAATTCTGCAACGTACAGATGCACACACCCATTAAACTGTAAACAAAACTTTCATAAAGCAAATCCTTGTTACAATCAACAGGTATTAACGTAGTAGGTTCCTCATCACGAGAAAGTTTCAATGCCAATCGTTGTTACGCCTGTGGACAGCCGACAAGTTTACAGTTTTCCAGTTCGTCTCCTCCTTCAGGGGTAAGTAAGAAACACGCAAATTAATCTCAATTAAATTCCTCCCTCTATTCCATGTAAAATTCGTAACACGTACTAGAAGCATTGATGAAGAAAAGATTTGCAGTAAAGTGAGTACAAAATGAGGTATATTGTGGAATCCTAGGGTCACATTGTAGCACCATCCGGAAGGCGTACATCGGATAGATTCGTTAAACCAGCAATCCCACCGACTATCGTGAGTCCTGGTGGACATCCATTGGCAACCCCCTCGACGAATTCATTAGGCGGATCACCCATGGATATCGCCAAGACATAAACTAACGGAACGACTGGAATTCTGTGAACCGAATTTTTTTTCACTTTATAATGTATTGTTACAACGTACTTCTCTCTCTTTTTTTTTTTTTATTAATTGGTGCAACTCACGCTACCTACTAATGCTACTATCGTATTGCAACGACATAAATCCGGTACTACGTGAGCTCGTGCCAATAGGCGTTACGATATTACACGATTAGCTATCGATTACGAGCCACTTAAACTCTATGGAAATATTTTCAGTGTATCATTAATAAGCAAGTACTATGTGCGTTGCAGCTTATGGTTACTGAACTATGTATTGAGTCGCTTACGATATTCTATATGGTAATACGATGTAAAGGCAGTATTTATAAGAGTTCGAAATCAGCCGTTTCAACTAAATTCCTTGTATTCTTATTTTGCCTTCTTGCTTCTCTGTCTTTTTCATTGATTTTATCTATAATTTGTCATTTGCAATTGCTCTCGTTCGAGACTGAAGGCTAAGACTTTCGGCAAAAGAGAAGCATACGAGAGAAATTTGGCGCACATTGTATTTGTTATCTTTTTTTTTTTAATTTCCTTTACGTTATCATAGCTCGGATACGTAACAATTGCATATTGCTGTGAGAGCGTATAGTTGTGGTAATTGTAAGCTCGCCTGATTCGTCCGAGTAATTAAAACTCTGTTTACCGATTCACAGCCAAGATATGTGACTTCGAGGATCTAATTTTGTTCGATTTGACGTTAGGTTTTATGAGAACTTAACGTTTATGCAGCTTGGATGACGTATCGGTGCTAGGATATATATATATTTAAAAGAAAAAAAAAAGAAACTTGCAGCGTACGCTACGTTACTTACAACCCCATGAGTGATAGAGAGACTAAGATTTGAAAATCCAGGGAAAAAGCAAAAAAAAAAGAATGTCTCGAAACACAATATTTTAAGCATGTCTCAAATACGTTAACACTCGCTATAAACTGTTACTAGGATAACGAAGTAATGTTCTTGTCGAACTTAATTGTATTAATTTAATAATGTTGTAAGCACCGAATGAAAGGGAGAAGGTGGAGGAGATATGGCTGATTTTTGGGTAATCGATATCGTCAAAATATGTTCGTTGGAACAAACAATTGTTGTCTCACGATTCTTAGGGTATATTATTCTTAGCGAAAATTCTACAGCAACCCAGTTGTTGAGGGGGATTATCCAAATGGAATTATCATTTCATGTTAATTGAATCGTCACAGTGTTTCAAGGGTTTAGTAAGATTGAAATGGTAACTGATATCTAAAAAAAAAGATACCGATCGACAAAAATCGTATGCGCTAAAAAATCAGCCAAGGCTACTAGAAACGTAAGATGCTGTTAAATGTCTGTAATAGTCCTGATTACTACGAGTAGATACTAGAGCTCTAAGATGTCACGTGATGGTACATTTTCAAAAAGACATTTAACCCTGACAAGCTAATGTTCCTCTTTAATTGATTGCTTTTCAAAAAGTAACCCAATTTGTCGTTTATACAGTGCGGTTATAAAGCACTACGTTCCGTCACGCCTATAAATAACAGGGGATGCAATTGAATCGCTTGTCAATGCAAAAAAAATTGCGCAAATACAGTAAAAAGGAAATCTGAACGACGCAAATGTATTGCATCTTCTTGTACTTTTAGCATCGGTCTCACTTTTGTGCATAGGTAATGGAAGAATGAAAAGCATCGTTTGGTTGTATCACATTGTATGATAATTTACCCATTATTGTTGGTGCTTAGGACTAATGAAATTGCATACGATCTTTCTCTCTATTATTTTTTTTTTACGATGCGTTATAAGCGGGATTACGCATGTATTGCGCGTGAAACCTTGACAAGCAGATAATTAATGAGGATTAAGAATTAAATGGTTATTGGATTTTTATGAGTCTGCATGAGCCAGTGTCAAAGTTTTGCGGGCTTTACTTGTGGTAATATTGGATCTGACACGTAGGACTATGTAAAAGATTGTTAGAAGGGGTAGAAGATACGATGAGCGCCAGTGGTGTAAGACAGATATATGAAAAATGATTAAACAGTCATGCAGCAACTAGATAAAATAATTAAATTGATAACGATAACAAAAAAGACTTACACCACTTGTGTCTCGATTTTTTTTGTCAAGTGGATGTTTCATTATATTAATACCTGGCTATGCGTTGCTTACTTTGTACGAAACAGCACAGAGGTACGAAAGGGACATAAATAATACAGAATTTTGTTACAACACAATATTACTTATTGATAATTATAATTATTATATGCAAATATGTTTCTCAAGTATATATTATGTATTTTACTCATTATTATGCTTTTACGAAATACACCCACTTTTTTGCTATTATTTGTTGAGCCTTAATCTTATTCGATAGTGTTGGTGAAGGGAAATATGATTTTGAGACATTTGAGAACTCAAAGTCAATTGCTGTGTTAATAGTTATATGTATTGTATCGAGAATATAATTGTCACATGTGGTTGCAAATAGATGAATTGTAATGTATGCACGTGAGTATATACTAATCAAATGTTTAATGATTATGAACATCTATGTACTATCCCTTTGAGATTTCTGTAATTTACCATTTTTTAACTCAGGCTACTCAGTGGTACACTGATCGTTATGCAGAGTATGAGCAATGGTCAAATTAGAAACGAATGAGACATGAATTTAGATACAAATTATTCTCTATTAATATCTTAAATATTTACATTACCTTAATATAAATAATTAGTGGAAAATATTAAATATTAAGAATCGTCTGCCCTTTTACAAATGGATACAACTAATCTTGAAATCATAATCCACATTGTTAAAGAAATAGCATTATCTTGAGAACATGGCCAGCTTAAAATGCTTTGAAACGGCCACAAAATACCCTTGGGTAATATAACGACTGGTTCGCTGCGATACAAGTATAAGAGGAACAGAGTTACCAGTGCCTGTAAGTATAATATTGCAAATTAATGTATTACCAGGTATTACATATAGATTACTTTTTTTGGATGTACACTTACATTGAAAATAGTAAATGCATAAGTTATAATCAATCTTGCTTTCATTCGAGAGGACATTCGAGCATTCACTACAAAAAATTTCAATTTCTTATTATATTATAAAGATATAAAAAAACGGACCCCTTAGACAAGATTTACCATTATCTTTCAATTCCGTTTCCAATTTGTTATATTTGCGTTGGAGTTTGGCATACTTTGAAAACTCATCGACCATTGAAATACCAGACATTTCCTGTCTCACATTCAACAAATCATCACGTAATATTCGATCCAATTTACTTCCAGAGTAAAGTCGAAATAATATCTATAAAGTAAAATGTTTAACTATAATGTTCAAGTTTAATTGTGACATACTATGTATGATATTGAATGACTTACAAATTTAATAATTATCGGTGCAATATAATCTAAAAAGCAATTAAACGTTGCTATTGCAATCAAGTAGCTCATTGCGATTCTTTTAGAATAATAGAAATATAAATTGTCTGTATCGCTCCAATAAATAAACTAGCATATAACGATTAGTGTATATTTTTTTGAGGTTATTTCTGGACACGTGATCTGTCCACAGACCACTCATGGGAGACACGGCACTCCCGTGCTTTCGACTGTTAGCACAAGCAGCAGCGCGACCTTATCGGTGGGTCGTATAAGTAACGCGATATATATAGGTATACAGGGGTATATATAGGTATACTGGAATATATATATATATAGGTATACACGTATCTATAGGTATACACGTGTATATATAGATATACACGTGTATTTATACTCACCGTTCTATACGCATCGCCCTGAAAGTTTTATAAGGTATTTTTAAAAGCACCTGCAATTATGAAAAACAAGTATGACCCTCGTGAAACATCCTAAAACGTTAATATGTGGTGTAAAAGAAAATATGCACAATTAATATGGTCAAATGATTGGGTCTCATTTTACCATAATTGCAAGTACCTGAAATAAAATAAATGCATAATTATGTATGGTATAAAAAGTTGTTTATTGAATAAAAATAAGATCTATTACTACAGTCGCACTTATAGTAACACTTGCATTAAAATCATTAGCAGACGCAATGATGGTACTACATTTTTCCTTAGTATTGCCTTCGCAGTATGAGGTACATAGACTTTCAAGGAAAAATGTAGTTTACACAAATGATAATTTTTATTTAAAAGCTATGAATCGATGTGCCTCAGCATGGGGTTGCACATTGCTTCTACCCAGGCCTTTGATAGCTCCAAGTCTTTTGCGAAGCAATGTGATCCCACTTGTAGGCACACCGATGTACAACCAGGAACACATCTAAAAGAGGAAATGTCTTTCTTCAAAGGAGACATTATGAAGGTCTAAGATATGAAAATAGAAGAGAAATTAGAGAAAAGAAAACAGAGTAGTCAAATAAGAATAGAAAAGTAAGAAAGTATGAAATAAGATTAGCCTGGAAAGATGAGTGGCGAAGCCTTCGTCTCGTTGTCGTAATTCTTGTAAATCGTCGTCCACAAAAGTTCCACCAAGTAAATAGTCTGGATGTTGAACATAATCACACTCAAAGAAAAACCTCTGCACTGTAATTGCACTGAACACACTTCAAAATTCACCAGCGTAAATTTGTATGTGCGAAGCCGTCGCCGAATCGGAAGACAGTAACGCACAGGGACTTGTTTTTTACAACAAACTTATTTTTTCCAAGATGGCGACTGCGCATTGCTGCGCATGCGCACACAACCGCCGCGCCACCTTATCGGTAGGTCGTATAAGTTCTCTATGTTTTACTATAGCCCATTTAGAGTGTCACCCCCCTGGATCTGTCCAGAGATGAGTAGGTCATGGTCGAAATTCATGGCTCATGCCTGAATTTATACCGGGTGGCACTCTAAAGAAAGTGTATTCTACTGTCGACGCGCTACCTGGACGGAGGAGCCTCGAACTAATTTTACGTTTATGATTGGTCGAACGTAAATTCTAAGCAGATCTCAAACGTGGGTAATAACAGAAATATGTTTCCTACGAAAGTCCGGCGACTTCCGTACTAACCACTGGGCTATCAGCCGCCCCTGCTCGAATGCTCTCCGCTCAGGTGGCACGTCGACGTCAAAATAAAACTTGAAAAGTTAAAATCAACTCATTGGCAATCTCCCTCTTATCTTTGCTCTGTCACTTTTTCCCATATGCTCTCCCATATTTATGCTTTCAAATGATATTTATGATCAGACCAATCATGAAACAACGTCCTAAAAGAATATCTGTTTGATTCGTCAACATTTTTTTAAACGTGATGGATCATATAATCCATAGATATAATTCAGAGGAATATAAACCTTTTTGTTACCTATTTCACGTAAAATAATCTTTGAATGGTAATTTAAATTTGTCAAACCAATTACGTGGTAATTCGATTTCCTAGTATTAACAGCGTCATCATTTTGGACGTTTTTCAATTTTCATGAAAGAGTAAAAACTGCGATTGGTATTATAAATGTTCGTCAAAATCAAAAAAAGAAAGTTACTAGCTCCACCGATGGTTCTCAACCATTTGATTCTTTTGAACAGGAGAGGTTTAATAACTTACCGGTATTTCGTTATTTCTCTAAGTTCTATGTACGGCTTCAATGATTAATATATATTAATATATTCTCCATTTAATTTAGAATTACTTTACAATTTATCGGATCTTTTGTAGTAGTTTACGTAGAGCTGATGGATTGTTGACAGAATAGTTGTCAAGAAAGTACTTGGAAAAGAAATGGCGGACGAGAACGAGGATCAATGGCTTTACGGGGATTCCGTTGACGGCAAAGAAGCTGCTGCGAGCAATACACCGTCGGAAGCTTTAGAAGTCGAAGCAAGATCTCTAAGCACTCAGGAGGAATCACAAAATGAAGAGGAACAGAAAGTGGAAGATGTTCCTGATGGACCACCAGGGGTATGCTTGGGAGATAACCTCAATTCTTTAAGCCATAACAATTCTAATTGTACTGTACTGCATAATTTTTAGAATGACAGAGATTCGAAACTTGATAAAACCATCCATATTCTTTATATGAAAAACGTGTTTGTTATTTACTTCATCTACTTAGAGGGTTTATAAGAGTATTATCGTTATAGCTTAACCTATATTCATGCAAGAAGAAATATTCCTTTAGGAGCTTTGCTTCGTACTCTTTAAAACATTGTTATTCTTCTAGGCAACCAATAGTAGGGAACTTACCGGTATGGATGATGGAAAGCTGCCGATGGATGACTTAGCACTTTCTGGAGAGGATGCTGGAACAGCAGCATCATCTATGGAAAATAAGGAAGGCATTAATCCCGAGGCAAATGAAAATGGAACTAAAGAACCATCGAGTCAAGAGGATGGCGAAGCAGCCAGTGACTCAGACTCTGACGATGATGTTCACGTAGTCATCGGTGACATTAAGTCAACTCCTGCCTATGGAAGTTTAAATATAAAACGCGGTGGATTATTGACCAATGCTAGTGGGGTACCAGATAAGTTAAATAAACAGCCTGGAAAGTTCAGTATAGATGAATTCGAAACTATCGGAGTGATCAATGGAATGCCAGCACATGAATTTAACCTGGATCAACTGGAGGACAAGCCTTGGCGACAACCCGGTGCCGACATAACCGACTACTTTAATTACGGTTTTAACGAGGAGACTTGGCGCGCCTACTGCGAGCGTCAAAAGAGAATGCGCAGCGAGTCAGGAGTGGGTTTAATTTTAAATGCCGGCGGCGGTGCGGGTAACCCGGGCGGTGGAATGAGAGTACCACAAGTAGCAATAACCAATGACAACAGTAAATACTCGGGTATCATGGGCCCAAAAAGAGCAGGTCCTCCACCAGGTAGAAAAATGGCTGGCACGATAGACGTTATCGGAAGTTCAGGGTTGGCCTCCAGAAGAAAC
The DNA here is from genome assembly GCA_963971525.1 of Cephus spinipes. Lineage (NCBI taxonomy): Eukaryota > Metazoa > Arthropoda > Insecta > Hymenoptera > Cephidae > Cephus > Cephus spinipes. The sequence goes on from OZ020573.1 coordinate 31,147,068, forward strand.
CTAGACAAGTCACCACCCAAAGAGAACGTAATACAAGTAATGACAGCAGACAGGAGAGAGTACTCCAGGAAGCCAGGCTTCCCTGATATGAGTGTTCCACCTCCAGGAGCAGGAATGCCACCACCATTCGACATGCCTCCACCAGGATATCCTGGAGAGCCAGCACCATTCTACATCCCAGAAGCTGATCCATATTACCAAAGCTACGAGCCAACCCAGGACAGTCAATGGGGCAACGATCCAGTAAAGTCCTTTCGCAGCATTTAACCATCGTACTCTCTTTTATAAATCCAACTGAAACACTACCATCGATTCATTTCCAGACATGGCAGCCAACTAACCTAGCAATCCCACTAACGGAAACAGAGGAGGAGAAAGATATTGGACCAAAAACGATACCAACAATGGTACCACCAATATCAATTCCACCTTTGATGCCACCAAGGGACAGCAGGGAACGTGAGAGAGAACGTGAACGAGAGAGACCGGAAAGGGAACCGGAACCGGTAGTAAGAGAAACTCGTGAACGCGATCGGGAAAGAGAGCGAGAGCGTGAGTCGGTAACGAGAGATCGAGGTGAGAGAGAACGAGAGTCCGTAGCAAGAGAAGATGACAGAGAAAGAGACAGATCACGTTCGCAGTACCGACATAAGGAAAGGTACGTAAAAGATCTCTATCATAAAATAAAACACTTAAACCTTGTCCGTGCATCTCTTCCAATTTTTAGGCATAGGCATCGCTCTAGATCACGTTCCCGACGACACAAATCCAGGTCGCGCAGTCCTAGTAGACGTAAGAAGAAATCTCGACGCTCCGAGCGTGAACGCTCCAAGGAAGAGAGCGAGTGAATAATTCCAATTTTGTATTATCGGCATTTTCATCTGGAGAGTCATATTCGACTCGTGTGGATGAGCAGTATACATTAACATTTACATAGAGAACAGAATTTAAAAAATCGATGGCAGACCCATTTCCACAAGGGTCGCATCAAATAACAATGTACATATGCCGATTAAATGAAAAAGACAATTACCTGCCTAAGCACAATGATAAAGTATTAAGCAGTGTTCTCCAGTATATGCTGACTCGCCAATTACACGATCCAATGTACAATTTAAAGAATACAACTTCTAAGAAAAAAAAGAGACAAAACAATATTTATTCTTCGTACTCACCTACTCACACGCGTCCCAAATTCAACTGGCAGTAGGTAAGAAATTGCACGAAGCAACAAGTGGGACGCGCATGCGCAGTCGATACGTGTGGATAGGGTAAAGGAACTAACGAATTATAAAGGACACAAAACAGGTAGCAATTGCCATTCAATGTATGGTTTTATATCATAATGTTATTACAGAAATGGTATTTCATAATAATTAAGAGTAATAGTAGTTTTATTGATAAATCACTCGCGCGGGTGAATCAAACGATCGATGATCGAAGCGAATTCGCGTCTTCACATCGATCGTTGCGCACATGCGTTATTATATGCATAATCTTTCGAATTGTTCATCCATTATTTTTAGCATCAAATCTTCCAAATTTTTTTTTTCATTATCATCATCGTCATATCATCATCATACATAATGGAAAAAAATGTTACATTTGTACAGCCATCATATACATGTTACATTTAGATTACCGTTAATTCTTTACCATTTTTGTTTTCCATCTTTCGAATGTCTCTCTGTGTTCCTTTTTCTTTCTCTTAGGTTTTTTTATTCCTTTCTTTTGTGTACTACCAATTTTTGTGGCGGCGAGGGGTGGTGGGGAGGGGGAGTACGAGTGGTTCGGTGATAAAATTGGAAATGGTGATTGAATATTTTTTTTTTGTGAATAAATGACCAATGGCGAGAGAAAGACTAACGATCGTGTACAAAGAAAAAGGATGATTTTATTATCCTGTGTATTTACTCACGAGTGAACTACTAAGAAAGGGTTAAACAAAATTTAAGAAAAAAAAATGGAATATCAATAGCGATGCTAGTACGGCTCTTCGCGATAGGAATTTTTGGAAAAAAAAATTTTGAAAATCCAATCGGAATCCAAATTTTTGCGATTTTTCTCTAGGGTCAATTTTATTGTTTAGCTTTAAAAAAAAATCTTGGGGACTGCCATACGTTTTTGGAAAAAATGAGGTGAGTTTGGCGCGAACGATGAAGAAAATAAATTAAGATTCAATGGCAGGTGTAGTTGTTTGCTTATGCGATGCTGTGTATAAAAAGTAAAAAGAAAGGAAGAAAAGTTACGGAACGTAATAGAGCGAAAAAAGAAAAAGAAAGGAGCAAAATAAAAATGATATTATGTATATATATATATGCAATTATTCGTAACGATTAATTAATTAATTAATCCAACTCTGCGTCTAAGGTCGTTAATATACGCCGCTTCTAGCACGAACAAATATTATTTATAACTATACTGAAGTATGTATAACTCGTACGTAATTGATTATGTATAACTTTATTTATTTAATTATCCGAGGTCTTGGGTTTTCAGGGTGAACGCGGATATCCGCTCTTTCCGTACTGACCAAATCCAGGGATAACCTCGTTAAGACTGTCTGTATGCTTCTAGTCTTCTGTGTCCTTTGTGTATATGCTGAGAAATGCAGTAACAATTAGGTGGTAAAATTATCTGGCTCAAAATTTCACACAAACGATAGTCTCAAGAAGTTCATTCGTATTCCTTTTAATTTATACTCTCGGAAATGTCACGTTCTATGTATAAACGAGTGCTAGTGCGAAGAATACTCGGAGGGAACGACAAAGTTTGGCAGTTATTTAAAAAAAAAAAAAACGAATCTTCATTTACCGACGGAGAAAGTGACAGTGTCGATAACAAAACTTCGTTGAACTCAAACGACAACTGGAGAAGAAAAGGGTGAGATAAAATTCAAGTGCGAAAGTGTGGGAACAAAAAAGAGTTTTTGAAAATTTTATTAAAAAAAAAAAACTGTCAATCCGACCTTAAAATAAAAAAAAAATCCATTTTATTTTTATCATTCCCGTCCCCTCCCCATTCGTTAATCACGTTTAATCGTAGAATCAGAATTAAACCAAAACTCAAAATTTTGTAAAAAAAATTTTGTTCAGATATGACGGATACTTTTTTGTCTTTACAGAGGATAGAAAACGTCTTTCGATCATTCGTTGTGCACAGGGGTGGTTTTTTTTGGGGGGTTATGTTTGCAGTACAATCAGTGCCTTATGAATTTTCCATATTCTTTGCTCTCTTTGCACGCAAGACGAAAACTGGCTCTCTTGAAATAATGCTTTCTCGTGTTCACTTTGTGATTTCCGTTTTAAAAATGTTTACAATGACGTAACTAGTCGCGCTGCTCTGCTCTGTTTGTAAAAAACATTGTCGAAAATGATTCGCTTTTTTTCTTCTTCTTTAAATATCCCGTTATTATTATTATAATATTATTACTTTGTTTCTTTATTTCCCCGTTCGTGGCTATTTCATCAATCGCAATATTTTTTGCATTATTACTTTTTTCTTTTTTTTCTTTCATGCTGCTGTTCTCTACATTCTATACACTAATATACAAGTTATGCAATTTTTTTTTCCTCCGTATGTCTCTCTGTTCGTCCCACTTATCTAATTATCTGCTACATGGAATAATAATAGTTTTTCCCTTTTTTTTTTCTTGTCCTCTGTCAACCGTATTTCAAAAAAAGACATCGTCAGATCGTCGACCCGTACGCTAATCCCCTTCACGATTCGAGTTATCAATTTAACAAATTTTCATTCCATTTTTTTTTCATCCCATTCCATATTTTCAAATTCACAAAATCAAATTCGTCCTTCCATTCAGATTAGATGCAGCCATTTTTTTCTTGTTGACACACTAATCCTATGATTTATATATTCTAAACTATTCACACAGTAGATGCGTACAATTCGATTAGACGTTATAAGATTTATAAATACAATTTTTAAAAATTAAAAAAAATTCTTCCAAGTGCTTCTTTACAATGACAGTAATGAAGAATTCCAAAAAAAAAGGAGGACAAATGCAATACGAGTCGACGATGACAATTTCTATTATTTATGTATATATATATATATACCATCAGCCCTACGAATCCGTTTATTATTGGGTTTCCTCGTGTATATTGAAAAATTGTGACTTAATAGAGAATAGCGCGCTACTGTACATCAGTCTTTAATATCAGGGCGCACCATTCCCCGCTGACGTTCACCGATTTTCATGTGAAATTCAGAGAGGGAGAAAGAGAAAGAGAGAAAAAGTAAGACAATACATATTTAAACATGAGTAAAAGACAAGAGCGTGTTTATGAAGAATAATTAAAAAAAAAGAGTGACAAAAAAAATGGACACGGACAGTCCACGTAGAATTTTCGTCACGGTACAACGTGCAACTCGAAAAATTTCGTGATCGAGTAAAATTGTCATATTCAAATTTCCCGCGTCGACGATCCAAATGCAAACCGTTCATAAAAACGATATTCGGGTATCCGTAAAAAGTTGTAAGCCGTTTCGACAATTTTTCTAATACACTCAAAAACATCGAATTTTCTCCTAATCACACTAGTACCAGACTTTACGTATCCTGTGTAATTAACAATTAATCGCTTGTTGTCGTATGCGCCAATAAATCCGTGAACAATTTTTTTTTTTTTTTTTTTGAATTCGAGAGGATCTCGTACGCGCGTGTGTAATATGTGAAAAAGAGATAAAGAGATAATGTGTCACCATTTTTTTTTTGCGCTTGTGTACATGTATCTGTATACACTACAAGTGGGAGGTCGCAGATCTTTTTATATAATACAATTAGCGTGTAGTAGGAAAATCATATACAATTGTTACAATATTTAAATAGTACTTATTACATATATATCATATAGCGATAGGTTCAAGGTTTTTTTAGATATACATATACAGATATATATATATATTTATATATAATCAATATTTATAGAATTATCCTTTTAATCGTTTGTTTTTTTTTTGCCGGGAGACAATGGCCGACGATCGGCCCACTTACATGTATTATTATATCACGGCCATTGTCTCGCCGGGGTATGATGCGCCCGTCGCAAATAAAACAAAACTAACGCGTATCGTCTTTATCCTTTAAATATGAGAAAAGCAAGGAAAAGTTATTAATACATTCGTAAAATGTTTTCGTGAGATACTTCGAAGCGTCGTATCGCGATTCAAATATTACCGCGCGCCGAGAGCGCCTCTAGCGGGAGTTAGAGGTTTACGGTGTGTCGGGTCGAATGCAACTTTTACGTGAGTATGATTCGCTTTTCTTTACACTTTTTATGAATTTTACTGGACTTTGAGATTAATTCGTTAAAGATCGAGACGATACGAACTGTTCTTGTTAATTGGCAACGTTTCGTTTCACATATATATTTTGCCATCGCATCGTGTCGTCGCGTACGACACGCATGTTTTTTTTTTTCACGCTCCTAATAATAATGCGGCGTCGCTCGGATTACCTTTTACATTGCGATATACTTACACCAAAAAAAAAAAAAAAAAAAAAGGAAAGATGGAAACCGAAAGGGGGGGAGAAATAAGAAAAGATAACTGGACAAAATCAATTTTGTTCTAGGCATTGGAAGGGAGCATAATTTTTTTTTTCAATCTTTTCTATGCATTCTCTCTGTTTTTTTTCTGCGTCTTGCGAAGAGAGCGGACACGCGTATCTTTACTTCGATAGAAGAAAAGTGACAAAGACACGATAAGAAAGAGAGAGAAAGATAAAGAGAAGAAAAAAAATACATTTTTCTTTTCCCAATCATAGAAGACCAGCCAGGATACAATGATAAAACAGAAGTGAAAAATAAAGAAAAAATAAAGAAAAAAAAGAACTCCATGGTCTCTACGTTTTGACAAATAAAATTTTGCTCTTTTCCTTCTTATTTTCGCCGTTTGTGAATATTATCATTATCGTCGAAAATTATTTTCTAAGGCGCAACAGAAAAAAAAACGCAGTTCTCGCGACGAGCTCAAAGTCAATCAGTATTACAAATACTGACATAATCAACGTTCTCCAAAATGGCGGTTTGGTAAAACTCTTCAATCTCGTCACGGCCATAGACAATCCTTTCGTTTTCCCATTTATCAGATTATAGAGCCAAAAAAAAAGAGAAAAAAATGGGCAAGAATAAAAATCCAAAGTATAATCGCCTGTATAACATTTCAAACGCAAAAACGGGGCTTAGCCTTTTTTTTCGAAATTTTCGTTCCTCCTTCAACGTCCCCCGTCTGTGCTACCTCGTACCTTCGTTTACGTCACCTCCTTAACGTTTATACATCACTGTGGCAACGCCGTAAAATTTTTCTCCTCTCTCTCATATTTTCGCAGACGCTCTACATACATCGTGGCTCGGCCGATAATTCGCTTTCACGCTATATAAAAAATTTACACTATTTATAATCAAAAAGTCGATAAGAATTTTTCACGAGGAGCTTAAGTAGATAATAGAGATAGCATTCAAAGATATTTCTTCTTTTTTTTCATATAATTGTACTACTAACGTTCATACTAGGACGACATTAAGTAGGACGATGGAATTGATCCGGATGATGGAGAATTTTGGATTTTAATTAAAAAAAAAAAAAAAAAATTCAGATAAATAATAGGGACATCGTACCGTATTTATAAAGCGTTACGTGTGAGGTTCCTTATCCAGTATATATCTACACATATATATATATATTATCGAACAAAGCCATATACATATATGTATACATATACAGTACGCCCAGTAATAAGCAAGAACAATGAATAATCAATGTGAAGTTGATAAAATAAGAAAACAAATTTTTACATTCCTGTCAGATGCTTACAGGGGGGTTGGGGGGGGGGATGACAATAATGGATGCTGCTATTCTCAAATGAACGAGTAAGGAAAGGATAAAGAGACGCTGGGAGGAGGGGGGGAACGTTAATCAAAACTACATACAATAATTAATAATAATAGGTAATAGCGATGAATAATAATAATAATAATAATCGTAATATTAAACATAGTAAATCGATAATCTTAGTTTAATAAGACATAAGAGAGATTTTGCGGTCGTTTTCTTTTTTTTTCTTCTTTCTTTAAATCTTTCTTCATCCTCGGTCTTTCGTATCGTTCGTCCTACTTTCTTTCGCGATATATATATATTTTTCATTCCCTTTACTTTCCCGTGTACCGACTATTTGCGCGTATCTTTATTTTTTCTTTTCAATTCGCTAGTCGAAGGTTCTAGAAGCTTCGTGGGCAACGACGTCACGTCGACTCGAGCGCCACGAGAGAAACGGCTCATTTCTTAACCTTCGTCATACATACGTACGGGACTATTCCTAGTGGCTACTATATATGGTGTGTACATGTGAATCGTTCTTGGATGATGTGTTTACAATTCGTTAATAGTTTGCTTGTTCCTTCTTCTTTCTATTTTTTCTTCTCTTTAATTTACAAAGTATGACGCGGCGACTTTTACACAAATGATAAGTAAAGAAGAACTAACGCTAACGGGATAAGTGAACAGTAAGAATAAGAATGTTCCTTTTTTTTTCCCTTTATTTTCTTTTTCCTCAAAAGCTTCCGGTTGCGGTACCCTTCGTAACGGATATCCCGTAACTGCGATCGTTAAATAAGAAAATTGTTACGCGCGCCATTTTCATTATTCAACGATGTCAAAAGAAAAGAAAAGAAAAGAAAAAGATGAGTTATAAAAGCCGATGCTTCCTGTCGGACTTTGCCTGTATTTCGTATATAGCTGGAATGTCTTGTCTATTGGGTTGTCTGGGGTCAAGGGGTAAAGAGGATAGGGGGGATAGGAGGGTTGGTTGATGATAAGGGAAGTTTAATATCCGCACTGTACACGTAGTTTCACATATTTGCATTTTATATACTTTTTTTAATTTCGCGCGTTCTAGACTAAACGAGCCCTGGCAGACATTTTTAAATTTTCCCGCGCTAGCCGCTCGCAACCGCCTTGATACACCTTTTATATGATTTTTTTCTTGGGATTCCCCGGGTTCACCCTCGGACGCGTCTGACCTAACCTCAAAGTGTTTACAAAAGGGTAGCGAAGAGGGGGTCGGGCAGATGAGGGGGGTCGGTAGAGAGAAGAGAGCGAGACCGAGAGGTTTCACCTAGGAATTTGTCAATTTCATTAATAAATCGTTATTTACAATATTTTACAAAGAAAGATGTGTTCCTCCTGCTCTCTTTATGTTTTCTTTAATTTATTATTTCCCTTTCCTCATTGCCGCTGTGGATTAGACGTTGTTAGTCTTTTTTTTTTCTTTTAAAATCATTTCCTGTTCTTTCTACAATTTTTTTTTATAGTATATATCACGGTTCGTGGCTTCGATTATAATTTTCTTCGTTTATTTTACGTTTTCGTGTATTTTATTTTCTGTACAAAAACAACGTGACCTTTTTTTTTCACTTTCTTTTACATCATTTCCGTGCTCGCTCTTCTTTTCTTTACATATTCTTCTCTCTCTACTGCTTTCCCTGTGTGTGTACTTTCTTCACTAATGCCTTTTCTCGCTCTTTTCTTTCTTTATCGTCGCGGCCCCCCATTATTACTTATCGTTATCTCTCTAGTTTAAACAAAATATTTTACAATTTGCGCACCAGAGGGTGAGAGGGTTACAAGTGACGTCTCTTTTGACAGTAAAATAAGTAACGTCCGTCTGTATTTTTTTTTTCTAAAATACAACGCCACGTGGTTTACATAACGTAGATGCGTTAAAAAATAAATCGAATAGAAAATTTCCTAGAATCAATCAATTGCTTTAGTTGGCGAACGATTAAATTTTTTTTTTTTATATTTCTCCTGATTTACCTAAAATTCGAAACACGCTGTACAATTTTCACTTTACAAAGTCGAAATATAATTTTATTTTTTTAAATATCCTTAAAAGTCGCGCGTTATTTAAATTTTCTTTTGGCTTCACTTTTTCTCAGATTCGACTGATCCTCTTTCCCTACACACTACGCATCTACTGTTACAGACGAACGGACCGGAAGTACACTTCCATTAAATTGGCGCTCCTTGAAATTTCTTGAAATGCCTGCCAGATGATTTCCGCTGGTTTGCGCGCGAAATCTTTATTTATTCAAGCGTCTAGATAGAGTCGATATATATAATACAAGTGAAATGAAAGATCGAATCGACGGGCACGTGATAAAAGAGATTTTTTGATGAGTCAACGTGTGTCCAGGAAGAGGAAATTTTTTGTCTTGCAAATCTAAGGACAGAAGAGGATAAGAGACAATTTAGTTTACAAGACGTGGTTGTGCGAGGAGCTGAACAATTTTTGATTTCGCTATTTCGATTTTTTTTTTTTTTTGCGAACTTCGTTATACCATTTATACAATATACAATTAGGTTCAATTATATTCAAATATGCACCATGAAAAAAAAAGTGGCTCATGGTATCGGCTGGCAATGGCCTTTCAGGGGAGGTTGGTCTAGGTTCAAGGGTCATTGAAGGGGTAGGTCATAGGAGGGGGGTTGGAGGCGATGATCATGACTCGCGCTGTGAATGGAATTTGAACTACTACCGTTTTCTTCCATCGAAAGGGGAGTCTTAGTCGAAATGTTAATATTTTACAATTGGAAAAACCGTAATGAATTTTTATATCCGAGGGGGGCCGGAGAAAGGGGACGCGTTATCTAACTGTATAAACGTTCCTCTGTATGTTTAAAGGGTACGGAACGGATACGATGAAAATTAATGTGCATTTATTATGAAATCGACTCGGGCGGGGCGCGGCGTTAGAACGTAACTCATAGTTTAAATTTAATTAATTAGTAATTATTATAATACACAATATTCACAGTGTCCGTTAAAAAGGAGGGAATAATGAGGAATAAAAATAATCGTCGAATTGGGACCTATACACATTTGTTATTTATTTATATCACAATTTACAAAATTGCGGCTCGGGAAAGGGGGCAGGGGGGGGGCAGGAGGAGGGAAGGGAGGCAGTGGGACCTCTTTTTCTAAATCGCGAAAAAAAAAACGAAGATTTTACGTAGAAAGGGCGAAAGAAGTTGATATCGGAACGTAGCGAGAGGAAAAGATCGAGGAAAAAATAAAAAAAAAATTTTCAAAAGGAAACTCGTGGCAGAGAATAATCATCGGCGCACGCTCCGATTAAAAGAGAAAAAGGAAGGAAAAAAAAAGAAAGGGAAAAATTCCGCGTCGCGTTTAATCTGCTTGGAAAATTCGCCTGGGAATATTATTTGACAGCAAAAAGTTACCAATGCTCTCGTTCGCGCGAACCAATCGATACGAGAGACAAAAAAGTCGAATTGTCAAAAAAATATGAATCGAAGGAGCAAGGCGTTTTCGAGAGTTGATAAAGAATTTTCATTTTATTTTTTTCATAAGGATGGAAAGGCAAAAGGAGTAAGGGAAGAAAAGGAGATAAAAAAAATTTCTATTGGAAATATTTGTTGTCCGTTAAAATTGGTTTCTCACGTCTCATACACGTTGACACGGTGGGGGACGCGTAAGTCAGCAGTCACGTGTCAAAAGGCTAATGGTGGGAAGGGGAGGAGGTGTGACGAATATTTTCAAAATTTCACTCCCACCTCAAAAACCCCTTACACGACTAGGCTCTAGGTTTACTCTTGAAAAAAGAAAAAAAAGAAAAAATACACGGTTCAGGATTATTTATCGTGTTAACTCTATCGAGAAAATCGCCATTTCGCTTAGTTCGATAAGCACGGCCGGGTAGAAGAGAATCGGCCGAGGCTACCAACGCCATTTTCCTACGACTTTATTTTTTTTTCTCTCTCTCTATATATATCAATGTATATATATATAGATGCTCCCTTTTCTTTCCCTCCTCGTATAATGCTATCGATACTTTGCGCCCAACATCCTCGACCGTTAACGCCATTCGTGCCCTGAATATAATAAACTACTACGAACAATATCCCGCGGGCCCATTTATCCTACAACAAGCAGAAAAAACGATCCGATGAGCGTTGCATAAATTTCGGCTGAGGGGCCTCTGCTATTCCAGCATTTTAATCTTTTCTCCCCCATTCGCTTGGCATACTTTCAAGATTATTACCGATAACGTCTAACCGTATCGCAGTAGCGTTAACAAACGGTAAATGCATGCAGCGCTACAAGATCTATCCCTAGCTCTCTAGACGTTTACTTCGAAACGCCAGTGACGTCACGTCGCCAATACGTCATCCCTGATCTTTCTAACGTCGTTCACACTCTTCTCGCTCGTCACACTCACCCGGGCGGACCAGCTGATTACTCTATGGAAAGTCCCATAAAGCCATTGGGACTGATTCTGTACAATACTAAGAGTCCAAGAACTGATCTTGCTTATACGACTCTTGCCATCGTCTTTTATCAATGTCTTCTCCCCGTCTCCTCGCGGATGGCTTCTATAGAATAATCAGCTTCGCCAGCAGGTCCAAAACTCCTTGTACGACCGACGAGTCGGGCATTAACGAGGCTTCCCGACGATCAAGTCCCGACTCGTCGACCGGACGTTTTATTTCCTACGTTTTTCCAACCACTTGCCTAATGCGTATTTTCAATTTTTTTTTTTTACGTTTCAAACTAGCGTTGACGTGTGTGGTGTGTGCGCGGGTGTGTGGTATGTGTGTCTGATTGCATAATATAATTTTTGATAAATTATTTACCGTACATGTATACGTAAATAATTACCGTATATACATATACGTAAGGTGTAGTAGTCAGGGCGTGAGAGGAGACTGTATTTTTTTCATATTAACGTGTCGTGTTTATAAAACCTGCGTAGGCTGCTGCGCCGGTGTCGGAACAGGACCAGCAGCTGATGCGGGTGGCCCGATGGGCCCGAGATCTCCAGCTCCGCTCGATGTCCCAGCTGGCGTCGCGACGCCCATCGCCGATGCTGTTTTCATGAAGAACTTCTCCAGCTTTACTATTATGTGCTTGCCGTAGGTATATTTGCGCAGGCTCGTCAGGTGAGGTCGTATCTTGTGCATGAGCACCTTGCGCTGGGCTGGCTCCGCCACGTCTATCATCTTCTGCACCACGTAGTTGGCGTACTGATCCTTCATCATGACGTTCAGTGCGCTGAGTAAAAGAACCGGTAGAGGCGTTAGATAATTTTATTTTTGTGCACAAAGATTCTTCCAATCCGAAAATAAACTTATTTTACTTTGACATTAAGTAATTTCATTGTTCCGTGAAAATTTTTCAAATTTCAAAACAAACTTACTTGTCATTGAAGCCGCAAACTTCCTCGATGAGGACGGCTCGTTCCTGCCTCGTAGCGTGCGTCACGCATTTCTCCACCACGTTGCTTGCAAACTTGTGCTGCGAAAGGGCAAGCACTTTGCCTCTGACACTGCTGATCAACTGAGCCTTGTCCTCGGGTTTACCGTGCTCTGTTAGAACAGTATGAATTCGGCTATAGTATGAGGTAGGGTGACGGGGATGTTATACATGTATAATAATTAGGTGACGGGGGAGCCGGGGGGGGGGGGGATAAGGGGTGGGCGGGTAGGTATAGTGCTCACCAAGTACGTGCTGAATTACGTAGTTCCCATATTGATCCTGAATGAGTTGATCCGTCGCTGTATGAAGTTCCTGTAATATTCCCTGAGTCTGCTCTGGGGTGCAATGTTCCAGTATACGCTGGATTACTCGACATCCGTAAGGATGGGTACTCAGGGAATATACCTGACCGGCAAATGCACCGATGACGAACTGTAACGCTCTAGGCTCTACACATTCAATACATTTCTGAACCACGTGGTTCCCGTTCTGATCCTTGACACACTTCAGAACGTGTCCATCGAGCTCCCTCACGATCTCCTGCTGCTGTTCCGGCCCGATAGATTCCAGGGCCTTCTGGATTACCCGGCAGCCGTACATCTGCAGGGCTAGTGGAAGAACGTGTCCACGAACCTGCGAGCGAGAAAGTATATAAATACTTATTAACGTGAAAGACAAACAGTCCCGAATGCTGGAGAAAAGAAATTTATCAGTGTTAATAAAACGCTAATCACAAAAGTCAGCTGACACGCATGATTATCATCATGTATTCTAGAATGAACTGTGGTAGCAAGGAATGATTTTGTGATGTGACGCGTACCTTTTGGGCCAAGGTAGATTTCTGCTCGGGTGTACCAAACTCGAAGAATTTCTGTATAACGTAATTTCCAAACACGTCTGTCATAAGATTGTAAGCCGAAGCAAGTATCTCTTGAAAGACCAATTGCTTCTCGCTGGTCGAGGCACGCTCTAGTTTCTGCTGGATGAATCGGGAGCCATGTTGATCCTGACTGAACTCGACAATGTGATTGGCAAGATCACGTAGTTGAAGACTGGGGAATCTGTGAAAGAAAAAGAAATTAAGAATAAATATCCATGCTATTGATTCTTCTATATTAAAATCGCAAGGATAAAGATGTACCGATTGTTTCTAAAGTCTTCCAGTAGACGTGATCTTCCTCCTGCACCCTTGTCACCGACTCCGCCGGTAGCTCCTCCGCGTGCAGGTTTACCCACCAGATTCGGGAACAAGGAAGTACTTGAACCAAAGACTCCATTAGCTGTCAGTGGCGGTACGGCGCTCGCCCTGAACTTTGCTTCTGCCCCAGGTGCAGCTGATACACGGTTAGCACCACCAACCAGACCACCCAGTGAACCACCAAGAGTCGGTGGAGGTGTCAAGGAGAGTCCCAGAGGACTGGGAGAAGCTGTCACTGTACCTATGAAAATGATAATTCTCTCGTTACACTGAGTATATACGTATACAATTTTAATAAGGTCACTGTATACGTTCCAGGTGCCTCACGAAACCTACAGTGTGTTTCCGGAACGACAAGAAATTCAAAGGCTGGATTTAATAAGCAAGAGTCTATTTCTTGAGAAGAGTAATGACTGGTGACATTGCAAAACGACCTGACAATTCATTACAAGACGTTTCGGATGATTAAGCGTGCTTCCTCGCATTGAACGACGCACCAATCGGACGAAGCAACAAATAAAGTCCTACGAGCGGCGTTCAGACAATTAAGAAATTTGACAAGCACATCCAAACTGGATATCCCTGTAGAACTAAGCATGAGCCGTCGCATACCAGTTGTCCTTGCCACGCTTACCGAGAACACGGCGAAGGACACGTAGCCGTTCTAAGTACACGTCCTGAATAAATTCCCAGGCACACTCAACAATCTCACGTATAAAGGCATCAGCAGCGATGCTTACCTAGAGCTCCATAGCTCTGCGGCCACTTGGCCCTGCTGTATTCTAAGCTGGGACTGAAGGCTGAGGTGTTCCTGTCGAAAGAGTCTCTTCTCCCAGTGGATGAAGCGCCCAAGCCAAGACCTGCGATCAGAGAAGAATCAATTGCAATTGCGATAAGGATCGATGAGCGAACCTTGGGAACGAGAGGCATTAAAAAAAAAGAATGACCAAGAAGTACAAGAGAGAAAAAAAGAGAGAACATAATAACGATTGGCACGTTTGGTACAGACTAGGCATTCAGAGAGTTATGATTCATAGAAAAGCATGCGTGAATGATACAGAGGATGGTACAAGGTGTACAATAAACAAGGTGTCTCCTGGTTGCTGGCTGAAGCCGGATCGTTCAGCAAACTGGCCCTGCTTTGTGTTCCCTGGTTTTTATAATCAGACTTGGGGTCCCCGGATAGGACCTCAGGGATAAGGATCGGGAAGAGGTGTACCTGTGCTCTGTAGCTGGGCCGGCGAACCTAGTGCCCCTAGAGGCGAGCCTCCGTAGCCCAGGGCAGCCAAACCTGCTGCCAGTCCTGATCCCTGTTGCTGAGCCTGCTGCACAGCAACCGCCTGAGCCTGTGCAACCACTGCCGCTGCACTGCACGCCGCCAGACCTGCACCGAAAGCCCGCAACCCACACACGTACTTAGTATTTGGGTTCGATTAGCAGCTGGTTACGAGAGCCTTACACCAAATTATGCGGTCTAATAATATATATATAATGTCCAGCCGCTCTCCTCTCTTTCTCTCCTTATAGCAACAGCTGGGAAGGAGACACGCGCGAGCACATTCACATTCTTATAGACTGATCCATGTACGTATATATATATACACTATACATACTGAATATGTAAATATTTATAGGTCAATATATATATATAGGTAAACAGATTATGGACAGATTAGATGTATGGAGAACAGATACGTAAATGGTAAACGTGGGATAAATTCCTTATTCAGTGTTTTAGTCACAAGGTTAAAAAAAAATGCATGAGGTCTGATGAGAAGAGATTATTCTATGTATGTACAAAGGGTTGTCGAATTAACGAATAGAGATATAAAACACAGTTGCTAGGAAACTGGTACCAGATGATATCAGAGTAAGACAGCGACGTGTCACCGGAAGATGATCTTCCGGCACATCCGGTCAGACTTACCTAGACATTCGCCAGGTGTGGCGTTACTGTGAGACGTTGGGGTTGGCTGTGAGTAGAGACTGGGTGGTGGAGGTGCCGGTGGTCCTGGGGGTGGTTGCGAAGGTGCCCTGTTCACCAGAACAGGTGCTGGACTCACCAACCTCATTGGGGTCGCTGCTGATCCCAACCCACGTACACCACCCATTACTATTGAACCATTTTGATCGTAATATGCTGGTATGACCTGGTACTGACCCTGAACCTGGATTTAAGAAAAAAACAAAAATTGACAACTATCCTCCAAGAACCAAAATCACATATAACCAAGTTCCAAGTGAACTTCCGGTACGTACGGTCTGTGCCAGGTTATTAGCAGTGTCCTGAGCAGCGGCAGCTGCGGCTGCAGCCGAAGAGGGCGTCAGGGGTCTCCTAGGAGGTGGCGGTGCTGCAGCCTGTGGCGGTGCCTGAGGCAGCAGCCCGGCTGGATATACCCAAGGACCGACCCCATAGTACTGGGGAACAACCGGTGGCGCTCCGGTTATCAGAGCACCCACGTATGGCTCCTGCCCGCTGATAACGGTGTAGGGCGCAGTGGGAAAGTTCTGTTGTTGTTGCTGTTGCTGTTGGGCCTGAGAGGCTGCCAGATACTGCTGCTGCTGTTGCTGCTGCTGCTGCTGTAGCAGCTGAAGTTGCTGCGGCGTCGCACCTTGTGGCTGACTGCGAAACAGTTGCTGAAACAAAACAAGGACAAACTTTAGTGACTTTCGCAGCATCCCCATACACAAAACAACCTCTTTTCAACGGTCCAACCCGAAAACCTCAATATCAAAAATCAAAATCGACCCCCAACTTCCCACGAAAAAGCCAGGATAACAGGGTAGAGGCAAAAAGCTTCGCTCGACTTGGCCGCAAGGTGTTCGGGTCGTCGAACCCCCCACGTAGGACGTTCACCGTACAGTCCAAAGCGTTAGCCTCCGTCTCTACCTTACCGACCGGTCGCGTCTTATACAACAGAGTCCAGACTTTAATTGACCGTCAACCCGTAGCCACGGTTTGGCGCGTACCGACTACGTGATTCAAAATGCACGGTCAATTCCTGAGCTCATGGCCGCGGGTTACGCATCAGGTACAAAGAGTCTACAGTTAAGTCATACACCGTGCTATAACCAGCTACCCTGTCTCTCTCCCTCTCATTACGTCAAGAATCAGATGAGATAAGTATCGAAGCATACAATAGCCAACCTACGAGATCTCAGTGTCTCCGTAAGTAAAGTCAAAAGCAATCCGGAAGATGAATACCGGAAGTGGGTACCAACAGTATAAAATATTTTTATACGCTAATTAAACATAGAAGTGAAGACGGGTTAGAATCCCAATGGGGGTTAATGAACTCGATTCTGTACTGGGTATAGAGAGAGAGAAAGAGAGAGGTTGGCGAGAGAGAACAATGCTCGGAGGACTTTTTAAGCCACCTGGTCTTCAACCGTAGAAAGACCTTCGACCTTGAACGCGGTCACGAGCATTAAAGAAACCATTGTTCTGTTACGCGAAGCGTACTACTCTTTCTAGCCCTCTTTATACGAGTATAGAGTTCGCTCTACGGTGATCATAGAGTTACATTGTACGGAGTATAGCTATACCCGTGTAAACAGCCGACAGCGTGGTTCAGGGATACACGAAGTAACGTGTATAGATATATATTAAATACGAATGGGTACAGCGCCAAGGCGGATTTTTAATTTGCGACAATTTTTCATCCCACAAAATTTTTGATAGTTCACGGTACGGCCGCGATTACTGAAACGTCGCGCAACGTCCAACGCTTTTTACACCATCCGTTCCACTTGTCGCTCCTTGGCTTTTAGTTTTTTTTTTTTTCGTTTTTTCTGATATTATACTGAATTCTCTCTCTCCGTGACATCACTTTATTCGTATATCCGTCTCTCTCGGTCTTTCTCCACTGCCAGATACGTCTATCGTCACGTCGTTTCTCCGTTAGAAAGTTTTGCGGCTCCCGACGGTTTCCCTTGTGTCGCAACTAGCCGCAACTTGTGACTATTGTTTGTCGTCTTTTGGTTTCTTTTTTTCAGGGTTGAAGCCAGGAGTCGAGGGCTCGCGTAGATCGACAGAGGCGATACCGGAAGCGAAGTTCCGTGGAACAAAAGTATTTTCTAGGGAAACGAAGATGAAGAAATATTGAAAAAAAAAAATCAATGTACGGAGAATCGAATGAGCACCTCGGGATTGGTCAGAAAGGTTAGCAGGAGGGGAGTCAGGGATTCCTGGAAGAGTACACAGGCTGAGTCATTGCGGTACGTAAGGCTTCCGTTGGCGATTTAAATCCGCCAGGTCGTATAGCGGAAGAATCGATTTTCATTGGTCGGTCAAGAAGGTTCCATCGGTAACGACCAATCGGATTCTTTTTTCACTTCTAACCTCTTTCGCAGTCCGCTGTTATTCTGGTGGTTCAAAATTACGTAGGGTGATTACGTCACTTTTCTACAGACGGTAAATCGTGTAGGTTAGAAATACATCGCTTCGATCGGCTCTGTCCTTGTCCTATACGTATGCGATCGTAAGATTCATGGATCCGCGATCGACGAAGAGATATTTTTCAGATTGTTTCAGCATCCACCGATACTGAAACTCCGTGTCGTTGTGTCTCCACTTGCCTAATTGCGGACAGTCTCACGAAGTGTCTACGAGAAAGCTGAAAATTGCCGTGTGATTTCCAGCTGGCTGATCGCGGCTGCCAAGAGGCGTAACGTGGGGGGGGGGGGGGGGGGGGGGCACTGACAATACGGAGGAAAAAGGGGAAAAAAAGAAGATCCCCCATGCTCCGACAAATCCAAACAAGATTTAACGAAGGATTAGATAAAATTTGAAAATCACGAGAAAAATTGAATTTGTCGTAAAAAAAAAAATTTTATGCAGCACGATAGCGCATAATAACATCGAGAGATTGTTCTCGTGAAATTTCCTAGTTAAACGAGTAGTCGCATCGATGGTCCGGGACCATAAGGCCCAAAAAGAGATCAGTCAAAAAAAAATGGCCACTATACGACACAAGCTTACGAGGTACACGTAAAGGTATTTTCTAAATGACCTAAGGCCCCTTCCAGACTGGTCGACCATTTTGAAAGTAATCCCGCGTCCCTGGGCCTTACCGTACACGCCTCGACGCGACGTGCAACGATCAGGCCCCTACCGCGGAGAGCGTGATATCATAGAATGGTTACATGCCGGTAAGAGCGTACACTCCGACTAGGAAGAAAAGTCCCAATCTGGACCTAAGAGACGTCCACTACGAAGATGCTTTTCGGGGCCTGAAATCACGTACCGAAGGCCCGTCGATATTAATGGTCGCTCCCGATGCGATAAAAAGAGAAGCCAAACGAAAACACGTAAGACGTAAAAGAAAGAACCGAGAAAGGAACAGTGCTGCAAGAAGAGCCCGTTACTTAACCGCGTCCGAGGACCGTTAGGTCACCTGGCTGGTTGACTGGCTGAGCCTGGGATGACTGGCTGGTGGACACTGTGGCTCTTTGCGTGCACGGAATATATAGGCTGTATCAAAAGTCGATTGGAAACGGTATCGCGACCCGAAAGAATTTACAGCCAGTAGAGAAAATCGGCGACTGCGATCCTTAACGAAGTACGTGAATAGCACTACTGCTGGTTTATCGCTCAAAAATATAATCTACGGACGCGAGAGTCCCGAAGTTCTCTATACACTCGTGTAGAAATTTCAGAGAGAAGAAAAAAAAAAAGAAAAATGGCCGACGATCTACTTTTATAACACACAACACATACTGCTCCCTACTTTCTACCTAGACCGCGTACACTCAAGCTCTCCTGAGCACCGCGCACCAGATATTCAGTGTCCGCCGTTTACTTTTGGTACCAGCATTTAAAGAGCATTAACCATACGTTATTGTATACGCCATATTGAAAAACCGGTTATCGACGCTTAAACGTCCGAGCCACCAAGGACCCCGTGTCGAACTCATTGTGTACGGGGCGGGGGACGTGAGACGGTGGGTACCGGCTCACGACGTACCTACGTACCGAGAGCAGCAACAATGCCTCCCCCCTCCCGTCGTTCAATGTGAAATCAAGGAAAAAAATTTGACGAAGAGGGAGGGGGGGGGGGGGGTGAGAAAATAATGGTACTCTATAATACATATACAAAGAAAAAAAAAAATGCTATCCCGCAAAGAGACTCCATGGTTAAGACAAAAGGCCATTGTGATCTCATCCGCGGGTTCGTGTCTGGGCTTTTCCCGTTAGACGTTAGCCTAGTTGGAAAATTCAATTAAATAAACCAGACGATACTCGACTCCGACCCGTATCCATCTCCCCTGGTTTCGAGCTCCATGGGCGTACGGATGCGCCTTACAACCTCATCGGCCCAACTTCGTTCTCGGCTGCCAGTAGAGTCAACCCGGGACTGGTCAGACATCGCGTACTGCAGTGGCGCATATACCCGGGGGCTCCGGTCACCGTGGAATTTCACATCGTCCCGCAGTAGCTGCGTGACGGGTATTGTTTATCCCCCCCCCACCGGGGGCAGATTAAGGGTTGGTTTTTCGCGTCGCATGATAAGAACCAGGCCGCACCTTGATACCGGATACCCAGCGGGGCTGTAGTTGCCAGAGAAAAAGAGGGACTTTGGAGGGGGGGTAACGAAAGAGAAGCCCGGGGGGGGAGCTTTTAGCCAAATGACGCGGATTTTATTATTGGATGGCCTTTAAGGGTGCGTCCGCGGTAATGGGCTGCCGTACGGCCGCACCTTACATGGGGGGGTTGAAGGTTTGGCACCCATACGTATAAGTTCAAAGGGCACCCAACAGACCCACCGAAGCGAATTCAGCAGCGTTACTGCGAGGCGATGACGTCATATAAATTTTTCAAAAATTTTCACAACGGTTGACCACGGCCTATTGCGTAATACACCGCAGAAAGAGGATGAGGAGATGGTCGATACCTGAATTTATTTGTCAGGACGGGGGGGGGGGGGGCACTAATAAATTGTAGGGGGTAGGAAGGGGGCACAAGAAAAGATTTCTCATCTAGCACGCAACCGGAAGGGGATGGATGTCTGTCGAGGGTTGTCAAGGCATCCGGGGATACCCTGGGGACTTCATTTTTTTCGTTACTTTCACCCGCAGAGCAAGGGGGGGTGAAATGAGAGGGGGCGTCTCGTGGCGGCCTAACTGGCCAGTAGAACGACCCCTCGTATTACCGACGCAACCAAGACCTTACGGGTCCACGGGGGGGGGGGTTAAGGGTGGTAGAATGGGGCGCGGGGGGTTGACAAAGCGATGTCAGAGACCAATTTGTTTTATTAGGCCGGACGCCTCACGTTACCCGTTACCGCGGCTCCGCCGTCTTTCGGTGACGGATTTTATTGGGCCGTTATCGTCCTGTCCGCGAGTGGACAGACGGCCGGATTGTTTGCCTTCACTTTGTCGGAGTCTCGCCCATGTGTCTATACTGCTGCGGAACGAATACCGGGAAAAAAAGAGAGTGAGGGAATAATCCCGTAACGCGTATGTATATACGTATATGCACGATAGAGTACAGAGTAACCGATAAGTAATAACCATATATGTATATAATACACGTACAAAGTAAAAAAATAAACCCAGCTCTTCAAACTAATATTATGTCCTGTATGTCAGCACTCTCTTATAGTGTATATATATATATATATATACGTCTATCAGATAACATCAAACCCGATAACATATCGACTGGCAATAAGTCGCAAGGATAGACCGGACATTTTGTCATTTCCTACACGAGGGTGAAAACCTTCGGTCCTCTTACCAGGGGCTACTATGCAGGTATGAGGTTAGGTCGTCCAAGGAGAAGCTTAGAAATCCTAACCTAACCTCTCCGGCAGACACAGGCCAAGTGTATTCCTGGGCGAGGCTAATGGGCCGAAAACCCTTCAACGTGCCGATACAGTAGACGGAGAGAGACTGTATATAGGTGATGCGCAAGAGAGAGAGAGAGAGAGAGAGAGGGAGATAGAGGGGGTTAATAAAGTATATACATATTAACATAGCGGAGAAGGTGCAGCAGTCAGGAGTTTATATAGACCGGATCAATTGGCAGGATGATAAAAGGAGGTGACTATCCGTCCAGGTATATGAAGTTGGCTACAATCGAGTCATGGCGTCGTTACTCGTTGGACTTTTAGTTTAGGATTTTAATACTCCCGAGAGAGCGAGAGAGAGAACGAGTGAAAATGAGGGGTTGAATTTGACCTTTATAAAATGTTATGACCTTTCTGAGTCCTGATTGCGTCTCATGGAAGTTCTATCGTATTCACGCCTCCCTCCTCCCAAACCCACCATAGGCTTGTCTCTTCGCCCCCCCCCCCCCCCCCCACGCCGAGAAATAGTCACTTCAAAGTCAGGCTCCCGTCGACCCCCCAAGTGAAATATTCAAAAATCCCGCCAAAGCAAGACACTTCAAGATGGCGTCTACGGCCCCTCGTAATATGGGAGGCCATTGTTCTGCGAAGAACCGCGTGACGTCGACACCTGTATTATTTTGCATAAAGAGAGGGAGAGAGAGGGGAGGTAGAGAGCGCGAGAGGGGAAGCTAGGTAGCGCATAGAACAAAATCAGGCGCGGAGAAGAGATGGAGGTTGAGGAGACCACCCCCCCCCCCACTCACCCACCCGTCAGGTCGAGAAAGCAAAGACAAAAGAGAAAGAGAGAGAAAGAGAGGGGGGTTAGGATGAGAAAGACGAGCCAGGAAGCTCTGCGTGGGTATCGCGTAGCATCACACGACATGAAATCACATCACATACGACATTTACGAAGGAGAGAGAGAGAGGAGAGAATATATGGCGGAGGTCGGTACCAACCTTAAGCCTTGTACACATGTACCATCTGACTTCTGGCCTCCGCCTTCGGACTGAACCATCGACGTACGCGAATAGGATCGATTCGTAGAAACGTTGCCAGGAGAAATGAAAATGAAAAAAAAAAAAATATTCCAACTGTAGATAATACCCAAAATCGTTCAGCACCCGTCGCCTTGACAACCATACGTGATATGTACCACGCGTGTGAAACGCGGGATGAAAAAAAAAGATTTCCGTATATCGTAGCAAAGGATGCGCCGGGAAAGCGCGGCAAATTTGAAACTCCCGCCATTCGAGTCCGCGCGCTATTCCGGAGATACGACGTAGTAAATCCTTCGCGCGGCGTAACGGTTAATTTATTTCGACGAGTGTACCGGGCGCACGTTAACGAGCGAACGGTACCGTTTCTCGTAAGTGCGCGAACACAGTACCGTATTGAGTTATACGACTCGACTGTCGAAAGACGGTCAATTAATTATTACCTATTTATTTATCGGTGGTGCCTCGGAGTCTCTGGCCTATGAAAACATTGAAATGAACTCGGTAAATACACGAGGCGAAGCTGACTAGACGATCCTGCTGACTTGCGCGAGGATGTTAATTATATATGTATATGTGTGTGTATATATATCGAAGCGGGTAGTATCGATTAATCGAACGATAAGTATCGACGAAAAATAAGTATTTTACCAAGAATCGATACACGATCGACAATCGAAAAAAAAAAAAAAATGAAAATGGAATTTACTTGCTTCTTTTCGAGCGTCGTATATATCCGTCTCACTCTTACTCGGTGCGAGCGGCGTAAGTCCATCTCCCTCGCACTCGCGTACGGTATGGGAAATAAAAAAATTCTAATACCCAGACCTTCCACGAATCCTCGTGGGTACCCGGCATGCACTTTGCGAGTTAGAAAATGTACACGAGGGTCCCGAGTCCTACTATGCTTCTTCACGCAATTATCAATCCTGATATCTCTGTGTGTACTGGGGGGGGGGGGGGGGGTTCTGGTTGGAACAAGAAATACGTATATATATGTCGACTAGACGTTACTAGCGCGGAGCAGCGATTCGCAGTGCCGTAGCAAGTGGTTTTATTCCCTCGTTCCGCAGCGATTGAATATTTTACGAATTCTCGGCCTTTTTTTTTTTTCTTTCAGCTACTGGGCTCCCGTTCAATCGAAACAATCCAGCAGGTCGGGCGTATTTTCACAGTGAGAGAGAGAGAGAGAGAGAGAGAGATAGAAAAATAATATCCAGTCAAACATCCCCCCCTCTCCCGGTGTTATACGGTTTCATTTTAGCCAGCGTGAAAATTACGGACTTTCCAACTTTCCCGACGCGCACGGAAGGAATGGAGAAGCGAGGTCAGAGAGGAGAATGTACGAGGGAAAGAAAAGGAAGAAAAAAAAAGAAAGAGAGAGAGAGAACGCTTTCCCGAAGAGTCGTAGCAATGGCATAATCCCCCACCCAACCACCCACCCATTCCCCTCTCCACCTAATATTCTCACACTCCTCTAGCTTTTATTAACAATCGCGATCGCCGCATCGCGGAAAGGACCGTTTCCGTTAGCGAGCCGTGACAAAACCGCGAGCGGAAGTGCCGATAAGCGTCGTCGAGAACAATCTTGCTGAGGGAAGCAAAATTCTCTCTCTCTCTCTCTCTCTCTCTCTCTCTCTCTCTCTCTCTCATTTCAGTCAGCGTCGTTGTGACATCGACGTCGGTACGTGCAGACGTAACGGCGTGACACGTAGAAACGAATACAATGGCGTAGAGTCAGAACGGGGCAGGAACGTTGAAAAAAAAAAAAAAAAAACTAGCTACAGAAATACCAACGCTAGGAAACTTGGAGTAAATTGGTAACTAGGATTAAAAAATACAGCGGAATCCAGTTCGTGCGTTGTTTGAATATAAATACGAATATCCAAGGGGAGCGAGAGAGACGGGTATAGAGGCAGGTATAGAGACAGAAAAATGCAGCTAATCTTTGGTTTCTAATACCGAGTGTGAGAGAGAGAGAGAGAGAAAGAGATCTCGTCTATCCGCGATTCAGCAGTAATACGAGAATATCGTGGTAATAAAATCCTTCGTTAATTATTGCGTCATCTTTCGCAACGCGTTGCTCGTTGCTGACGAGAAGAAAGGAAACTCCGGCAGAGTCGAGAAAAAAAGTCATTTTTACTAAACGGTATCAAGAGTCCGCGTATCAAGTCCTGGCAATTATTATTATTTCCTGACTCCTGTCCGAACAAACAGCTGATCGACTGAAAAGTCGATTAAAATCGTTGAAAGCCACCTATCGTGTACGCGTACTGTGGTACGTGTGTCCAAGGGGTTTGTGGGTAATATTTTAGGCGCGAAAATTATTCGATATTTGAATTCGCAAGTATTGTAAGCGAAAAGGGTGATCCGAAGGCATTGGGGATCGAGAATAATTTTTTTAAAAGGGCCGGAGGGGGGTTGTTTACATACAGCCATAGTGATAGGCAGAGTTGCCAAGGGATGGCCCAGGTGTCGACTGTGTGTTTTCTGAGCTGATCAATGACGCGGTAGGACAATGGGGTCTTTGATTGGGCGCTTAGGCAGTTCCATGGAAACGGATTCCAGCTGCTATACGAAGCGTCAGGGTTCGGAATGGCCACGACCACTCGACGAACGAGTCACGTGTAAGGGGAAGAAGTATTTACAAAAAAAAGGTAAAACAACCCGAAAAAAAGGGCAGTGCGACAAAGTCTGACAATTTTTGCGAATACAAAAAAAACCCGACTTGCCGCCGTGCATGCTAGCTTGAAAACACCGCCCTGACTGTATCGCAGGGTACTCCTGGCAGAGTCGAGAGAGTTTCCTGGTTTCTTGTAGATCTACGGCGATGGCCTCGTGGCAACGGTACCTGGGGGGGGAGGCAGTCAGGTAAGAGCTGCGGCTTCTGACCGCGGAAGAAGAGGAATAAATAAGAAGAGATCATCGGCCGGCGGGGATAAAGCACAAGCAGGAAGTAGTATACCAAACGAACGATATAATGAAGTTCGTAAAACTGATGAAAATTTCCACATTTTTTTTTTTTTCCTTACCCACCCGCTAAATTGCAACGAGGGTAGGTAGACACGCGTGTACCGACCCTCGGGTTAATATTTCTATACGTGCATGAAAGTACGGAGACCCATTTTCCCCCACCCCCCCCCCCTCCGACCCCAAGCGTCGTCCCCCATAGAGCATTCTAGCGGAAGGAGAGCGTCGCGGTGGTTAAACCGCGAGCGCGGAACCGTCGAGGCGCCCTGGTAAATCCCGTGGAAAACACGGGGGGAGGTGCGGGGGGGGGGGGGAGAAAAAAAAAGCCTTAGAGGCTGAAGCGAGGGCCGTTGTTGATAATTTAATTTCCAGCTTGACGGGGCACGTGGTATAAGCCAGCTAGCTTCGTGGCGCTACGAGAGCCGGCGGTAAGTCGGCGTAAATTTTCAGCCGGCTTGAATTAAGGTGGGGGAAAAAAAAAATTTTGCACCAACCAACCCTTTGAAATTTCCTAATTCCCAGCGGCGCAAGGTGGACCCGCAAATGACATACAGAGGGGGGTCGCCCGTCCAGATTTCCCCGTACAGCGTGAAAAAGTGATTAGTGCGTGTACCTTGTCAGCCGCAAGTCGCGCGACCAGGGCCTCCTTGAGTGGTCCCAGCCAATGATGGGCCCCGACGAAACGCTTGTTCAGCAGTTTCGCGTGGGGGGCTGCTTGGGCATACACGGCCTCCAGTTCGAGCACGACCATATTGTTCGGGTGCCAAATCGATCGGCGACTTCCCGTTTTCCTTATGGACTTCCGGTTCTCCGGATGGTTGGCTCTGAACTTTGCAGACCCGAGGTCTTGGTCTCAGAGCCTTACGGGCGGATTCACATTGACCCGTCGCACTATCGGGGTACCCCTTTTACCCGTAGGTAGGGACCACGTGGGTCCCACTTGTTCACAGAACGACAGGGGGTCGAAAAATATGACGTAATACACAAATCACAAACACCCTGACCTCTGACCCACTGCTACCTGGAACACGTGTGCGTCGCACGTGCGTCAAAGGGACGAAAATCCCTCGGAAACGTTAATTCGCGCACTTTCGCATCGTAGCTTTAATTGTCCGTCGATCCGACAGCTGTTGCCGTGCCTCGTGAATTTCTCGTAATCAATTGATTGTCCGATAAGGCATTCTTTTTTTCGCAAAAAATAAAAAAAAAAATCACGATTTCAAGAGACAGACCACGTGGTAGAAAAAAAATATATTTCCTCGCAGTTTCTCCTCGAACGAAGGAGCACAAATTTTACGCCGCAAATGCCAACACCAAAAGACGCAAAAAAACGCTCGAGTAATTACAAAATGATTCGAGAGTTCACAGCGTACAAGTGTATATCTGTATATATACAACTGTATACAGGTATACAAAATCACAGCACAGTTAAAATACTTTCACGATTTATTTAACGTATCCTCCTCGACGAAGAACCAAATTTTCGATATTTCTCCTAACGGGTTTCGTAAGCACCCCGTGACCACCCACTACCCCACGGGTCCAACCCAGTAATCGTCTTTCCGGCTTGACACACGTATTTCCGAAGTATGAGAACCACAACAACACCCCGTGTACGAGCGTGGCCCAAAAGTCAAAAAACTGGAGTACTCGGGATCCGGTACCCCCTTACTATCGCGGAAGTCGATAATAAAAATCTCGCGTTGACTCGCGTCAGCTTTGACGAAGTCCTTTGAATCCCGACACCAGGTAGAAATTCCAAAAAAATTGTTTTTCCCCCTATCAAGCCTTAAAGTTCAAAATCACAAAATTTCCTCGATACTCCCAATCGCCGCACAAGCACACACAGACCCCCCCACCGCCACCCTTAGTTAACACCCTTCCTCGGGCAAGGCACAAAAAAACGCGGAACCCGCGACCGGTACACGAGACACTTCTTCTTCTTCTTCCGGAGCTGTCCCTGAGAGCCCCTTCGCCTTAGTCCAGGTCGAGTACACTGGGCTCGGCCCAAGTTATATAGCTATATAGGCGCCGAGACCGAAGCAACCCGCTAAGTCCAGCGTAATCCGGGGCTTAAGCCGCGCTCGCAACGGTTCCCGCATAGAAAGGCAGTTGAGAACTGACTGCTGCTCTGCTCGAGCCTCCTCGCGCGGCTCCCACGGGCCGCGGGTTTGAGTGACGCGACGCGGCCCGCTGTGACGCGTACACGTTCCTTCCCTCTCGCTCGCACTCCCACCAGTGCCCTATGCTGTCTCTGTCTCTCTCCCACCTATTCACTCCCTTAGCCCTCTCTCTCTACCTCATACGTCGCCACGCTTTTCGCCGCGGGTACAATCCATCCAGTCTATAAGAGACACTGTCTTGTGAGACAGGCCCGTATAGTCCTGGCTCCTCGAAGGGTGAAAAAAAAAAAACAAAGGGCACAGGGGTGTACCGGTGGGTGGGCGAAGACTACTTTCTTAAGATTGGCCGATCGACGTGAACTCAGCAATGACTGAGCAACGTATCCCCAGCCTGTCTAATGTTGAAAATTTAATATCAAAAGGAAATACGAAGATTCACGGTCATCGAGTAATTCCAAATTACGTAATTTCAAAGATAATTAATCAAACGCAAAGTTCCGGCGTGCCGGCCGTGTTTTGGGAATTCGCGCGTACAACCTCCGGACACGTTGGGATAACGAAATTTCGGCGTATCGCGTGAAAATGTCAAGGGTGCACAGTGCGAACGAAACGAAGACGGTGTTCACGGCGAGGGAATACGAATGCAAGAGGGGAAGAGGGGAAGGAGGGGAGAGGAGGAGGGGGGTGGTAGAGTCGAGACTTTTCGGCTCCGTGAAATTTAATTGGCACGTGGGTTCTCATTTTTCTGATACACTTTACGCACCTCTTCGTCTTGGCGAGAGGGGGTCCTCCCGAGAGAAAGGGGGGTGGTGGGGGTTCCCGGGTGACGGAGAAACGCTCGGAAGGGACGAAGGGGAGGAACAAGGACACAATAACCCCCTCCCCCCAATCCTCCTCTTCTCCTTTCGTGGATTCTCTCTGTCCTGAGGAGCGAAGTGCATTGTCGTCGCCCGTGGCCAACAGCCTATTGTTTCGAAAGAGAGAGAGGGGGGGAGACCCCCCCGCTGCCCTAACCCCCCTACAGACTCTCGCTGCACTTCATACCCAACAACGGGGGGGGGGGGGGGGGGGCTTCATAGCCGTATTATTTACACCCTGCTAACTCTAGAGGGGGGCACGACCCCTACGTATGCCGCGATACGCACTTTCAAGGAATCATCACCCTGCTCGTTTTCGAAATGAGGGAGGGGGGGATTTTTTCCCGAGGATATACGGGGAAGGGACTCGAAAGGGTTGAGAACCCTCGGAGCTCCAGGGGGGATGAACTGGCACGCGATCTAGCGTGTTACACATCGAGAAACCAGCGGTAAATCCCCCCCCCCCCCCGACCAACCCCCTGCAACCAACCCTAGCGAGCAACCTCAGAGTCCAGAGCACTTCGACAACACCCCCATGCTCAACACGCCACGCCTGTTTAACCACCCTCCTACGCGACCTACCCTGCCTACTTGCCCCCCTACCACCCACCTACCCCCCTCGGCCTTATATACTCTATACCCCCCGTTACACGTTAGACCGCACCCTACAATATTTCTTAATATAATATGAAACTCCGACGGAGAAGCGTGTCCTGGGGCTTAAACGCGTCAACCCTGACCGAATGAGAAAAAAAAAAGGGGAATGTAAAAAGGGTTGCGGAGAGTCGGAGAGCCAATAAAAAAACAAAAAAAAAGAGAGAGTATGTCCGGCACGTTAAAGAGAGGCACATATCGACACAAGGATTTTTCCCTGCACCGACGTACTTTTTCCACCCCCCATACACACAACCAGCTACCCCGCTCGTCAACCCTAAGAGAAACGGATAACCGGCAAGGGTAAACAAAGATACTTTCTCGGTCACCGGGTTGAGAACCCCTGTGTCGCGATCTCGTGTACTTGGTCACGACTTCAGGATTTTGCTTTGTGTTTCCACGCTTGAAGTGCCAAAGGGGGGTAGGCCTGGGGAGGGTTTAAGGGGGGGGGGTAGCAACAGCAGGAGGAGCATCGAGTCCGAGTGCGACGAGGATGACGTTGCCCACTCCGGGGGGGGTAGGTGCGAGAGAGAGGTTAGATCCTATCCTGAAGGGCAAAGTAAAGTCGAGTGTGCCAAGGGATGGGGGAGGACCAGGTTAGGGGTCGCGTTCACTAAGGGATGGTTTTCTAGGCTAGATTCGACTCTGCGGGCGATTCGTTTTAATTAGAACCTACCTGGAGGCTAGTGAGGTGGACCCACCCCAGACCCGAACCCAAACACAGCCAGGAGTCACCAGACGTCATCTACCCCAGGCGGGCTAACCCCTCGAATGAATAATATCACTACCATTAATAATTCCGCTGGCACGTCTTCCGACAGAGACGTCCCAAAGACGTCCCCCCCTAATCCACGGCATAGCCGTTCGAGCTTGAGTGACCCGAAAGAAAAGGGTATAATGAAGAATAAAAAAATATTCTGAAAAATTGTCGACTCTCCTATACCGACCGCGAGTGCGAGAGA
The DNA here is from genome assembly GCA_963971525.1 of Cephus spinipes. NCBI lineage: Eukaryota > Metazoa > Arthropoda > Insecta > Hymenoptera > Cephidae > Cephus > Cephus spinipes. The sequence goes on from OZ020573.1 coordinate 31,176,955, forward strand.
GAGGCACCTAGGGTGGGTTACGCGCGCGAGACAAGGACAGAGACATACCGATCGAAAAAAATCACACCACTTTGATAATGAAGTACCTCTTGGAAAAAATTTCAAAATCAACCTTCAACCCTTATCCTATATAAACTTGGCAGCTGATAAGCCTCTGGCATCGCTAACACAATTATCTCGTGTTATCTATCGCGGATGATCTTTCGTCAACGTAACCACTTAGTCATCCAACGTCGTAGTCGTTAACATTCCGGACCCCGAAATTTTACTTTCCGTAATGGACGACTCGCGGATATCCACGTTTTTCGTATATTCAGTCTCAAGCCTAGGTGGGGTCTTAAAATCAAATTTTTTTTTTTCACTATTCAAACAATCAGAACCAGGGACACCTGAAATCGAAATTTCGTGAATACCGTGTATCGTGTTCCACGTGTAACGTTTTAGGCCGTGAAGTTGGCCGAAGGGACGAGCAGAATGACGAATACGAATCCCCACGCGCGACCTTACGTAAGTTAAGTATCCACCAGAAATATCGTCAGATGAGTGACAAGCTCTCAGGGACATCAGCGACAAACATTCCCCCCACGGCAACACAATGGAAGAAGTTCGAATACACTGTAGCCGAAAAGCTCGTGCGAAAGTCCGCAGTACGACAAAAAGTTTTTCTTCGAACGGAAAGAAAAAAAAAAGAGTCAAAAAGGATGGCAACGCTGTCCAACCAAGACCAGAAAAGACTCCATTCGTCCGATTCCGTGAAAAGCCGGCTCTGAGAGAGCATCCTGGGCTAAGGGATTCCCTGGGCATCGGAGTGACTTTACACGTAGGGATTTCACGAGATAGCGAAGCGTGACAGGACGCTTGGAAACGCGGCCTAAGACCCGACCGATACAGATTTTCATCGTCGGAGGAGTCATTGCACTTTATGCTGAATGGACAAGGAGTCAACAACCCGGTACAGGGACTGGTGCGTCTACTGCCTTGCGGCTCTCTTTATATTTTCTCTGGCCTCTCTCTCTCTCCTGGACTTTGACTAGGATCTATTTTCTCTGCCATTTTTTTCACTCCCCTCGTTCCTTACCCCAACCCAACCCCAACCTCCCCCAATCCTTCAGCTAGTCTCTCACCGAGGATCCACGGAGTCGGAAAGAGGTGGGAGCAAGATCAGAATGCGGATAGGGTACGCAAAGGACGGAAGAAGAAAAGTGAAGGGGGAGGGAGGGAGGGGGGGTTGGGAATGACTTCATGCAACGACGAGCACGACGGAGCACTGTCGTAATAATTTTTTTTTTTCATAATTCACGCGTGACTGTAACAGGTCCACGAGTGAAATAGTACTTTTAGGAAGGGCTCCGAAGGTAAGGCAGATTTTTATGGTAAAACAGTTTTTCCCCCGGACAAATACTCGTGAAGGGACGATAGAAAAAAAAGAACAAGGCGCGTACACAGGGGTAGTTAGTGCGAACGAATCACGTAGGTGGTTAAGGTCGGATGTGTCCCGACTGTATTTTCATTTATTATCCAGGGACGAAGTGGAGCAGGGTTGTCGATGGTTCTTACAAAATACTCTCGTGCTCTTGACACGTGCGTAGGCAGCGTGCCTGCCACCCCCGTTGGTCTACGTGAGCATTAATACACGTGCATTGAACAAACCCCAGTCACTAATTATAATAACCCGAGGGAATTTTAGTATTGCGACAGAAGACCACGAGGTGGAGACCCTCCCCTCCGGGGGGGGGGGGGGGGGGGGGGTGATACCAGGACGCTGGGCGCACCTGTACGCGTGACTGTAACGGCACGTGTGGGAGCAGTCCTTGCCAGGGATACAATATATATATATATATATATATATATATATATATATGCACGTAAGTCCTGACAATAAATACAAAGACGTTAAATGGGTTAGCAAGGACGATCACGTTTCTGGTACGTCGAGTGAAGCGCAAAAAGAAAAGACGTGGCAGCAGCCCGAGGAAGACTGCCACAGTCTAGGAGAAGGAGCAGAATCTCTGTAGTGAGATCCATCCTGGTCTATCTTGGTCGTGACGACGATCCCAGGGATGAAGAAAAGGAGACGTGTGAGGTAGGTCATGGTGAGGCGATCGAGACACCAAGGACCAGTTTACAGGACCCAGGGTAAACAGTTCTTAACCACGATGTGGGATATAAATTTCTCTAAAATAAGAAAAAAGAATTATTAGAGCAAGAAACGACCTGGATTTTTTTCTACCTCTTTTTTTTAAATTCAGGATCAACACATATACGTATATATCCTGCAGTGTCTGCTTTAGCTCACGTATATATATCCTTTCTAACTAACCTTTCTCCAAGCATTGGAAACGGCCTAAAGGCTGGTTCACTTCGGCATGCGAGTTATCGCTAAAGCCGTCGGTGACGTTGTCCGGCACTCGTCAACGGGTACCCCCGGTTGTGCCAAAGTGCATAATGGCCGGTAGCCGTGACACATTCACGTGCCAGTTTTATTAACGCAGGTATGTAACGTATCGCGTAACGAGAGAGAAGAGAGAGAGAGAGAGAGAGAGACCGTCGGTCAGGGCAGAACGTGAAAGCCGGGCAAAGTTAAATAGCCGTGTATATACGTCCCGGGTGTTCCGTAGTTCAGTCTACATGAGTAAACCTGGTATCTATATAGAGAGTCTGAGTACATAAGGGCTATATATACGTATGTACACAGATGCATCTGAGAGAGGGGAGGTAGACGGGTGGAAACGGCGGGAGGAGAGGAAACGTTCGTTCTATTTTCCGAATAGGATTCAAAGTAGGTGGCCGAGCTGTCACACAATGATTTATATATCTGCTGTTAAGGAGGAGACCTCAGATTTTCCCGAGTCCACGTTTCGCAGGTACAGGCTGTACCTCGAAGATACTCGATGAAAGGAATGGTAATAAGGGATGATACCATCCCGTCGAATAGCCAGGGGTACCAGTGGGCAAGGTCAAGGCTGTCAAAGATCCGCTCGGTGTCTCATGGACCTCGGCAACGAAGCTGGGTATATGATGGGTGAAGTGTCCAGGAGAGGATGGAAGAGTCTTGAAGCAGTGATACCCTGGTTGGTGGATACCCTGTAGAGGGTTGGATGATGAGGAGCGAGGACGACGACGGGGATGGTTGCTCTCGGTGGTTGGTCGGCTCATTAGTGCCGCGTGCGCACTTTAAAAATAACTACGCTCTGCCAAATTAACACTCTGAGAATAAGAAGAAGATGAAGTGGCGGGTGGTGAGGAAGGAGTAGGTGGTGGAGACGAAGTGGTAGAAGAAGAAAAAAAAAAGAAAAAAAAATATAAGAAAAACATTCATACGGTCGGGTCGCTTTAAATATTCCCACCGGTGCCGCTCTCAGGAACTCGTTAAGGACACGTGCTTTGGATTCGTGGAGCGGCGATGAACCAAAGGGTAACTTTTTACCAGGCTGGTTAAAGCTTGAGTTAAGGTATCTGGTTGGACCTAGAAAAGGTGGTTTAGAGTTGAAGATCAAATAGGTGTGAACTTACCTGGACGTCAAAGTGGGTCGTAGTGTCCTGGGGCTGAGGTGGTCCCTGCTGCTGTTGCTGTTGTTGAGACGGTGGCGGACCCTGAGGTGGCGGCGGACCTTGAGCCCCGAACAACTGGGCCGCGTGCGAATGGGGATGCTGAAGATGATGAGTCGGCGGCGCCTGATGATGCTGAAGATGATGGGGCGGGGCTGATGCGAACGCCGAGATGAAATGATGCTCCTCGCTACCGACTACGTCCACTCCTTGCTTCAGAAGGACAACGCCACCTCCGGCGCTGACTGCCAGGGTGGCTGCCGCGTTCTTCTGGAACTCCTCCTCGCCCGGAGACGGCTGTCGGCTTCCTGGAGTGCGACTGCAAGTGAAAACAATTCATCAAACAAAGTATCAAGAGCATGGTCAAGGGAGCCAGCATCATCAGGGTGTTCAAAGTGAAGTAAACTAGGAAAAGGAAGACCAACGAATTCTCAAAGTTCACATCCACCTCAGACTCCGGTTACGTCGAAAGCACAATTTTCACTCTAGGTTACATAAATAATAACGCGTATCATCGAACGATCGTAGGAAAATAATTCATGGGAATCCGCAAAGTCGAATCAAAGAAATCGCGTGACTCACGTCGAGATAGACAGCTAAGAAAACTGTAGAAGCAAGAAGCCCGTCTGGTTAATTGAGTCAGTGGGTTAGAGGAATCTACCGAGCCAGCCAAATCGTCCGAACACACTCGTGTTTGTCCTGATGACATAATCCAAAATTCCATATATTTGTACGAAGGCACGAGGACGATGATAATAAGAGGAAAGAGAATAAATTACAAAATTCCTCAAAGATTCGATAATTCGCTATAACGCGTTAACACGCAAATATTCGTATACTAAAGCGCTCAGCGAAATACCAATAACAGCAATTCTTTAGAATTATTCAAAAAAAAAAAAAAAAAGGCATAACAGCACCGTGCTGCGGTATTAAAATTTTTTTCTTCTCCTCAACGGTCCACCAACCAAATCCTGTTATAACTCCCGTGTACGGCGTTCGCAAGCAGCGCGTTAGAAATTCCATCTCTATATAAAGAAAGTGACGTGTTTCTCTTTGGAAGTCGGCCTGCTGATCGCCACCCGCCATTCGTAAATGTCAGGGACCGCCGATACAGCTTCTTAACGTCTATAACGTAATAACCATTGGAAGTCGTAGTTCACTTGAGCCCGTGGAAGACCTCGAGAGCGGCAGTCGTAGAAAATCGTGCCCGGAGCCAGCGATGAGGATCTGAGAGAAAGTCGTAGAGAAATAATAAATGCAATTGCTAAAGAGTTATTTGGATAAGTGTAAACTGGGGAAAGGACTTTTATGGATAGTAAATAAATAATATGCAAACAGAGATTAGGTACACAGGCCTGAAGTCTGTGTCACAGTATAGAAATACAGTGAACGGCGAGAAGAATGTATTGCGCAAGAATAATGGCGCAGGTCCTTTCGATTTTTGCTTTTTTTTTATCCCCCCTCCGACCAACGTGGCATTGGAGTAGAGTCAAAGAAAAGAAAACGTTTCGATCGACTGACTGGTTAAAAGCCATGGATGATCGGTACGTCAGTGAAAAGATCATGAAAGTAATTTTAAGATTTTAAAACGTGACTTTAGGAATACGAATGTTTGCGAGAACTCAGAGAAAATTCGTCGAACCTTCGATTACAGGTTGGTAACTGTAACTTGGGCGTGTTTAATATTGTGATAATATGGGGAAAGTCTGGAGTGTCGTTTTACGTGTTTTTATGAAAGGGGGTTGTTATGAAAATGTATATATAATTTGTGGATAAAGCCTTGCAGACTATACAGCTGGATTTTTTACTCGGCAATTGTTTTACATAAGAATTGACAGGAGTGTACATTGTAGTATCGTTTTATGTATCGAGTGGCAGTCAATAGCCTGAATAGTATTTACTTAAGGAAACGATGAACTTGTCGCGCAAGTTTTTCATCCGGCCTGTATTTATTGCTGGTAACGGTGCATTTTGTGTAACATTGAGGACGTTAGTAATGGATACGAGTAAAAGAGAATGAATAGTGAAAGATCTGTAGTGCAGCCTTGGTACATTCTCAATGGAGTTTCATTGCAGTAGTTACCGACGGAGCTGGATCAGATACCATAGAGAAATTTGACAAGGAATACTTTTGTAGCGACAGAAGTTTTCGTATGCAAAAACCAGTGTAACAATAAAAAATGCTCTATCAGACGATTTCGATAACGACAAACAAAGGAATACGCAAGGCAAAGTAAATATTGAAGGAACGCGCGTCGGTAAGGTAGAGAGCATAGTTGTACAAAATGTCGCTAGATGGCGGATAAAGACGAGCGGAAACCAAGTGGGTACTATCTTAGTCAAAGAAGGAAAGTAGTCAGTCACATTTTCCTACGAATACCCATCGCGGAATAAGTTTGCCCTTGAGCAGTAAATATCGTCATAGCCTCTCATAGTTTATCCTGTGCATCAACCAGTTGCGTAATGACAATGATACAACAGTGCAAATACATTGGCAGACGGTAAAGAAGTTTCTCGCGGTAGGTAAGTCAGGATGGTAAAAGGACAAACAGATCGATTTCCAATCGAAGAACGCAGCAGGGTTGTGACGCTGGCTTAAGGATTACAGAGCGTGAAGGAAGTTTAATCTCATCGAGATGAGAACACCGTAAAGGGCAGCAGGATGAGGATCCTTCGGGAAGCTGGTGGGGGAGGATTACTCACTTGAATCCTTTGTCGTCGTCAAGACCGTTTTGGGAGGCCAATCCGTTACCCTGAGGACCGTTATCGTCCTTGGAACCGTCGAATGGACTCGCGGAACCCTTTTCCTTCTCCTTTTTATCGGCATCCGAGTTCTGCCGACACACGAGATCAAAATAGCATACATACGCATCACCTCGTTTTCTTAGCTAATAACAATAATCCCAAAGGGATTCCTTACCAATCTGAGCGAGACAATTCGAGGCTCCAGGTCCTTTGGGGTGGTAGGACTCGATCCAAGAACGTATTCCACCATTTTGACACCAAGACCGCCAGTCTCGCTAAAAAACAGAAATAACGTTGGTGAGCGTGGTTTCTTATCGATTAAATTTTATACATCCAAAAGTAAATAATCGATTGTTTTAAGCGTCTCGTTTGGGAGGGAGTTCCTGAATATGAAATTCTAATTTTTTTATTTCCGCGTTAAACTCTCAAGAAACTTGTATACAGTCCCAAGCATATATTTATATATTCATACCATATTCTTGCATTATCAGTAACGAAGCTCGCGACACAATACTCTGACTAACACAATGTCCTTATCACTAATTATGCAATGCTCTATATATATACGTCCATTAGTCACCATTAATGATTCCGCCATTCATCTCTGAATACGAAATCTCATCACGCACATGTTTAACTCTAGATCAAGTGAATCAATCAAGCTCCCCTTTGATTAGGCACCACGTGAAACCGAGTATCCATAGTCCGTTCACGAATTCAATGTATCCCTTTGAGAGGTCGAAAACTATGAAATTTTCAAGGAGCCACATATATGACTTGGCATAAAATTTATGCCAGACAGTAAATAGGTACATAATTTTTAGCTCAAATATATTTCTCTCCTCCAGCACAAATTGTGATCTTATGTAAAACCACGTGGCAACCTCCGAAGGATTTCATTGTTTTCGACCTGTCAAAAAAGGAAAAAAAATATTTAACTCATAGACCGACTCCATGATAACGATTCCTAATTATTAACAGTAATTTGAATATACAAACCTGCTTCTGGGGCTGAGAACTGCACCCTCTGAGGTCTGATGATGGTACCCAGTACCAACCCCAATACGTCTTCCAGTACCCATCGAGATCGGTTGTGAAACAGCATGATCTGCAATTACAGCGAAAAAGAATCGGTCAATAAAGAAAGATCCATATGAAAAAACGAAAGTGTCACAAAGTACAGAAAAGCCAATACAAATAGTAAAAATTTCAACTGTATCTTCCACTATCATCACCACCCACGAATAAATAAAATACAGATAACAGGTACGAGACATCAACCATCCCCAGCATCTTCGGTAAGGCCCCCAAGTCCAGGTCTCTTAAGCCTAAGAGCAAGATCAGCTATTCGTAGGTAGCATTCCAGAAGGGGGTAGGTTTTAGGGGTTACACCAAGAGCCCCTGGGGTTGATGAGTAGGTACGAGCCTGGGCCGTTCGGACGTTGCCCCCACCGCTACCGATGCCGGGCGTCTGTCGCCATAGCAACAGCCGCGTTGCACCCATCGCCACGTCGCACACATGAAAACACGACCAGCCACGATCTGCCCGAAGCGTGGCCCGTTTAACGTGCGACGAGGAGGGTGAACCAGGTCCAGGGTCTTACCCCAACGTTAACGACAGACAACGTAACGACGTATTTCAATAGCAAAATCAACCCAACTCCTCTTCGAGCTCCTCAGCAACCTCCAAAATTTTCCTCCTGGTTACCCGAAAACTTTCAATTCCTCGGCGTTCCGGAGTATACGGACTCCTAAATTTTTTATATCAATTTCCAAAAAGAAAAAGAGAAAATAAAAAATTCCAATACCTGAGGTACTCCAGGTAGAATCGCGCCACATCTGGTGGTCTCCCAGGTGTAGTATCCCACCGCCTTTTACACCCCCTTCGTCCTTCGAGCCGCCCTCGTCGACGCCCCATAGCTTTTTTGCCGAGGGTGCGATCTGAAACAGAAAAACGTAAAATCGTATAAGCTTCGGACACTTAGCACGGACACGAACCGCGTTACGAAATAAATGCATTACATCGTAATACCCCCGCCGTATACCGTGTATACGTGGGTAAATATCAAAGCCTGTGACTCAGTGCTACGTAAATTCTCGAGGTGAACCAGGGCGAAGATTGCCCCCCCCCTCCCTCCCTCCCTCCCCCCCGGCATACGCACAATGAAAACCTAGTGCAACCTCACAAAACTCAATCCTAGAAACAATGTCCATTGTGTGGCAAATGGTTGAACCGCAGTCACCGGTATTAGCAGGAATACCAAAACAGCGACATTTATCCCCACCCAGGATTAATACCAACACAAGAGTAAATATCTCTTTCTAGCTTTACTTCCAATCCACCGTACCACCATAATCTTCCGTACCAACTGAACGAAAATGACTCCTAGGGGGATGGCCATTACGTGTGCCTGGACCAGAGTATTAAGCGCCGGAGATCGACCTTTGGACCTGGCTAACAAAATAAAAAAAAAAAAATTCCCCAGATCCTTCAAGAACACTGTATTTTCTAAATTGTAAGGTAAGATTATAGATATCTTCCCTCCCCCCTCGCCGCCTCATTTCACACAAAATTTAATCTTTCTAGAAGCTATATGACGCAATACCGCAGAACACTCGGATCCTGACCTCAGTCATAAGGCAGAGGCAGGTCAGTGACGTAACGAGCCAGACTCCTTTTTTTCTTCGCATAACCAGAAAAACTAATGACATACTCGCGCAGTCTTGTTATTTTACGAGGTGGTCAGAGTGGCAATTACAGGCGAAATATCCCCTAGAGCCATAACCGAACGTATGCGGTTCAACTGATTTAACGTCGAAGTCACCAGATCCGAGAGCAAAGTTGCCTACGGTAGTAAGAGGAGAGCTGGAGCGACGTAGGATGTAAACAGGCGTAGGACACGTCGTGCTGTGTATGGATGCAGTTATGCAGTCGATTGCATAAGGTTGCAGCGGTGCGGTCTAAAGCCACGGGAAGAAAGCAAGCCGGCGATTTTCTTCATGGAAACTGAGCCTCGGGGTATACAATTAATTGGGATGGGGAGCTGCGACGTGGAAATCTGGTGAAAAGAGGATTTCCTTGGTTTCCGAAAATTTTCAAAGAGAGAGAGAGAGAGACGAAGAGGATGGAGGAGTAAAAGTGGAAGGCAACGCGAAATAGAGAAATTTTTCTTGAATCCGAGTAAAAATTCTGGACGCGAGGAGAAACGGAAGCAGGGAAAAAAAAGATGGCCGCTACGAATCGAATCCCGAAAGCAGCAGTAAATTTTATCTCCGACTCCTACGAATACCATAAAGACACGTCCATAGGGATTTTAATTACTTTATTGTTTATATTTCGTATTCGTTGACCGCGCCGAGTTCTTTTTTTCACTGGGATCTTTTTTTATTGTACGTGTAAAGAGAACGAAAAAAAATTCCCTATAGAAATTTCAAAACGAACGTGAATACCGAGATAACGTATTGTAATCGATAGGAGCCCCCTCTCGAACCCCCCACCCGTCCGCCCCTGATCACGATGGATCCTCGCTACAGCGAAACTGTCAATGATGCATTTCGCTCAGAAATTAATAAAATCGAATGTTCGATCACCGCCAGGAGCTTCGTCTCTTGCTATTTACGTTGGTATCTATGGGTAGCGCGTGGCGCCACAATAAAAAAATCCAAAACTGGTTCCCCCCCCTCCAAACTGCCAACCCCATTAAGACAACCGGTTAGAAATCGTATGGGAGAAAAGGTGTCTCCGAGAAAAGTGACTGTGAACGATCTCGTTGCGGTCAAGATTATCACGGACAGCGATTAAAAATACGAAAAAAAAAAAAAAAAAAAAAAAAAAAATGATCCGCCCCTGAACACGGCACTGCAGTCCCACTGCATAATGATGAAATTAGCAGGCACGACGATGCGTTTAATCTCGACAAAGCATCAAGCCGCCTAGAAAAATCATTACCGAAAAATCCACGAGATCGCAAATTTTCTCGTCCAAACGACAGATCTGTTACGATGTAATAAAAAAAAAAAATTCACTGAAAATACCATAAAGCTGGGTAATTCCAAAAAATTGAAAATTCCTCCAAAAATTAAAAATGGTCCACAGGAAATTCCGGAGGATAATTTGATTCAAAAAAATATAACAACATACGTCAAGAAACGAGAACCGAAAGTATCGTTCGCACAAGACCCAGAGTGAACTTAAAAAAAAAAAAAAAAAAAAAAGTAAATACCAGAAATACATGCTCGGGCCAGCTGGGTACGCCGGTGATGCCCATGTCAATGGAGGTTAGGTTATCCGTGGAAGAAGGTAAGGTAATCTTGAAGTGAGGTAAGGTAAGGAAGGGCGGCTCGGTCAGTCGGGGGTTGGTGCCGGGCGTATCGACCGCGTCGCGACGGAGACGGCGTCGCGGCTGGTCGTCGGCGTCGGTGCGATGGGAACGACGTCGCGCTCGCTACGGTCTCTGCGTATCTTCTCGCGGGATACACCCTGTCGGTGCACAGTGGTAGGTAGGAGGATCGAGGGGGGTTGATATAAAGAGAAGGTCCCGAGACAGATGTACGAGGTAGTCAAAGGGAGAAAAACAAGTGCGGAAACATAAAAAAAAAAAAGAGAGAAGCTACCATTACAGTACCATAAAGGGAAATAGTACAAAAGTTAAAAAAAGAATCTTTCACTGTAAAGTAAAATATTGAAAAAAAAAAAGAAGACCATACAACATGCACAAGTAGACGCGTAGCAGTGTATTGCAGTACGGAGAGAAAGTACCGGGCTCGACTAGCAGTTTGCATACAGATCATTCAGGTATAACGTTATGGACGTATCCTCGTCGAAGGAGAAAAGTTAGCAGCAAGAGGTTATGCGGGAATAGATACTGGCAAGAGGGTATAGCCTTTGGGTATAGCCTGAAAACACGGGTACTGTATATATATACGTATATACGGAGGACAGTGTAAGGTGACGTATAGTTGCGTAGAGACGTGGGAGTTCTAGCTGGTGGTGGAAGCCGCTGCTGCTACTGCTGCTGCTGCCACGGGGCCACCGACCCTCCCCAGGTCCCACTCGGGTCACGGCCACTGTCCTCCGGAGTAACCGGAGCGGCCCGCGCGAGAGACAAGCAAGAGAGCCTGGAGGTCCTTTGCTGCGAGCGCGTAGCTTAATGTTTTTACGCACAGGGAGAGCTGCGTATTGGACGACGCACTGTTTTATCCGTCGAGCATTCAAGGGGGGAAAAAAAAAGTATTCGAGTACTCTGTTTTACCGACGTGACAGGACGCCCGAGACTCTCCGTGAGAATGAGAAAGACAGAACTACTAAATGAGTATGACGAAGGAGAGAGAGAGAAAAACGGAAAGAATCAATCGGAACGGTCTACCAACCCCACTTTTTCCACCACTTTATAAGATCGCGACAAAAAAATCGGATAATCCAGAAACACGGAGACACTGCCGGGGAAGGTGCGCGGACGTGAAGAATATTTGGAGAGAATGCCACCTTGACACTTTTTTCTTTCAAACAAAAATTTTTAGCATTTTTTTTTTTACGGGCGAAGAGACACTTCCTCGTGAAGTCCCAAGTGTCTTGGTTATGTACAAAATTTACACTGCACGATTACACCGTACGGTTAGGTTGGCATCTCTGTCACCACCATGGCTCCTCTCTCTCTCTCTCTCTATTCACGGTTCCTTATCCGTCTCTTCCAACACCTCCGCCGTCGCTGTAAACAATTCCCGCGTATAAAAAAAAAAAAAAAAAAAAAAAAAAACAATACCGAGAGCGCATTGCCGACAGCGCCAAGAGTCTCCGGTATTCTTCCGAATGTTACCTCGAAATTGTTTATCACCATGGCAACCGTCACGAAACGCTCAAAGGCTCTAGTAGCTGTCATTCCAGTTATAAGACCAGCTAACCTAACCTAGAATGTTCCGACTACGACTACGTCGCCTATGTCGCAATATAACCAAAAAGCAGTCTAGACCCGCCATAGAGGATTCAGGGTATTTACCGCGTACAACGCGTTCAAGTACGATATTTACCGAAAGACAAACTAACCAAACCGTACAAGCCGCATACGGGTAATCGATAATCTCCAGACGCAAGAACATCATCCCGAGTTATACAGCAGACTAAATGCAGGGGGATGAAATAAATTGATATAAGAAATTCAAAATCGACACGTTAACCATCGTCAGAGCAAGACGACCGTTCAATGGCGGTTTGTCGATCGGACGAATCCTGTCGCGTACCAACTCCACGATGAAGTATTCGGGAAAAAATAACAATATCAAATTTTAAACCATAAAAATTCAATGCTTACGCCGACGAAACGTCAAAGGCAGCAAAAACAAAGCTGGTAACGTGCCAGAATGACGGGTGCGAGTTAAAAAGACGTGCGTCCGACCGTTTGAAAAGAGATTCGGTGCGACCGCAGCGCCACATTTCAGTCTATCGGAACTAAAGTCGCAAACAAAGCCACGTGGGATCGACGATCGGTATGGCGTGATGTCTTGAATAGATTTTTTAAAATGGACTACGGCATAACAATGCAGTATTAAAATGTGTTGAAAACGCGAAAGAAATTGACAGAGGATCATAACAAGGCGTAGGCAAAATTAAACAAAGAAGTAACTGGTCGAAATGTGTACATTGAAATTCATAACAGTGGCCACGTAATCCCAAGCGCCCAGAAAACGTATCTCAACGAAATGACGTAGGGAAAAAGAAAAATTCCCAAATGTCCAGAAACGTCATGAGTGCTAATGTCAATTATGAGACGGAGTCAAAGGTCAATGCCTAAAAAGGAAAAAGTCACGGACAATTACTATGGACAAACGACAGAAAAAACAAAATGACGATAACGTTGCGCGAAGACCCACGTGTCAGTTAAATCGATCCCTCGATCTACCGTACACAGATAATCAATGTCAAAGCAGGAAAGTTTTTGGATTTTCTTTTAAATCTTGAACCAGATGATCCCCCATCTACACGACGCGCCCAATATCTCTGACGATTGCCTAACTACGTTATGATGGGTAAAGTGCGTGATACCGAGGAGCCAAAGGGGAGGTATGAAAAATTACCATAAGCTTTGGCAAAGACGAAGGGGGAAGAAAAAATATTCCTAGATTATTACCGACTTTTCATGTAGCGATGGTGCACGCGGCAAACAGCAGTTGTTTGCTTAGGCAATGTTTATCGCCAGGACAACAATGATCCGGGTACGATATGTCACGGCCAGGGGTTCTCAATATATACTTGTAAAAGTTGTAACGCGACACGAGGAAAGAAAAATGGTTGATAAAAAAAAAAAGAAGCTCCGGATGAAACTGTTAGCAAAATCAACATTAAAAAAAAGACCTCAAAAGGTACAACGAGGAACAAGGTTAAAAAGAGAAATTTTGTCAGAGATAAAAATTTTGAAAAATCATTTCCAATTTACATCAAAGCATAATAAATAGAACCAAATCATAATAAAAATTCAATATTAAAAGTACCTAGCTGCCTGCCCCCCCCCCCCCCCGTCAACAGAAAACTAAAAATGAAAAAATTACCAGTATACATCAACCGATGTCACCATAATAATTAATAACCCACTAAGGGCAAGGTTCCACCAAGCGACATACCAAAGTATGAACCAATGATCCCAAATCCGCAATATATGACATAAGGAAAAAAAAAAATCACCGGGTACCCTTGACCAATTTGGGTACGCCATAAAAAAAAAAAAGGTTAATGTCACAAGAAGTAACGTGTCAGAGAAAAAAAAAAAAAAAAAAGTAGAAAGAAGTTATAGCACGAGTAGCGATAAAATAGTTTTAATGGAAACCAGAGAAGAAAGGTGGAAGGAAACAGCCTTGGATGGCCGTGGAGAGTTTCCTGAGGCGACGAAGTCTGTCGATTTCCAGAGATCGACCTTTCCCAATCCAAGGTCAAATTGAGAACGGCCACCTGTTACAGTACAAGAAAGGAAACACTGCGGCAGAAGGAAGCCGCTGAGAGTTGACAAAGGACACAAAGACCCCCGGGTCCCCGTTGATTCTCCGTCCAAGAGCAACCTCAGCCATCGCAGTGAGGAAGTAGAGATGCCTGGTGCAAATTGACAAACAGCCAAGACCCGTAGGTACGGGGCACGAGTGAATCAGGCGAGGACCCGGTGAACAACCCTGAACCTTCGCGATGAGCCACGGGAAAGACGGAATGAGTCACGGCAGAAATCGATATTCCCGCAGTCGTACCTACAAACGCGCCCGGTCTTTTCAGCGGACGTATGAAACTTCCCGTATACGTCCTTGATATTTATATATATATAAAAAAGAAAAAAAAAACAGTAAAAAAAAAGGAAACAAGAGCAACGGCTGTCAGAACCCAACCTCAAAAATGTCAAATAGCCACAAGTTCTCCAAACTTAAAAAAAAAAAAAAGAGATCATTTAAAACCATAAACACGCTCGAGTGAAACGCGCGGTAGGCGTATATCCGTCCCGAGTACCCGAGGTACAGAGTAAGGCGGCGTACGCAAGCGAGCGACAGTCGCAAAAGTTCCACGTGGAAACTCGGCGTAGTCCAGTCACGGCACGTAGAGAAGAGGAAGAAAGGACCCGGCGTCGCCGGAGTACGAGCGATAACGAAGGAGGCAGATTGGCTGGTCGCGTTACGTAGCGAAGCCTGCGATGTTAAGACACAACGAACGTTGGGTTACAGGAGCCGACGGCTGGAAGAGTATACGTGTAGCCGGTTTTGCCGGCAGGTATAGAAGGGCCGAGGAACGGTTTCAGGCCCTGCTCGCAAGCCTCGGGAGACGTTGGGGCTTCTCGTGTTGACATCGTTAATCGTATACGCAGCTGCTCCGTCGGATAGAGAATTCAGTGCCAATGGCTGCCACGAAGAAATCCTCGTGTATGACGGAGCGGCAGGAGGATTGAAACGCGGAGCGCGGAGAATATTGTACGGGACGTGAGTGAAGGTGGAGAAGAAAATGGCGGCGGAACTGAAGGAAGATATATATATATACATATAACATCGTGCCACATTAGGTATAAAAGGGAAAGGACTCTGACGGCCCGTAATAAACACTGCGCGTGTAGACATGGACGCGAGTGTACTCGAAAAAAAAAAATAAAATAAAACAAAATAAAAAACTTACGGTTTACGTACAATTCTCTTTTACGTGCATACATTATGTAACTAAACGAACCAGTGAATAACCCCGCTCACGTTCCGTTCCCCACGCGCGTGTACGTACCGAAGAAACGAACCAAGGTTGTTGTCACCTTCCACTGCGACTCGATCAAACGTCCAGACGCTAAATATTTATCGCGAGGAGTCACGTTGATTAAATGTATTATTACGCGCGACCAGAAGGTAGCTAGTTAATTAATGATCGTGACGGCCGAGGATATCCTCAAGACCTCGTTCGCAACCTCCTTCGAGGATTTGGCGCGTCCTTTTTATATCAGGCGAAAGCGCGGAGAGCTGCCGGGTACGATGTGAACGTACCTTGATGCAAACAATAACCGCGGACGGACTGAACGTCCGTCGAGCTTACGCCTTGCTTATATTTGTAACGAACGAAGAGGTTTTTGGCTTTCTTGTGACTCGGGTGCGCGATGAACGAAGGAGGAAGAATGTTGGTCGGGGTGCCGAGGGCTGGGCTTTTCTTCTCCCTTCGACTGGGCAGAAGGTAAACAAAAACATCGTACTGAGAGAACGGAGGGAATATTATTGAATATATTGCATATATTTCTGGCATTTTTTTTTTATATTGGATACTCGAGCAAGACATTGTTTACGTGTGACCGAAATACGGTGTCTGTCGAATCTCTTAGAGATGGCTATTTATGGGGAGGGGGATCTCGACTTTTTCCAATAAAATTCTTGTGGCACCAAAAACTTCTTCAAAGTGTCACCCGAGAGATATGGATTTTTTTTTTGGAGTTACAGATTTTTATGTAGCTTGGTCAGTTGATTTTATGGGGAAAAAAAAAACCTAATTGTCCAAAATTCAACTGTCTGACAAAAAAACAGTAACGGGAACTAAAGTGAAGTATAACGAGAGAAGCTAGTCAACGTATATACATGAAATGTCAATTGAACGTGAGCATGAACAAAAAAATTGTCAAAGAATTAAAAATAGCAAAATTAGATAAGAGATTTTACTTCTTGAGATTGGTATACATGCTCGTTATATTAGAAAGATATGGAAAATCAAAGAGGCGTGAAGAAAGTCGACTCAACATTGGATAGGTCAGTGAAGCGAAGATACGACTCAAGATACTCAGGTGAGCAATCAGCAGGTATTACAAATAAAAGAAATAAGTCCAAACACGAGATAAAACGAGTGAATCCTGAAAATTGATGATAAACGAGCAACAATAAGTAAAAACGGTTTCTTGATGCCATAGAAGAACGCGTGTGACGTTCTCTTATCTAATAAAATAAAAATAAAAAAAAACGAACGCAGCCAGTAGATTTCATGCTTCGTAGGAAAACCGAACAAGGTTCCAAGCCAATTTTCGCAACTAGGTAAACAGGAACGTGAAATAAGGAAAAAAATAACACTACGTAAACTCAACATTACCCATAATGACAAAGAGTAATCACACGTAGGATCGAATATCCATGATTGAAAAGGGTCGAAAAGCCAATGGGCGAGAGTGGCAGTAATATGGCGTCGTGGGATCCATCGGACGAACGAGAGTGAGAAAGAGAGAGAGAGAGAATCCATAAAGGAAAACAAGAAAGGCCAGGAAAAAAAATTCCCATAGCAGATAGAATAAATAAACGCCAATAATCGATTAGCAAAACAGTCCCGCGTTAACATAACCTCAAAAGAGCCAACGGCGAAACTCTCCAACGAAAAAGCATTATTACATTAGGATGTCAATCCAGTACCACGGCGTTACGCCAGCGACCGATAAAAATAATCCCAGCCTAATGTCCAGTGACGTTTAAATAATAAAAAAAAAAAATAGCCAAAAATTAAAAAAATAAAAGGATCAATTGAACTGTCTCGTCTAAATACCATATCGGCACCCAGGTCCTTCATGTCGCAGTAGAGAAAAAGGTCCCCCGGCGGTTTCATCCAGTCGCCTGTGTTAGCACCCTGGCCGTATCCCACGCCGAAACTCTCCACCGTCTCCAAGGTTCTCTCACCCCGCGTCGTCGACTCCGTGAAATTCACTGTTAACCCCGTGCCCGGCACACGGCACTTGGCACCCGCCAGAAACAACCACCACAGGAAGAAATGTGCACAGCGAGAAAAAATAGGAAAAAAGAACAATATGAACCCACGCGTATTCCTTGCCGTGGGTTTCACAGTTAAATAAAACCAAATATTCACCACCAGTAAATCCACGAGAATACTGAAGAAGGATGCACGATAAAACAGTACAATCGAACAACAACCACGGGACCACAGCACGTTATTAAATTCAAAGATATATATACACACACATATCCATACGTATTCACAAGTAAATATCCGCGGTCGACGATCCGTCAATTAAATAAAGGTATACCGGCGCAACCGATTAGGAATATAACCTCTCGCGAGTTTCTCGTGCGTCAGAAACGACGCGGGGCGTCGCGACGACGTTTCAGGCGGGGGACGCGAACGCCGATTAACCACCCAGCACTGCCCGAGTAAAATATGTAATATTTGCCTCCACGAAAAATTTCTTCGTGGGCTCGACCAAAAGCCAACGATCCTCCTTGTTATCCCGAAGCACTGTAGCACGTAAACTGCCAATCCGTAATTGTCGTTGTTAGTATCGCGCCAAACGATCCCCGGGGTATATCGATACGAGATTACGAAATTGCCAAGCGATAGTAGCAGCGACGATACTATCGACAACAACAACAAATAAGACTTGGTATCGGTGTATATACAGATCGGAGTGTCAAAGACAGTAAATAGGAATCGCTGCGTCTAGCTGGTGGGTAGTGGTGGCGTCAGGTTCGTGGCTGTCAAAAAATTCACTGAGGAGAAAAGCGTGTGGCTTCTCTCTGACGTTGAGTGTAAGTCACGAAAAGCACCCTGTCTTCGGTCTCAGCACCCGGGGTTATGTGGTATCCGAGATAACGTTGCCGAGAGGAGGAACGAAGACGATGACGACGTATACGAATAAAAAGTTCCTCGCGTCACTGGTCTTCGAGCGTGTCCTATTCCTTGTTGGGTTATTCAAAAAATCGCAGGTGCACGACGCACAAGATACACAGCACAGCAACCGCTATTTACAGGAAGGTTCTCGAGCCGCGCGTTCGATTGCGTGCTACTCACGTCCGTTTTGGCATCGCGACGCGGCGTCGTCGGGCGCTAACCGCTCAGCGTCGAGAGTTCGTCGAATTTCGTTAGCCGGCCTGCTGGATGGAGACTGCCTCACGGCGAAACAAAGAACGACGCTCGATGGAGGCGCCGTCTGGCGGTACCAGTTGGTAACCTTGCTTCGTTCAACCCCACCATCGAGCCTAACGGCCAATCGGAACGGACCATCGCCGTCGATCTACCTTTGCGTTCGCTCCGCAATGTCCTCGTGAACATTTGACGCACGCCCGATATACATAAACCCTGGTGGCCCGTCGCTCCTACTGCAGAGACTCTACCTTTCCCTAGACCCATTAGTTTCCTCCATGAGAATACGCGACGGTGAGTGTTTCTGTTTTCCGTTCTTCTTATCCGGCGATAGAGAGGTTATGTCGTTACACGGAAGAGAGATAAGGACGATTCTCTTCAGTTAAGCTACGATTTAAGGATTTTACCAAACTTTCAATGCTTCTTTTCTCGCAGCGATCGAAAGGTGCCACGGAATTTCGTGTCTACCTTGTTGCTGCTCCGTTTCCGGCTTATCCACGCCTTAACCTTCCATTGGTCAGAGGGGGATCACTGATCATCGTGTTAGCCTGGGTCTTGTCTATAATAAACACTGTCGTCGACTCTTATCGGCTATAGTCGCGTGTGAGCTAAATTGAGCATTGATTACGATCCAGGACGGAAGACGTTTACGCCGTTTGTTTTTTTTTTTTTTTTTTGGCAATTTCTGGGCCGCGGAGTACACGAGTAGTTGGAGCAACCGTCGCTAGATGGACGCTTGAAGAGGTAAAAATAGAAAATATTGAAATGGACGAATCAAGGCGTGCGACCGATTTACTATGAAATATTACTCATTAATTTTGAGAGTCGATATCCGCTGAAGAGCGATCGGACGCAAATTGGTAACTATATTTGTATGCCAGTAGCAGCGCCATTAATGACGCGTTGTTATTATTTGCACAGGAAATACGTCGTACATTGTTAAGCCAGTACCACACCTCCAGAGGAGCAGACCACAATTTCATCCATAACCCGACTACAGTGACGAGTTATTCCCTTACATTGCCTACAGTCAGGATAACGAGTATTCCAGCGTAACACCAGTAAGTACAGAGGTCTGCGAAAAAAGCCAAAGCGTAGCAGACCGCTTGTGCTTTCTACGAGTTCTCAGACCTCCATTGTCCGCTTCCTGGTGCACCAGGTCAGCTAGTGGATACAGACGAAACTCCTCGCAGTCGATGCGACAAGTACGACCCTGCCTCCTGGTGAGGAGCTCGATCCATAAATAATTAAGTTGCAGATAGACGTCGCACGACGTACAACATAGAATTTACACAGCGATCTCTATTTTTCCGTAAAAATTCACAATCGCGAGCAGGACCGTCGCGACGCTTACAGAGACGTCAGGTAGCTATCGACGCACCATGAAGTAAAATACCTATCGGCTAAAACCATAACGCATACGCGATCCCGTCAAAACGAAGTCGACTTGAGCGACGCTTTGCAGTCCACGAACTCTGTTACTATTATCGAAGGACGTTACCTGCGTTACGTAGGAGCGTCGCGATGCTCGGCGTCCCACGTTTTGTTTCCGCGGAATAGAGGCGCACGTGGGAGCGCGAGCGAGCTCCGCGATAGAAATATAAAAGTAAACGGCTCGACTGACTTGGCGTATTCGCGCGCACCCGGCGGCGCGAGAGCTTCTCGCGTAGCGAAGGTCACTGCCTCGAGTGTCGAGAGAGAATGAGATAGAGAGAGACAGAATATACGCATACATAAGAGAGAGAGAGAGAGAGAGGCCAACGTCATATATATATATGCACGCGCACACACTAATCTAAGGCCGAGGCTGCCGCTTGCGCTTGCCAAACGGCCAAATCCTGGCCCTGACACGATTCCATGGGGACCCACGCGTCAGGGGGCCGGGCCTTGCCGAGGGGGTCCTGTTTAGATTCGTTAAATTTGGAGAGATATTTTGAAAATTCTCCAGAGACTTATGACCGGCATTTCGGACAGGTCTCGCGTAACTGTATATTAATATTACGCCTTTCTCAGACTGCCAGTCACCGATAAGAATTTTAAGGCGGCCCGTGAATTTAATTTTCTTTCTTTCAATCGGATTTGTTAACCCTGATTGCCCGACGTGGGCGTAAGTGACGCGGATAAAACTCTGTAGAGCGTTTCGTCGTGTCAGAACCCATAGAGATATGGGTTGTCGATCTGGATATGGGAATTTCGTTTCCTTTTACGGCCTGATCAAGGAGTTCGTTCTCCTCTCTCTTGAAGAAGATTACCACTACACGTTCCTCCGGGCATTCTGTAATGCAGACTTTGATCTCGATCCGCTGCTTGCCGTACGACAAAATAATCTTGGACGCGTCACGGGTCTGACGAGGGAGTCTACGTCATGGATATGCGATATATCGTAAATGGACGCTGATGGCGTAATGACAGAGAAGGAGCTTGGTACGCTGTATGATGTAAAAATAAACGAGAAATTAGATTTCTTGTTCTATTTTCTCCGAGGAGTTGAAACGAGTGTAGAATGTGTATTATTGACGTGGACGTTTACCTTTTTGCATGAGTCTGTCTTTCAAAATAAAGAACGCGACGGCAATAACAATGAAGAAAGGTAGGTTCAGGTTGAGACAGCTCCTCTGGCGGAATTACGAAATGCAAGTTTGTTTGTCACTGAAGTGACGCGGTGAATCCTTCAGGTGGGTATATGCTCAATGCTGTACGCAGTTGTGAATGGCAGCCTAATCTTCGAACTGAGAACATGGGTGCAGCATGTTGCACATGGGCGAACGGAGGCCGGAGGTTGATTGTGCATCTATCCAGAGCAAATTTTCGTGGGCGATCGAAGACGTAGGTTAGGAGTGGCGTGGGCTTTTATGGCTTAAGCCAGTTTCTGTGTACGACGCGTTGTTATAACGTTGGTCTGTACGAAAGCCACCTGGAATTCGTATTCTAGAAACGCTAGAATCGAACTGACAGTGCCATCTACACTCTGTTTTCATTACACTGTTTTCGATAACGATCTTCTGTATTTGAAGGTAGCGACGGAGTCTGATTTCCATTTCCGGTCAGGGTGAAATTTGAGGAGGGTTCGAGGAATGTGAAAATAGTAGAAATTTTGGACTATTTTTTTTTCAGCCACAGTAAGGGATGCTATTCCGTTTGGTAAAACGGACGCTTCTTATTCGATTTTATAGTTTATACCTATTAATGGATGTTTGGTACTCACGTGGCCGTTTCTGAATTGTTGCTGCTGTTGTTGTTGTTGTTGTTGCTGCTGCTGCTGTTGTTGCTGCTGTTGATGATGAAAGAGGGCCACCTGTTGCTGAGCTGTCATCTGATTGTTTAGGTATACGAGATGCTCTGCAGTTGGTGCTCCGCTCTGGATATAAAATATGAAGAGAATAATTAAAAGGGAAATTAATATTTTATTATTTTTTGCAGTAGCAGATGCACAAACGTATGCAAGATCTTGTGTTTTTTTTTATCCAGAAATCATGGATGATAACAGAGATCAGGAAACGTATATGGAGTATTATCACGTGCATCCAGTATCATGAATCTGTAGATATAGCCGCGTGTGTGTGTGTAGGGGGATGGTAGGGGGATGAGAACCAGTAAGGCAACTTGCAAGGATGCCAACTGAATAATACAGAAAACTCGCTTCTGCCAATAAAAACCATCATTCTCCTTGCTATGTTCTTTGGTACGGTGCGACAGTTAAGCATTGCCATTTTTTAAATTGTATTTACCTTAAGTTGCATGGGGTGTATCTCATAGGGCAAGTGAACATTGTTCATTGCTTGAAGGCCAAGCTGTTGTGGTTGGCTCTGCTGCGGCACTCCCAGCTTAGTCATTGGATACTTCCATTTGTCGTGGTTCTGGAATCAATCGGTAAGACATAATAATATTATTAATGCCTAGTCTTTTCGATAAAGGATATAGCAACATTTTCATAGCGATAATAATTTGTAAATGATCATTTGTTACAGTTGCGTACAACTGTGTCAAAGCTACATATTAAAGAATAGTCAATACTTACATTATCGATAATAGCATCATCTGCTAAGGCCCAGGGTCTGGGCGGTTGTTTTGTTTGAAAACTGGAGGGTTGCGCGTTAAATTCAGGTTCAGTTGGTCGCTGAAAAACATAGCTAACCATAGCATCGTCTTGAGTCCTACCGACTCCCATTTGATGAGTTTGTCCAGGTTGAATACGTATTCCATCGCCACCAGCCATAACTTGAGCACACTGATCGGCCTCCTACGATGAAGAAAAAGTCGTTATAACAACACCAACTTGCCCCTATACCTCAGAACTAACTTTAACTCTCTCGCAATAACCTCCATAAATGCACTATAACCAAACTAATAAAAAACTCCACCAAAATCTCAATAAAAATCCCTCCTCAAATGCTCCAAACTAACCTCAACACTCATATACAATCTAAGTATCATGACTCCACAACAAAATAAAGAACTAAGAACGTGCAGCATTCCATGATTGGAAACAAAGGCGACCACAGGACGCAAGCAACGTGCAGTCCCATGCCACTCCAGAGCTAAAACCCCGCCGAGTAATGAAATATTAAAAGATGAAGACCTATTCCCACAGCCGGAAATTCTCCAGGAACCAAACACAAGATGCAAACTAAGGGTAGAACAATACGTACAGTGGGTATGTGACCGTTGGCAGAGGGATGGTGCAGCTGTATGGGGGGTGCCGGCTCGCCCCCACCGCCGGCGCCACTTCCCGCACCGAGCCACTTCATGTTCCTGTCAAGCACACCGCTTCGCAGAATAGAAGGTATATCCTCACTAAGGATGCTGTCACCTCTCGCTGACGGCGTCCGGATGATGCCACACAACGGCCTACGTAGAGATCATGTTCCTCGCTTGGCTAGCATGACATCTCGCTTTCCTCGGCAATGCAAACCCGACCAGTCAGTTGAGACTTAAGAAAGAGAGCGCCACTCGGCAGCAGAGCAATGGCAGGAGGATACCCGGCGCGCCGCCGCCTCCGGATTTTTGACAACACTCGTAAGAACACAAAGGCAGAGCCCGGATGCCGAGTACACTGTATAAAGCGTGTACATACACACACTCCTCTTTATAACCTTACTTTTCAGTAGTAACAATGACAAGAAAAAACGAGTCTCGCACACCCTGGCTCCGAGTAAACCAAATGAATTTCACAGACTCCAGAAGCTATGCTCGAGTAAAAGAAGTACTAGGAACAAGTGCAGAACTCTCTCGTCCCTTCGAGTATAGCCTCTCTCTCTCCTTTCCGATTAACCGTTCCTCTTGTTGCTCCTGCCGTATACTGCTCTTCCTTTCTTTACCTCCTGGACGTCCCTTACGTTCTACGGTAGAAAGAATCGAACTCGGGTTACCGATTATCCGAGTTACTCTCGGTCTCTCCAATTAATTTTCCCAGTCTTCACGTTTTTTTCCCCTTTTTTGTTCTTTCCTTCCTTTCTTTTCTTTTCTCTTAGCCGACCGAGCACGGACGCCCCTCTTATGTGCAGGCCCTCACTGCTCACCAAGAGACGACGGACTCACGGTTCTGTGGGGGGTTAACTATTATAATATACTCACTTTGTAAAACTAGCCTTAAATACACTATTCACACGTATATACAGCCGGGTACAGGATCGCGACTCGCGTCCACCGGCATTCGCGTTATTCGCGTGCTAGGATGCACCGCGATTTCTACTACCAGGGCCAGCTCCGCTCTCGACACTCGGCTAGAAACGGCGGCTGCCAACTGCCGACATTTTTCTTTTTTGCCGCTGCGCACGCGCCTTTCTCGCCAATATATATACACACATATACGCTCCTCTCTCTCTCTCCTCGAACCTAGTATATTACAGGTACAGTCAAACTATAATATAGCATTGTATAATATAGTACAGTATGGTACTTATACACCATACTGTACATTTCACATATCCTACGCAGCCTGTTATTCCCTGTCTCCATAGACGAATCCTCTCAGCGGTTCTCCGGTCCGTCCTCTTGGTTCAGCATAAATGTAGAGGGTGGCTTTTGCATTCTATGAATCTACAAACTCCTGATCCATCGGGGACACAAATAAATCTCATGACGGTCAATCAGCACGTACCGAGTATCACTGGCGTAGCTGGGGATTGTGGTTGGCGGTTGTAGAATATACAGAATCACTAGAATTTTCATCACGTTACACAAGGTTATATTTAATAACTTTCTTTTGCGACGTCTCATACGGGAACTGGCGCTCCGATTAATTCGTAAGGGCGCTCAACTCCTTATCATTGTTTCTCCTGTAGGTATCTTAACAGTCCAAGTGTTTTTTTGCGAACATCGCGAGGATGCTTTCCTCGCAGGATTTCAAGGAAGGAAATGTCGCCCTGCAAGGGGGACATAAGGACGGGTTTAAGGTACGGGATGTAGTAATAATCTAGTTGGCTAGTAGTGCGCTGAGGTTTGAGGTCGACGACGTTTAAAAACCTGAGCCTCGTTCGTAAGAGCCAGCCAATATACATTCCTTAGGTTGGCCCTTTTTTTTTTTTATAAATCGCAAAACTCCTTCCCCAATTCTCTCTTTTGCTTCCGTTCTTCTTTCTTTTCGCGAAAGACTCAAGAAAAGGCTTTTAGAAATCAAATGAAAGTCACAAAGTGAAAGCACAGTTTGATACTCAAAATTTTACCAGCCTCCGATGCTCGTGTTATTTATGAAAGGACCTAGTACCCGGTGCGACGGTCTGAAAAATATTTTAACTGAAAAGTCGAAACATGAGGCGGCATTAATCTTTTGTTTTTTATAATACAGAAAAAGAGAGAGAGACAGACACAGAGAGAGAGAGAAGAGAGTCACGATTCAATTGTAACATGTATATACATATACATATATATATACTACTCAGGTAAAAAATATCATAAACCTCTCACTGGTGCTTTCCAAAAACGAAAATCTGCTAATTCAATTTTTTTTCTTTTCTTTTCTTTTATCTTCCTTCCATAATTCTTGTTTCATTTTCTTTTCCAGCTTAGTCGAACACAATTTTCTCATTCTATCCACACGCACATGCACGCAATCTCCCATACATTCCATGTACACACCTGACACGCAACGTTCGCACAAATATTTCATTCGTTCGCAGTCACGATTCCTCACAACGAACGCCGATAGAAAACTGCCGTCGTTTAATTGTGTTAAAGGGGGAAAAAAAAACTAGCACGATTCTTTTTTTTTGCAGTCGCCAATAGGGACAAATTCGACCTGAGGAAACTCACGCAAGCCGTCAGTACCGAAATCGTCGTCTACAAGAAAAGTACCAAAGGGGATGAACAGATTATCCGACATCCTGAGAATTAACTACGTATGTATATATATATATATAAATATGCAAATACCATATAAATACGTGAAAAACAATGAGACGTTAACAGAAAACAACGTTACAAAGATGAAGAAAGAGAATTAAAAAGCACCAGGACAACAAGGAGCCAAAGAAAAAAAAAAAGAAAAAATCTTAGGCTAGTCGGGTTGCTTCTCGTATCTTGTGATAATAATATTTGTATAGCCATTATCTAATTGGTATGTTTCGTTAGGGCGGCTTGCATGAATTTCCTTGTTGGCGACGATACAAATATTATATATATATATATGTTTATATATATATTTGTATATATATATAATAATAATAATAATAAGTAACTATATAACCTAACGATCTTTCGTTTAATGCTTCAATAATATTAATCATTAAAAATAACTAAAACGATAGAGAAATATCCTATTGATAACTGTAATCAGGAGTCAGCTGTGTTTGTCTTGCTTTCTTCTTTACCTTTCTTTTTTCTCTCATTTGTCCGTTGGGTGTACATTACGCTCCTCATATATGTATATATGCACGTATGTAAAGTATTTACAATTTATTTTTTTGTCTTCTTCCTTTCTCCTGCCTTTTCTCTTTCGTCGGAATTCTGTGATCGTTTATGGTGTAGGCACTATGGCTTTGGAGGTACCCTAAGTTGTTACGTTAGTGTACGCATCCTTAAGGGTCGTCGAGGGTGAGAAAGTCTCGTCGGATTCAGAAATGCGACACAGCACCTGGACCAGGCCTGAGATCTATTGAATTTTTTAGTTTTTTTTTTCACCCGTAAATTTTCAATTTGTTTGCATTGAATTTTTGTCTTTTTTTTTGTGAATACACGTAATTTCGTATCTCAGACCGGGTCCAGGACTTGAACGCACGACGAGGGACTTTCTCCCGTTGGGACTCTTAATCAGGTCCAGAATAGTACTGTATCCTGGAAATATCTTAGACGATAATATTAATAGTATTAAATATGCGTTTACACGAGATGATAGCCTAGAGGTTTTGCTGAATTTTTTCTTCTTCTTTCTTTTCGCTCTTCATTTAATTTCTTATACAGAATTGGTGAGTTCGTCCCCGTGTTCCTGACTCTAATGACGGATCAACAGCTGGTGCAGCTTCTTGTTAAATAGACGCGATAATATAGGATGGCGACGAGTATTTCCGTAATTTGTAAATCATTCGCTGCTTGCATAGACGAAGTGATTCTTTTTTTTTCTCTACTCCATTCTTATACACGATCGGTAGAACGAGCGAAGAATTCCGTGATAAAACGTAGCATCAGAATTTAAATAAATGTACAACCAAAAAGATACGTACTTAGTTAACAAAAATGTAATAGAGTATCAAAAATGTTCAAAAACAAGATACGTTGTACATGCGAGTTTTCATTGTTACCCTTATTTTTCCATTGTCTACCCTAGATTTTAAAAAAATGTACGTGAAAATTGTGAACTCACGCGTCCTTTCAAAAATTGAATAAAACTTGTCGAAAGTCCTCGATATTTTTATAGAAATAATTATCTGTATCGAACTAGACGGACTTTTAAATTCATTATAATTCATTGAAATTCACATTAATCTCTCGTTGGTTGTACGTCCATCCTCTTTCTTATCTTGCTGCAATTTCTTCCACCCAAAAAGGATTTCTCTATTGAATTAAAGCAAAGTGTCTGTTTTCCATCATTGATGTGATATGTTCATCCTTTTAGCCCATTGGAATAGATTTCTTAAACACGATAGAAAGTTTGATGCTTGTGAAAAGTTCCATTTTCAGATTCGCTATTGAAATTATAATCTTCAGGGTTGAAATGGACGAACGGTGAAGCTGATGATAATCTGGATGACTGGTTGAGAGCGGAGCATGAATTCGGTGTTGTCTTTTCCTTTTTCAGTGGCATTTTAATTTCCTTTTATAGTTGTGGCCCCACGTTCATAGAGACCCTCCGGAGATGAACTCAGAGATTTAAAAAAAAGAAATTGGCGTATCGTTTTCGACGATCACGTTGGATCCTAGAAGGAAAAGTCGAAGAGATCCGTGAGGCCTTCCTCGGTGCCCAGGGAGAAGGCGTAGTCGTTCACAGAGAGTGGTGGTTCCAGGGACAGGAGAGGCTCTCCGAAGTCAAGAATACTCATATCTGAAACAAATTAATAAGATATGAATAATTATGTCACAATAAGATTACAATTAAAATTCCATAGCTACTTATAAGCTAAGTATAAATCCCAAAAGCATTTTCATTCCTTGATCCTCGTTTCCAGCTGAGATTAATTGTATATTAAATATACAGGGTCATCCAATTTGAACCTAATGTCTACCTTGATAATAATTTCTATTAAGCAATGCAATTTGGCAACGTTGTCCAATGGAGACGTAAAGATTGTCTGTGACTTTAAATAAATGTAAACAGTTGACACTCCATTGCCCCAAAAGCTTCTGTATAAACAGATCTTGAGATTTTTCAACACAAACTTGGGTTCCCACAATCTGTCATAAGAGTGCGGAGCAAGGTATCTGATAAATATTTATTAAAAGCACAGATTTATGAGATTTTTTAGTTTAGCATTCAAGCATCTTGAATCCTCCAGGTATAAAGCTTTCAAAGTGACTGTGAAATTCGAACGAACGATTCTCTCACTGAGATCACATTGTTTATGCATTGTTTACGACGTTCAACAACTATTTTTGCCACTATAAAAAAAAACGTACCTTCGCGCGACAATGCTTGATGTTGTAAACCGTTACCTAAGTAGAACTCTGCCTGTGATGTGATCTTCATATGTTAAACACACAAGTCACAGCCAGAGCTCCATCAGGGAACGGCTATAGTCCTCGGTCAAAAGAATACAGAGAATTTCAAAGAAGAAAAGCGACTACTTGTGTTTGCAGGTAGAGAATGAGAAAAGAAAGAAGCAAGTTTCGAAACGTTCCTTTCAAAGTCGCCAAACTTCACTCTTCAGGAATTTTAACTGTTTCTGTGAATTAACGATTCCTGAACGAGTGACTAAACTGCGACTGGGAAGAAACGCCTCAGGAAAACCACGTTGGCGATACAACGTGGAGAATAATGGAGGAAGAGGATTGAAAAAGCGTATTTATTAGAAGAGATGAGAATTCGATAAAAGAAGCAGGAAGAAAACAGAAAAGAATGGAAAAACGGAATATAGGTAGATGCAGGTCGAGGAAGAAAGAAATAAGAAAAAGAAAAATCATAGCGTGAATTTTTCATGCTTAAAAAAATGTGTTAATTGAAAATAAAGAAAAGCGTACGATGGTTATATGCGCCCATGATACAGACAGTATAGAAAAGCATACGTGGATGAATTTTACAATAAAAGTACAGATTCTGAAAAGTCTTACAAAGCTGACACAAGAATATCATTTCGGATTGACAACTTTTCAGTAACTGCTTCGTTTCTATGTACATTACAAGCCCTTAATAGTAATTTGTCAGTACGTACAGTACACGAGTGACTATTTTATAAATCTTAAAAAACAAAAAGAAAGCGTAATTCAGTTTTTGAGTAAAGCATAAATTGTAAAAACATAAGTAACGTAAAGCGTAATAGGGTCGAGCTACTCGGATGTCACGTTTTTCTGTCACCGATGATCCCTACCTGGCGTGGTGTTCTGATCCTCTGTCTGAAGTTGGAATCTGCCACCTCCCATAGGACCGAAATCATCGGATTCGCAAAGGAGGGCATCCCTCATTCTTGCCGAGGAGGTAGTAGGCGTCAGAGTGATCGGAGTACTTGGATCAGGATTAAGATGATCCTCGACAGAGGGTACAGGTTCCACCTTGACGTCACCTCCGCCGACCAGCAGTTCCGGAGGGAGACAAGGCATCGGTGGCATCTTTGAGGATTTGTGGGACGTCGTCCTGTGTCCTGGACTCGAGGTCGACTTCACTCCAAGATCATCAGGACAGAGGAACACTTCGATCTCGCCATGTTGTGACCTCATGTGTATCTGGAGCTTTTTTTGTTGGTTCGAGCAACAGAGAATAAAAGATTACATCTGTTTCTTTTTCCTTCTCGCAATCTCGTCAGCTATTTTATTTTCACTACCTTTGGCTGACCGAAGGCGTTCACAGGCTGAGGAACGTGGAGGGTCGCTTCCGGTGGTGCCTTCACTGCCATAATTGCCTGATCTCTGTAGGCCGAGACTGAGCGTAAATCGTGATACGTCACGTAAGCGTATTGCCTGTCTGCGCAGAGTTCACGTAGATTTTTCTCAGCACCGTGAATCAATCTGTCCAGAGTGTTCTCCTTAGCCTCAAGATCGGCGACCTCTCTCCTGAGGTCAGCAATGTCGTTTTGTTCACCCGGCAGCTGTCCACCCCTGGAATAAAAAATTATTTCCATGAAGACCCATTGGTCCACAGCCATAAAACACCCAATGAGACCTAAGATTGAATAAAAAAAAGTAAATACATATAAAATACGACTCACTTCCATTGAATATTATTTTTACTCTTTTTCTCCAAAATGCCAATCCCCTCCAGTACGTTTGTGATGTCGTAGATGCGACGTTTCTGCACTTCCAATTTCTCTGAAGCCACGTTCAGATCGACCACGCCGTCGTGACTGCTTTCCACCAGGTTGATAAATTTCTTCGTGAGCAAACTCAACGACGTGTCGTACCGTGTCCTCTCTACGGGCTTACCTAAGCGAGAAGTATCTAATTAAAAAAAATTGTCTTAATTCTGCGTAACACAGATTAGATAATACTTGAAGAATACGTAATAATCTCAAATTACTCTTTGTGGGCGTGTGACTCGTCAATGAGTTCGAACCGGACCTTCTGCGTTTACCGCGTGGGGCCTTGAAAGCTGATTGACTTGGTCCTGTCGCACCCACTTCCAAGTTCAGTCTTCTCTTGACTGCCTGGACCGAAATCTAGGAACATTGCAGGACAAACATGGTTCAAATTTATCCAAACGAGACATTTGAGTACTATCAGCTTGTAAATTGTACCTCAGCTCGAGGCGGAGGCTGTGCTGGTCTCCTGGTTACTTGGTAACAAGGTGTCTGTCCATACTGATGATCCTGTAGATGAGGACTTGGCGTTTCCTCGGCTATCCTTTGTGCTTGGACCTCGTCCATGGATCCTTCGTCTATGAACTCTGTTTTGACTGTAATTAGAAAATTTTTATCAGACCCGTTCATAAAAAATTAAATATGATCATACAAGAGTCTAGAATATCTTACCCAATTTTGTTTGAGCCATGTCTGGCGTGACGGGTCCAGCAGGATCCTCCAGGATGACCTGTCTCCTGACACGAGGCATCCTGACGGCTTTAACGAATCTGTCGATCAGGAAAGTGAATCAATGAAAAAGAAAAACGAAAATGAAAAGTACACGTCATATCTAATAGTAACCCGGGTCAGAAAGTCCTCTTGAGACAGTGGAGTATCGGTGCTACGAAATACTTGAACCATAAATGTGCGATACACAGTGACTCGTATTTTTATCAAAGAGCCAAACCGATTAAACTTCAATTTACAATTTGATTGACCAAAGCTTGCCGAATCCTGGACACCAGGTCATCGGGACACCGAGAACATTCATGCTGGTGCCTGATCTCTTCTTCAGAGTACACTGGCACCTACCAACGCCTATGTAAAAATCCACCCACGTTCACCTCCTCTGAATACCTTAAACGTCCACATTATAAATAAATTCCAACAAAAATTTAATCAAGCCATAGATAATGCTGCTAATCAAACTAGTAAATACCGAGCATACATTGTAACGATCATACTGATAATAAAAAGTGAAGAATTCTTTTAAAATCATTCAATTAAAATGATTAACGTATAAAATATTTATCTGTACCCTAATCAATTAGATCCACAAAATCCATTCTGAATTCTACGACACTGGAGTAACTGCAGAGGTCTTGGATTTCGAGCTGGAGTAAAAGGGCGTGAATGCTGACCTAGGAATTCTACAAGGTCCCTAAAACCATAGGTATAAAGGGCACGAAGGACCTGAGGGCGCCATTGGAATTTTTTTCATCTCCAAAATCGACCCCAACGCTTCCCAAACGATTTTACCGGTTTTCCCACCAAGCACCGCATCGAACGATCTTCCCCTAAATTAAAAGCCATCACCGGTGCAAGGATCCTCGCAGCATCTTCCTAGTCGCATATTGGAAGATTTGCAGTGTAACAGTCAACCATCCCAAATCTATTAGTAAATAATCCAGCGACGTGGCAAGGGAGGAGGCGAGCCTGAAGAAATTCAATAGATTCCCTGAATCGCCAGTGAAACATGGGGGAAGGTCCTAGAAGCCGGGTATTTGTCTAAAAGAGAAAGAAAGAGAAAAATGGCTCCGGGTTTGAAAGCCAACGGAAAAGTATCAGCAACCCACCACAGTAGGATCCTGAGGTTATCCCGTGTGTGCGGCAACTACACAGAAGACTCATCCAACAGGAGTCCTAAATAATCCCAGGACTGGAAACATCTGTCAGAGGGAAATGAGAATAAAAAAAGATGGCAGAAAATGTACAGAAGCAAACGTACACGTAGAAATGTTTAAAAAAGAAAATTGACAGATTTCACTACCTGATTTCCACTGTCCATCAGCTGTTAAGGATCTACAGTAAATTTCCAAGTACAAACGAATCTCTGAATGTTCCCCCGTCCGAACTTCAGTCCAAACGATCAAATCTTGAAAAGGTACGCAGCCACGTTGTCCATCCTGGAGTACCAAGTGTTTTGGTTATGTCGTACCACAACACTCATCTCCGACTCCACGATATATTTCTCATGCAGCGTATACAAGCTCTTGCGAAGTTTTATCATCACCAGAGTGGAACTTCGCGTGGTTGATAATTTCGTAAACAATTAAGGAGCCACTCGCAACGTCGTACATAATACATGACACGAGGCGTCCACTGGCGTCGTGACGAGCGTGGCATGGCCGCTGGAATTTTCTCAAAGCGTCGTAGAAAAACGTGCAGGCTAACAAAACTGAATATTCTCATTGAACCTGCATTGCCAATGGGCTACGAAGAGGCTGCGGTAAGTTCAGAAGTATGAGAAGGTACATAACCAAAAAAAGAAACAGGATTTCAAAATTGCTCTAAAAAAACAAATGAAAACAGACCCCAGCAAAACAAGCGAAGATCACTGCAGAGCCTGAGAATGCCGGTTAGGATGTCTAAACAAAAAGAAAAAAGAAAGCAAGTTCTGGAAGTCTATAGAGCCAACCTAAGAAGACCAAAGGGACCCTTGCTACCTCGAACAGTTAAAGAATTTCCTGTACTTGACTGTTACGAAAAGGCAGGTTTACAATGTGTTCAGACTGAACCTGGACGCAAGATGTGGAGAAAAGGTCCAGTTTTCTAGTACGTCCCACGTATTTCGGTTTCCGTATCGAATCTTTTTCAAACTATCTGTATGTAAACTTCTACGACGAAGACCGGTCGTGCTTAAATACAGATCTACGTGGCGATCAGCTGTTAACAATTAGGAGTAGTATCGAGCGTGGTAGAGGAAGGACACGCCGGAGGGTTTCGCGCTTGTAATTCGCGAGCGCAGCCAACGGATCGAAGGGTAGAAAAGGGAAGGAGGCCTAGGGAGAGATAGCTAGAGTGAGATGGATATATATATATATATAAAGTAGTAACAGAGAGGGAGAGTGAAAGAGGGTAGAAGGAACAGATAGAAAGAGGCCGATGCACCGGGATTTAAAGCCTTTAAAGAGCCAGGATAACGTCGCAGAGGCATTAGCCGCGTTAAGTAACCGTTAAACGAAAGCTCGAACGTGGAATTCAGGAGTTAGCGGCCCTCCTGGCGCGTGTAAGTACGGTCACGCGAAGTCCACGACGTTCCAAAAACGGTCTGGCAAGAATGAGAGACATAGTAGAGCGAGAGAATGATAGATAGAACGCGCACGAGAGAGAGAGAGAGAAATCCTTCTCGTCCTCCATGGCACTCTTAGATAGAGATAGAATAATTGTTGCGAGAGAAAGAGAGAGAGGGAGAGAAAAAGAGAGAGAGAGAGAGAGGAGAGAAAGCGTAATCGTGATAGAGAATCGAGGTGAAAAAGGCACGGCGTGTAAGCTCGCCGGGCCCTGTCCTCTTCTCGAATGTAACGAAGTCCCAGTACGTTGGCTACCCTGAAAATTCAGGATCCTTGACACATAGAGAAGACCAGCTACCAGGAGATGCTTCAGTGTTGTCGGGTAACCGCCCCAGGTCGAAGCACTGTGTGTCCACGCTCTTGAAATTCCCTAACCGTATTTGCGTACTAGGATCCTCTTTAGGCACAGGAGGGGTTCTTGTATTACGGAGATTCCCCAGGTACTGGAGTAAGGAAGGATGGAGGAATTAAAGTATCGTACCCTGATCTAATATATGTATTACGCTTACTTGGCTCGGGTGGTGGTGCTGTATTTCGAGACGGCCCTCTTCCGGGGATCGTTCCTCCTGGTTAGAGGCTCCAAACGCGAGGCATTCTCGTGCTTATCCGAGGAGGTATCCTCTCTCGGAGCAGGACAGGACAGGCTTCCCTTGTGGAGTATCCTGGGGTCGTGCTTGACAACGCAGTTTGGCGACGATCTTGTGTATTATCGTCGTTGTCGTCGTCGTTGAATTCAGTTCTAGCTCTCTCCGCTTCCTGTCTCACTCTCTCGCTCTCGTACGTTAAAACGTGTCTCTCTCTCTGCCTCGGGCTCTCTGTATTATCGGTACTCTCTCTCTCTCTCTCTGTGACCCTTGTACAAAATTTCTTAAAGTTTCTTTCTGTTCTCTCTTTCAATATCTCTCGCGGTACACGTATTTTACGTGTTCTCTCTGGCTCTTTCTGTGTCCCTTTCAGTCTGGGCGCTCTCTCGGTGCTTCTAGCGCGGCCGAGCGGTGTCCATTTTCTGGCGAGCACACGGTCCGAGAAATCCTTCTGGTGTGTACGAACCAGTCCAGGAATCCTTATACGAAAAAGCCCGTGACACTCGCCACACCGTGGGCTTCAAGATGAGCCCAGTCTCGACATTGTCGCCACAACCTGGCGATGAGAAAATAATCCTCTCCTGGGCGCTAACACGAGGCCGGCTCGTGAGCTGGGTGATGGGCTGGCGCGCTGGCAACTGGCTAAGCTACGGGACAGATAGAAGTACGTTCACGGTAGTCTTGGTGCCGCCTATCTTTGTAGTCAGACGTTCGTGGACGCGTACGTGTGCCGGCATTGGCCATCTGCCGGCTGATTGGTAAGTGAATGCGCGCCAAAACGGCCTCTTGTATTTCCCGCAATACGTGCTGCCAACAGTGGGCGAGGAAAGTCACCGTACCTCGACGTTCATTTCGCGCGAGACTCTGGAATTAATTGGTCTTCTATCCTAGCACCGAGAACACCGATCAATCCCATTTGCAGTACGATTTCGTGTTAACACTTGACACTCGACTCCGATTCATATGTTTTGAGGTTAAACTTTTGATAGAGGGCAACATTTCCTTTCCTATCAGGATCCTTATGCTACGTTGGCAGCGGGCCCTCCCGGCATGGGCTGACTTCTCTAAAAAAAAAGATCGGTCAGAGTACTCGCCAATTATGTAATTTTCTCTCTACTCTTTGGACACTTGAGATTCTACGATATCCGTACACAGAACGCTTGGTCGATTTCTTGTTTACGGGTCCTATTGCTCTGGGACTGATGGGAATCCCGTTCCCTTCGGTCCCTTGGACGAAACTAAGCGGCCGGTTACTCGCTCCTCCGCGGTAGGGATGTTAGCCTGCAGGGACGTAGGATTCTGGGGCGCCTGGCGCCCGAAATCCTGCATCAGGACGACTTACTTGGAAGCCGAGAGCCACCGCCCTTTTTTCGTGTGCTATGCCTGTCGATCCTATGCACTGAATTCCTTTGGGCCTTAATTCTTTCCATTGATGTCAGGTTTTGCCCTTTATTTTGACTTTTTAAAAATTTTTCATAATATAATTGTCGTGTACGATTGTCACAGGGAGCGGAGCTCGGAGGTGGTTCTTTCGAGTTTTACTAATTTCTTTAAACAGATATTTGGCACAGCAAAGAGTTGTCATGAGTTCTAAGAATTCTGCAAGATAGAACCACGTTTATCCACAACGATTGTACGGTTTTGCGAAACAAACGAAAATAGAATGGGCGCTATATCTCACTGGTTGTTTATTAAAGTCGTAAGGCGTCGCGACATGGATAAGGCTTACGGTAGAAAAAGGAGAAAGATGTAGGATAAAAAAAGATGAAATACTCATAAGCATTTACCCCAGCCTCCAGGAGAATCTCTTGGTACCCTTGAAAGGGTCCCAGGGACCCCATGGGTATTTCGAACACTCCATGAAACACTTGGGAGGTTAAGGATGCAAGATTTCATGGGGTTCTCTATATCCCATGGCGAACTCGTCGAACCACCTTGCTCTCCACGCTACAGGTCCATTCAGTAATTATCCATGTAGAACAGATACGTGAAACGTATTAGCCAAGCAGCATTTTGTCCTGCATGAAATTTAATAAACTCTAAATATTATTTATATCAGATGCAGTATAATGAAGCACGTAGTTACGCCAGTATTATGCATTCAGTTGACCCAATAAGACCCAAGAACCAGTATTCGATTTATACTCCAAGTGCAAGATCTACCCAGAGTAAGGAGTGTTCAGGACATGACCTTAGACCTGGAACGGGTACAGCCGATCATCGATTCCAGGCAGGTGTAAACGTGGTGTGCGAAGGGTCATTACTCTCGCTTTACTCACAAGTAAGATCCATGAAGGCCCTAAGAATTTCTTCGAGCTCTGAAAAGTGTCTACAGGGTGCTCCGTTCACAGTGATACGTTCCTGCTTCAAGCAGCTAAGAAGGGGGGCCCGGTGTTTCTTTCGTAACGTATTTATTTGAACCCTACGCAACTACAAAAGGCCTGTGCCCTACGACGTAGGGGAGGCACACTGTCTCTTCCTTTGGCCTGTCCCAAGTGCCACCCAAGTTATCCCATCGGTTTAATTTGTAAAAGCGTTTCCCAAGCGACGCCATGTCAAAAGTCCAAAGTCAAGGAAGCCGAATCAGGCCTTTGTAGAAGTCATGGATCCCATCCTCCTCCTCTTCTTCCACCACCATCATCCGATGCTCATATATCTACTATCACGAAGACCTCAGGTCGGTCCACTTCCGGCTTTTCGAGAATCTGCATCGCCGAGTACGTGATCGCCTTCACTTCCGCACCCTGGGAATGCTTCCCAATCGAGAACTCCTCGCCTATGGCTATTGCTTTCATCCTGTAGTTCTCCCGGTCGAATTCCTTGATCTTCACTTTCTGATAAAGGGACACATGTGCACATACGTACTTCTGTTAGTTTCTCCTGCCTTCTCATTGTGGACGATAGTAGAAATAATCATAGGGATAGACCAGGGGGAGGAGGAAAAGGGTGGCTCGGTCTTGTTCTCTAAATTATGATAAACAATTACATCACTACGAAACATCTAGAAGATCGTCACAGTGTGAACTTAGGTATAAGAATGCTGATAATCGTTTTAAAATCGTATTCTTCCGCTTTTATCCAACGAACACTATGTTTTACTTTACTACAACGTACCCTGGCGACAATGAAGGGATCTGCACTGAACATGAAGAGCAACTCGTCCAGAAAGTGAAAGAGTAGACTCTGCAAATCGTGTCCTTCGGCTTCAATTTCATGCACTTGCAACAAGTCGACGCGTTCCAAATCCGTCATGTATCCAAACATGGCTATGGCACATTGTTCAAACGCCTCCTCCAAAGTATCTCCCCAGGCGTGCAACCTAAAGTATTAAAATTATGCATCAGACAGAAATAACTTCCACAGCATAAATGAATCATACGAATACTCTATCCTCACATTTCCACAGAAAAATTTCACGTAAATCACCATAAATTAAACTTTTTTCAAATTTACACCGTTACACGTCAGTTAAGCAGCGTCTATTCGATTGCCCATAACAATATAAATCCTCAGAAGCATATATATTTATTTACTTACTGCACGTCCGCGGTGTGATCCAGATCTGCAAAAGAAACAGAAAATTTCCCGGTTTTACTTTGAAATTTATACTGCGTCTTTGATTCGGCGCATATAAACATACTGCGCCGGAAGCACACGAGGTTTTGCTTCAAGCACACCCGGCAATCTTCGACGATCTTTCGTCATTTGATTAATGTTTCGATCAAACTTAGGAATAACGGACTAGTAAGGTTTCTTGGATATTATAAAAGCCGCCATTATCTACTCACATTCGTATTTGACTGGCGGTATTGCGAAATCCTCGTCGGTTAACTCCTCCATGATCGTTCACAGCTGATCTCTCCCACGTGAATCACTAATCAGCTGTTTCTCTGACAGTACGGATCAATGGCGTACTACTATTACAATTTTGTCTTCCTCTAGATAGGTGGCAGCACTTTCTGGCCTTGCGGCAGGGTCACGAAAATCTTTTACCGACGACGCTGAGATTACGAGGCTAGTACAACTGGTTGCCTCATTTCAGGCGTCACTGTACCTTACCCAGCATCCTTGATGATAGAAATTGAGTAGAACGGATTGCCAATCTGCAGGCGACAGTTGCCACGTGAGTCCCATCACCTGCTGTCCTTTGTGAAATCTAATAAAAGACATAGTTTACTTAAATCTTCGAGTTTCCTGTGCGTGATATAATTTCCCATCGATACTGTCTTGTCACTTGTTTATCCGAATGCTTGTTGCACGCGCTCACTTTGTCACCGACTAGAAAAGGAAAACGTACATTTAAATAACTCGCGTTGTAATTTATTTGTGAGAAAGAACTGTATCTGGAATACACGAGCTCGTTCTCGTGAGCTTCGAATGAGTTTGATTTTTTCAAATTGACAGTTTTCCTCACTTTTTCTCCCCGCGCACCACGGAAACTTGTTCTCCATCTTGAGCGAGTCAAGGGCGTCCGCTTTGACAATAATACAATCTTCATTACATAAAGATGAGGATGAAGTGGCTGCTAGATGAGCAAGGAAGACTGCTTTTTATCTAGTTGTGGGTAGCATTTTTGTAATGGCAAGAATCTACAGGGTCATGGTTGACAGCTGCGTCTTTCCAATTATAACAAAATGGGTAACCGAGTTGACTCGAAGCACCATTTACAAAATTACACTGTAGTATAACATTTGAATGATACGCATAACAACGTTGTCTGGATTTTTTTATGTCTGGCTGCTCTAAAAACTGGTTTGATAAAATGCCTTGAAAGAGAGGCATATACATATGATGTATGTCAGTAGTTTTCGTTGGAGGATGAGTTCATCTTTAATAATTGGTCCTGCTGTGTTGTCGGTTCGTGAATTTACTCGGGGATCAGCGTGGCCGTTTTGATCCTGTGCAGGTTTGAATTTCTATTGCTCTGCTGACATGACTCTCCTTCCACAGAATGACTTTAATGATATGCAATTTTGCAACGTAGCGCGCTCCGGAGTCCTTGGTCGGAAACTATATAAAGAGAAGGCATGATTGCCCCGTAGCTATACATTTTTAAGGTAACATCCACACGATGCGGTCACTCAATTTTCTTGCTGCAGCCTGCGCGGTTCTTCTCTTGTTCTTTGTTGCCGTACAGAGCGACGAGGATATTTCGTTGCGTAGGTGACACTTTTCATTCGTTTGAATATCAACGGGATATTTGAATATCTATCCGTTTGTTATCGCGAAGTGATCCATTTTTGTTACATAAATATTTTAATATTCTTCTGTGTTTCTGGTACAGCCAAAGAAGTGAAGTCATGCAGGAAGACCTCCAATGATTATTCCTCCTGTCTGAGACTTGCCATACAGGAGTCATGGCCAGTCTTCATGAAGGGTGAGTACTTTGCATTTTGAAAAGTGAATAAATATTTAAATTTACTCAAACTGTTCTTTCTTTAGGTATTCCTGAATTGGATCTACCGACGCTGGATCCTTATTTCATATCCCAGGAAGAGAGTACATATGAGAATGGTGCTGTAAAAGGAAAAATCGTTGTAAAGAACGCAAGGAATTATGGCCTGTCCAAGGCCCAGTTTCTAGCAGTGAGGCCCCAACTTCAGGACGACTATTTCCGCTTGGAAGTTGATGTGGAGATACCCAAAGTCTTCATCGAGGGCGATTACAAGGCTGAAGGTTCCTTGGAAACTTTCAAAATGGGAGGAAAGGGTAATGCATAATTGATTATAATTAATATCTAATTACTGAATTAGTAACAGCGATACTTATCAATCATTTGATCTAAAGGGTACTTCAATATCAGTCTTGAAGGGGTGATAACCACCTGGAACATTGAGGGACCAATTGTCAACGACAGATGGCAAGTGGAACACTTCACGCTTCTGCCAGAAGTCAACAAGATGCACGTCTACTTCACTGACCTCTTTAATGGCAATGAGAATTTGAGTTAGTAGTAATTTAATTCATAGTGCGACTCGAACATTTTTTTAAAACAAACTAATTACCAAATTATTCATTCATTTCACAGACAGAGCAGCCATGAGCTTCGTGAACGAGTACTGGTCAATCTTGTATCACGGAATGTTACCGTACGTTTCAAAAGCCTGGGACGAAGAACTGACGAAGCTGGTGAACCGCATGTTCTCAAAGATCTCATTTTCCAAGACTTTCCCATAATTAGACTCTTTTTATTTAAGTTTCCAAGCACGCTCATTCTCTTGACGATTGAATCATTCAAGAGACCAAGATACACTGAGCTTTTCTTTTTTCCATTAAAATACAGTGTACGTAACTGTGTTCAAATAGACAATAAGAATGACTAATAAAGTTAACGTTTGCCAAGAATATATATGCTAATACCCAGAGACGCGCCTATACTGAGAATACGTCGATAGATTATCCAGAATCCAATACATTAAACCAGACAACGATCTAATAAGATTTACAATAAGATACCGGTAATCATCAAACCGGAAATGCATGGGCTAACGAAGTTCTACCGTTACGGTAGAAGAAAAGTCTCAACGGGCACATGTCGCAACAATTGATTAACAATTCCTGCAAAGAGGCCGGACAATTTTCTTTTCAATTGCGGCTCCATAGCTTTGAGTACTTCCTGCCCATTTTCCTTGAGGAATAAGTTCGTTGCTTCCGCTAAAAAAGAATAAGGACAAACAAATAAAGACAGATAAAATATTCAGTACATTCGCTATCAGCAAATTCCTTGCAGCTGCACATGCCATTGCAAAATAACGACTTACTCAGTATACGGTTATTATTGAATATCTTGTGGACCCGCATCATGACGCCACTAACAGCCAGTTCAACATCCAGGTTCTCGACATTCAAATAAGTTTTCCCTTGATTAATCTTAGTAGATAAGCCGCCACGAACGAGAGCCCTGACGTCGGTGAACTTCGCATGAAAAGTTCCATTTCCGTTCGCCGGTAAAATAATCAGGATTCCAGAGCTAAACCAAAAGTGTATCAGTCATTGAAAGTACCAAATGATGGCCAACGGAATAAATAATAAAATATTAAAAAACCAAACCTAGAGTAATGAGCGTCCAACACAAGCAGCGGCATTCGAACTACAGCTTGGAACGGTGAACCCAGCCTGATGTCATCAACCGTGAAGTTACTAGCACCCCTGACAAACAGTTCACGCAGTTGAACCTTGTAGCCGTTCCTACCACCTGTTAGAGACAGAGTGAGCTCGTCCATCTGTCGCAGGAAGACCACAAGGCAGAAACAGAATTAAATTCCTCATTAAATAGCAATATAAGGATTAAAATAGGAAGAAAAGGACTAATGCCTAATAAAGAATGTATTAAGGAAGATAATATCCTTAGGGCAAACTCACACGAAATGGTTCAACGGACGGTAATTCAATTTCCGGAATCCCATGACCCAGGTACGGTCTTAAATGATGAAGCGCGCCAATCAGGCACTTTTTCAAATTGGGATCACTCCTCGAGCATTGCTTCACGTACTCCGCTGCGAATTGTACATGCTTCAGGTAAGTAAGAGTAGGTCGGTGACATAGGTTGCAAAAGGAGTCGGTTGATGACTGCTCTCAGGTTGAGCAATGCTTTTACGAGGTACAGATACAAAGTAACTTACGCGTTGAATCTCCATAGGCACTCTGGCTGACGAGGAGTAACAAAAGTGTGAAGAACATTTTTCGTTGGTACGATGAAGTTCAGGTATCTGTCACTCTTCGACCTGGTAACGGATGCTGGTATTGTTTCTGAAGAATAACAGAGAAAGATCAATTTCAAGATGGTTCTTAACGTTAGAACTATGGTGGGCGATTGGCAGATGCAGTTTGTTGCAGCCGATACTTTCACTACTGCAACAAACGTGCCTACCTCTTATTTCCTTAGTTATATACACGTGCACTGTGTATATATACTGAGGTACTTATTTACTAAGCAAGGCAGGTATTTGTATGTATACATACCATCTCTA
The DNA here is from genome assembly GCA_963971525.1 of Cephus spinipes. NCBI lineage: Eukaryota > Metazoa > Arthropoda > Insecta > Hymenoptera > Cephidae > Cephus > Cephus spinipes. Next base: position 31,219,354 of record OZ020573.1, read on the forward strand.
TGGTTAACGATAATTTCGTGGATTTCAATATATACCATAATAAGCTTCCTGTACGGTTATCATGCGATGGCTCTGTTTAGAAGTTTGCTTTGGTAATTGTTGGTACTATGCAAAGAAAGACAAATTATTGTTAGTTTAAATCAGGTGCATTGGGGTATAATTTTTTTATGTACTGGGATACCTTGTTCATGTGGTTTCATGATAAAATTGAAGAATTTCTCTTCGTACTTCCTCCTCCTTTTCACAGATCTTCCTTTTAGTACTTGACCACTACTCCATCATTTTATTTACTATCTGGTTGGTCAGTTTTAGTATAGTGAGGGGAGGGCACCCGAATCTTGCGCAATCATTCTCGAAAATCAACGGATCAACTTGCCCGCCTTCCAGTCTCTTATGGTAGATACATTGCTGAGAGTGAAAGCGTAAGCAACACGCGTTCTTACTGCCCCAATGGAAACGTGCGTTACTTCTGGATCAGGACGACTTGGGAAACCTCACACGAGAGCTTCACTCCTGGTGGACATGTTCTTCGGGACTGGAGTCACAGCACTTCCGGTGGCATTGTTGCTGCTGGGAGACATTGTTGGATTTTCGTCTGGAGAATTTGGTAAGCGTACGATTAATTTATTGTTATTTCTTATATGGTTGGTAATTAACAGTTATGGAATATGAAAGGATCGAATACTTGGATTTAATATTGATAGTAAGTAAATGCTCAGGGTGGGACTGTAGTTTGATAATTTTCGTACTGATAATTAGAATAGATTCAAATTATTCTAATAATTCATAGACGTTACGTAAATTTCGAAATGTCAAACAGCCCAAACGACCTTCTCCTCGAAGTGAAAACGAGGAATGTTTATGTAATTTCGCGCAATAAGAAAACAACACGAAGGAAAGTATTTTCATGGCTTTCACTAAGAATCTCAAAATCTGTTTTACAGGTTAAAAAGTTTGATCCTCCTCATTAAAAAAAAAAAAAAAAATGAAGATATCTCTGACTAAATTTTCATTTAGATAGGACCATGCGTAATGGATGCTAACAAAATTTAATTCATAGGAGTGAAAGTGGTTTGGACGGTTAAGCTGAATCATTCTGTAGTAAGTTTTTTTTTGTATGGAGCAATTTTTACTTCTGAAGATAAAAAAAATAAATGATCAATCACACACGAAATCATTGAATGATCGTACGCTCTCGTGCGTACACTGGCGCGAGTCTTTGTCTCTGAGAAATTCACTTGGATTTCTTTAACCGTTCTCCATTCTAATTACTCCTCTCTTATACTCCGTAGAGGATAACTTCAAGAACTGTCATCCCGATCTACCAGGATTCGATCCTTGCGTTCGCGAAGGTCTGAACGCCATTCGTCCTTACTTCAAGACGGGATTATCAAAATATGGCGTGGAGCCTTTTGATCCTTTCTTTGCCAGGGAAGTGAAAACGTCACGCGGCTTACCTAATCTTGGTTTTACCGTGACCCTCAAAAATGTTACAGAAAGTGGATGGTCTTCTAGCAAAGTAACAAAGTTCGTGAGCGATCTTCCAAATTACAAGGTGAGTCCGTTTTACCTGAAACATTTATAAATAATTATTATTTGATCAATTACTATAATTATTATTCATACCAGGTGAGATACACTCAAAGCTTCCCTGAGAAACACCTGGCTGGCGATTACGAGTTCACTGGTGCAATTCTGGGTTCACGGATGAACAACAGAGGAAAGTTCACCTTGACTCTTTGTAAGTTCATTAGAAGTATACCGTTGTATCGATTGATACTTTCTCTAATTTTCAAGTGACTTAGCAGCTGATCAAATATGGCTGAGATCATCCTCGAGATGTCTGGTCAGGACTTAATATTTTTTATAATACTTGGTATACCGAATCGGTAATAACCGATCACTTCGTTCTTGAACGTTTGACCTGAATAGGAGTAATGAATTTAGCGACCTGATTATAGGAAATTATTGGTCCACAAGTGATATAGTTTTAAGTGACAGATTCAAAAGTTTAAGGTCCATAGCAAAGTTTGCCATTGTCAATGTTTTTTGTGCCATTGGCAATGTGTGGCAAATCATTGGAAGCCAATGCAAAATCATGAATGACCTTTGGTAAAAGAACAAAGAAAGTTTTACTATGCAAGAGTTCTTAGAATCAAACACGTGCTCCTGTCTGTCACTTTAAACTAATTTATTCGTGGACCGACTATATAAATAGCTAGGTACCTGGCTCACTAGAGGAATCATGATTTGGTTTCAGATGACCTGATCCAGACGACGACCATCACGATGGCACCCAACTCAAAAATTCAGGTCCGCGTAGACGTTCAGTCAATTCGTGACCTGGCCTTGCATATTTCACATCTCCTTTACGGTCGAGAGGTTCTAGAAGCCATCTTAGACAGGATCATTAATGGCGTCTGGCAACCAGGATTCAGCGTCACCAGACCAATCATCAATGATTTGGTATCAAATGCGTTCACTGACATTTTTGGTAAAGCTTTCCAAAAGTTTCCTTTTGAGAAAATCATCCAGAATTCAAAGAAAAGTACCAGGAACAGTACGGTACCAGCTTCCTGAAAAACGTGGTGAACCAGTATTATAGTGTTCTCCAGGTTCTCGAATGCTTAATAGAAGACTTCAACAACTTACCAGAATATGAAGTGGGCTAAGAACTTCTTAAAAATTCCGTCTGCGGAATTTGTCTGTTAAAGAGTATACATTAAATATACTACCAGCATCCGGTAGCAGCTTGGTACCCCACTACAGGATCTTTCAAAATCTCACGAACAAGACTCAAACCGGCTTTTACAGTTGATTCTGAAAAAAAGTTATTTTGTACATACCATTTGTAGTATATGTAAATAAATAAAACAGAAGCCATCGTCTGATTTAATATTAAATCTATTGACTATTCTGATCTTGATCTCATACTCTTACGCAAACGTCTTCCTTGGTATTCAAAACAATCCGGACCATCAATTACTGGTACTATTTTATAAGTATAGTCAGCTCCAGAAATTCTTACGCCTCTGAATTCCAAGTACACCGATAATAATTCTCAGATCAGCAGATCCCCACGTATAAGCAGAATCTATTAAAGAACACAGAATTAGCAATGGCGAACCGTGACAGATCATTTCTCTCGACTGAGTAAGGCGGTTTAGATTTTTTCTCACCTAGTTGTCAGCTTCCTTTTTCTCTTATTTACCCACAAAAAAAAGAAGGAGAGTAGGTAATAATGGCGGTAGGTGTAGGTTTCCTCCTCTACTCAGGAAGCTGCTTACCTTGAGATCCTCTCAAGCAATCCGGTCTTTGACCCCACATTCTTCTGTCACCTCTATGGATTTCAGTTCCCTGCACATTTACACAATACAAAATATTACACTGTGATACCAAAAATTAGTCTCCATCAGTCACAAGACACAAAAAACTACAAGGTACACTACAGGTGAACATGGTGTTCCCCAATGATAATTTGCACTAGGTCCCATAAGGTGGGGCCTTATAAATATAATCTAAGATTACAACCGTTTGTTTAACGGGCCTGAACATTATTAATTAAGTCATGTACTACAGCACGTGTGACGTCTATTCACATGACGTATCGAACGCTTTCTTCTGTAATGCGACTTACATTTTTATGGTCGATTATCGTGAAATTGCATTTCAAATTTCGCAACAGCTATCACTCACAGTGGGCCATTTATCAGGAGCGAAATTAATATTGAATCGTGATGCTTTAAGAATCGATTAGTTAATTTGCTTCCAAGGAATCCCACGACTACCAAGATAGCCGTATGATCAAAATTGCACTTATTGGATCCTTACCGTTTTGATATATCAGTCCCAAAAATCAATCCATTCGTTTCACAGTTAGATTCAATATCAAGTAATTTGTTCCTATCGCTTTTGAAGAAAGTCTCTGGGTCGTCAGGACCCCACTCTGTCGAAGTTCGACCATAGCGGGGGGCAATGTCAAGGCATTATAAGTTCCCTGGCATCAGGAGAGTCCGGTCATTCTTCGTGAAGAAGTTCAATAGCACTGATTGGTAGGGTCCAATCGAGGCGAAGTGATAGAAGCAGGAAGTCAAGGAAGCATAAGAAGACTTGAAGATCAGGAAGATTAACATGAAGGGTGTTCTTATACTGTGTGCTTACTCCTGCTTCTTCCTGGTAGGAGTCGATGCCATCGGCAAGTACAAAGGATTGGAATTCCTGGAGCCATGCTCACGACATGATCCTGAGCTGGAGAGCTGCTTGGCCAAATCCGCCAACGTCCTGACTGAGCATTTTCGTCATGGTATGGAAAACAGTTCATATGAAATTATTAATCTTTTATCAACACTATATAGGGTCTTTAATTGCTTAGCAAATACAATATCACACGTAACACGCCTGTTGTAATTATTTACGCATTTTGTAATTTCAATATAACAGAGTTGCCATCTATGTTATTTATATGAGCGCAAAACTACAATTCGCATACAGGGTATTATTGTGTTTGCTGAATTTATATTGAATTATCCATACAGTTTATACTCACGTGTAAAACACTCTGCTCGGATGAGCAAAACTTGGGAGCGCAAAAAAGCAGGTTATAACGGTGTATTTGAATGGTTACCCAGTGTCCTACATTTCACTCAGAGTCTTGGCGATGGATGAGCATAGTAGTTCCGTCACGACTTGACGGGCTGAAGTACTTTATTAGTGATCTGTAAAAAAAATTATTTGATAAAATACACATTCTTATATAAAATCTGAATGATTTTATATTTTGAAAAAAATAGTATTTTCAGATTTTTGACTATAAGCCCGTATCCCACATAGAATACAGAACACCAGATATGAACAGTGAAAGTTCAAATACGAATAGTAGGCGACACACTAACGTTTTGATAAACTATTGTCACTAATAGTATCGTTCGCCATTTTAGGTCTGCCACAGTTGGGGTATTCTGAGGTGGAGCCAATAATACTTGACGAAGTGCACATTGCTCTTGGAGGAGGTCCCGACGGTTACAGAGCCCAATTTAAGGACGTAGCTGCTAAGGGTGTCTCTGCCCTGAGAGTAACAGGTCTCAGGGCGCGTCTATCCGACGATGAAGTCCAGCTGCAGCTGGCCCTGAGCATTCCGAGAATCAGGGCAGCCGCTAAGTACAGATCGAGTGGGACTCTCATTCTGGTCCAGGCCAGTGGCGCTGGGGATTACTGGGGAGAATACGGTTCGTTTTAATAATCATTAAATCGCGTACCAAATCATTGTACAGAGGTAATTTAACGTACCTGAAAGTTTTTTGCATTTAGAGAGTTTTGCGACTTCTATTAGCGCTCGTGTTAATTTGGCCTCCCGACTTTCACCGCTAATTTCATTTTCAAAGAAATTCTTTCTTCCCGCCATTGCGCTCAAATTCATTGCTGCCTGACTATAGGCAACCAGTCGTACACTTGTGTACAAAGGAAAGCCTGGCTTCAGGGATTGACTCTTCCTTCACCTTCTCCTTTAGAAACTCTTGAAGACTCTTTGTGACAAATTTGAGTCATTCGATGATGAATCGTTCGGATCTTTTTCTTCTGAAACAAAGTACATATATCTATAAATGGTATACTGTATAATGACGTGTACGAGTTAAGAGTATTAATTAACTTATGCACATGAGTTACCATGCAGATCCTTTGTGCACTGAGCATCTTTTTGTCTCTACTTTCCATTATGACTTTCTTTTGTTCTGATTATTCATCGGTTAATTCTTTGCATTTGGCAATTCCTTTTGCAGAGGGTGTGAAGGCTAAGGTATTCATCCGGGCCAAACCATTCTCTGCTCATGGACGTCAGTACCTGAGACTTCAGCAACTCAAAATGGACTTCAGCGTACAAAATATTAGGATGGGCGTCGAGAATGTTCATGATGGCAATACGATTCTACGTGAGTCTATGCATTAACAAATGTCTATATGGTATACAAAAACTGTATATCATGCAAGTACCTTGATCCTACGTATACTTCTTTATTACAGAAGCTGCCCTGAATCTGTTCATCAACAGCAACAGTCAGGAATTATTAAAGGAAATGAAACCGGACCTGCGCAGAAAGTTGGTCCAGGTCATGACAGCTTTCGTTGAGAAACTATTTTCCCAGGTTCCGTATGACGCTTGGATTTCTGATTAGAAGAAAGAAAACATGTTGCTAATGCGAAAAGAAATTCGTGACAGTAATTCTGTTCGCATTCTGTAAGACGATTGAAAGGAGAAAAGATAGATCTTGGAAATCTACCGGAAGTCAAGGAGAAACTTTTTTTTTTAAATGAGAAAAAAATACCTGACAGCTCAAGAAATCGGGAGAATTTCTAATTATCATTTGTCTTTCAATCTTCCGGTTCTTCCGGAAGTTATTTCTTATCCATGCAACTTCAGACTGCTTTTCCACTTCCTCACAGGATTACAGTAGATATAAGCCCATACTTGAAAATGTTTCATGAACATCATCTCCTGGAACAGATAAAATTTTCAGTAACTTTCAGTACTGCCCTATTCGTATAATATTCTAAAATCATTTTGATTGAAGAAATACAAGTGACCATCATCCACTCACAAATTAATGTGTAATAATGATAATGACGTTAACTCATACAATTAGCACACTGATAATTATTATATTTAAGCGTTATAGGAATCTCATTTTAGTTTAGTACCTTAAGTCAGTCCCATTGCAGTCTTACTGGGACATCATGCCCTTTGTACCTTATTTTTATACTTCATTTTTTTTCGATTCATTCTTTCCTTTTTGTACGTGTGTATTTATTGAATAAACTTAGGATAGAATGACGCAGCCACATTTGTTTCGCAAAGCCCCATCATTTGGAATGCCGTGTGCTCCTTGAATGCGTGACAGTAATATTTAATTCACGCCTATACCTCCTGCAGCCTTGCTTCCTGAAAATATGACGGAACCAAGATATTACAAAACTACGTACAATTCCATCAGAAAAATTGTGTCTGTTGACGAGACATAGAATATAAAAAAAAGTAAAAAAAAAAAGAAATCGACGAAATAGTCTTACGTGAATATTCTAGTATTTATTATCCTCTTTTAGAAATCTGCTTGACATAAGAATTAGCTAAATAAAATTAATAAATTGTTATGATTCTTCGTAATGACGCGCTTCCTTGTGTCACTTGTCGCATAGCTCAATGAAATTTCCACGAGTCCACCGGTTAAGCCAAAGGTCGATTTAAGGCTCTCTTGGCCACACCGATGAATTATTCAATTTCAAAATTGTGCCCAGCACGTCATAAAAGAACAAGGTTATTATTGTTGACAATAATATAAAAAATGGAATTACCAATCTCAAGGGAACGTTCGGCTTCCGGAATTCCTAAAAGTAAAATAAAGTTAGACGTTTATGAACATTTTTTTTAACTGATAGAGTCAAAGAGAGAAGAAATTATTGAAAATGTATACCTGCAAGATGATACGGATGAAATTATAAGGTTGAGAGAATTGATGGATGAATGGTAGAAAAATGACAAAAATTATGAACATTTTCCAAAGGCATCTTTGTAGTCGTTTATTATTTTTTTCTATCTGGCTTTTGGCTCGCTCATGATGTTCAAGTTCGAAGCAACCTGCAGATGTCATAAGAATGGCGAGGGAAATCTGCTTGGCAATTTCTGCTTTTGAAATAATGTCCCAGCCGGGACCCTCTCATCATTCCTGACATAATGAGACTCATTCTGTTATTCAGGTAGTCCTGCCGTGTTATGCAATAATTATGTGAGGATTACCTCTGATAGCTTGAATGACTTCTTTGACCTGTCATAATTATTCCTTACTCTTGATTCTAACCGATCATTTGATTGATTGTTACGACTGCACTCGATGAAAGCTTATGAATCATTGTAAACATTAATTCATTCGGTATGGCACGATTGTTTGTATCTGTCATCCAATTGGCAGGTACAAGATAATTTTATAGAATTTCTGTAAACCTGTGTTCCAGAATTCGTGATCAATTTATGTACATTAATTTGTTCTTCGTAATTTTAAGACACTCGTGGTTCTATGTGAATTCATTGGAACAATAGAAATTTTATAGATTAATCATTCCTAAGGCTCTCCATTGTGAAGAATCAAATGATTCAGTTATAGCTTATAATATTTATAGTTAGAAGTGACGTTTGTCATAGAGATTATACTTTAAAGATACTTTGATACAGGTAATTAATTAAGTTCGATGATCTTTAACTGATAATTAAAATTAATTAAAAAATATATCCAACGTTTATATAAACATTACGCGTAATTTGCCAGATATACATAATAGCAGATGAATAAATTTACAAAAAAACAGGAAGAGCCGTTAAGAAATTCTGAACATGTACTCAAGCATAATTCTGTAATATAATTCTATGTATGCTGGTTGAACCAAAATTTTACCAGTGCTTGTTTATTTCTTGTTATTCTGCTTCGAATTGTCGTTTGCAAGATACTTTTTTTTCTCTTTTTTGTTTGCTTAAATTCGAATGAAATGCATGCATGTGCCGTATGGGTATATTCGCAGAATTTGACGCAAATTCTAAATCCCTCGCGAGCGAGACGTGCTTGATGGCCACCATCGTCGAAGGCCAAAGTCACCGAGTGAACTTAAGTCTTCACCTTCTTAGTATCCGTGTGCTTCAATCGCACTGACACAATGATACCAACAACAATGGTTTCACCAGTCCAAGAAGGGTGGGGATGTCTATAAGGTCCTCGTACCGGCTTCATTTTACCCATTTCCAAGCAGACCATCCTGAACTATTTATTCCCGACTTGCGATCCGTTGCTAGAAGAGTTCCAAATTTCTATTTGGCCAATCGAAGAAAGTACCGGTTGACATATTTACGTCCGTGAAAATGATTCTCCCAATTGTTGCAATTCTGAGTATCGCCGGTGCCGTCTCGGCCGTTGATCTACGTGAGTAGAAAAATCATTTTGTTAAAATATATCATTCAATTAAAAAGAGTTTAAACATTATCTTGTAATTACCAGAAACATATAGTCTCTCTCTTCTGGTGAAATTGTAAGGCCGGTCAAACTTTCTTTATCGTCACCAGCCCTATTTTCTTTGGAATGCATTTCACTAGATTTTAGGGCACACGTGAAATAGCAAATTTTCACCAATAAGCTTGACGTTGTTCGTTAAAAATAATTTAATTAAACTTTACCCAACAATTTCAAATTCCATTGTATTTACACAGCGGAATTTCTGCACGTCTGCAAGAGGAAGGATCCTCAAGTAGAAGCGTGCATGACGCAAAGCGTCGAATATCTGCGACCGTATTTAATGAAGGGCGTCCCCGAGTGCAACATCCCTGCCTTGGAACCGCTCTTGCTGAAGGAATTGGTGGCAACCGAAGGAACCGGTATAAGGATAACAGCGAACGACGTCCATGCCTATGGCGCAAGCAACTTCAACGTCAGGCGATTGAAGTGAGTTTCTTTAACTGTAATGTAAAAAATCGTCTGTCAACAATTACCATGTATCCAGAGCCAACAATCTTATCCGTAACATCCTAACCAGTCCATTCTAGTATCGGTGACGTAAAATGCACCAAAGTTCACAGGGAAATTAGACAATTCATTTTTATCCATTGAAAAAGATCTGTTGCTGAAAGATTCTCTGAAAAATGTATACAATTTCAAGATCTGTACTCTCGTGCACTTTGCACCAAGTAAAACGAGTAATAATGAAACTTAATTGCTAGTATGAACAAGTATAATGACGTGCAGCATGTACAGGTGCTTAAGGTGTAACAGGGTGTTACATAATGTCTGAATAACAAGATTGCGCATAACAAATCTTGCTCTTTGTTTTCATTAGCGCGTAACAGCTGCTTTTAAGCTGCAACTCCACCGATATTATGAAATCGAATGAGATCGGTTGTATAGAAATTTCGTAAAGTAATACGAATACCGATTACGCTCACGTATCCAGGATAATTATCCATTGACTTTATTCAATTGGACGATCGATAATAAAGAATGTAATTTGGCGAATCTTCCTTTCGCTACATAGACACTTTTAGTGTCGCAAAACAATCCCTAAGTCATTGCTTGGACTTCCATTTTTGGATAATTTAATTGTTACGTTTTTAGCACGCGCCAAACTCTTTTGTACATACGTAGAATTACAATGGCGGCTACTGTGTGATTCTCTGAAACAAAGTGAAGTTTGTCACTTTCTAAAAAAAATTGGTTGAATTCAAATTTGAATGACCATCACCGTTTAATGAAATATCGATAGGTACAATGGATAATGGGATTTATTTATAAAATTCTACTGCTAGTAGAATGTCGACGGGTTCTAAAAATAAAGTGGATAAGACATTAGATTGTTTAATTGTTAATGAGAAATATTATGCTTACCGTATACGAAGTGTCGAGCACCCATTGGCAATGAATAAATAACTATAGCAACTCATCGTAATAGCTCGTTCGTATTCCAACGGTGGTTAAGAAGGTGCGTGCGGCCATGACACAAACAAAAGTCTGTATGATACAAAAAGAAAACAGTTGTACACAGTGTAGAGAGTTTAAACGTTATACACTGTAATATACAGCGGATGGATACATAATATGAAATATGAAAATACGAGGACGACACTGGAGTAATGTTATTGGTAGCAAGAATGTACTGGATTGATTAAGCAATCTTGGATGAGAAATCAGGGACACTTTTTACATTATATTACTGTTACCCATAGTAATGCAATACTTAGATTTCAAGCAGGAAAGTACTGGAGTGCCTGCAGGTATATGATGTATTGAGTACTTGAAAAAATTTCCAATATGTAATTAGTCTTGTTAAATGATGGTGAATATTTTTTCTTAGAATTGACCTGAACCTACTGCGCTTCGAGGTTGATGTTGATCTACCACATTTATTCATCGATGGACAGTATCAAGTCGATGGAAGAGTTCTTCTTTTACCAATCCGTGGATCTGGACCGATGAAAGGCAACTTTACTGGATGCACCGGAGCAGTAAAACTTCAGGGTGAAATTCTTAAAGGAGATGACGGAGAGGAGCACCTTCATTTCTCTGATTTCCGCATGAAGATCTCAATTGGAAAGGGGAATCTACTTCTGGAAAATCTATTCGGTGGTGAACGCACTCTTGGTGATATTGTTAATTCTGCGATTAACAGCAATTTTGATGCCTTCATTCGTGAACTTCAACCCCTCATCGAGAAAGCTTTGTCCGAAGCTTTTCTTGAAATAGCAAACAACATTGTAGAACCGTTCACATATCAACAACTGTTCCCTGACGATTAGATTCTCGTTCCTCTTTTCTCTTGTGGTTCTTTTTATTAGATATCTAGATTTACTTTGACGCTACCTCTGAGAATGATAAAAGATAAAAAATAATAGCAAGGACGCTTATCATAAGTCCTGACGTAAAAAAAAAACCAAAAATTAGCTAGTACTTGTTCAGCAACCAGATTTGTGAAATTATAATATTACTTTGACAGTCAAACTGGTAGTCAATAACAATCAAATAGTATTCCTTGAACATAAAACGCCGCCAATGCCGAGCAAGACAGTGCAGTGTTATAATGAATATTTATATAAGAATAATTATTTAAAATTAAGTTTCTAGAGTCCCGTAATATTATTATGTGGTTGCAATTGAAATGTTTAAAATAAAAATAAAGTAGATTAGACATTATGCCAAGTTTAAAGATTTTTTAATAACTCGCTATATATCCTCACTTATAAAACAACTATTAATGCAAAATATAAAGGTCACAGGATAACAGGAATAAGAAAAATTAAATTAAGCGTACACAACTTCAATGAAATTCTCCATTGTAAGAGGTAAGTCGTTGTATTATTTACAATACGTATATCCTTCTCGTCATTTAATACTCTTTCTTTCTCAACAGATGATAAAACATCGGCCAAAATCTACAAAAGTGTTTCACGACTGTGAACTAGATATCTTCTGAAGCTTGGTAGAACCAGCAACAAGAGTTGATGAAGCCAAGATTGTCTCTACATATGTATATCAGCCCAGTTTGAACAATTTGTCTCGTTAGATCAATCCAAAAAAACCAACGCAATTTATTCACGATCAGGGAACAATTCTTCATAAGTGAAGTGTTTGCAGATCTTATTGGCATACTCCAAGATTTGCTCGGAAATGACTTTCTCTAGGTTGGGTGTGATGGTCTCTATGATTTCCTGTCTGCCGTTCGATAAAGCTGCGTTGATACCATTGGCCAGGGGACTATTCTGACCTTCACGTGGTACAAAGTGTGAAACGTAATCCTTTATGGTGAGTTTGATCGTTATCGATGGGAAATACATGTACGTCTTTCCTTTGTGATTGACCAGCTGGAACTTCAGAGTCACCTTAGCGGCGACGCCGTCTATAAAACAATGATTAAACATTAATAGAATATATATATATATATATATATATATAAAATATTAATGACAAAACTATACTAAAGTTATCACAAACAAAGATCATCCTAGAAAACAACAATGATAATTAATTTCTAATATCTTTTGCACATACCAGCTACTATCTCAATAGGTCCGGTACCAGCGATAGGCACAACAATCCTAGCAGACACATCATACTCAGCATTCAGCTTTATATCCTTGAATATAACATTCAAGTCAATCCTCTTGTTCTCCAAGTCAGTCTTCAACGAAGTAACAGTGAAGTCAGACAATCCATAAAGCTTCACATCCTGAGCAATAGCCCTAAAGTTTGGCGTATCCGACAAGGAGATCTTTTTAAACTGCATAGGTTCAACCGGAGGAACGTCAAGTTCAGGAATACCATTCCGAAGATTCCCTCTAAGAGCTTCAACGCTCTTTATGATACAATCATTAAGTTGAGGATCCTTCCTCCCGCATATATGAATATAAGAAGCTGCAAGGTAATATCAAAATTAAAATTTCACCAGTAACAGCCAACAGGACTCTTCGTACAAAGTTACTGTACACGATAAACATCGACTAAAGCCACTTACGGACTTCAGCAATAGCAAAGTTCCCCAATAGCACGATACAAATAGCAACGGTAGCCAGAAACATCTTTGACAATATTTCAAACAATTAAAATTGACACTGAAGCACGACGAGCTGTCTGCACTGAAATGTAACGAAATACTCTGTTCATCTTGTCGCTCCCAGGTTTATATATACATTCCTGACTAGATGGATGGCCTTAGGATTATTCTGATTCACCTAAGTTCAAGGCCACGGTTGGATATTCCAGCCCCCTCCACCATATGCTGACACTACACTGTCATTTTCTATATATCAGCTGATTATGATCAAGGAATATATGATTCTTTGGTAAACAACTTCCTTTATTTTTGAGACCTCCATCAACGACCTGATCGTAATATTCAATAATTAATACATTCGTTGTTATCTTTTATTACAAATCAACGTTTTTCTAGAATATACCAACACCTAGTGCCTTTTACCAATTACCCTTTGGATCTGGTCAACCTATACTCGATTGGCAGCTGTTCACCTGGTTCCTGACATATACTTATATCTGGATACGTTGCTGATCCAGATTTCACGCGGAAAATGCGGCTGGGCTTACGACAGGGATCACATTACCATCGTGAAACAACCACACACATATTTATATATTTAATGCATTAGAATACAGACATAGATGCACGTGCTGCAGTCTGCTTGAGTATTCTGCATCTTGGAATATAGTAATACAATTAATAACAAGCTAATGATCTCGTGCCGTTACGTATATAAGAAAATAAGTGATGTACATAAGTCACGTGGGCACTTACAGAATGAAGGAAAAAAAAATGCAAAATCCCCGAAGGTCGACGTGTGAACTTTACAAGTGGAATAAAACAGTAATACGAATTGCTACATTGGTTGATTCTTTATAATTGATACAAGGTACTCAATTTGATTTACATAAATGTAAGACAGTATTTAAGTTATGCTTATTGCTAAGTCACTCTACTTCTTACGTTTGAATTAATTTCCTTATTAGCAATTTTCTTACTCGTGTGATAAAGGAAATTCTATGCAAGGAGATCTGAGAGGAGTCACAGCATCCCATTTGAGTTGCAAGATGATTAAAACGTGAGAGTAAATCTGGAATCCAATGGCGAATAAACTATTTGCCAATAAAAGAGACTGAAGGAGAGGAACGTGGGAGGGAGAGGAACTTGAATTAATCCAGCAGTGGGATATCTGGAAAAGTTTAGTGAAAATGTATATATATATATATATGCTAGACTGGACCACGTACGTTCTCCAGATCTTAGCTGGAGTGCAACCTGGACCTGAACCAATCGGGACCAAGTAGCACGAGGCAATCTACAGCGGCCGAATGTAATACTCTAGTGCAATAATTCAACCCGTGTACTTTAGCTTGGTGCAATCATTATCCCATGGAGTTTTTATCTTTTGGTTCTCTTTCTCTTTCTCTCTGGGGGGTCTCCTTTTATTCGACTTTCATTGATTTTTTTTATTTAACACTACAGAGCTCAGGCCCCTCTATCGACTTCAACAACTTCAATACATTCTGAGTTCAACTTCGTCTCGGGATAGACAGCCATGTCAGCTCTACTGGTGCGTGCGTGGTACGATTGTTATTTTTGTTGAATATTTTTGTTAATATTAGAATCTATGCTGATCAGATATCTTGATATCGTGGGATTCGTTTTATACATAACAAGTTCATAGAGTTATTTGAAATTTTAACATGGTTTCTTGTTTTTTACATCCACTGATATATAAAAGTATCCTTAGAGTAGAGTTTTTATGTTTTTCATTTTAAACTGCTTTTTTTCAACTTATGCCATGGTTTCCATGACGCACGGAATTATATAATTCTCTTGAATTTCGCATGTTCTCCCAACGATGAATAATAACAAGCGTGTTTGTTAGCTTGTATCAAGTTGCGCAGATATTGCTATTGGGAGAGAAGAAAAAAATATAGATAGTAGTTTATAATGTTTAAAGGAAATAGTAATTGTGTGAAGATAATGTAATTGAAAAAAAAACTTATTGGAATCAAATATTAAACGCACGTGACATTTAGTTAATTCGATTAGGATTTTGCATGAGCAAAGTGTCTAGTAGAATTATCATCGACGCTCCGGCTTTATTTATTTCGTGTGAATTTGTTTTTTTCTGGATGTTCTTTCACGTAAGCAAAAGATGATACTTGCATCTCCTTGATCGCACTGGAGAATATAAATGATTTATTAAAAGGAGAACATTTGTTGAAAACAAATAAAGAGCAATAAGAAGTCAGGGCAATATCCAAAGTTGACATAGCGACGCTGCGCAGTGGAAAAGTTGCAGATTTTATTAGGGATACTCGGCCGTTATTCAGTATAATTGAAAACTGAGCGTATCATGATTTTCTTGTCCCTCTTATCTATCCTTTTTTCTTTAATAGTCTTTCACGTTTTCTTTTCTTCTTTTTTTTTCAGCCTCGCGGCGACGCTCGCGAGAACTATTCTTGGCGCGTTACGTGAGTACATCCATTGTCCTTATTTCGCACGGTATAAAGTCATCGGTCATAAGATGCATTTATCAGAGGAATAAAATAGAAATAAAATAAACTAAGAAAGAAAGAAGAAGGAACTTTGCAGAAAACAACGCGCAACTTAAGGAAAGTAGCTTTTGTGAAAAACAGAATAATTTCCTGGACGCAAACATATAACAACGTATACAGAATGAATAATTTATCGTACTGCGGAAATGTAAATGATGCTTAACATGATCTATTCGTCCTTAACATACTGCATGGATCCTTTTTTATTGAATTAAGAACCTTGGTCCGTTTGCAGCGCCTTATATCAAGCCGTGCAAGAGGACAGATCCAGATATAGATATATGCGTTGCTAATTCCATTGAATCGTTGAGAGGAAAACTTGCTGAAGGAATCCCTGAACTTGGTGCGCCGCCAATTGAACCTTTGTACCTTGACCAGGTCAGATTACTCAGAGGACCGACAGGAGCTAGACTGGATGTTAATCTCACAGACATCAAGGTAAACCTAGGAAATAAATTTTCCTGTATTACATATTATGAGATATAAACCTATTGATTATACTTGATTTGATATTTTTTTACTAATTACTTCTGGGTATGAATCCTCCAGGTAGCTGGACCTTCGACCTTTAAGGTACGTGATCTGAAGGTCAACGTTGACGACGTGATGTTCACATTCAAAGTGAGCTTTGACAGGCTTAGCTTTAATGGAAAGTATCAAATAGACGCCAGAGTCCTTCTTCTTAGACTCTCTGGAAACGGCGATCTAACAGGGAACTTCAGTAAGTCTTGAAGGTGGTATTCTGAATCAGTTGGATATTTTAGTTAACAATGTGTATATAAAATTCTTGCAGCTGGTTACGACTCGGATGTTATCTTGACAGCAAAGAAGGTTTATAGGAATAATGGAGAGTACCTGGATTTTGAACGTATGAAGTTGGCTATTAAAATTGGTACAGCCAGTGTCTATCTGAATAATTTATTTGGTGGTGATCCAATTCTTGGTGAGTAATGGAAACTCCTGGTGAATTTGCTGGAGATTGTTACAGTTGTGTATATGGAGAAGCTGTTGGTACGTTTGCAGTGGTAACGTCTCTGTACAGTTAGATTTCCGAAATGGGAAAGAGCTCAAGGAGGATGGATTCGCTAGAGATTCCCATCACGAATTGACGAGCACGTAATAGCCATTTGGGTCTAGGTTCTTGGGTCATTGTTCTCATTGGCTGATATAAGATTTAAATGGCTATCGTCCTCGTATTAAAAATTGTCAAAGTTTTTTCCTCTTTGCTCAGTTAATATAATCAGCAGCTCTTGATAATTATTAACTTGCTTCAGGTGCTGCCAGCAATCAGGTACTGAATGCAAACAGTGCATTATTCGTTGAGGAACTGAGACCAGTCCTCGAATCCTCATTGGCCGATCTCTTCACTGACGTCGCTAACAAGATCACAAGATCATTTACGTATGACGAATTATTCCCAGTGTAATAAAAACACAATAAATCCGTCAATCATGATAACATGTTTCTAATATTAATTATAGTTTGAGTTTGTTAGAATTAAAAAAAAAAGCGAATCTTTATTTGCCCATTTAACGTCGCTCAGGCGCAGTCTCGTTTTGGTTCTACCACTGATACTATTTTACTAATTAATTTACAAGATGTTCTTTTTCTTGAAAACTAATGACTAGGGAATCAGCTCTTCTTTCTTCAAGACACCAAGTGCACGTGCTGCCAAAGCTCTGCTTATGGTAGCTGCTGTGTCTTCGATAATGGGACTTGCTATGTCCAGGACGATTCTTGGATTTGAATTGAAGAAGGTGGCAGCAGCGTCGGCTTTATGAAAGCAAGAACGATCGTTACATATACAATTTTTAAGTAATCAGTGATTTTATCTTTGTTTTCTTTTTGTTTACCTGCCAAAGCATGACTTGGTTGTGCTCTCAATTTAATGTTACCATCGCCAACACGAATTTTTGTAGTGAGCTGATCAATTTGTATTCTCTGTACGCCATTTTTATCTGCCACCTCCTTGCCTTTGGCGTTCACTTGAGCTTGTGTGTTAGCTGAAACAATGGAATTGAACTGGTCAAAAAATTCTTATTTTCAATTATCAAAGTATGTATATATACTATGTATCTTTTCTCACTGAAATTTCCTTTGAAACTGCCAACTCCATTGAGTGGCAGGAGTAAAAGTCGTCCCTGAACATCATAATCGCCCTTTACATGTATATAAGGTAGCTGAACTCTAATGGTGACTGTGAGATCTTCAGGATTGGCCTTGAGCTCATCCACAAGGAAGTTGGTAGCACCATAAACACGAATCTGAGTCATGTTAGCCTTGATTTTCAAAGCTTCAAGATTTCTGTCCACCGTCAAAGATGGAAGTAGCAAAGGATCCAAAGCAGGAAGTTTAAGGGTCGGTATACCCTTGGCCAAAAAAGGAGTAATGGCTTCCAGTTGTTTCATTATGCATTTGTTGTACTGAACAAGATCCTTAGAAGGTGGGCAGGCTGTGACACCAGGTGCTAATAAAATAAAAAAAGTATTGCCACATCAGCCTTCGTCTCTTGACTATTAACATTTTTTTTAAATGTATTTTCACCAATCCTTTACATAATATATAAATAAAAAGATGTACTCTGTACTTTCTGAATGTTAATGACTTATTTTTATAGGATGACTAATTAGTCAAAAACTTGTTCCTAGTATACTACATTTCTTTCATTACCTAAGAGACCACTATATAAACACTTTCGACAGTAAGACGTTTCGGCAGTTTCACACAATCGTCTAACGGTAATTACAAGAAATGGCAAACGTGGAAAAGTTTAGCTAGTTTCTTACAAAGCCAAAGCTGCTTCTCTCTATACAAGAGTAAAAGTGTAACAAGGTATAAGAATCTCTCGGCCGTCTATATCGTTTTTGTTTGGCAGCAATACCAGACTTAAAATCGAAAGTGCGCCAGCTGAGAAAGTGAATTGGCTGGTTCAGTCAACGGCCATTCCTTCGTTAAATTCACCTGTATGATACGTGCCTGCGTTACTACCAACCACATACCTATGCAATAGAATAAAATAAAATGCCCCAGTAACAGCTGGAATCATTAAACTGACATAGTAATTATTGAGGTAAATAAAGTAGAGAATATAAAAACACTGATGATATTAATATTAATTATTACAACGACATATTGTAATTATAAAACGGTACGAGAAATGGACATTGAATACTGTTAATTATTTATTATTCAATTTTTTAGAAACCGTTTATACTCACGCAACTCCGATAAGGCGATCTTGGTCCAGGAAGCAAATATCAGGAAACCGATCAGGATATTCATGTTTGCCGTTTTATCCACGTTTCTTTTACTTTGTACACACTGGACTACGTGTATTGTTTTACGTTTAGTGAACCAATTGTAATGTTGTGAGTGGCGATATTGAAAATGCGTACGACGGCCCCTGTATGCCGGTATTTATAAACTAAATGCACTTTCTCCGGTTGTACCCCACTCTTACAAGCACTAGGTGAATTTATCACGGTAGAATGCCCCCTTTTAACTCAGTCAGGGCCGTAACTCGCTGGTACCCCTACTCAATTATTGACAAATCCTTCATGCCAGACGTCTTCTCGTTAATTCACTCCGGATGGACGTTAGAATCTCCTCCTTCCGGGAATTACGAGTATAGATGGGATGTTGATAATAACGTGGATTATCCAGCCGGCCTTTGTCGCGATGCTAATCAAGCTGTTGCATCGATACGTCGATAGGAATTATTTTTAATTAGAAAAGTTTCTTCATAAAATAAGTATAAGGTATGTCAGAGCCAAACGTCTGAGTCATCCGGAGAACTTTGGCAGTTGGTACTGAAACGAGGTACGAAGCTGTGGGAAAGTATGACAGCTGTCAAATTTGACAGATAAATTGGAGCTGTATACTAAATTAAGGAGGGAGTATCAATAAACAATAATTATAGTATATAATTGTGTAGATTACCTGTGTACAGTGTAATAGGTGCTATTTATAAATATATAAATAAAGACCTTAATTATTAAAGTATATAAAAACCAGACTTATTGTCACTCAATAGGCAGTGTCTTATACATCTTGTAGATCATTGAATCAGCCATTTTTTCACTTAAAGCTTTACTAGCCAAGTCGTCAGCCAACATGGCGGCTACTGCTTCGGCAGCCATTAAACCTGCAAAAGAAAGTTACTGTAGTGACAGAGTTTACCGGTGAGCTTGTAGTTTTCCGTTGATTATAACAGGTTCCAGGTGAAGAGGTAAGTTCCATTTAATTAAGATCATTGTAAAAACAATTGAGTGATTCCAAACAAGATCACAGAGACTGACAGATCTGGATCACGATCAATGATCAAGCGTAGATCAAAGATGTTTTGAACTGTTTTGAACATGGAGTCACTAGGAATATTTAAGTACTTCATTACTCTGCAGCACCTAATCATCTGATGAGTTTACGTAACGTTCTCTCTGAATCGATTCAACCAAGATGGCGCTGTGTATACTAGTCCGTATGATATACGGATAAAATTTATATTTATTAAAACCACCGGCTTGGCAGAAACTCTCGTACAAACTTTCATCGATGGAATTTGTCGTTTTTCCTGAACGACCACCTGGTATGGTTTCCTGTGAATGCGCAATGACGCGACGTATTTACTTACCGTGAACCAAGATTGACTTCACTGGTCCTTTATCATCCATACCATCCAGATGAATCTGTCTGCTTCTTGAAGTCAGTCTTGCACGAGCTGCTCTTACTATCATTTCATTAGTATCTTCGATCCTCTTCAATTCCAGGGTGAAGTCGCCGGTTAGGTCGGCTGTGGAAAGTGAAGTATTTTTTAATAAAATTTACAATAGATTTTTTTATATGAAATTAGTTATTAATTTTTTTATCAGTAAGACTTACTGAAGTTTCCATCAAGCAGACCATTACCCCGTAGAAGTTCCTCGCCGACTTTACCGGTGAGAACGTAACCGGCTTTTACATGAAGCAGTGGTACGTGGACCTTTAGTATCACGTGCATTACGTCATCCTGGGATATTGAAATTTAATTAATAATTTAGGATAATACTTTCTGGACAGTCTTAATCTTTCTATTTACCTCCTCGGATTCGTTCTGGGTGTGATCCCTTTTTTTTCTTTTGGCTTCATTGGATTTTTCGTTCTCTGATTCCTCGATTTTCTTCCTATTTATATTTACGCCGCCGTAGTGATAAATTAGTCGCATACCCTCTTCGTAATAGCCGTCTTTTTCCTGGTAATTCTTTGCGTATCTGATAAGGTCCTTTATTCTGTCAGATTCCTGTGCGATCCTTTGCAAGTTGTTTCTCTTGAGCAAAGATTCTCCTTCGGTGAAATTGTGAATGATGTATCTTCTGTTCTCCCGCAAGACCTTGATAACAATTTTTAATTGATTAATTATTGTAATTAAAATGAATAAATAATATTTATTTAGTTTTTACATACCTTAATGATATCGTCCAAGCTGTATACCTCCATGTTCTGGTCAGAGTCTATTTTTAAATTTCCAAAATGCTTCACCTTCTGGTCGTTCGTGTCGGCATAAATTATGTCCACATATCCTGGACGTTTTTCCAGTGGAATTGTTGATGAAGGATTATCAATTGAATCATTAAATTGATTTTTATTTATCACAGCCTGATAACGTCGCCCTCCATTTAGGAATGTATTATTAGACACAGAACTTTCATCTTTTCTCAATAATTTCTCTTTTGATTCCAAATTTTCCGAAGCTGACACATCAACGTCTTCTACGCGTTCATCAAAATTACTTTTACCAGCGGTATCCTTAAAAATTTCTGATTGGTATCGTTCTTGTCCTCTTGAAGGATTTTGCTTCCTGTTACAACTTCCTGAACACTCTATCAAAACACCTTGAGAATTTTCATGAGAATTTCCCTTCAATAAATCCTTTACTTCGGTATTTTTGGAATTAACCTTCACACTTTGAGCGTAAACCACGTGAACAGGTGAATTTTGTAAATTACCAGAAGATACAGATTGATCAGAAGCTGCACTATCCTGCTGAGATTTCAAAGTACTAAGAATTTTTTCTATCTTAACAGCATTAGGATCTCTAGCAGTACTGTGATGACTTTGTGAATTTTGCACAACATCCAAATTTTCATCTTCCTTCTCAATATTCTTGGATTCTTCTTTTTCTTGGTCTTGAGTTTTGCTCAGTGACTTATTACTTGCTACAAGCTGAGTACCTCTATCAATATATCTTCCTGGACCAGTAGCGTTCTTAGGCTCTTTAACAAGTGTATGGAATCTGTATCTAATCGAATCCAAATCCTTCAATTCGTTGTAGCTAACATATCCAGCTTCAAAATCACTTAGATTCGATTTGAGACGTCCCCGAGCTATATGAACAGATTCAAGAATAGATTCATTGAATCCCTTGACTTCCAAATTTCTCAAAACAATCCTGTATCTTGTATCACCCTCTGATTGGTCCACTTTAATCACAGGAACCCTCAAAGGGTCCAGGGTACCAAACTTTGTGATTCCACCAGCCAGAAGTTTGGTCCAGAGTACTTGAGACATTTCCAGTAAGGAACACCTTGCCAAGGAAGTCAAAGCTAAGATCAGTAGGATCTTCATGGTTCCAGGATATCCTCAAGATCTTCAAAATAATTGTCTGTCAATCCTCACTCAATGGTGTTGACTTGCCAAATGTGAAACGGCTTATAGACTAACATAAGTGACAGTGCCGTCACTATGAATACCACTAAAAAACAGAAAACCACTGAGCACATAGAAGAAACAATGAAGCACTTTTCAAACCAAAATACGAACAAAGTGAACAACAAGATCTTGGCTAAAGATCATTTCAAATTTGATTTTTTTTTCTCAGTCCTATGACGAACAATATTTTTTGCACACCGATGCAACTGAACTGAATGCAAGAGGACGATGCGTCCGGGAGGTTTTTATAGGAGATGGTGGAAGGGCGCAAATCTGGGCCATGGACCACAGCAGCCTGACTAACTGGTTCATCTGACATTAGTCAGGTATTTTTATATCCTTAATGGGGGGCAAGGTCTTCGACCGACCTTGCCGATAATTCCATAAATAATGAATTTAAAAAATCCAGTATCTTAATCATACAGGAACTCCATGCAAATAACTAATTGCAATTGATACGGTACATTGATACTATCTGGATCATTATTCCATTGTATTCAACAATTGTTTATAATAACGATTGTATCACAATCTTATTACGAAGTAAAAAAAAATGGCGGTTCCCAAGAATCCAGCAATGTTTTAACAGATTGCGTAGTAGACAGCCAATGAGACCCAATAACCATATTCATGCAAAAGGCAGTAACGTCGATCAGGCCCAGCTGGCAGTCAATAAATAGCTAAGTCAGCGCATTGCATTCGCCGTCAGCGCATTTTCAGCCTGAGGAATGATCAGTGAATAAATTTTTTTTTCAGCAACTCCTCAGTACAATGACAGCCATGAAGCTTGTACCAGTCCTGGTCCTGTTCCTGGTCAGTAGATCGAGATCAACATCGGATATCCGTAAGTGTATACATCCTGTATAACTAATCGAATCTAAAATTGAAATATGATAAAATTATTGTTCATACGTAGCAAGCTTTCTTAAAATATGTCATCGCAATGATCCCAACCTGAACGAGTGCATAAAACACAGCGTGGAATCCTTGAGGCCACATCTCAAGGTTGGAATTCCATCCCTTCATATTCCACCATGTGAACCCTTGCACGTACCTCAAGTCGAGATCAAACAAGCAGCAGGTCCGGTTTCCATCAGTTCAACTTACACCGACATCAGAGTACGTGGCGCCACGGATTTCGTGCTGAAAAGCGTCAAGTAAGTAAATCATCCATAAACATTGATAAAAAAATTAATAATTCAATAATTACAATGACGATCAACATCCTAGGATCGACCTGGACAAGGATCGTGTAAGGTTAAAGTTATACGTCCCACGTCTGGAGATGACGTCAAATTACACAATGGAGGGAAAGATATTAATGTTACCAATAACCGGTAAGGGCCTCGCTCATGGTAATTACACGGACATAGACGCCGTCGTGACGACCCAGAACGAGCATTACCAGGATCGGAAGACTGGGAAGACTCACTCCAGGGTGACCGATTTCTACGTGGACTTTGACGTTGGTCATGCCAGCGTCCAGTTGGAGAATTTATTCAACGGCGACGAGACGCTCGCCGACGCCATGAATCTCTTCTTGAACGATAACTGGAAGACTGTGGCAGCTGAGATAAAACCAGCTCTGGAGGATACGGTTGCTGAACTCTTCAAGAACTTCTCGAACAAGATTTACTCCAAGTATCCACTAGAAACATTATTACCAGAATAAGTAAAAGAAACATGTAAGACTATCAGTTAATTAGAATAAAAGTCGATGTCTCAAAGAGATACAAAATTTAATTTTTGAATACGCAATCTAATATTTCATATCGTAAACCCCCGATGGTACTGGTACGTCTTGACCCTAGTGAATGACGGGTTACATCCTTTCAGGCGTCCCGATGTTAATTACACATCACACAATATATTCTCACTTTTCACAATTTACCAGCTCATTCGTGCATTAGCATGTATTGCAAATCCACGCGAATTCGAAATTTTCTTACGCTAGTCGCTCATAAATGGCAACAGTGTCCTTGTACCTAATAGTCCAGATTCTCGTATAGAAAACACGTCGAACACAACACGTACACGGAGGCTTCGTTTGTTCTTTACGAAATCGCAAGTCTGGAAGCAAATAATTTACATAGCTCTTTCCTACGGAATACATGCAGTCATTGAGCGGGAATTTTGAAAGCTTCAAAAGTCTTTTACCGTCCAGACTGTCATTAACAAGTGACGGCAGACTCCATAAAAGTACATACGTAATAACTCCATAACTTGGACAATTTAAAGCAGACATTTTATAACAGAGTCATAGGTTACTATTTGACAATAGTAAGTACCTACTTCTACGTCGCAATTTTTAACAAGACTTTCGTAACACTTGGAAGCATTGTGTATTACCAGGAAGAATTCAGGAAATGAGTAGTCTACTGTTGATAATAATAATAATCATAATTTGTAGGACAGAATCGTGTTTCGAATATGTATTCATACCATAAGACTAGAAGTATAAATAATTAAGTACTATACGAGCAGAGTATCTTTGTGAAACAATATATGTGTATATATATGTACGCATCTATATATCTATTGAGTATAAAAAAATTACATGTATTGACATGACTCATGATAGCTTAAGAGACCAAGATTTTATAATACGCCATACAGAAAGACGTAAAGACCTTTACGTTTATGTCGTTCCTCAACTGTGACTAAAAGGACACCTTTTATACAGTCGTTGAGTAACAGTATACGACGAACCACGCAGATTTCTCCAAACAGTGTAAAAGATTAGAGATAAATTGGGCCACGGGAGACTGGTCGGTTGAATGAGGACCGTTGAATATCTTTGCGAATGCGCCTCACCAATTACGTAATGTAAATGCCCAGTTGGACCCAACTGAGAAAGTCATCGTGTCATTCGATTGGATTTTTGAATGGATGCTTGTTGTTCTGCGTCTGAATTAAAAGCTGGTATCGGTAGCAGCATCTCTGTTGGCGAAGATTTTATAATTTAGATTAAGGATAGTCGAAAGATGGTAGAATATCGTTCTCTGTGTTATTATTTAATAATTGGATGTTATCCAATGTTGAATTGGAAGAATATTTGTTTAGGTACATTTTGCAGGCTGCTTGTATGAATGAAAATGGCGTTTTAAAATTTGTATTGATTGCATATTGATATTCACTGGTAGTCTGTTCTGTTTCTGGTACTTTTCGTGTGGTTTGTTCTTTTAAAATAAGTGAGGTCAAGCTGGAGAGTTGGGAAATTAAAAAAGTCATATACCTTGGCTGGGGATAACTTTGACATAGCCACGAGGTCGTTGTATCGGCTGTATGCTAACGTTTCCATTTTCTTGTATTCTTTTTTTTTCTTTCTTCTTCCACCTGTACTCTTATATTTAGTTTCTCTTCTTTAACTTAACATGTCCTTCGTTATGGTTGTTCCAAATCATTCACAGAACGTTCTCTCTGCGTACAGTGTAGCAAAGCATAATCGGCACGGCATTTACATTTGAATGCATGTATAAGGATGCCTGACTGCGTGACATACTAAGACTCTTGATTTTTCAGGATTCGCATAATCCATAAGAATTTTTATTCATTGTGCTAGACGGAGAACGACGCAAATACGTAATTCTGAGGGAAGGGTAGAAATTTAATGAGGCTCAAATACGTAGTTGTAATACGGATTTGTATTAATGTAATAGAGAAGGGGATGTACCTGGGGGAGTGAGTTGGAAAAATGTAACTTTTCCCTCACTTGGATCTTTAGGGCCTCAATCCGTGGGACTTCTCGACGAAGAAAGAGACGGCGGCGTTGTTTCTTAAAGGAGCGGGTCTAGACGTCTTGAGAGTAGTAGGGGTTTTCGCATATAAGACAGAATATGAACGGGGCCCGTCTTTAGTTTATCACAAAGCAGCGCGTGTTTGTCTCTTTAGTTCATTAGGTGTGAATGATGCCTTAGGAGTATCCTACGTTCGGGTCACTGTGATAAACTTTGTTCCCGTCATCAAGAAATTGCAGATAAACCAAGGATCCAAGTGGACGTTGATCCTAAAAAAAATAAATATATAATACTATTTTACCGAATGAGAAACAAATAATTGTTTAATAAATTTATACTCTTGTGCAACGAAATGAAATTGTGAAACTATTAAAGGGGGAATTGTTTTGATACTTTTTAAAATACTGGATTGTGAAATACCATTGAGGATGTTCCTTCTCAAAATTTTATCCTTCGGCATCCTCTTGCTAGGAGCCCTTGGACAGGATCTCTTAGCTGAGGATAAATCACCTTCGGAGACAACAACTCTAACAACCCTTGCAGAAAATCTAGGAGCAAACGAGCCTGACTTTGTGACGCGTAAGGAACTTGTAAAATTAAAATATTAAAGTACACCTACGACCAGACTAAAAACATTCGACAGAATCCGTCCTTTCCCTTTTTGCTTAGTTACCTAAAATTAAGATTCAGAAAGAAAAGGTCAAAATACCATACAGATGATACTATGAAATTCATAATGTAAATTTTTAATAGTTTCGTATTCCAAGTTCTGGCTGAACTATACTTTTCTTCTGACGTTCATTAATTCGCAAGGCCCAACATCGCATTTATTGCCATTATAGTTAAGAAGATACGGGTAAATCCCAATGCGGACGCAGAGGAGGGCAGGTTCTTGGATACATATAATAGCAAACATGTCGTAACGTACTCCGATGGCGTGGCGAAGGTTATGTCAGAGATTGCATAACGACGGAGGCAGGATTGGCTGGAGAAAGTTGGGACTCGAGTCCCCGTACAATGCTTTTCTCAAGCGGCGGGAGTGAAAGTGCAAGTATCTCGCTAGAAGTTGCCTGTGTAACGAGAGCGTAACTCGTCATTGCTTTTAGTGCTATGATGACGTATTTCACATAAATACATCAGCGCCACACGGCCGAACCAGAAACTAAATATCCATTGTATATAATCAGTCCAAAAGGAAGTTAAAGCTCTTTCTAAAAGGGTCCTACTCCTCTGGACCGGAAGTGAGAGTCATTGCGCAATAATACAGGAAACAGGAAGATAGTTTAGAAAATACTGTACATCGCGTGTCTGGTTGTTACAGAAATTCCTTCTTCTGCTAATGCACATTGCGTTGTCTTTATCTGGAAGCTTTATCTGGACGTTTTTCCTTTTTGGAATTTTCTGTTATTACATAATGAACAATTGCCGCTCATGCATTGGACAGTAGATTTGTATTATCTTCTAGTAAATATATCTATCGAGATTCTCATCCTTATCTTCATGACTAAGTCCATTGTCGTGATCACATTGAAATTCGAGACCCGTTATTACTGACAATACGTGTTACCATTTGCAATTATTTATGTCGATGGTTCATTCTGTCGCGTCCTGAAAACAGGTCTCTGGGTTATTTCCACAATGATTTTCTAGTTCAAATTTTTCCACAGACTAAATTTCTTGGCCTGTATGGTAATACGCGCCAGTACAACACCCTAAATATTTTCGTTTTGCGTTTTTGACTTTATGTATGTAATTATTATGCGGATTTATGGTGTTTTTCTTCTTTACTTTACAGCTGAATATATTCTACCATGCCGCAGATCGGATGAAAAGATTGACAGTTGCATACAAAAGACGTTCAATCATCTGCGACCTTATTTGGTGAAAGGTAATTGTACCAATCCTTGAAAGATTGGCTGATCAATGATCATCCATCTTATAAACTTATTCTAGGTATTCCGGAACTGGAATTGCCGCCAATCGAACCCTTGAATATTCCTCAACTGGGTATGGAAAATGGACAAGGTGCAGTAAGGGTCAGTGCACTCTTTTCTAACATCACAGCCGTGGGACCTGGAAATTATTCAGTTGGAAAAGTCAGAGTGGATATACCTACGTTGAGATTGGATCTTCATCTTACCATTCCAAACATTGAACTGCAGGGTCAATATGAAGTAACTGGGAATGTGCTTCTGTTTCCTATCCAGAGTCAGGGTGACTTCTGGGCCCATTTTGGTGAGTATCGATCAGTAGACATCATCTGGATATTCAGTTTTCCAATGAAAATCTTATCTTTTTATTTTATAGGCGACGTGGCAGCCATTGCCAGGGTTCAGGGTATTCAAGAAATACGAGACGGTGTCCGTTACATGAGAATCGAACGTTTGCTGATTGACTTCAGTCTGGGACGTGCTCGATTTCGTGTAGTGGACCAACTCAATGGGAACAACGTTATTGGTCAGGCAATGAATCAATTTTTGAATCAAAACGCCAAAGAAATTATTGAAGAGATGAGACCAGCCGCCAGTGCAAGCATCGCCAAGCATTTTCAGGGTTTCCTGAACACTGCATTTACCAAAGTGCCTATGAAGGTTTGGTTGCATGATGACTAAGCGTGACAAATTTTTTTTTACCAAATTTCAATTAAATTTTCTTCTGAGAAGAGATAAACCCGTACGAAAAGTGCCTGACCGTGATCCCAGTGACTTTTGGAATATTTATGTTTTCCAAAATAAAAATATGGTCATCCACATTCTCGTCCCTGTCTGTTCCAAATTGCACGGTTTGGATGGACCATAATTCCCAGCTTTTTCATTTGTATTTTGTACCTTAAGTAACTTGTCTGTAAATAACGAATAAAACAAGAAAATGAAGAAACTCTTTGTAACAACAATTCAATTTATAAATAGGTCTCACCTTGGCAATACTAATTGTATAGTTTAGGATAATATATCTCTATATAACAGTAACGTATCCTAGTGTATATAAATACAATAGTATTTGTTCAGCCTATAGTAAATAAAATATGCGTTATCGAAAGAGCATGCTATACCATGAAAAATGATACTTCCCAGCAGCAGCATCTACAGGTTGTTTCAGCATTATGGCGCGTGTCAGTAGAATCCCAGAGTCTGGACTGTGTATATAATGTTGTGATAATGAATCAGAACCGTGGCGGGACATATCTAACGACCTCTGACCCGAAAACGCGTTCAACCTTAAAGGAAACAGCAATATAGAGACATTGAACAGAGTAACGCTATATCATTTAGTATTTACCAAAAGCTAAGACGTGACAATCTTCCAATCAGTCGTTCGCGAGATCCCTGTAGCGTCTCATGTCGGGCATCTCGTGAACTCTCGACGCGACTTAATTCAACCTGAACAGAGAACCATCAGGAAGGAACATCTTTTGGAGTTGGCTTAAGAAAAATTAAGAAAATGGTTAGACAGTTCACAAAGAGGCAGTGGCTGACGTTAATAGTGATCAGCATTGCTGACTTTGCCAATGCAATCTGTGTCTCCCTACAGGCTCCGTTTTATCCTCACGAGGTAAGACTAATTGATAATTTATTCTTATCAACGTTAATCACTCGTTTATTTATCAAAATTGTTTAGACTCGGAAATAATAGTCATTGACCTTGGATTTTATTTTCTTTAGTATTCTCATAGGATCTCTTGCTGGAGTTCTTTTAGAATTTTTCATTCGGAGTCATTCATTGTGGACTAGGTTCAAGATATTTGAGATGAACGTAACTACTACTTAGGATGTAAATTGAGTAATTTAAAACTCGATACACTACGTAAGACGTACGTTAATGGTCCTTATCAGTTATAGTAAACTCTTGTCATAGCTAGTTAATGTTATTAAGGTCGTAGGGTCAAGATGGCGCCTCTACTTGTTACTCCGATTCACTCCGATCATAACGTATTTCAGTTTCTGATTAATTAATTGAAAAATTTCATCAGACGGGAGTAATTAATGTTGAGCGGAGTTCGAATACTTATTGACGAAATTCAAATTGGTCTATAGATACTGGGATGATGATTCTGTTTTAATACGTCTTATGCCAAATCGAGGATCCAAAGTTTATCAGAATTTATCTGCGAGACCAGTTAATCATAATTCGGCTTAAAATGAGAATTTGCGTCGATCAATTTTCTAATAAGCATATACTTTAATGGAATAAATTTTTCTATTTCCCAGGCTGAGAAAAAAGGCGCCTCCGCTACTGAATATGGATTGGTCTTTGGTATATTCGAATTCGTAGTCTTCATCATAAGTCCCATTTATGGGCAGAATGTGAGTTCAATTTTGATTCTGATGATCGTTCAAATAAGCCTTGCATATGATTGTTCTACAGTAAATTAATTGTCTCTGCGGATTCTGTCAGGAAGCATTGTCACTAGGATTTTTGACTTTACAATAACTTCAAAATTTTCCGATTGCCATTGCTTCTTTCATTTTTTTAGAGGAAACTTAAGATTTTAATTTAACAGCTCAACCGCTTAGGGCCAAAGCTTCTCTTCAACGGCGGAATTCTAACAACCGGCACTTGCGCCATTTTCTTTGGCCTTCTGGATAAGGTCGAAGGTCATTACCCTTTCATCATCCTCAGCTTCGTCATCAGGATCGTCGAGGCTCTTGGTAATGCTGCGTTTCTCACAGCGAGCTTCGCCATCATCGCCAAAGAATTTCCAGATAACGTCGCAACGACTTTTGCAAGTCTGGAGACATTCTTCGGTCTTGGACTTATAGTCGGACCTACAGTTGGTGGGGCCCTTTATCAGGTAATCTCTGATCTAGTAAACGACGCGCAGGTTCGGGCGACTCATGGTTTCATGAATCTGAAAAAATCATTGGATTAATATTTATATAAATCCAGGTTGGTGGCTACACAACACCTTTTGCTGTGTTGGGATCAGCTCTATTCTTGGCAGCTGTCATGACAGCTTTTGTCCTACCAACTCATAACAATGACGAGCAAGATACTCAAGACTCTGGTGGTATAAAAATTCAATACACTTAATACCAAACGAGTGCTTAGGTATTTTCAAGAAATCTTACAAAGTTTCATCCGATCTCTCCCAGGTTTCATGAAGGTCTTAAGGATTCCTGGCGTAATGGTAGCAGCAGCCTCCATAATTGTAACAAGCATGAGTATCGGTTTCCTTCAGGCGACACTGGAGCCTCATCTACGTCAATTCAACCTGAGTCCAGTAGTTTTGGGCCTTATGTTCATTATAAACGGTGGCACATACGCCCTCACAGCACCAGCCTGGGGTTGGCTCTGCGATAAATATTCGAAACCGAAGGTAAATCATCATTTGCATTGATTACAACAACCACAATACATTAAATAATACTTGCCATATAAATGTTTAGGTAGCAACAGTCATTGGATGCGTCTTGGTAATGGTAGGATTCTGCTTAGTGGGTCCAGCACCTTTTATCCCAGGAACAACCATAATTTGGCTGACAATTTTGGGCCTTGTCATACATGGCTTAGGCATGTCAGCCCAACTAGTAGCAAGTTTTACAGATGCCTTAAGAATATCCATGTAAGCCTGTCAATGGGACTTATAACACTGCTGTATAACAAGTTGCCATTTTTTAGGCGCCACACTATTAACGCACAAATATTATACTTCACAGATCCTATGGATTTCCAAATAATTTAGAAACATACGGACTCATCAGTGGTCTGTGGACTAGTACTTTTGCACTGGGGGCCTTTATTGGGCCCAGCGTAGCAGGTATTCTCTTGGATACTATTGGCTTTAGAAAAGCATCCATGTTCATAGTACTCTTGCATCTCATCGTGGTTAGTAAAATTCATTTAGTAGTTTGGAATCTTCATAAATCGTCGGGATTTCTAGAAAAATATTATTAATCTATTAAACTTTTTTTCAGGGTGTCGTAGCCACATTATTCTTGACCTGTTGCAATAGTGGCCCAAAGCCATATACAGAAGTTGGCAGTCACGAAGATATAAGGGCTTCATTGAGTTGTAGCATTAGGAACAACAGTACCAGTCTTCCGTTGGGTGTCCGGGCACAGGGGGTCCCAATTGACAGGCCCAACGGAATGAATTCTCTTATTGCGTGTAACAGCTATTCGAACAGGGCCGGAGCATGGTCAAGAGCCTCATACAGTGGTCGCTATACACATAGTTACGGATCCATAGAGTCCAAACAATATTTGGAAAGAACTACGTGATTTTGATTACGTATAGTAATTAATGATGTAATCAGAGGTTACTGGGGAGACGCCAGAGTGTTCCACAGACTTTCAAAAAGAATAATGGAATGAGGAACAAAAAAATTGCAAAATGTCAGAAAGTGGAAAACCCGATAAGAAACCAAAAATATTTGATTTTACAAGTTTCTGGGCCTCGTGCGAATTCTTCGGCAGGGACTCTTTTACTTTAATTGTATATATGATATTACTAGGATTAATGATTATTCTTAATTACACGTGGTTCTCGAGTATCCATGACCTCGTCAGTGAGGTTTTAATAAAACATTATTATCTGTTATCGCTGTCTCTTATTTATTTACTTTCGTTATTTCAAAATCTACTCAATGGCATTCAAAGGAAAGCGCAAACGTTCTCTCGGAATTCTGAGAATTTACTTTCGACCATTGAATACTAGATTTTCACTTTCAATTGAAAGTCGACTGCAATCGTTTCAGCGTTTCGGAAAGCAATCGATTTGAATTAGTCGTCGAATTCAGAATCAACAACTAGAATGACGCATTCGTGCACACCTGCGGATATACAATAGATGTTACTGGGTATGCGGCCAGTAGTTGAAATAATTTAGTAGCAGTCGGATGCAATGATGCGAATAGTACCAAAAACGCAATTTCCACTATCAAAATAATCATTGATGAGACTGACCGATGATTAATATATATAAAATATATAAAATATCAGATCTGTTAATTCAATCAATGAACATAACGTTTAGTATAAAATCCAAGAGAACGCTCGTCGTCTTGTTCAATATTGTTCCTCATAATTATAACAATTTTTTACTTTCCTTTTCAAGTCATTAAAATTTTTATAACGTCTATAGGTATACCTGTATGTTGTCTGCATACGCAAGTTACTATCTACACCCTATTCTCTGGCGTTACTGATCACTGAGGCGCATCGCGCATTCCGGAAGTAGTTCCATCCTATACATACAGTTACGTCATTGGCACTCACGTAGTTTGGCAGTCCCAAGAATACTACCTGATGTAGCATCCAAATACTAGTCATCAATTAAACAAACTCTGCAGCTATCCAATTCATGAAAAATAGTTTCCAGGTAGTCAAAGCAATCCTGATACACCTGTGAAAAAAAGGTAGCCAAATAAGTAAAATAAAAAGTATTATAATTTAAGTGTGAAAGAATCTTTACCAGACTGTCTACCTCCCACCAAAAGCCAATCCATCGAAGCATATTTGAAAACACCTGTAGCTGCTATACAGAGG
Organism: Cephus spinipes; assembly: GCA_963971525.1. Classification (NCBI taxonomy): domain Eukaryota; kingdom Metazoa; phylum Arthropoda; class Insecta; order Hymenoptera; family Cephidae; genus Cephus; species Cephus spinipes. The sequence continues at coordinate 31,252,876 of OZ020573.1, forward strand.
GTGGATCCCAGAGAGCAGGTAGATGATGATTCAGGCAAGGTGCTGCCACCTGAGCTGTTTAGTACCCGGAGTCACCTAGGAGCCTCAACAGGTGAGCCACCACACCATCAACCACGGCATAGGTCCCTGAAGAGAGTTCTGTGAAGGGATATCGGTTGGTTGTAGGTATAAAGTTGGCATACAGTAAAATGGCCCTCCCTTCCACCTTTCACTGGGTCCGTTTGCGGCTGCGCTTGCGTCGAGGCCTTCGTGGTCTTTTGCCCGAGACGACCGGGCATCGTGAACGGGCCCAAAGTCCGCTTCCATTCGGTGGGGAAGGAAGGCCGCGAATCGTGCTCGCAACATTCGGACATCGTTACACACACACTGCGGTTACACTGTCGCGTTAAGCCGGCTGGCTTTATCATTACATTGTTTCCTTATCAAAGAGAATTTTGTATAAGAAAAATAATAGCAAGCAAAGGGTGACTGTGAATCGTTAAGGAAAACGTCTCCCTTGGAATACCAGGATATCTTCTTGTGAATTTTTCCATTTTTATTGAACTTGACCAATTACTTTGTCTTCTTTGATTCCTTTTGGGACTTGCCCAATAATCTTTTACTTGACACACTCTGGATTCAGGAACTTAACGGGATACTCGATTACACCCGTTGTGATACAGTGTTTTATAGTGCCATGGGGATCTAGAGAACACAAGGGTAAGTTTCTTTGACATTGGTTATTCCTTAAAATTTTCTATAACTGCTAGATATATATTATTACCCATGTTTCTTCGTTCTTCAGTGAATAACGTGAAAGGTTCCTACCTCTTCTACCCTTTGGTTTTCAAATTCTGCAGAATTACTGGTACAATTTTCTAACGGTACTTTAAGTAATAACACTCTTTGGCAACGATCATCCTTAAAAGGAACAGTATACGTATTCTCAATATTGAGAATGCTATTCCCGGGAACCCTTATGGGATTCCCCGTAAACCTTCCATGAAAGTTATAAAAGGGCTCGCGAGGGATGTCATTAAACAGTTTAAAGTAGCGTCTAGACGGTGATTTGAACGCCGGCCAAAGCGCTGTCCCACGATCCGTAAATATTCGTTCCTTCTGCTGAAATAGAGTCCGTTCGTCGTAACTCCTTTGAAAATCCAAACTAGAATCGGCAATCGATTTTTGTCTGAAAGAAAGAAAGAGGGAGTTAGTGAATGATACGAGACTCGTGAGTGGCTCAAAGAAAGAGAAAGAAAAAGGAGAGAGAGAGAGATCGCACGTCGCGATCGGCTCGCTTGGAGACCGGTTGGAGAATTTGAAATTGTGATTCCAGGCGTGTCCGAGTAAAGAGTAAAGGAAGAGAAAGGAAAGAGAGGGTCTTACCGACTTGTATCGAGAGAGAAGAGAGAGAGAGAAAAATTGAGAGAGGGTCGCACACACGTCTCTCGCACCTTACGTCCACTAAAAATGCCTCCCCTCGTATACCCCAAGAATTCTATGAATGTATGCATTTAGACGTGGGTGTATCCTTCGGAGAATCTTAAGTATCCTTAAGTAGCTCGAGTCCTTTCGAATGAGTCCCAAAAGAGAGATATGCGTAAGTACGATGTATGCATACATGGGCCCAGACGCACTTCTCACGGCACTGGAATCCTTGAAGAAAAAGAAAGAAACAAAAATAAATTAAAAAGTCAAACCAACTCTAAAAACTATTCACTTGCCTTATCTCTGAACGAGGGGCCTCACGGGTAAGGACTCTGGGACTCATCCAACGAGAAAATCCCTGAAGCAATCACGAAAAAGCTCAAATAATTGCTGAAGCCCATGTAACCCAATATCTTCCATGTGTTTTGCATATGGGCCTGATGCAGACACGCATTTACACAGAGAACAAAAAAAGACAGGACCCTCGTACGTTCTTCTTTCTGGGCCTTAACGAACACGCTCACGCACCTACTCGTGTGCGGGAACGCAAAATGCAGTCGGACCGGCTATACATACTGTGGGGGCCCACACAAGTCCCAGAAACTTTGTAGGTCCCGATACACTGACTCTCCTCGTCACACCTACAACTTTCCAGGGCCCAGATCGATCTCGATTCTCTGAACCATCCATACCCAAGAAATTAAAAAAAATAACTCTGGGCCCATTCGGTTATAACTCAAAAGTTATCACGCGTCGCATATACCCTACTTACAATGATATTTTAATACTCGACTATTATCACGTCTCGTTTTTCATTTACCCAAAAAATTCACACAAGGCCCACGGTCGATCATGCGTATTCACTTAGTACGGTAGACTCGATAATCAGGTTCAAACTAAATACAAAAATTCAAACCAGCATTCATCCCTCGACACTCGTCGCTCGAGTCACATACGATTCCATGACTCTAATAAAAAAAAGGCAGTTTACAATTTACACAGTAGTTATAATCCTAAACAATGGTACCTATGACGTCACTCGTATGCACCTGCATGTCACGTACCTACTGTTGTGCATAGGAGCACGCGTGCATAGGAACAGAATGGGTCTGGAGTCGTATGGGAGCAGCCACCCCGAGTACGTAAACGCAAATAAACGACGGTAAACACTGTGAAGTACATTTTGCGTTTATACGCTATATACATATCTATTATATATATCTATATACGGGGTGGGACATTTATAAATGACCAGGTCGATTTTTTCGGAAAGCCAGATAGCAAAAACTATTTCAGACAAAAATTGTGGGGTTTTAGGACGAACGGAAGATTCCGTTAATGAATTTCTTCCTACGTGTTTACGTGGGGCACATTGTGCACGCGGCTTTAAAGCGTAACTTGACTAGAGCCATTAGCTGGCTAGGGACGTTAAAGTCGCATTTCGCGCCCCACTAGGACTCTAATTCCTTCTCTAGGAGAAGGATGGGAGGGGATAGTAGTTAGTAGACGCCAGGTAACGCAGAGAACGAATATTTCTTACTTTTAAAATATCTTATCATCTGTCAATTTTCGGTGATAAGTGTACTTGTACTGATGGACTCAAAATTGAATGCTTTCGCTTCCGAAAAAATCAACCTGATCACTATAAATTCCCCACCCTGTATACGCTCGCACGGCCTACGTAACACCAACGTCTTTTCGCTCAGTAACTTGGTATCGCTTGGCTTCAAGACCGGATACAAGCGTACAGTCATCCAGAATAGAAAAAAAAGTCCATGGGGATATTTACATGGCGATAACCAACCATATTCTTCGGTCACGAACGTTTTTCCATGAAATATTCTGTATATATATGTATATCCGGAGTGGCTGGATAAGTTAGATACTGGACCCGGACTGTTTCCTTGGTTGTCTGTCTGCCACTCTGGGCCACTTGGGTACGAGGGTACCAAGTGATTTATCTCTGGTCCTTCAAGGGATGGTCCTCCTTGAGACTCTCAAGATTTTTCTTATAAAATTTTGGACTGTTCTTAGCAGGAAAAATTGGCAACAGCTGGTAACAATGTCCTGATACCATTGTTCATGATTCGATTTAACCATGGGTGATTCGAGTTACGGATTTTAACAGAACGAGTACGTCCGTCTCACTCTTACCCACTTAAGAGCCTATAGGTATGTCTCTGTCGCACTTATGAGAGCTATACGGAATTCGCTAAATCTAAGGCCTAGACCTTCTCCGTTCGCTGAACCGTATCTTCATAGACTGTGCATGATAGTCGAAGACTGTTAGTCTCGATTCATTGACTTGACTGGGTCTATTGTTCTTTTTCTTTCTTTCTTTTGTCCAGAAGAACTGTACCGAGGAGGTTCAAGGGACTTTGGGACCACATCGTCTGGACCCTTTGAATTATCTGGTTACAGCGAATATCCAGGGAAGATCTTGACAGACTTTCACCGTTTAAAATTCGTCCGGCGTTTTATACGCGTGTGTCGTGTGTATCTTCCGCATGATGGTGTACCGAAAAAAAGTAGGCCCCACTAAATACCTTATTACTTTTGAATTTACATACAGCCGCGACATAACAGGACTTTGCGTCGTTCGATCTGCCATTTGCGAGTGAAACGCAGCTTCGGTACATAACGCGCAGGCACTATCGATACGTTCTCCATATATTTTTCCTCTTGACACTCATTCCTTGCCTTTCTTCGAGTCGTTCTCTAATATAGAGGCGAATTTCTAACTGGCGGAAAAACTTGCTGCGACTAAAACTTCACTCGGCGTCCACTCTTCTTGCCCGCGATTACTTGCTGCCATCCTGTCGGTTTCAGCTTTCCTTTGAGTTTCTAGATGCACATGACTATACCAGATAGTGCGTAGACGATTTTTCTTATCTGAAAAAAAAGATCTATGAGTTTGCTAAGAGTTTAGAAAAAAATTTTGAAGTATTACCGTAGGATAGTACCCGTCGAATCTGACAGATTACACCTGGACTTGAAGAACGCTGTATGGACTTCTAGAGAATTGCTAACTCTATTACTCGAGATGATACAGCGATAAAGTTCACAAAGTATTATTCAGTATAGAAATAGCAAGCAGCGATGCGTGCGAAATTTTCATAAAGGCTTGCACACACGTCGGAAATCGCATGGAGACAGTTAGGTCTGTTACGTATGTAGCTACGGCTTAATACGGCGTTGTGGTTCAACGACCACCAGGTATTATTTCTTACAGTAGAATCATTCGACCCTACACTTACAGCCTATTGATATATTCAATAAATTCATTGACTAATTAGATTATGAATTGAAGTTTTTAGTTTATCGAAGTAGACAGAGATCTGTACCATATGCAGATAATAAAGCAATTCTCCAGATGAGGTCGGCCTTGCTCGACTTAAAGGCTCGTTCATAAGAGTAGTTTGTGCTCTCTGATATCCCGAGGACTAATCAACGATCGGCAGATCCGGTCGTCCTTACCAGAAGGACACATAGTTTAAACCTGTACAAGTACAGTCGATCGTACAAGAAACGGTGCTCCTGGTATCAGGAACTTTCAAAATCCACTCCCAGTGATGATGACCGTCGTTATTTTTAGGAATTATGTCGTATTCGAGGACACGACCTTGAAGAGCTATCGACCTCGATTCCACTCTAGTGCGACCTAATTATCCTAATCGACACCATTCGAATTCGGCTCATGCCCAGCATCGGTAATAATACAGGTAACGATCAGTTCGAAGATGAGTACTCAGACTGTACTTTGAGTGACTTATTAAATTAGTACCTGAGAACAATAATAATTAATCAGTATTAATTCATTGATTAAATCAGGATAATCCTGATCAATTCCCACAGTTGTTACTTAACTAGTATGAGTATTAAATATCCATTCCAATGGCGCAGCATCGTATCGAGTATCCTTAGTGCCAAGGATCCACACTTGGTGCAATCGTTCCCATGAAAAGAGTCGCCAGCGCCTTTTTGTTTCCTTTTATTTATTTCTTTTAAACTAGACCTTCCTTTTTTTAATAAGTCTGTAATACATTGCATCCAAGTGTCCATGGCTGGCTATCAGTCAAGCCCGCATAGGAGTGAAGCAAAATTGATTTCACGGACGTTATCGTACTTGTATTACACATATAAGGTGGTAGCACTGCATGACCATTTTCCAGGTAGACTGTAGTATGGTTGTTGATAAAAAAAGGAACCAGGCAACCAGCTTAAGAAACATCTACAAGTCTTCTATACACAAACTGGTACAGGGAAACTCAAGTGTTTGTGGTAGACACGCGCCTACATGGTCGTGCTCAATGATACGACCAGATCAGCATAGGTATATCTAACCAGTACTGGTGGATTTCTAAGCAACGACGTGTAAGCAAAACGAGCCAGCGACACTTTCACTTATACTGGCAATGTCCGATTGGTATTACCGGTATGCACGGCGGGGCCAGTTACGAGCCTTGCGACCATTCCCTGTTCGCCATTCGGTGTCTGGAATAGCAGGAACTTGGGCATGAATTGACTAAGGCCCAAAACACTATTCTTATCTGAAACCAAGAACTGGTCCATTATACACAGTCTTTTGACATAAGCACCTGTTTATGGAGGCAGGCTGTTTAATGTAAAGCAGAGTACATTAGGTAGAGTGACAGTAGATTGACCAAGTGTCTTGTCGCTGTAGCAATTACCGTGGATCACGGGCTGATGATAATTGATCTACTTAATTAATTTAATTAATCTTACTTGTGAGAAATTCACCTTTTTATTCATTTTAAACAATCTCATGGAAGTTCTTGCAATATGGCATGTAGTGGCCACGCCTCATTTTGAGCTCTAGACTTTTTTTTTGGTGACGTATCAACTCCCTGGGGCCCAGTTAGTTTTTGCATTTTCCTTGAGGCTTAATGGCTCTTGGTGCTCAAGTTGGATTTCGAAAAGGTCACTTGCGTTTCTCTGGACTCTAGATCATGTGTCTAGTATCGATGCACGCATGTCTGTATATAGATTTTGAATGGTACTCGCCTCATGTAGCATTTCACTATTAGAACCCGCCATATGCTTTTTGTCACAGTTGTACAAATGGCTCTCCGTATGGTCACTTCTCAGAGACGTTTCAATACTTAAGAGTGAACGGTACCAAGGACCTTCTTCTTGGGTACAGAACATTTGTAACAGAGGTACGGCAAATGACGGTTCCAACTAAATAGAAGAAAAGTCCCAACCATTGTCCATACTTGTGAGCAATGACTTCCAGCTGTTAAGGAACAAGAGAATGGAAGTGGTTGACATTTTGCACAGACTGACTTATTGAAAGACTTGGGTATACTGTAAGGCAGAGTCACGTACCAAGAGAATATCTGGACTAGGATACCAGATTCGAACATACACTGATGGACCCAGGTCCTGGAGTTTTCTGTCAGGTATAAAGACCCCGGATTGTCCTGAACCAGGAAGTGAAATCGAAGGACCTTTGACCTGGAAGGTTTTTAATCCTACGAACTGTCACTTCCGGTGCTCGTTGAAAGGATTCTTAAAATGTGATAAATATTCCCGGCATCCGGCCGTACCTTGATTCTTCATCTGCAAAAAATATACGTGTTCCAAAATACGTCAGTTGCTCAACGTGCTAAGAAATCTTAGTTGAATTCGCACCAGGGCAACAATTCCTAATCGAGAATATCAGCAGAGAATATAAAGTTGACGATCTGCATCGGTGACATTTCGAGCGGAACGGTGGAAATGACTTCCTCAAGGCCGCTCCTTCTGTGCTTCCCACAAGTTCCTGCTGGTGACTTGTACTCGGTAGGCGTACCCTGAATTTCTGTCTTTCCCTTGGTATTGTAAAATTCATATTTTCATCATTTCACCATGATTCATCGTCACGAATTAGCAGCCCTGTCTCTGCTCGTGCGAAACAACATTATTCCAGGCACGAATAACGACGTGCCCCGTTTCCAAGGTATTGCTTTGGGACTTGGGAGTGAGTCTCAGCACATGAAATCGAAATGACTTTTTCTGGCTCTTTGACTCTTGTTTCTACCTAGACAGACTAGAACGACGCGTCGCGACGCAAGGTCGTTCTCTCTATTGGTCGCGACTTTCATTTCGCTTAAGCTTGCTTGGTCGCTTAGTCGCGCCACAGTGTTATAGCTATTAAATAATTCCGCACCCGTAAACTGGCCGCGCGCATAAGAATGTTCCACCAGGTACCACCAGAAGTTGACGTACATGGTCGACGAGTTCTCCAAGAGAATGTGTACCAATGTGGCACTTAAATATATACACAATTAACTCTTCAATATCATAAGATCTTACGACGGATCATCTTGTTATCTTCGTGATAATCGATACGTGTTGATTTCTGTAATTTTGTATCTTTCATCTCCTCCTTACGACTCTATTGCGTCATCCTGGTTATCCCACAAACACCAGATCCGGTTAATCTCTTGAGATCATATTAATTCGACGAGTTACCCTCATCTCCAAGTATTAAATACTTCCACGGTGATCGTTATGAGTCTCTGCAAAAAAAATATCAAGAATTATTTATCAATGCTCGCATAACTTCCTCGATGGAGTTTTCCACAGCAATATCTTTATTAGAATATTTTACCATTCAACCGGTACATCATTTCCTGAAGATGACTCGACTCGGAGAACCACTCTGTTGTTGTACGTGTCTTTACGCTTGTGCTTCTTTTCAATCCTCACGACCAGCTCTTTCTTTACATTGATTTTTCTGTTCTACCTGTGGTGCAAAGCAATGCAAAGTAAGGTAACGCAAAGTACTGTAAAGCCATGCTGCTTATACTTACAACCACGAAGTTTGCAGTAGCCAAGGAATGTCGTTGGCTCGTGCCCTCCTTGTGCGTTTCATTACACGCTGCACATGCACCCGAGAGAGATGTCTGAATATGTATGCATACAGGACTCTCGCTACCGATACACCAGAGAGTTGGGACTTATGTAAGTGTTGGTTGGCAAGGCCCCCAGGGCCCTGAAGCACGAGCTCATGCCACTGCAAGTCTGTTCCACTTTCTAATCAAACCGACCCAATGTATGGACCAAGAAGTTCGGACTCTCTCGTTTGAGCAGATGGGTCATGAAAAGTCCAAGAGCTAAAAGAAAAATGAAAAAAATTCTAGTAAACAAGACACAGTCGTATAGAAGAATTTCAAAGAAAAATTCTCAGCTCACCTTACAGACAACATTGCCATTTTTTTTCCCCTTTGATCCTACACGATTTGTAACCAGGGCCTTCAGGGGGTTCCAAGTGGGCCAGTCTACTTTCGCAAGAGCAGATGTGGACCCAAATCATCTTTCTCCTTGTGAATCTTTAAAGAAATCGACTTCCCAAGTGGTCATCGAATGAGGTCTTACTCTTATGTATATTATTAAATTATTCACTATCTTATAATTCAGATTTATTAGATACACTCTACTCTCAGGGTTGCCAATGGCAAATTTTCAAAAGAGCCAGTACAATCTATAACCGGATTGAATGAACTGACTTTGAAATGTATTTGACTTAGTTTATTGTGCTACATTTGTAGCAGTGCAAGCTTTATTTGGCCCAGGGAGGTAAGTTAGTAGACATAGAGAAAGGCACTGGACGTTCTCCACGTGACTGCTTGAAATTTCTCATGTATTATTACTTAATTGGAATGTGTATAATCACTGGGCAATTACGAAAACTCCAACTGGCTCTGAATAACCATTCAAGGCTCGAAACGACCTGAGCCCCAAGTCGAAGGAAAATCATGATGATCCTCTCAACACCGTATTTAAGGACCTGACCAAAGGAGGACGGAATTGCGAGTAGTACATCGGCCTGGTCTCCTCAGACATCAACTGGGTTACAGACGGTTACATAAAACACGGCAAGAAACGGTCACCTTTATAAAATGCATGACATTCCATGGTACGCTTTACAATAAGAAGAGGAAAATAGCGGCGACAAGAAGTCAAACGAGAAAGAAAGAACGACAGTGCGCGACGTAGAATAATAAATAAAACCAGTAGAGTATTTATCCGGAAAAATATACCGTGCCAGAATAATCATTGCCTATATTAATAACGAGCCTAATAGCTTGTTTCTAATGGCGGTAACGTAACGCGAGTAGACCATTATTAATTCCACATTTAATTTCTAACTAATCAAGAACTCTTAGCCGATCTTTAATATCTGTTCTGATTGACTGAACGATTGAAAAACTCTAGGTTATTGGCTGTCTCTGGTATTTCCATAGGAAAGGCATGGCAGTGCAAGGTCATGCAATTTTCTAAATCATTTCCTTACTGCAATGGAATTCCCATTTTTACATTATCAATCCAGACGTTTACAGATACATCTATAGATCTGTTTACGATTAAGCTGTTTCAAGGCACACCCTACTCTTTTCGCAATGTATTATTTATAGAATAAGTTGACGTTGACTCTCGGCGTCTACGTATGCAAGCTACCGTTTATACTATATGTCATTTAATAATTCATCTCGAACGTGATTCCTTGCTCCAATACAGAACCCATGGCACATACATAAATATCTAAGGCACTAGACGTGACCTGGATCAGTGCAAAAACCTGATCAATCATAATCCTCTTATTTTGTATTTTTTTCTCTGACTTTTTATCATCATTACCACACGTTGGGTTGTAACCACGCAACAGTTAACCGTAACGATTCTCTTACGCTTCCTCATGCTTCCCTAGAGTTCCCCTATATGCAACCATGCACGCTTAGATATCCGGCAATGCGACCTCAGAGAATTTTCATTAAAATCACGTAGTCCAATTATTTCCAAGAAACACTAAATGGTCTCTAAAGTCACGTTAACGGTACTAAAACGATAATGATCGAAAATGTTTTTCATCGCGACGTCCAGCCCAGGTAAGACAAAAATATTATTATGAACTCTAGGCCAAGTGGTACCAAACGTAAGTAAACTGTCTTGAAAATACCCTGGAGTCACGAATGACGCAAAAATGTAAATGGTAATACCGTCACGGATACCTCCTACAGTTGCCAATACCAAATCCAATAGGAATTTCTATTGCAAGGAACAAGGATTCTCATTCGATACCTATACTGATTCTACAGTCAGTTTCAAACGTGACTTCCACCTACGCCATACCACAGGTTCAACCACTGGGTATTATACCAAGTATGCATGCATGTACGTAGGCTAGTACCTACAGTAGGTGCATGCGCGGGTATTGTCTCGTCGGGGAGGAATGTAGAAAGTAAAGTATCTTAGGTAACTCAAGAGTAAAGTATAGGTTGAGCGACGGAGGATGCTCCGTGGAAGTCTGCCTTCACATCGCGTGGAAAGGTCACTCACAGCCTGGCAGAAAACAGCATTGTGTGTCGTTAGCCAGCAAACGGCATTTACTCACTAGAGAATTGCTATTGCCATCCTTTCTTCTTACTTTTTTGTTCCTTCGTTACTATTTTTTTCTCATCCACATTCTTTCTGCTACCCTCAATTCTCTTGAACGGACCTACATTATTCTCACATTCCAATTTGTCATAATTTCTTTGTCCCACTCTCTTCTCTATCTCTAATGATTTATACTATCACCTGGAGAAAAAGTCCATGAGTAATTTTACAGATATCTCTCCCAGCATCTTGACTTTAACTCCTGCTCTATCCAGGAAGATAATCTTCATCGCGCTACTTCGTTGTATATACAGGAACAGTGCTTTACTGCTTATATTTATTGCAGGAGGTTTCATCTGAAAGCTCAAACTGTTGTAAACTTGTTTACGAGTCAAGACCGAGTCTCTGCTTCTATGATGGTACTTACCGCAAGAGTGTACAGCATGGAGACTCTACACTGTACTCTACTATAGAATTATAGAGTAGTAGTTGTTTCAAAAGTCGTCAAATGTCCCAAAGCTCATGACCAACTATAAGTTAGAAACGATAAAAGCGATCAGTAATAAATTTGTCTGAAAAATAAAAAGACTAATTAATATAATCGTATTTGGCTTCCTCTTGATTATTTATGAATTTACATATATACCTAAGAATATATGGAATGAAGATCCTGTCTGAAATCTCCCGTAGGTGGATCGAAGTACCTAGGAAGATATCCATAGGTCCCAGTGGTAACGTGCTTACCTACCGGTTTTCCGATTTTTACTCTTGTTTTCAACCGGCTGCGCGATGCTTACGTACGTAGACCATTGTGAACGGGTACGATCGAAATGGCAGATAGTCGAATACTGCGGTCTACCATCACACAATAGAAATTTTCGCACGTCCATCCAACCGAGTGACTTCCTGTTCCTTGAAAAATGTGGCTTCCCTCTTTTCTCTTTTTTTTTTCTTTCATGATACCCTCCATGCATTTATAACGTACTTAACTAGTATCTTTATAAGTACTTTGTCTCTTTAAGAGTTGGAAATTGAAATGAACGTAAAGGTGTAGGAAGATGATAGCAATTACATTGCCATATCAATTACCGAAGAAGTAGCAATGTGATTAGTAGAAGCATGTTGACTTCGGTACGTATAATAATGCATGAGATCGAAGTGGTAATTTTAAATCGAGCCAAGGCGCGCAATAAAGCTAATAGCCACTTTGTAATTGCCTGTATTATCTCTCGGGATGCGAGAAGCAGACCGATAGGTGTATATATATGTATATTGTGAGACCCAATATATATCTCGTACTGGATAGTACACAGAGTGGAGTACCTGGCTGATTTATGATTTTCGGAAATCCTGCATGGCTACCTTGGTCGCCATTTTGTCGAGAAAAAAAGCGGCCGAGTATACCCTTATGATTTTTTATCCAATTTGAACAGGTTCTCTTAAACGAATCCCGTGGGATTATGTCATTGGTAGGGGTAGACTCTTGCGAAATTGGGCAGTAAACTCAGGCCGAGGGTTCTGGGCCTTTGGGACCCTGGTGAATCAGTCCTTTGTAGCCAGCACTCTCAGGGTCAACCACTTTTGGCATAGTATATACCATAGTCACTGGACGTATAGACGGAGGAAAGTCTTCTGAGTGTGAGTCCAAAGTATCGCTGGTCCCAGAAGAGGTGAACAGGGGTCCAACATGCCGAGTGGACGTTCCTGGTCGTGTGGGGCCTGGACCCCAGCTCCTGGGGCCCTCTTGAAATCTCTGCAAAACTCTCAATGCTCTTTTTACTGTCCTGGTTCCCTGGGTTTATTGGCTCTCCGTGGCAAAAAGAGAGCCGAGGAGGAAAGTAAAAAGAAGACAGAGAATGAAAAAAAAGAAGAGTATAATAATAAGAACAATATAAAAAAGAGAGAAAGAAGAGCCTAAAGGAGAGAGGCAAAAAATGAAGAGAAGACAAAAGACCGTCTGAATCCTGGGCAGGATGTGCCCCGGGTTCCCTGGTTCGATCATCTCGCCTGTATTTCGTACCTCGTAGAAATCTCGGAACTGGTCTCTTCAGAAATACATATGCTCATGGTATATAAATACTATATGCATTATTTATTCACCACTGACGTCATCCCATCATCTAGGGATAAACCGGTGTATCCTAGTCTCCAGGATGTCGCGGGCTTACTCACCGGCATGACCTCCCAGAGGGAGACTCCTTGTACTTCCACCATGATTTACAGAGTCTCACGGTCTGGTCCCATGCAATTTGTAATTTCATTTGGTTACTCGTTACGCTTAAGGGAAGGCCATAGCACTTTCAAGCTTCTTGGATAAGATAATTAATAAATCCTTAACAACGAGGTCAACAGTCCTTGTAGATTTCCAGTTTCAATTTTCATTCAGGGTGAATGTATAAAGGTGATCATCGCTCCACCAAATGACTTCCTGGACCATATTCTCCTCGTCATTATGATATACTGGTTATCAAGATTTATTTTGTCTTTTGCAGAATCAAAGGAGCGCATGTCAGTGGCTGCCAGGAGTGCAGTAGTCTAGTGAACCCGGGCAGAGCCAAGGGTAGAGGATGTCGGAAGGCGGTGGAACTGATAATCCGGCCTTCGCCGAAGACGACGTAGCTACCGGTACCAATGTGAGCACGGTGAACCTGGAGAACAGTCACACGGAAAGTCTTCAGGATAGCCAAGTATCTGCATCCTTGGAACAACAGGAGAATGGACCCGTACAAAATGGGCACCAACAGTCCTTCGTGTCCCAACATTACGTTGAGCCTATCAGGACAACACCGGAACCCCATTACAAGACTGAGACCAGGATAGAACTTCCTGCGGACGTTCCTGACAAGAGTCCAGTGCCTGCTAAGCTCAATGGAATCCACGGGAATGGAAATAACAATGATGCTAGTTTCCTGAACAGTAGCACTGCCAGTGCGCAGCCTCCTGGTGAGATATCTATCGCTTCTTATCTTGTTATACGAATAATCAAACATTGCTCCATCGTGTGAGGCAGTACGGTTCTTACCTGGTAAACATAAACGATTGTTAATTATTGGTTTAGCGACAAAAGTCATTCGAGGTCAGAGAAATCTAGGAAACCGCGACAGCCATACTCTTACGACACTGAATACTTTAAGTAGAATTAATTATATGCGACGCGTCTACTGCGTTTCTAGTGACGCCTTCTATGCTTTTCCTACTTGAGTTATTTTTGCATACTGTGGGAAGTTTGATGCTTGAGGAAATGACGTCAGTTACCTTCGACAGCTTCCGATGCGACTATTCCTGGATTTCCGGATGGCAAGAAGGAACAGATTGAAGCAGTGAATTTGGAACTGGTATCAATGAGGCCTTACACTGGTGGTAACCTCCAAAGCAAAGGTCAAGAAGCGTGTGAGGTCCCAGCTGATCCTTACGAAGAATATTTTGTGCCTGTGAACGAGCACAGAAAATATATCAGGTAATAAAATAAGAAAACTTCTTTTATATATCTTTAAAGACAGAATCTCATTATTTCATACTTAACTATACCTTAACAAAAGACTATCGTGTACTGTTCGCCAGCCCGGCGGGCTTAGGATATTGTCAGAAGGTCTAGGCCAAAGAGATTTCATCCTAATTGGGATAAAAATCCATCCTCCTTAGATTCGTGTTCATTTATAACCAGCGTTCACAAAGTCTGCCAGCTCCCTGTAATGCAACAGTCTTATGTCACAGTTAAATTTCCAATCACAAAGGTATAACGTAAGATAATAGAAACTAAAAATACAAATACAATCATGATATCATATCCTATACTGGACAAGGAAGCCAGTTAGAAGAAGAAGAAGAAGAAGAAGAAGACAGAAATAGAGAGGTGCCAAGTAACAAGTGAATTGCAAGATACCTTAGAGTTTACGAAATTCATCCATGTCACAATAGACTCCATAGAAAAGCGTTGAGTAGTGTAACCCAACCACATTGTGACACTGGATTCAGGAAGGCGAAAACATGGGGCAGAATAATTCCTTAAAGATTAGTAGTTGCGCCACGATTGCTGGAGACGATCCAGAATGGTTTTTCTTATTGCACTGAACCCATCCTGAGAATTGGTAGATGCCGTGCCAAGGAGATGATCCAGCATTCATACGGAATAAGTATCCATGTTAGGCATATCTCCTGGGGGAGTCTAGACTTGGCTTAAAGATAGAGAGAGAGAAGGATCACAAAGATAGCCCTAGAAAGGAATACATGTTGTACCCCCTCGATAATAGCAGAAGCCCGGACGCAGAAGTTGAGACGACCGTAGCTGGTGTCCGTTTTGATTTGGGCCCGGGTGTTGGCCGTGAGGGACTCAGCCTAAGAGACCCAGCTGCAGGACTAGTCGACTATTCCCACTGGCTGACAGCCCTCAGGTACTTCACAAGGATGTTTCACGGAATTGGAGGATGGAAAGGCGACAGGATGCTCGGGCTGGTCCAGGAACACGCACTAACAATGCTTTGTCTATAACTTGTAAATTTAATTAAACAGGGGAAAACAATGAGATTCCATGCATACATCTTATTAGGAATTAATGGGAGGATAATTTTGTATGATTTTTCATTATTGGGAGGGAGTTGACAAAGCCTTGGGAGGCGGCAGCACGCAATTTCTTGGACATTTATTATTATCTCATTCATAATCAATGCTACCGTCATTGTTCATATTCATTAGATCTTAAATGAGAACTTAGGTATTGGATGTGTGAGGTGACTGATAACCGAGGAGAGCTTCTAACACCGTCGCTACAGGCTGAACGAATATGATATAGCTGTGTGAACCAGAAAGCTGTACAAAGTCGCTTGGATCTTCATGCTCTGTTAGTATTGAGATTTCATATCAAGGGATTTTGTGTTGCAGAGGCGAGAAGCTGTACGTTACTAAGGATAAGAGATCCAGTAGTTCATACTGGAGACGAATTGCTTGTTGGGGATGTGGTATCCTAGTCTTGGTGATCGCTGTGATCATTGCTATACTTGCTGCAAGTGAGTAGAATCATTTGGAATTATAAGTATTAGATTTTTTTTTGTAAATAAAGAAAATTGTCTATGTTCCTTTTGTTTGGTTATAGCTGGTGTGATACTGACGCAGGAAGCTACTCAGCCATTGGAGAATGGCGATCATACCAGCTCACGACAATTTGGTGATGTTCAGACAGCAGGAAGTCAGGAATACATGAAAAATCCACCGTCGAGTCCACCACCGGAAACCTCGAGCTTCCCGTCCTGGCCGACTACGGATGAATCCATTTATCAGAATGTGCCTAAAGCTTTGGAGGGTATGGTCAAGTTGGATGATCTTCAGTGGAACGATGACTTTGATGATCCAAGGTCCAGAGTGTATCGTGATGTCAGTGGTGAAATTGAGGAAAGTCTGAGGAATATGATACATTTGGCTGATAATTTGTCTATTGTCAAAGTTTATAATATCAGTAAAGATGGTGAGGTCAAATTTAGGATTAGCTATCCTCCCTTACCTACGCCTGAACAGACTCAAGACAATATTGAGAAGATGCTGCAGAAAAATGGCAATATGGTTGGCAAGTATCATCTTAGCCAACTTGTTGTGAAACACTTGGTGGATGATTGTCAGCATGGTGAAATGGGATGTCAGGATATGTGCAAGTATGATTACACGGGAGGTACCTTTATGTGCTCCTGTTCACCTGGGAAAATTTTAGACAAAGATGGAAAAGTTTGTATAGACGAGAATGATCTTAGTGACGTGAATATGGATAGGGATAATACAGAACCTAGTACGGGATCGGCACATGATATTGTACAGGGGAGGAGCAGGGGACCTGAAACTACGTTCAGCCCTAGGAGACCGGAAGATTGGTTTCATGAACCTTCTGGTTTCGTTACTGAACCTAATATTGTTCCTGAAAATGGACACCAGCACGTGGAAGCTGTTCCTGAACCAAATTCAGAACCTGAACCTTCTTCTGAACCTGCAGCGGAACCTTCTGCTGAACCCGCAGCGGAACCTTCTGCTGAGCCCGCAGCGGAACCTTCCGCTGAACCTTCTGCTGAACCTGCAGCGGAACCCTCCGCTGAACCCGCAGCAGAACCTTCCGCAGAACCCGAGCCTTCTGCCGAGCCAAAATTAATGGATGGAGATATGGATCATTCAGTATTAATTCATGGACATCCCCAATTTGTTACTGACTCTATTTATGGTGAACCATCTGCTGAACCAAAATCAGAACCTGAATCTGTAACAGAATTAATATGGAACGATAAGAGTGCAGTGGAATCGAAGTCCGAGCCTGAGCCTACTGCTGAACCAAAATCAGAGTCTGAATCTGCTGCGGAACCAGCGCCGAAGCCTGAACCTACACTAGAATCAACATCAGAGTCTGAACCTGTAGCAGAACCGAAATCAGAGCCTGAACCTGTAGCAGAACCGAAGTCCGAGCCTGAGCCTGCAGCAGAACCAAAATTAGAGCTTGAACTTTCTGTGGAACCAGCATTCGAACCTGAATCAACTGCGGAACCACCATCCGAACCCGAATCAACTGCGGAACCAGCATCAGAACCTGAATCAACTGCGGAACCAGCATCAGAACCTGAACCAACAGTGGAACTTAATTCGGAACATGAATCTGCTACAGAATCAGTATCTGAACCTAAACTTATAGTAGAATCATCTGCGGAACCAAAATCAGAGCCTGAACCTTCAAGTGTAACTGAAATCCATCATGAACCTTCTGCTGAGCCAACATCTGAACCAGAACCGACAGTTGAACATTCCATTGAACCTGCAGAAGAACCACAACCAGTATTAAAGTTTGAATCCGTAACGGAATCATCTGCGGAACCAAAAGTTGTTCCAGAAGACGATGTTAAACCAAAACCAGTATTACCTTTATCATCAACTGAAAGCACAACAGAACCTGAGCACATGACAGTTGAAGCTGAACCATCAGTAGAACCAACTGTAGAACCAGAACCAATTAACAATACTGAAATGCCACAATCTCCAGAAGAAATAACAACAATTGCATCAGCGGATCCAACTTCGGAACCAAACCCAGAGGAAGAAAGTGCACCATCCAAGGAACCGATATTAGAACACAATTATAATCCTTTGGCAAGTGAACCGGTAGCTGAACCACAACCAGGAACTGAAACAGTAGAAAGAACTACAGAACCAATTTCTACGTCTGCGATCGTAAAAGTTAGTGAATCAAAACCTGAATCAGAACCATCCATAGAACAAAAACTAGAACCGACTGCAGAACCAAAAGCGGAACCAGAACCATTAAATGAAGTGAATGAAGAAGTGAAACCATCGAAAGGAACAAAATCAACATCAATGGAATCAGTTCCAGATCCAGAAGTAAAAGCAGAATCAGTACCTGCTATGGAGGAGAAAGCTGAACCAGAATCAAACGAAGGTTCCACATCAGAGATAATTAGTAGACCTTCGATTGAACATACGCCTCCGATAACCCATGAAAATTTAACCGAATCCATTGTCTTAGTTCCTGAACAAAAACTTCAGGAATCTAACGAGTCCAACGTTATTGAACACATGCCGACAACAGTGTTTCCAAAACTGCCTAAAAATATAGGTGAAAATGTGGAACCTCTGATAGAACCTATTATAAATGGTACGCATTCCGAGGAGGAGCATATGATGCTCACTCCAACCTCTGAACATTCCCCAGAAGCGCAAGATCAACACGGTGTCATTCCTCAATTGACTCCTGAACAAAGTAGCCACATCGATGACTCAAGTTCAATTCATTCTCTGACTAATGAATCTGCCATTGATCATTCCACTGTTCATCCTGAACATAACGCTGTGAACTACGTTGAATCTTCGTCGTCGAGTCATCCTGAAGAGTCTGCTGAACATTCCACAAATCATCCTTTGCATCCAATGGTTTTCCAGGAAAATTCAGTACCGCATTCAACTGAAAAACTTGATGTTACCGAAGAGAAACATGCGGAAGATATGTCACCATTTTTACCGGATGTTCAGCAGGAAAAGGAGATTCCCAAAAAGGCACCAAGATTGGATAACGATGAACAGTACATGCCAAATCCGTTTGAACCACACGTTGAGGATGTTATAACCGAGTCACCTGAAAAAATGCTAAATCATAGTAAAACGGTGAATGATATCAATGGAACCAGCATCACCGAATCATCCAATGACGTAAATGAAACCCAAACTGATAATGGGAATAACGTGGAGAATCATGCAACTAAGAATGATGCTGAACATGAGAATGAGGTCGAGAAAAAAATTAATGACGGTATAAACAATGGAGGAGTCATTAGCGACACGGAATCTACTATTCAGAACGAATTGAATCCTGCTGATACGCAAAAAGAGGATCTCAGGCAAAATAATGATAATGATGGACGCAACCCTGAAACTACAACCGTTAAAAGCACGAAAGAAATTCCTGATGAAGAACGAATTCTCAGTGTTATGCCACTGGAAGAGGAATACGTATCTACCGAACCTCCAGCAATGAAAGACATCATGAAGAAGGAAAAGAATGATTCGATAAATGCAGAGAAGATTCCGATGACTGAATCTACTACTGAAAAAGAAGTCATTGAAGTGTCCACTGAACACGTACCTGTTACTACTATGGTACCTGTAGAAGAAAAAATATCAAAATCCGAAGAACCCATGGTAGAAGAAAATATTCAGGCAAATTCAGACAAGCCTGAAGAGAATGCTTTGGAGGATCAGTATAATGATATTAACGACGAAGCCATTCCTAAGAATTTCCAAAATCTTCATAACGAAATTCAGAGCGTAGATCGTCTCAGCAAAGAAGAGGTTGTATTAAAAAAAGCAGAAATTCAGGCGGAAGTTCATCAAGAGGAGGCAGCAACTGAAGATGACGAAGTACTACATTCAGGAAATGTTCAGACTACTGAAAAATCATCAGAAACTACAACTATTCCTGACGTGATGGAGTCGGTGACGGAATCAAAATCATCCGTGGAAAGTGTTACTGTGATGGAAACGGAAGTCGCTTCCACATTGTTACCGGAAGTAACAGACAAACGTATGGAGGAACAAAAATTGACAACCGAAGTACCAATATTGCCTGTAGAGATACAACAGGATATCTCAACGACGGAGTCTCCAACTAGAACTGAACCTTCCATGTCAGCTGAAAACATGACAAGTATTAATGAAGGAAGAGGAAGTGACGTCTCTATGGAAACAAGTAAAATTGTGACAACAACTCCAATGATCACTACACAGTCTACGTTAGTGGAAACTAAAACAACTGCTCAGGTACCAATCTTACCTGAAGAATTACAGACTACAGAAAATGAAGTATCAATTACCACTTCTGTAAGGCCTGAACACAAAGAAATGAATGTTTCCAAATTTGGTGAAAGTACAACAGAAACTGTTCTACAGACAGAACAATCAGAACAAGCTTTAGTAAAGGCAGAAATGGACAAGAAAATATTGGACACATCAGACAATAAGACTGCTGATATTTTAATAGAAAATACTACATCAGTGGAGAGTAGTACGGTTACTGAAGTAAAAGTTCAGGAAGAATCAACCGAAAGACATCTTGATGAACCAATGAATTCTGAAGAAACTCAAAAAGCAGCTTTAAATACGAAACCCGAAGAAAAAATGTCAAATATAAATACTACTACTGAAAAAATGGAAACTCAAACAATACCAATAATTACCGACGAGGAATCAACCCCTAAAATTGATCAGCGTTTAATGGAGCACAGTACTGATAAAATTCCAGAAACAGTTACAACAGTGGAGGATATTAGACCAGTATCTGAAATTGTAGAGGAAGACACAAAGCCTATGGAATTCAATTTTAAACAACTTTTCACTGTTACCACAGAAAATATTTTACCCACTTTAGAGTCTGAATTGTCTGAGGAAGAGCTGCGAGTGATACCTCTTGAGCAGGATCAGGAGACTAAAAAGAAGTCTGTGGATAAGAAGCCGTTAGATAAATTCAAGCAAAAGAAGGAAAAAGAATTGAATTTGGAGACTAGAAAGGACGATAAGGAAAGATCTACAACAATGCTCTCCGTAGAGGTTCCAGGAACTATTATGACAGTCACTGAGAAACCTCAGGAACCTGAGATAACTACAACGGAGGTGGCTCCTAGTGTACCTAAATTTATTCTTGCTGATACGGAAGGCAATATAGTACCAATTCCGCAGTTGAAGATCGCTGATATCACTTCTGGAATGAATCACTCTAAAGGAAATGTTGAATCACCAACCGAAAGACTTTCAGCTAATGAAACAATTCCAATTGTTATAGAAAATCAGCCATTGATTCCCAGCATAATTCCAGTAACTGAAGAAGTTGAGGAGAACAATGAGAAAGTTATGGAAGAGGCAATTACTGTGCCTAAAATAGAACCTGTGGAATCGGTAGATGTGAAAAACGAGACTGTTACTGATTCTGTAAAATCTGAAATTTTACAAAATGCTTCATCCCCCATGGAAATTTCTAAAAACGAAAGTGTTAACGAACGCTCGGAAAATATTGAGAATCGTGAAGAAGCTCTTATGCAAATTCCTAATATACCTATGGAATCTCAAACGATCAGTTATGAAAATCCTGATGCAAATTTCCCAGCCAGCGCTTCAGGTGCTTCACTGTCACTTCCAAATTTAATATTTTCAAAATGCACTGCCGGGCAATTCCAATGCACCAATGGCACTGCCAAAGATGGAGCTTACTGTGTCAATCTCTCTGCCAAGTGTAATTCAGAAAATGATTGTTCGGATGGTTCTGACGAATTGAATTGTGAGCAGGAAGGTTGTCCAGGAAATTTCCAGTGTTCCAATGGTCAATGTCTCACAAGACACTTAGTGTGTAATGGAATTGTAGACTGCGACGATGGCAGTGACGAAAAGGACTGTGAAAATTGGGAATGTCAGTTCGACGAGTTCCAATGTCCTAGTGGTAAGATAAAAAAAATCATTAAGATTCCCCAAATGTAACTGAATCCCAACTAATCAATATTTCTTTGACATTGTAGGAAGATGCATTCCAATATTGTGGCAATGCGATCGTCGTCCTGACTGCGAAGACCATAGGGACGAGTATTCTTGCGTAGAAAGTTGTGGAAACGATGAATACTTATGCCCAACCGAGAAATGGTGCATTCCTCAGACTTGGAGATGCAATGGAGTACCAGAATGTGCTCACGGAGAAGACGAAAAACTCTGCGACTGCGCCCTAGACCAGTTCAAGTGTGAAACTGGAGGCTGTGTACCCCTGGACCAGGTCTGTGATGGTGTAGAACACTGTCCAGATCATTCGGATGAGTGGAATTGTCTTACTGAGAACGTGACTCTAATAAGAAACCTGACAGAAGCTGGTGCTGAGTCTGAAATACAAAAGGAGGAAGATAACGATAACAGAAATCCTATTTCAGCTAGAGCTACCTTACTGAAGATAAGGTATCTATTCTCAAATAGTCTCATGCATAATAGAAATGAAAAAGTTTACTCACTAATCCACCTGGACTAATATGCATAAATAAATTTGAATTTATAGACAATCCAACAATGAGAGACGTCTAGTATGCTCCGACGCATGGACCCAAGAGTTCAGTGACTCCTACTGTAGATCTTTAGGATACTCAGCATCTGAATCAACGCAGACCTTATCGCGAGAAGAAGGCTTCAAGTTACTAAAATTAAAAGCTAACGCCGATTCCAAGATTCCTTTAGTCAGGAACTTGGAGAAGACTGAATCCTGCGAGAGTGATAAGGTCGTGGAGGTTACTTGTGAAGAGTTCTCCTGTGGTTCTCATGATCTGGATGGCCTAACTGCTCGATTAGTTGGTGGAACCCAAGCTGGTGAAGGTCAATGGTCAAGTGTTGCACTTTTGAAGGAATCGAAACATGGCGCAGCCTGTACAGCCAGTGTCCTTGGTCCTCTACATGCTCTAGCTAGCTACTCCTGCATTCACAAGTAATGACGACAGTTGGAGACCTTATAGCAATTGTTACTCCAGCAGGCCGACCTTGAATTAAAAAAATTTATTTCATTTCAGATATAGGCAAAGCAACAGCTGGCAATTGTTCACTGGTGGCGACATGCACAAACCTACTCCGGTGAAAAATATAGTACCTTATCCCCAGGTAAAATATAATCAATTCTTGTACAACAATGACATTGCTTTAATCGAGCTAGAGGAGCCTCTGATCTTCTCAAGAAATGTCAGTGCTGTATGTCTGCCTAACCACAAATTGCAGGTAAGCAAAATATATTGTACGTTGTAAAAATTACTCAACTTTTTGTATTTTACCTGTAATGTATATTTCAGCCAAGATCTCTATGTATCACTGCCGGATGGGGTTTCCCAATGAATGGCGAAGTCAATCTTCAACAATATAGAATATTCCTTCCTGTTCTAACATATGATTCTGAAGAATGCAATGCTACTGGGCATTATGCTGGATTCATCACAAAGGATAACATATGTGCTAGATTTACTGACACTGGAAAGGGTCCTTGCTACGTAAGCATATTTTTCAATAAGTACACCAAATTTAATATTTATCCTTCGATAAGGATACATCTAATTACTCTGTTTATTTCTTTCAGAACGATGAAGGTGCACCATTGATGTGCGTTACTGAATCAGACAAATGGGAGATTCAGGGCTTACTGAGTCACCACAATAGATGCTCAAGGAATCATCCAGCTATTTATTCAAGTTTGACACCAGCTCTGACTTGGCTGAGACACTTGGTACCAGCTCTTCAAATTCAAACCTAAACAGCAGATACTGTGCTAGTGCATTAACGGTGCAGGCTTGGAACAACGAAAACTTAATGATCCAAAATGTTTCTCATCGCAAGAAACGATTGAGAGTTATATACACATATGTGTTCCCTTTTAAAGGAACGTTCCTATTTTATGTAACGAAGAGAAAATTCACTTAACGACAGTGTCATTTTAACAGAATGCAATGTTGCGATTGTCAGTGATAAGTTTCCAGAACAGTAGGAGTAGAGTCGGGAAAATGTCTTCCAAAATTATTTGTTAAAAATGAAAATGACAAGAGTCACTAAAAATGAAAATGTTCATTCTTCATTCTTTATAAGTGAACTCGAAATTGTTGTACTGACAAAACATTTAATTACTATAATTTTATCCACCACTATCATGTTATTTGAGGCGAGAACGCATCCTTTCTTTTTCTTGTTCCTTTTCGTGTCTCAAAAGAAACTTTATGTCCAGCTTCTTGTGTTTCGTATCGCATTTTGTACATAGAATTTCATACGTTTTGCAATATTTTACAGCGTATTAAATTCTATCCGTCATATATTATAATGTACATGTCTCTGAAAATGAACGGAGGCAGGCATTTTTGGAAAAACTAAATATAATCCAACTTGAAGAGATCATAATTTAGCTTAGGGCAAAGAAGAAACAAAAATGTAAATATTGTATAAAGTGACTGTTTGAAACGGTCTAAGAGATTGTTTTTTTTTAACACGTTTTAGTCGATCGGGTCTCTTTGCATGTAATAAAAAAAGAGATATGGAAACAGATATAGGCTTTTCATTTGGGAAAATATAGAGGACTATAACGTATAACTCTGCTGTCGAAGAAACTTCATTGTGTTTCGTTACAGTTAAATTTTTTATGTTTCCAATATGCATTTCTATTTCCTGGAGAACAATGTACGAGAATTCTTATGGCTCAAGGGACCCTCCAACTATGGATAAAAGTTTGCGCAATTGACAGTTTGTCTCGGAAATCCTGTGAAAAGGATTCCTGAAATGAACGGTGGGTAGGATATAGATTTAATAGATAGGATAAATGTATATAATATATACTATTTTAATAAAGTATATTGTTACGGACTTATTATAATGAAAAATATGTTTTCATGTATGCATAGTCATTGATGAATGCCCAAGTATTTTTATATAGTAAGATCGGAAAAATAAATAAATGTAATTAACAACAAGATTGTACTTCATTTTCTAATAGTATTACTTTATTTGAATTTTACAGAGCATGAATAATAAATAGTATCGAAAAAAATTTAAGGCTACCTTAATACAGCAAACACGTATTTGTAAGTTACAAAAATAAACCAATCAAGTTCTCATTTAATCTAGTTGTTTAATCGGTGTAGCTGCTATTTCTGCAGCCGTTACTGCAGCATCCAACGTTATTAAGGATTTGGAAATACTAGTGATTATTTCATTGTATTTGGAAAATACTTCGTATGTTTGGGCAGACAGTGCTTCCGAATCTTCATTTACTTTAAGGTAAGTTAGAGTTAAGGTGTTGAGCTTACCAGTTAACTCAGGAACACCATGAGGAAGTTCAGTTTCTAGCACTGGCGCTAACTCTTGCATTTTCTCAAGCATTTGAATGATCTCTCTGATCTGTGGTTCCACAGTAAGGATCAGCTCGACCTTTGCTTCAGTTTGCAAATCAATATTCTCAAACTTAGGGTCTAAATATTCGTTAAGTTCAGGCATCCGTTTTACGAGAGCATTTGCTTTCTCCCGACCAGATAGAGCTGAAGCGATGAGGGTATTTGCATGTAGTAGACTATCCACAACGGAGTTCTCTGGTAGAGGATCATCGATCGAAGGACATTTACCAACTCCATATATTTGTTTTTCGAGATCTGCGACTCTTTCCTCCAATAGCTTTATACTAGTCATTCTAAAAGGTATTCCAAAATATGTGGCATGTCAGAATAACAAACCAGTCAAATGATACAAAGTACAGATTGTACAATACTAACACAATTTAATCTAATTACAAATATAACATGATACTCACGTTGTTATCTTCGTCACTGAAAATGTAGCTTTTTATGCTAAACGACTGATAACATAAATACCGTACAGAATATAAGATTTGAGAATATACAAAAATATTAAAGCAAGGTGTGCCTTCTTTGACAGCTCGTTGCTGTTAGTTAATCAACACTAGCGCCACTGTGCGCAGCGGCGCAACTAAGCGCGAAGATTAGAAACTGCCGATTCGAGTAAAAAAGTCACATTGTGACTTAACCCGGCTTTTATTACTCGCATGCATTGTACATATTTGATGAATGATATCAAAATAGATAATACATTATTAACATAAACAAGTAGAGTCGAATAATTCTTGCAACAGTCACTACTGTTCAAGATACATAGCTACAAATGCATAGGCCAGATGTACAAAGACCATCGTCAATTATGCAATAAATCTATAACAATGATTAAGATTTCTACATATTTCCCATTTCTTACTCATCGCTAACGATCCTGGCTTCTATATTTTAAAACGTAAATTCATATTGTATGCCTTACTCACGAATTCTCTGCAAGCAACACCTCGCAGCTTCCAGCATCGGGTTACCTAAATCTTCTCGTACGAAAATGGCTGCTGTCTTCTAATATCTGCAATGTTTGATATTCTAAGAAAGACGTTGAAAGTACAAGGAACATCCTGACACAAGTGATATCGTCCAGGAAGAAGGATATAGACTTCTACGAGTCGTTTACGCACGGTCTGTATCAGTCCGTATACAGATCATCCAGCACCGTAGCTGAGGAGGTCGGGAAGTGGTGGGGAGGACAAAGCCGTCATGGCTGACATTAACGAGGAGTGTAGTTTTGGGGTGGTCGTGCTGTGGAGAAGAGCTCGTACGGTGTGGTAATACAAAATATGGGGAGAAATGGGCAGACGAGTAAGCGGAGACGGGGCTAGCGAGCTGGCAGTCCTCCTACCGGATGATACATGTGAGAGGACGGCGAAGATGGAGTCCAGGGCAAGGAGAACTCGACTACGCGGTATCATCGGCATTTGTATCGTCCTCGCTCTTACTGGGATTGTATACCTTGGCTACTTCTGTCCGGATCATGTGTGCGCCCTGACAAATCGTGACCTTAAAGAGTCCACTAGGCTATCAGAAGGTTTTGCTGTTGGCACTGGTTCTGGACTTTCCTTCCCTTCCATAGAACCTGATCGGAGTAATCTTCTTTCTGTGCATCCTGCCTTCAAGCTACAGAGTATCCAAGGAAGTCTTGGCTACGAGGACATCTTCACCAATGATACCTTTCAATTTGACATTAATGCTAACGATGTCATCGTATTCCTCCATATACAAAAAACTGGTAAATATTCTATCTTATCCCAATACTCGTGTTTGGATTAGGTTTCCTGTCGATGCATTCACTCCTTATACTCCTTCATGATTCACTATCCTCTGACTTTTAAATGTGGTTTCGCAAATGGATTTGTCATAAGTATGATAACACTTTGCATTTACTGTTTAGTACTCGTTCCATATATGGATCTGAGTAAGGATGTTGAGATGACTTATATTTAACGATATATTACATAATCGAGATAAATAACATAAAGATACGTTAGATATTTTTATGTCTGTATAGTCTAAACTATTTTAAACTTTATAGTCATCGCAATCCCATGACTACAGAAGTCTGACTGACCAAATTCCAGTGACATCTGCATAAAATACCTTAAATATTTTATATTTACAATAGGACACTGAACGGTCATTGTACAGAATGCCATCTATATAAAGACATATTTTTATTTGACTTTACACAGGGATTTCTTTGGCCAAGAGCCAAGCAAGTACAGTACTGCAATAAAAACACTACAACTTCCTTTCTGGCCATTGCATTGTGTCCTTAGACCACTGCATTATTCATCAGACATTCTCAAACCTCCAGACACTGTCTAAGATTTAAAAAGAATTATTCAGGCACATAGAACGTGTTTTGCTTGTTACATGAAAATTTTCCTTACAAAATTTCAGTAGTTACACAGAAAATTATAAGTCACATCCCACATCGCATCACTAGTCACTTATAAGCTGAGAGATATTAATTGATTCGTATGACAATAATCAGAGTATCTTATCACCAGGGACACAATAAATGGATGTATTATATAATAACATTCTTCAAATTTATCTTATCCATTAATCTTAACCTATATACACATACTCACACACACACTCACACATACATTTTTTAAGTGAATTCTACAATCATAATTCTTTTTTTGTTTCAAGGTGGTACATTATTTGGCAAACATTTGGTACGCGATCTAGATCTTCAGAGACCCTGTTCTTGTCAAAGAAGACGCAAGCGTTGTTTTTGCTTCCGTCCAAACCGCAATGAAAATTGGCTCTTCTCGCGTTACTCAACGGGTTGGAAATGCGGGCTGCATGCAGACTGGACCGAACTGACGAGTTGCGTAGACTCTGAATTGAATAAAATTGAGGGGGAAGGCGTAAAGCGGAGATACTTTTATATTACTATAATAAGAGATCCCGTAGCGCGATACCTCTCAGAATTTCGACACGTTCAGCGCGGTGCTACCTGGAGAGGAGCTCGTCATTGGTGCGGAGGAGCCCAGGCGAATATTCCTCAATGTTACAACGGTCCTAGCTGGCAAGGTGTCACGTTAGAGCAGGTACAATAATGTCCTATTATTTATATTTTAATCTCCTGTCGACTCTGTTAATACACTAGAAATCATATTACATAAATCTTGATACCCTAGAACTTGAATCGGACTTTATGCGACCTCGCGATACGAGATACGTGACGACGATAAATTGTCCAGAGTGAAATGAAGTGAAAAAAATTATATCTAAATTTACTGAATTCAGAACCTTATCCAGTTCTATGTAAGTTTACACGATACCAGGGATAGCATAAGGATTTGACAGAGTGAAAACAAGAGACAGTGGAGACATACATTTTTCTGCTTATCTGAGAAATATCTGTCTTATCTTTCTGCTTCCTGGATCTTTATTAGTAAACGCTTCTGGTAGACCTTATCAAGTCTGACCCTTTATCTGTCCCTCTTCCCAAAAGTAGCTCTACTAAACGTTTGAAAACGTAATGAAGGATTATCTACCGTTTATCAAAGCTAAATTATCATGCTCCATCATTCATAATATAGAGGAGTTAGTGAAAGATGACATAAAGAAACTGATATTATATCTTCCTTCGCAGAGTCATATTCCATGAATCTAACAGATCTGTTCTATATTTTTCCACAGTTTATGAGTTGCCCACACAATCTGGCCAGTAATAGGCAAACACGAATGCTTGCCGATCTCTCCCTGATTGGTTGCTACAATTCCAGTCTCAGCAAGCAGGAGAGCGATCGCCTGATGCTGGCGAGTGCCAAGAGCAACCTGCAATTCATGCCCTTCTTCATGCTCACCGAATATCAAAAAGTAAGCAACTGGATGATACCGTATGGCAACGAGCCAATAAAGCAGAAGCCGATTGCATTTACATTCGCAGTATGAGGATCTAAAAGAGTGATTCAATTAAAATAATTATCCTCGATAGGCGCCATTGCGCGATGACATCGCTTAAAGAAAGTGAAAGCTCCCACCGACTTACGCACTTCCATCTGGCGACTTCATTAATTCTACGGTCTTGTCATTTTATGCCGATTGCGTAAGCATCGATAAATATTCTTTTATCATTTCTCATACGTCATATTTTTTTGTACTACTCACTAACTCGAATCGATAGTTGAACATTACTGGCATTCAACGGAATTCCTCTTGTCTGTGATACGTTTCCCATATGCGGGACGTATACGGATAATTCAATAATTTTAAACCCCTGCTAGCCGTCTCGGTAATGCAAATCATCCTGGTGTGCGAAATCCGCATTGATGCGAGACCGTTTTATTCTGGGCGAGGCGTTCAAGAATAGAAGTCTTAACGTAAATGTTTACTCGACCGTTCCTGCCCACCATGTGTTCGCCATAGCTACTACGTCCTGTACACTTCCCTTTCCTGCAGTTAATTGTTTATTTGGCCTAGGGGTCCCGTATGCTCTTATTCCCATGGCGAAGGACCACTTATAATTTAAAAATATTTAGCGACCCGCACCCTGGTCCCGGTACGGCTGCATGCATACGGCACGTACAAGTGCAGCAGGTACTTACCGAAGCTACTGTTAATTTTCAAGATTGTGGAATTTCTTTCTTTTTTTTTTGGAAATCCCTGCACGGCTGCCGACTCTCGAAGGATAACGAATTCAATGGAGCTACTTCTTGCTGGCTAGAAACTCTCAAGGATATCAACTATCGGCAGCTCTATCTATTACCCGGCAATGCTATCGCATTTTAAATGATCTCTTGTCCCGACTCTGGGCCATTTTTTCTCCCAAAGATTTTCTCTCTACTGTTTATCGTTTCCACTGGCTTGCGCAATTCTTCGAGTTTATCTGCTTGACTTACAATTAGACTCTGGAGTATTATTAACCTTGACGTGCGTTCTACGCTGTATTAATGATCCTGAGAATGTTGTAGACGACAGACCGACAATTAACTACTGTCACGCTCATTGCACTGCAAGCTGTGGATCGATAATGTTTAATCAGGCAATGGAACAGCAACGTTTCCTCAGCAGGATTCCTTTTAAACGTGGCTAATGTTAAGGGCGTTGCTCCCTTTGGAAATAGGGGTCGAAGGTCGTAGCTCACAATTCTCATTGTTACACAGTGTCCTGTACATATCATTTAGGGTCACTGCATATGATTTTAATATATTTAAACTGTTCAGACAGAAACTATTGAAGACTGTTTAAATATCATCTCTTCTTTTTCCAGGTAGGTCAGTACTCCTTCGAAGAGACTTTTGGCATGAGATTCGCAGTGGCGTTCGAACAGCACAACGCCACCCTGAGTGCAGCTACAATGGCGACCCTCAATCGTGAACAGCTGGACGCGGTTCGTAGGCTAAACAGGCTGGATCTGGAGCTGTATGAATTTGCAAAGAACCTGGCGTTCCAGCGGTTCCGACGGCTCAGGGATCGGGATCCTCACTTCGTGCAGAGATTCCAGCACCTGGGGGAACTGCCCTCGAGGCAGAGTGCCACCGAGTTCAATTGGGACTCCGTCATCGAGGACACTACGGACAACGACTAAGTCGCAGAGAATACTGAGCCAGACAATACACATTTTCAAAGTCATCTTTAAGATATCTTAAGGAAAACTTTTCTGCCATTAGACGCCTCGAGTACGACTTTTGAACATTATCTGTTGTCTGGGGAATTCTCGACTGAGAAAGTGGAGTCAAAGCTGCCTTTTCTTGGTGCTTCGACACAGCTTCTGTAAGTATCGCCTCCAATAAGAACCAGGTCCAGGCATGTTAGAAGCTTTACTAACGGGACCTGGTGGACTTGAGCATCTCTGGGAGCTGGCCTTTGGCACTGGATGCTCATCACAAGCTTCTTATGCAATGCTGTGTAAATTGCATAAGTAGGAGTCTTCAACCTAAAGCCTTAGGAACTTTTTACTCCAGATCCTGACACCAAAGAGAACGCCGAGTACGTAATAGAATCTCGGTGAGATCTCACATCTCTGCCATTTTAAATACGGAACCTGTGCTCTTGTCGTTTTCTTTGTTACGCGAAGAACAATTAATTAATTGAACGTTGTGGTTGTGTGTCGAGATTATGATACTTGCGAATCACGAGGAGCTATACCGAACGAATAGGATCAATCTCGTGTGTTCTTGTAGGACAATGTTTCCTACAAAATTTAACGTATAGACCTGCAGCTTACATATCCTTATTTGTAAATGATAAACGTCTCAGTCACTTCCGGTTGTTTATACGTCAAGTCGATGATCAACGGCATACGAAATTATTTCCGTAGCCCAGCACGAATTAGAGACAAAAACAATGTAACCTTTTGAATTTTGTTTTACTGAGAAACATTTATTTTTCATGCCAAGGAGAGTTCCTAGGGATGCTGCGTTATTGGATATACAGAATTCTTTAGCAATCGTACGTGATTCTCTGACGACTGCCTTTAGATCTCGCTGATAACTGCCCTTTACATGATTAGATAACTCCAAAAGGATATATCGTCCTGTGGGAATCAGACTTTTCCATCATTTTTATTAAAAGCCACAACTAGACGTTAGAAACGTCAGTGTCAAGGATCCGCACGATTTCTGGTCTTCGTTTATGTATGACGAGTCTGCGAATTTTTAACGATAATAAGCGTAACAATTAATCGATGGGTTTAGAGTGCCGTGTGGATGCGATGATGCTTGCTGCGTGACTGTTTAGTTTGTAGAAAAATTCGTCAGGAGTATCCAACGTTTAACCTGTAGACCGCCGGACGTCTTATGATACAAGCGCAAAACGTGTTACTAGACTTTCCTTACTTATTCGGATAAATTGTATGTCATTGAAATATTTTGAAAATTGGATTTAAGACGGTCTGGAGGTTAAAAGGATTCTTCTCGCCAATAAACCCACCCGTATGTGAAAATTACAAGAGTTGCAGCTTAAAGAGTTCACGAGTTAGTTAAAGCGAGAAAAAAGTTAATCTTAAGACAAAATTACGTTTACGAATTATCTCTATTATTATTAACAATTTTTTTGTTGTTACTGCTGTAATAATCTCTCTCTAATTTCTCGTTGCGGTTGTGACGAGTTCGTTGCGCTATTACCACGTCCCTTTTGACTGTTAAACGCATACGAATCCATTACTTTTGGCAGCTTTCTTCAAGGAATTCAAAATCCTCTAGAGAATCTTAAGTTTGTCTCCAAGGATCATTTTTTCTTTATGGTTAAAAGAAATAGAAATGTTCAGATCATATCTCAAGGACAGGAATATCCTGCAACATACTAATACATTTTAGAAACCGGATTCTGGATCAGGAAGGATCTCAAAAATTAGTATGCAGCTTGTATCCTTGGGACACGTGTGACAGGAAGTTTTCAAAAATAAGGATACAAACTTTGATTATTGTAACGATAGCTATTCTCTCTTTTGTCACTTGATCTTTGTTAATTCAGTCAAGACCTCTTGGCCTTTCATTTTGCTTTTTTATCCTCGATTACTTATATAAATCTTTTTCTCCCTTTCTTTCTCTCTCCGTCGCCATAACGAGAACGAACGTTGCTATAGTGTCGCGTCAGGCCACGTGGTAGAGAGGTGGACTGATTAAGAATTTTGTTTTGTAAATATATACCGAAAGTCTATATTTTTCATTGACACTTATTTCCTGTAAGTTACGTCCTAGACAAGGCGATACACGGCGTAGATTTTACAATAATCGTTCTGTTAATCCACTAGTACCCTAAGGGACGCCATTGAGCGAGTATTTCACGTCGCTTCGATCAACTGGAATTCCTATATTTTTTTCTTCTTCTTTAAGACCTTCGCATATTTATAAAACCTTTCTATTCTTTTCTCCCTTTCTTTTATTGTCACAAGACACGAATACTCGCTCGATGTCAATCATCTTTTATAAGGAATACAATAATTTTCTTTTATTTCTGTGAAAATTGTCAGGAAAGTCAATTTGTTATATATATATATACAAGTTTTTTTTTTTCAAAAGGGACTTGAATTACAAATATTCGTAATGTTGCGAGTCCAGTCCCAAATCCAGTGTAAACGTAAGATCAAAGCAATTCAATGAACAAATAATTGACGTACAGTCTCACGACTCAATCTCGCACCAGGTGTGTCAATTCTCCGTAAAGTTTAACACGAAATCAATGACTTTTGGAATTCAATGACAACTCGCTTGTCAATGCGAATTTTTTAACGCGTCATTTAATAAGATCAATCGCAATTCGCTTTGTACTAGCGGATCCAATGTACGAGCGTCGTATGTGCAATAAGACTCGCTGGGTTACCACAATAATTATCTCATATCATCCAGTCACGAAAGATAAATGTAATATAGATAATTTAATCACGTAGATCATTAAGTATTATTATTATATTATATAGACCGTGTAAACAATAATGATTATACGGTACGCGAGCTCGTGCCAAGTTGGAAATGATGATTCTCATTATACATACTATTCGCTTCATCCAGTTTAATCTCTTTTCACTGTGTAAACGTTTGAATGAATTAATTTTTTATCTTTTACAAAAGATAACGATTATCCCACCTTACGTACAAAATATTGGAATTTTTTTCCACTCGTTCAAATCATTGAGACTGCGCGTTTCCAACGCGGTGCGACCACCTGCTGTATGCGGAAGGAAAAAAAAAAGTGAACAAGGCAGAAATTGCTAATACGTTGTAACGCATAAGCTGGAGAGTAACGAACGATAGTTCATTCGTTACTACTAATAATAATTTTAATGGAGAGAGAAGAAAAAAATAACAGAGGGAGAGATTACCGTTAAGGACCAAAGATACAACTATGTCTTTTGCAAGCGTTCACAAAGGAGCTTGCGGCACAAGCAATCGTCTAGTTGAGATTTTTTTTTACATATCGCTAACTAGAAACAACGCTCACGGTTCACGCATAATCTTCGTTGGCGACGTTTTTCACCAGGTTATAATCTTCAAACCTGGTTTAAGGTGTCTCGATTGTCTCAAAGCCATCCAAGAGTTCATAGATTTTAGGCAATAAGTTACGTAAATATCTTCTAGCGATAGCGGTGATAGCAGTAGGACACGCGTTGCGTTTTTTGTCGTTAAGATAACAAATATATATATATATAAAAATATATTATTTTTTACGGAGGAGATGTAATATATTGTGCGCCATATACTATTGTATCCCAACAATCAATGAATTTTTCAATGAGTTAGTTTCACGACTCTCGGCCGATACGCAAATTGTTGCGTACGTACGTCGTAGCGAGCAGGATTTTCTTGTTATTGTTCTCAATATTGTTGTGTCGGAGCGTTAAAAGTTCCGAAAACAACGAGAAGCTTTAAATTATCGTTGAGAATGAAACTGCGATTGAGGAAATCACATATTCTTTCCTTTTTTTTTTTTTTTTTAAACGTCAGCAGAGAGAAATGTTTATCTATTATATATACAGACATGTATACTCGTCAACGAATAGAAAAGGAAAAATCACACTTTTGTTTTAGCCTAACGAAGCGAACAACGGGCCTAATGCCTTTCTGTACCTTGTTTTAAGCCAGTGTATATATTATACCATTAGAGCCGTAAGTACTAATGAATTATAATATAATGCATAAATATATGTATATGTATATCATATATCGAGTCATATATACACATATATATATTTAAGATTGTAACGTACAGGATAATATACAGACACAAAGTATATTAGTTATATTGTAATATTGAGCGAGCTAATAGAGTCGTGAGAGTGAAAAGTAATCCGAGGCGATTAATTATTGTAAAACCTTTTAATAAATCCTGAGAGATTCTCAAAAGAACGTTGTGATTGTGTGCTTGTTGTTTTGTAAGACAGTGTTTTTAGTCCCTTGTTCCGTTTGTTTTTGTCAAAACGTTTATTGTTTAAGTCTAATCAAAGATATATATATTTATACATTTATATATTATTATGACAAATTGTTCTGGGTACTAATATTAATGTTTGTTATTATACAACGCAACATCGAGCCTTAAGTTACATTAGTTGTCGCTCTTAGTTTTGGTGATCAGGTATGTTACTCAGTATGAGTAATTTATTTGTTCTTTTTAGTAATTCTTCCTTTGTTCATTTTACTCTGAAAATACTGAATCGAGCGATAACGTAATTTAGTCTTACGAGAATCACTCTGCTAGAGCAACGACTGCTCCAACATTATCTTTTCAAAGCCCATCGGTGGGGAATAGGCAAAATCTTCCAAAATCAGATCCAATATAGCTCCGTCATCCACTGAATGATTATTAAATAACTCTTATGAAACGTATGAAATTTATAATATAATTGATATTATCGATTGGGGACTTACCATAAAGTACTGGATATGTTGTTCCTTTTATTCCCATGATCGGAGCATCCAAGGACTTTCCGTTTAGGTAGAAATTTAATTCTATGTGATCGTACGAGACACCCTGAAAGGATGGAGTTAGTATTATCTGTAAAAATGGAAAAACATAAGTTGATAAATACTTACAACAATGTCTCCTTCTTGAATAATATTCTGAATCTTATGCAATTCTTGTTCATTGTGTCGTATGACACCATCGGAGTTAAGCGCCCAACTCTCAGCATCCTGTCCCCCAATGGATGTATTTAAATCTGTTGATCTTGTAGCTAATCCTATCGCCCAAATTCCCCCTTGCTGTATTTTAACTTCAAAGTAACTCTTGCTCTGCGCTAATGGAGCATTAGTCAGGGCAGCACCCCGACCACAGACCCTTAAGCCATTTTTGACAATGACAACCTCGTGTCCTGAAATATTAAATGAATATGTTACAAAACAAATTTAGAGATATATCTAATATAATACTATTTATTATTATAATTACAGTAATACGCTTAGGGACTGCCTAAAAATACTTGCCAAATGCCGGATAAGTTCAAACTATATGTAATTAGGTATCTTGAGAAAGATTGACAGTCAAGGTGCAAATTAACTAATATTCAGTGCAATTAATGGCAAATTACTATATCTTCTTATTTACCCATATGCGAAGTGTCCAAAGCAATAGGATTTGGTTCCTTTTTTGGAATTTGACTTGCGGAAAATCCGAGGCCGTCGAAGCAACTTCTTAAGCAGCAAAACATCATTTTGAATGATTTTTATAGACAATCTTTTCAGTAAAACATTCTGTCTTCTTTTTGCTCGTTGTTTCCTAGATAAGGAGAGTTATCACCAACGCGCTAATCTTTTGTAGCTTCTTCGTTTTAGTAGGACAACAAGCAGCATCCCATTTATGACAGCAGAGAAACTGACGCGTTGTTTCCTCTGGATGACTGTGTACGACTGTGTGGGAATGTGTAGGAGTAGCACCACAGAAAATGGCTTCCTATTCGGGAAATTCTAATCGATATTAATTTGACCAGACAAATTGAGTTGGATAATTATTCGTTCATTTACTAGTTTTATCATGCATGCAAATTTCTCGACTGCTTATATTTCTATAATATTTTTTATTGCAATTGGAAATAGTGGACCTTTTTTTATAGGTTATGCATTTCATCTCCCTCCATTGACATTCTTGAATTTCGTCAGCTATTTTTTTTTTTTTATAGAATTTATGAGTGTTTCTATATTCTTGATTATATTTATTAAAATTTACTTAGGGTTTTAGGTAATATCTTTATGGAAAAATAAAATATAATTGGTCAGGATTGAAACGAAGTAATTAAAACAATATTTGGTACCAAAATGGCATTTATTTTCTTATATTGTACGGGATAGTTTTACACGCGGCTCGGGTACAGCATCTGGAAATAGAAATAAGGGTTTGTTAATAATTTTTTCATTGTGGATTACAACAGGTTAAAAGATTAGTTGAAACTTACAATCCTGATACGATGGCCCATAGCCTTAGCGGGTAAATTCCTCTTGAACTTGGCACGGACAGAACCACTTGTTCCATGAGGGCGAGTTACTTTGCCCCAGATAGCCCTGACTTTTGTCTTCTTGCTGGTCTTGCCAGGAACAGGGGTCTTGTTCTTTGCCTAAAGAAATTATATATTATAACACCAATTGAAAATTTAATCAATTGTATATTTTCAATTGAATATACCTTATAGACATAAACGCATCGTTTGCCAATATAAAAATCAGCATCTCTCTTCTCCCTCGCTCCTTCTACTTTAAGAAGAGCTGTGTGCTCGTGCTGGTTACGAAGGCCTCGCTTGTATCCAGTGAAGATGGCTTTGGCGTAAAGACGTCCATGCCTCTTAAAGGGCCTCTTCTTAAGAGGAACAGGCTCTGCTGGTTTCTCTTTAGGCTTCTTGGGTGCCTTTGTTTTCGGCTTAGGTGCTGCTACGTCAGCCATCTCTATAACAAGTTTTTAATTAACAAATGAAAATCTTGAAAACCGACATAACACAATTAAAAAGTAATATCATACAAAAGATAATTTCTAAAGATACAGCACTGTTTTACTACCAGACTATGAATTAAACTGAACATAACGATACTCCAATATTTATTGTTCAAATTAATATATTAAAAAAACTCAATCAGCAACTCCACCGTGTACAAAACATATTCCTTATTTTTATTCATTGAAATAGTAACATCAGTTATACAAAGAATTTTAAGGAACAATATTTTCGTCAGGTACCGATAGGTTAAAGTAACACAACCGTGTTTTAAATATTTGACCAAAAATCACAGAAACCAATATTACACACGTTATAATAACAAGTTCACATTACTCTCAAATCTCTTTCACAAACCCAGGAAGATCCTCTTTCTAAATTAAATAACAAGACTTCGCTAAACACAGTACACGCGTTTGTTGTCAACTACAAGAATCGCCGTATGAGTGTAGCCGATGGAATCCAAATGAATCAACAAAAAATATACTGAATTCAAGTATAACAATAAAACAGTGCAATGAAGAGGAACACAGTTCACCGTTTAATAATTATATTAATGATCTGTGACTTGTAGTTTTTTCAATTTTTGATATAAAATATGAGACTAGACAGGCACAGAACGTACCGGATGTGTACCACGGATAAAAAGAAACAGGAAACAGAGTCCCTCTACAGTAGAGCCGGAATAATGATCTATGAATCTAACTTACTTACACAGGGTAACGCAATATACTTTTTTATCGACAAAACTAATTATCTGTTTTTGATACAGTTATAACCTGCTATTTTTAAAAATAGTAAAAAAATATAGTAAATCATTCACCCTGTAAAAAGTCATGATGTTTCTTCTTTCAAGTATTGATTTTCAAACGTTTTATTTCATCGTATTAGTATCGTTCTCAATTTTTCGCAGATTAAGTTGACCCAGACGATTGGGCGCGAAAAGTCAAATGATCGATTGATTGGAAAATGACGAGTGTAACCGATGCTTGTCGAAGATGTCCGAATGAAGCCTTTAAAAGAACACGGAGCGGGATGGAGATTTTATTCAAGAGCCAATATTTTGTTGACAATACTTTAAATGTATTCTTTATCAATTTACATCTTCCTTATCTCCGATGATTCATATGGTTAATCACAATGGACCTAATAGGTAATCCTTCAATAGGTAATCCTCTCACTTCACCTCTATCACTATATGACTTCTATCAAAATGTAATTGGTATATTTAATCTGGATAGTACTTAACAGCTCACTTGAATAATTGACTAAATAATTCTGGTACTTGTTATTCATTAATTTTTATGAGCAGCAACTGATAGCTCGAGTGTTCACTTTGCATAGTTAAAAATTGAATCATGAGATTGTATTAATGCAAACACTGTATATATCAGCTATGACATAGTTACTTGAAGAATGCACAGCGAATAACTTGCTATGTTTATATTAAAATCTTCTACGATATGCTCTGATGTAAAATGGACTGTCGAAAACAAAAACTGGACAGAATATGTCAACTTGTTGTTGCGTAAACTAATTTAATAAATCAGTATGCATGGTACGGTTGAAATAGTGGAATGCAATGCTTAGTATTGTTCCCTATTGAAAAGAACTATTTTCTAATGAGTGACTAGATTAAGAGGGACCATTCATATACCTATAATATATTCTATATGTATATCTATCTACACTAATTGAAGCTATAGATATACACTTAGTGAAATAGTTTATACAGCACTTATGTATAAATGCAAATGATTTGCATGAACGAATACATTATTACTGTCTCTTATCAGAGTATGAAATTGTCAGTTTCAAAATTCTAATTATGAAAAAGATTTCTACTCGCAAATTTCTATTTTGTTTCAGCATTGCTCCATATAATTTGATTCTTTAACTTGAGCTTCAGATACTTGAGTAATACAAGAGAAATAGGGAACTCATGTAACAGGTAATTAGTCGTTATCAGAACTGTCATTAATTAGCACTGGTTTAAGTTTACTATCAAACTAACAGTACTTTGATAATACACTAATAATCATAATATTTATCAGGAATTATTCAAAGAATGTAAATATAATCAACATTTCCTCGATGCATAAGTAACATATAATTATTGAATTAATACTATAACAGTACTATTATTATAGGTGATGGATTGTATTGCTGGGGATCATGCTCTCTATCAGGACCATCTTGCAAGTTACTAATTTTTTACTAGATATCCAAAGAAGTGCCTCATTTAATGGCTTAACATATAGCTAGGTAAAACACACTCATAACTGTGTTTACAGAACTCAGGAGCATGGAGGGTATGTATATATATATATATATATTGTATGTGTATACAGGTTTGAATGCGCGACTTGCCTACTTATCGCTTGTGCTTATTCGGGCTAGTCGCCTACAGAGTGGCTCACTGCTGGTCAGAATCGGACGGCGGTCAGGTTGATCAGCGAGTTCATTTAGTTGTAGCTTTGCTTATTTTCAAGTAATATCTTAAGAAGTTAATAGATAGGATTAAAAATATTTAGAGATTAGAATTAAAAGTTCTTCATTGAGATACTGCTGCGTATTCTAGTGAGAGTATCCATCTGCCATCGTGCCACAGTGTTTTTTGAGTTGTTTCATGAAATTTTGAACCCTTGATCAAAATCATTGTCGAGTGAGTACCTTAGAGAATTTAGCAATTATACAAACTTTCCATAGACCCGTTGCTCAAAGTAAAAAAACGTTTTTTGTACAGACATAAAGTTTGATTATAAAGATAATTGTAATAAACGCGACTTAAAAAATTATCGCTTTAATATCTATACGATTGTGTTTATATCTAATAACTTTATCATGCAATAACCAATATCATATCACTCTCGATTCACCTCTATCACTATATGACTTTTATCAAATTATAATTATTAAGGATTGTCGTACTCGCAAGATGATCAACTCGCGTACCATAGTAGAATTCAAATTTGAATTACATCTGCACACATTAAGCCCTCTAGCCAGAGGCGTTTCTCAAAATGATCTATACCGTACAGCGAGTGTATAATGAGACTAGAACCTGCGAATATCGTGTAAGTAGGTCTCCTTGAGATTCCCTACGTTTTTACAAGGCAGTGACCTTCTCTTATTATTTTTTACCAAAGACTTCCGTAACGCATGAGGTCTCACAAGAAAGAAAGAAAAATATCTACTAACAAGAACCAAGCAAATTATTATAAATTAGCAACGATCTCAAAGCAAAGACTGACTCGTGAATTTTATTCCAACGAATTGACTAGATACTTCACAATCCGCCTTTCTCCAAGCAAGAAATTTGAGAGCGTCCATTCTCGGCTTACTATCTGTGCGCGAAATTTCTTTTGCAATTTTCAAGTATTCCATCGTAACATTCTCATACACTAATTTCACGTACCAGCTATACCGTACTGCAGTGTTACAGTTATCCATACGCCATTAAATACCGAAGAAATCGAAATGTCAAAAGTATGCACTATATCATTTCAATAATCATAGCTCGCAGTTTAGCTTGTACGTGAACTCTACTTTAGTCTATAGTATGAACAAAAGCATCGTCGTTAATTTAAGGATCATTATAGTCATATATATACTAACTACCCACCAAGCTGTAACATACCTATAACAGTATTATGTATAATGTCCACGTACCTAGCAGGACAATCTTTTAGTTTATATAACAACGCATAGCGACATGAGATCAGTGAAGTTTAGTTGGACAATTCCCATTGCTGTGTATAATTAACTTCCTGTTACGTCAGAGGTACATTTTGATTACTCTTGATGAAAAACCGGTTGTTACAGTTCAATTTTAATATACAGAATCCCTTAGGGCTTTCGGCCTTACTGTACACGTGTACTCTGTATATTTTATGAATATTTGTATCATCTGAGATCTGTATGAATTATAAACCACAGGGACTTATTGTCCCGTGAATGCCGTTTGGTTAAAAGTGAAAGTAGGAATTTACTTCGATACGTTCGATCAACTTTGGGTTTGTCCATGAGGTATAGGTATTGTATGCTCCGTGTGCAGTAGTGGATAATTTTTTTGTTAGTCAATAAAAAATTGTTAACGTTATAAGAATGGAAAAGAATGCTTTGTTAAATCCCTTCTGGAATTTGTGATATATGTTTATCTTGAATGTTTTTACAAGTTCTCTTTGTCTCGCTCTTGTACAATCATTGTATTCAACAGGTAATAGTAGATTGTATCTGAACACATTTTAACAGTGTGAAAACGCGTGGCTGTCGCGTCGATCAATAATCTGTTTGATGCTCGAGCTGTCATTGGAAAGTGATGAAGAAAACCATAGTGGTTCTTCGAGGAGGAGTTAATCTAGCTATATAGTTTAATCGTGTAGAATAATCTAAATTAAGTTTGGTTAATTAATTAATAGTGCAAATTGTTGCTGTATCAAAAGATTTGGTTATTTACAATCCAACGGGATGATACAATATGTATGTATCCGTTAAATGTCATTTTATATGTTCTCTGCACTGACAGATGTTCAGTAGTTGGATTTAGTGCAAAAGTTCTTATGGGTCTTGTTTACAATGGAATTTTGTATTAACTTTTTTATTTGTGGAATATTAATTAATTAATTTTTTTTGCGGAATTTTCCTTCCTGCTATTCACGCCTGTTGCTTCGCGTAACAGGTTGTTGAAATTCACAGTCTGTAGAGTGTCTAATGATTTTCCTTTTCTTTTTAGGAAGAAATGGAGCGAAAGAAAGTCACTCCGGATGTCAAAGACACTGAATACGGAACGTGAGTGTTAACGAAGATTTGTATATGTTAATTGGAAAATTGTATCGTTGCGGTTTTTTGTAAAATATTCTTTTTCTTTTGTTTCAAGTGTCACGTACGTGGAGGACGATACTCCAAAATGGAAATTTTGGGCCAAAAGACGATACGTCGTTGCTATTCTTGCATTTATGGGATTTTTTACTTCGTACATACTTCGTGTCAATTTAAGTATCGCTATCGTTTCCATGGTTGCTAATAAGAGTAGAGTCGATGAGAACGGCACAACGTACTACGTAAGTTTTGACCCTGTCTAGATACTTAAACCGAAAAATGTAAGATAAGGAGTTAAGAGTATTATACAATCATTGCTTTTTGGGTAAGTAAACATTTAACTTTTAATAAGACTCTGGAAGCTGCTGGGCGGTATTCCATTATAGCATTTCTTTTGCTTTGAAACGATTAAGCCCACCTGTACCATTTATTAAGATCTAATTAGAGATAAGTTCTAGGCCTTTACACTAGAACAACCGGCGATTGACGTATATCTACTTCTACCGTTCCAAGCAAATCACTTAGACCGCCCTTGGTAGATTTAGTGTTAAAGGAATTCGTTTTTATTGTACAATCTTTAGCATTCTTTTTCTCTAACTTTTCAGGAACAGGAATTTAAATGGGACTCACCACTTCAGGGTTTGATTTTAAGTTCCTTTTTCTATGGATATATATGTACACAATTTGCCGGC
This sequence comes from Cephus spinipes, assembly GCA_963971525.1. Lineage (NCBI taxonomy): Eukaryota > Metazoa > Arthropoda > Insecta > Hymenoptera > Cephidae > Cephus > Cephus spinipes. Next base: position 31,295,976 of record OZ020573.1, read on the forward strand.
GGTTGGCTGGCTGCTCGTGTCGGTGGGAAAAGAGTCTTTGGAATTGGAATTGGTATTACAGCTGCTTTTACAGTCATTACGCCACCAATAGTCAGAGCTAATGTTTATTTGCTGGTGGCTGTACGTATAGTGGAAGGAATTTGTGAGGTAAGCAATAAGAATGATTGCAATATTAGAAGTTTCCAATTTCTTGAGTACTAGTAAGGCCTGTTCAATGATACTATTAATTTATATGTGTATATATTTTAATAACTGCAGGGAGTGACCTATCCATCCGTGCATGCAATATGGGCCAACTGGGCTCCACCTTTGGAAAGGTCAAAGTTAGCTACTATAGCCTTTTCGGGTAGTTTTGTGGGAACTGTAATTTCTATGCCAATCGCTGGATTGATGACTGAATATCTTGGTTGGGCCTCCGTCTTTTATGTTTTTGGTGCTTTTGGCTTATGCTGGCTGATCCTGTGGTGGATTGTTGTTGCGGACAAGCCCGAGGATGATCCATACATCTCAGAAATTGAATTAAAATATATTAAACAGTCGCTGGGTCATTCAGGTCCAAAAGAGGTGAATATGTCTTTACGGTCAAGATGGCAATTGCTGATTAACTCAGTATTACAATGCAAGATTTATATGACTGATTCCTCTTTTAGGAAGTTGTTTATCCATGGAAAAAAATATTCTTGTCACCTCCTGTCTGGTCTATCGTTGCTGCTCATTGCAGTGAAAATTGGGGATTTTACACTATGCTCACACAACTCCCTACTTACATGAGCGGCGAGTGAAGCTAATTGATTACAGTTTTTCGATGAAATGTATTGCCTTGTGAATTTGGTTGCATAATATTTCTTTATCTTTTTCAGATGTCTATAGTTTCAGAATAGACAAAACTGGCTTTTTGTCGGCTCTCCCATATCTTGCTATGTCAATCATTCTTCTCGGATCTGGTCAACTAGCCGATTACTTGAGAACAAAAGAGATCCTAACTACGACTCAGGTTTGTACTCCAACAAGACAATATCAGGAAGCAATTACCAAGAATGTCAATTACAAACAAATTGTTTCCCAGGTTCGTAAAATCTTTAATTGCGGTGCTTTCGTGTGTCAAACAATCTTCATGACAACAGCTGCCTTCATGACCACAGCAACTGGAGCTATTTTCTTCATCACCATGGCCGTTGGTCTTGGAGGTTTCGCCTGGTCAGGATTCAGGTGATTAAAGATACAGAATACAGATCTTTCTGAGAATCCCTAAGTCACTAATACTTGACCTTCCTTTTCATTTATTTTTCCAAGCGTGAATTATGTCTGTTACTTGTTCCTGGATGCGAAAATAATTAACTTTATACTTAATGGGACACGTACTGTTCGTATAAGAGTTAAACTTTTTATTAGTGACATTTACGATCCACGAGTATATCCACAAAGTGTTGTAATATGTTAACATTAATTTATTACGTTCCAGTGTCAATCACTTAGACATCGCACCGCAACATGCCAGTGTCTTAATGGGTATTGGTAATACTTTTGCTACGATACCTGGAATAGTTAGTCCCTTGTTAACTGGATACATCGTGTCAAGTGGGGTATGAATTACAAAGATATTATTATTCCTTGTCTTGTATTTTTTCAATTTTTATTGGATATTGATTTTTCTTTTTTCTATATCTCTTAGTCGGCTGAAGACTGGAGGACAGTCTTTTTCATTAGTAGTGGTATTTATCTAGTTGGTGCCATTATATATGGATTCTTCGCGTCTGGCGAACGACAGTCTTGGGCCATGGAGAAGAAAAATGATGATGTGGGTCATGACAACGCAGCGATGGAAGTAGATAAATTGTGAAAAAAAAGTTATATTTTTGTATGAATCTTTGTAAATAGAATCGATTAATAATTATTTTACGTTAATGTATATTTTTCTTTCGTCTACTTCTTTGGAGTGCGGGACCAGTAAGACTGGAGAAACCAAAAAGAGAGACAGGAGAGAATGGATTGAAACGCTGGAGAGAGACCGGGATACATATGATTGAAAGATTTTGACAACTGTCTGTTCGAAGAAAACAGTTTCCGAGCGCGGGTGAGCGAACGGATCAAGGAGGTTTGAAATGTCGCTGTACAGAATGAAATCCAGTAAAGATGGTAGGAGAATTAAATTTTCTTAGACCAAAAGTCTTGTCACGCGATAGGAATGTATTTGATCTACTCCTAATACTTTTATACAACGTTACTTACATATGTTTAACTGTAAACCTTAGAATTAGACTTATTCAACTGTCAATTTTACCAACGACTTCGAACCACTGTCTGAGAGCATCGCTCAACACTCCTGGTAAAGCGTTTATGTCTCTGAGGATCATGTAAAACGGAAACGGAAAGCTGTCCATGTAGGATCGAATGCCAAGAAGTTTTCCACCTTGGAACACAGGCATTCTTATGTCCAATATTGAATCCTGCGATAGAAATATATCATTAGAAACATAGTCCTTCGTATAGGTAACAAATAATCTTACCTTATTAACTGGATTGTCAACTATGATAAAAACAAGAAATATATCAGCAAGTTTTGCTCTTCTGACAGCACGATTGACGCGGTCAGTTCCTTCAGAAAATACACCTCTGCCATCTGAGAGTACGACAAGTAACTTTGCATTGTCCGAGGAGGTAGGTTGACTATCGAACATGTCAACAGTGAAATCAACCAATTGTCCCATCATGGTTTTCTTTTGCTCAAATCGCATCTCCTGCATTAATCTGAAATAGATTGATAAATGTAAAACTGTGATAAATGTGACTTTTTAATTAGGTTAGTATATATACCTGGAGCCACTTTGTTCGGTGAAAGGTTCTCCCAGTGGATGAAGTACATTGGGTTCTTCACCGAAACTAATAACACACAGTTGTCCAACTTCTAAATAGGTCATAGCTTTGCTTATCAATGATAATGATTCAAATGCTAATTCCTTGGAGTGATTATCTGCCATACTACTGGAATCGTCAAGGGCTAAAACAATTTGGTAATCCCTTTTAGAAGGTTTAGTGCGCCTTAACCAAATTTTGTCTTTTCTAAACTGACTAGCAATGTATGGAATGATCTTTCTCATATTAATCCGTCTGCCAGTCCTGTAATCTCCTTTTAATCTAGATGCCTGTGTCGGTTCTAAAACTAATCTCAGTTTCTCTGAAAGATCTCTAGCAGCAGCATCGGTCACTGCACTTAAGCAGTTCCAGGCTACGGTGGCTTCTTCGGTAGGTGGGATATTTGTCCATTGACTCAACATTTTCTCAACCTCAAGACGTTTTCTTTCAATTTGTTTAACAGTTAAAAGATTTTCTTCGGTGTCAATGATATTTGTGAAAAATGCAGACTCGTCACCTCTGTCCACTCTGAGAGTTTCAGTTATGTCTCCTTCGACCTCTACCACAGTTTCCATTTGACCTTCTTCGGCATTATTTCCCTTTTCATTGGATTTATTCTTCTCCTTTTTCTCATCACTCTTTGGCATTTTTTCTGGATTTTGCTTAACAGCAGCTTCTTCCTCTTTGTTAATTTCCTCTTCTTCGTCCTGATGCATATCTATATCCATATTCTCATCTTTTTCTTCATCTTTTTTGTCATCTTCTTGATCTGCCACTTGTTGCTTACTTTGCTCTTCTGTAGCCGCGTCTTGTGCGTAGTCGTCGAAATTTTCTGTCTGCTTAACATGTTGACACATATCAGCTTCACCATCTTCTGTTCTCTGTTCACCTTCTTCTTGATTATCATCCTGTGGCATTTCATCTTCTGCATGTATCATCTTCTGCTTCTTTTTATCCGGTTCGATTCTGTCTAATAAGCTTCGATTTTCATCGCTCTTTCCAGGATTCTTTCTCTTCTCTTTTTGTTTATCCTCCTGCGGCCTGTTCGCCATTGGTACACTGTTCTGCATCGATGATCCTGAATGTCCTGAATCTTGTTGCTCGGATTGCGCTTGTCCGGTGCCTTTGTCGTTGTTGTCATCTTGAGTATTTTCTTCAGAAGCTTCTTGTTGTTCATTATCCTCTGACTGATTTGCTGTCTTATCCCGGGATCCATCTTGTTTATTTTCTACTTGCTCCGCAGCATCAGTTTCTTTGCTACCATCGTCGGCACTTGGTGTCGCTTTTTCTTCTTCCCGTTCTTTATCTTCCTCTGCATTCTTCTCTGACTCATCTTCTTGATCTTTGTTATCTTCTTCCGGTGGCTGAGTAGCCGTTTGTTTATCAGATTCTGATGCCTCTTCCTCCATTTTATCTTCTTTATTATCTAGGTCCTTAATATCTTCACGCGTATCCTCATTCTCTTCGTCACTGGAGTCTTCCGGAAGTTTATCGTCCTTTTTATCTTCATCAGTATTTTCAACTTCCTCTTTCTCTGGCGGCGGTTTAGCATCCTTCATTTCGTCAATGTCAAATGGATTATCTTCGCCAGCTGGATTATCTTCCTTACCCTCTTCATCGTCCAAATTCATATCTTCCGGCAAATCCATGGGCTCTGGTTCCGGTTCTGGCTGATGCTTTCCATGATATGGATCAATTTGATCCTCGTTAGTTTCCGGTTCCTCCATTTCATTTATTTCCTTCTTCTGCTCTTCCTGCTGTCCCTGTTCCTCACGTTCCTCCTCTTCATTCTTTCCATCATCACGCTCATCCTTAGCTCCCATTTCCTTTTCGCCTGTCTGCTCACCTTTTCCGGTTTCCTCTTTATTCTCTTCCGTTTCCTCGTTCTCATTCTCAGCTTCATCTTCGTCGGCACCCCATATCTCTTCATCTAATTTATCAGCACCTTGTTCAGTCTCACCCATTTGCTTATCCAGATCTTCTTCTTCGTCTTCTTTCTCACTGTTATCTTCATCATCCTCATTCTTCTCCAAGTCTTGCAACTTACTATCAAAGTCTTCAGACATTTCAATACCTTTATCTTCCTCTTTACAATCTTTATCAACTGGTTCTTCCTTCTCTTGCCCAGCTGGTCTCGCATCCTCCAATTGATCTTCTGATTCTATCCTATCAGAAACATCTTTCTGACCTTCTCCATCGCCCAGTCCCATACCACCCTTGTCAACGCCTTCCTGCTCGCCATTAGCATCTCCCTCTTCCAAATCAAGATCCTTTGGAACGCAAAAACCGTTAGATGCCAAGTCCAAGAACACGTTTAGCTGCAGGTGCAGGATTTTGCAAGTCACCCTGAAGGAAGCCACTTGTTCGTTCAAAAAGAACTGGGACAATAGAAGATACTGCTCCAACAATGGTAAACACTTTCCAAGTAATCTAAAAAGAAAAGCCACATTACCATAGTATATAAAACTAACACTAATCAAAATACAATAAATCAAATTCTTACCGGTTACAACTTTCAGCAGTATGAGAATCCACATCCTGTATCATCAACAGAATTTCATTCAACTGTTGTGAAACTTCACAGAGTTTCAATTCCCTTATATCCTTATCAAGCGATTCAATCAACTTCTCACGTAATCCATTTTCCTCATCATCCTCGTATTCATCATCTTTCTTCTCTTGATTCTTTTCGATCTCTTTCTCCTCTTCATTCTTTTCAATCTCTTTCTCCTCGTTATCCCTTTCTTCAAGTATATCTACTTCAGCTATACTATCCTTGTACTTCTTCTGTATAGCTAATAGCAGCGTATTCATAAACTTTTCTAAATTAGCTTCAAATTTCCCAGAAATCTCATTAACCCCAATTTCATTTGTATCGCACGATGCGGTAGCAAGTTGTTGGAACTTAGTAATACCCCGCTCAATCTCTGTCACGAAAAAATTAATATTATCCAACAGAGGATGCGTCACGTTTCTCTCACTCGCAAAGACTTTACCCAATTGACAAATAGATGCCTTAACACTTTCAAGATCCTTGCAAAATTCCATCAGCATCTTAAAGTGAAACGATGTAAGACTAGTACTTTGCTTGGAATAAGAATTATCTACTTTCACTACAACTTCCAACTGAGCACACGCACTGATGAATTTCTTAGCAGTAGTTTGTAGTAACATCAAAGAATCCCTTATGAGATTGTCAGCCTCCAACCAGACAGGATCGCCTTTCCTAGCTACAATAATAGGAACATCATCAGTATCCAATGATAAAACTTCATTGCACAATTCAGAATCATTAACCGCTGGACAAGCCTGTAAATACAGTTGGACTTGTTCCAGACCACTCTGTACTGTGATCATCAACTGTTTAAATTGATCCACGGATCCTTTCAAATCATCTTGCTTTGGGGTGTAATCATCGTATCTGGGATTCTTCTTCAAATTTTCTAAATGTGTGCGCAACAATATAAAATGATTGTAAGCATCAGCCAAGGTTCTCTTCTGCTTGTGAGCCATCAGCATTACATGAGCTGAGTATCCTTTACAACGTTCCATATTCTGCAGCCCCAAGTCTGTATTGTTGCTGGTAAGCAATGCATTCAGAGCATTTATTTCTACGAGCGATCTATAGTAATACTTTTCACAACCCTCCCACTCAGTAAGCATCTGCTCGTCTATCTTCTTTATTTTTAACTGTTGCGCACTGGCGAATAAATTCACTGGCGGTACCGTTAAATCTATGATCGTGTCCCGTTTATTTTTCCAGGTCAACACACCGGTACGATAAGATACGCCGATACGTGTTAGTCTCTTGAAATAGTCTGCCAGAGCCATTTTCTTCTGCTGGAGAATACTCTTGGCTTGGGATTTTTGTTTTGGTTTTGGCAGGGTACGATCAACTTCCAAATTTCTTAAATGAACACTACGGTCCATTGAGTCTTCAATTAATTGTTCTAATCCTGTTCGTAAGCCTGGATAGGATGACATTAGAATTGTTTCGTTGCACAATTTTCTAGATTTGTTCAATAATTTGTCAGCTCGTGATATGAGATCTGTTTTTGTTGATCCTGAATCAAGGTTGTCTTGCTCTTCTGTAATTTTTGGTAGAATAAAGTGTTGGGGATTTATCGTAGCTATTCTTTCACTTTGACGATCCCAAATTCCTTTGTCCGCCTCTGCATTGTATGGTAATGGTTTTATTATCAAACAACCTGCTACACTCTCCTTTAAACCAGTTTCGAATTCCTTTATGAACTTGTGTAAAGTTCTATGTGACTTTTCCACAGTTTCCTTTATTGCCCAGTAACTGATATCGTTCCACCTAGCTATCTTAACATAATCTTTCAGTTTCTTCTCTATGGGAGCTTTCAGAGTATTGATCTTTCCGTTTACATTGCTTCTAAACTGATCGTAATAATGATATACGTTCCAGAGAATAGCCAAAAGCTCCTCACGTTCCTGACTAGGATTCAAATGATACACATGACAATGGAATGTCAAAAGTAAATCCAACCTGGTATTAAACTCCACTAGACTAGACTGATTAACAAATAATTCCAATGATTCTATCAATTTCTTAGGTGTTATCGGTTCCTCCTTGTCAGCATCCCCAATTACTTCTGACTCAGTACCATTGGTCATCTGCGATGAAGGTTTGGTAATGTAACATTCTATCAGTGCGTAGAGGAAGAACCACCATTTTGAAGTCTGCGATCTCAAATGCTCTTGAGAAACATTAAGGCAATCTTTCCAGCATGCGAGTTCAAGTTTTCTCCAAGATATAATCTGCTGCGTCAATGATAAAGAGTATTCTAGTAAACTGACACCGCTGTGTGCATTTTCCTCCCACTCTTTCATCTTAACTAACAGTAATTCCAATCCAGTCAGGAATCTGGATACTGAGGATGTCACTGGGAAGCTGTATACTCTCTGTGATATAATCTTTATCGATTTCAGGGTAGGATGTTCAGGCCATTCTAATAACAGCTCGTCAACTCTATTTATAATACGTTCTAACAATAGTAAACATTGATTACTCTCTTCAACGTTACTATCCTTGTAAAAGTCATACGACTTGCGTTGTTTCATTTGGATATTAGTCTTATCTTCGTTATCAGGGTCAATACTGGTGCCCTGACTAAGGGATGCTGTTACTGTAGTTAAAAGATTTAGACTCGTGTAAAGCTTAGGCGTTAGATCAGCCGTCAAAGCAGGATTGACGTTGTCTAATAAAAGACCAAATGTCTTATATCTTTGAATCAATGGTTTCAGGTAATTTGATTTATTGATAGTTGAACTGTTCTTCAACCATTGACTCCTCGTGAATGAGACGACGATACTGGAATGCATTTCCTGCACTTCCGTGACGTCATCCTCTGTTATCAATGCTTCAAATCGTTCCGTCGCTTCTGCAGGTTCCTCTCGCTGTTCCAAGGATGGTTTATCTATACTGTCAATGTCAGAAAAATCCGCGTCGCGATACGTGGGGAATAAATTACGAAGTTCCTGCTTAATCTCTTCCTCCTCCGTTAAAGATTCACCCTTTATCTGTGCTTGATTCTTGTACAAACTCTCCTTCTCCGCCTCGCGTTTCTCGAGCTCAGTTTGTTGCTGCCTCCAGATCAGGACGATTTGCTGTAGTAATTTATTTAGCTTCGACCACATTGGCTGATTGAGTTCCTTGCCTAGTGCAATGTGATTGTAGAGTTCACAGAGGCCGGATTTCATGATTCTAAATTGTTCCTGCAGAGAAGCGAAAACGTTGCCGACATTGAGATTCTTGTTAATGAGTTCTCGAGTAGCCTGAGACGTGCACAGGTCTACTAGTTCTAATAAATTGGTTTGCTCGGGACCAATACTTGGAAATCGCACTAGATTGTACAGCAGAACCTCGACCGTGTATGAACCAAGACTCGTTCGAGCCAAGGATATCAATCTCTTCGTTTCATTCGCCAGTATCCGTATCCCGTGCTTCAATTGAGTTACGGAAGATAGTAAAGGCAGCACTATATCCGGATAACCCGGTAGAAATTTATTTTCTATTTGCTCAGAAAAACGTTCCAAGGATTCCTGCCACATCTCTGCCTGCCGTGTAGCATCCTCAGCTATCCTTACTCTCAAGCCATTCGGTTCTTCCTGTAGCCGCGCAATCACATCCGTTAGTCGTTCTATGTGGTTACGCACAACATCGTAAGAGCCTAGAGTGTTCCGGAAGCTAGCGGTTTCCTTAGCCAACGCAGTGAATTCACTGGGTGATCTATTAAGCGTACTGAAACTCTTAAGATCGTCCTTCTCTTCCAGTAAGTTCCTAACACTGTTCTTCATCTCCAGAATACGTGGGTGCTGGTTGCGACTATCTAAATCATCTCCGAGAATTCGCGAGTTCAGTAACGCTACGTAAATCGTACTCTTACAGTCTACTATGTCTTCCTCGAGGTAACGTTGTCTGAGTCCCATTTTGAGGACAGGATCGATATGGCCCACATTGCCAAAAAGGAAGACCTGGAGGTAACCAAGTAACGTCCACGCTTTACCTCTGTCCAGGATATCGTCTTTGATTTTTTCCATAGCTCCCAACTTTGCTGAAAGTTCACCAAGTTCAGCCAGTGGTTCGAGATAGTCGCGCTCCAGTCGAGATATCAGATCATTTTTCTTGTCGATAACTTCACTCTCTATTTTTCCCATGACGATGCTCACTGCGCCCTTGTCCACCTTCTCCATCTTATCAGTCGCTGATAGGAATACGCTCAAGTGAGACTTGAGCGTGCCAATATCATTCAGAGCGTAATTATATTGCTCCGAGTTCAAAGACGCGCTATTCTGCCATAGGATCTCGTTGAGGATTCTTAACTGATTTATTCGCGCTCTATATGTTCCTAGAGTGGCCATAGCTAGCACTGATTGCTCCCTAGCACTTGAAGTCTTATCTAATATCAATTCGGATATTAAATTCACCAGTATCGGTCCTTCGATCGGATACTCCACCTACGATTAAAATATATAATTAATTGACAAAGAACAAGTTTCATTAATTAAAATTTCATTAATGTACCCACCTCCGTGTCATCTGAAGCAACCATAAACTTCTCAATGTCTTCTTCAATTATTCCATTCCAGTGTAACAATCTGTTAGAACCTTTGACAGCGTAGGAGGAATGTGCGAAACGTGTGAGCCAAATGAATAGCTCAGGCATTAATTGATTCCTCTCGATGGGGTTATTGATCTTTATTAGAACTGCATTTAAAACAGCTAACAGGTTCATGGGTATGCTTGGAATTTCAGCAAATTTTGGAAAGAGACAAGACGTCCTGTTCATATCGATTTCGTTGTTTATCATTTTCTCGGATATTCTTTTCTGAAGTGACGCTGTCAATATTAGGAACATGTATTCGTATATTGGCCACAGTTGCACCCTGGCGGCCATTAACGTCAATTCCTTCTCGTTGATGTCGTGCACTCTGGCTACTGCCTGTGAAATCTCCACGGAATTTCTCAAAGACAAATAATTCTCTTCGCAATGTTGCACAATCTCCGAAGTCGTCGATAACGCGGCATCGTTCAATTCTTTGCCCAGGTAAATATCGTGCCAAAGGGTTATCGCCTTGGATCTTGCTTCTAGAATTTCCTCGAACTGAAGACAAGCAATTTTCAATTCCTGTTTCAATTTGTTACCCGCCTGTCTGTCCTTCCACGTAGAAAAATTGTTTGACACATTTTTCAATATCTTATACACACTCAGGACCTCCTCGGACGAGTATGGCTGTGGTAGATCCAGGTATAACTTTATCTTCCTCGACAATTTACGAAAACGATCCTGCACCGTTATCAGACTTTTGTTTATCTCTGTTATCATAGCGCGCAGTGAGTCAATCTCGATGCTGCATTCGTCCCGAAGCACCAGGTCCTTGGAGAGTTGAAATACATTTTCCAAAAATTTTATCAACCACTTGTAATGGACTCTTAGTAGCCAAGAGATCTGATCGAGATTCTCATATCGACTGCTAGACTTTTTTAATTTATCTATCAGAGTAAACTCTCCAAGCTTGTAGAAACGAGCGCGCCATTTCAAGTTTCTTCTTATCTCTACGTATCTCTTGTTATCGACTTTCACTGCAGCATCCTTGAGTATCAGGTAAATGCATTTGTCCAATTGTGCAAGGAATATCACAAAGTTCGTTATCAATGGCTGATCGTTTAATTGCGACGTGAGCATACCTGTATCAATTATAATTTTTAATACCCAATACTCTGTTATTTATTGCTATATCATTATATTTAATACTCACCATGGTACACGGCACTGGAGTACTGTATGATTGACATGATTTTCTCGTTCTTTGAAGTGTTCAATGTTTCTAGCAAATTACCATCCTTTATGCTTAATGCTTCCAGATATAAAAGCAGCGCGAGTCTGTTGGAGTCAGAAATATTTTCGAACTTTGACACGTCCGTAGAAACTCCTGGCATTTGGGCAAGATCCCAGGGCAGTGTGTTTACAACGGAATGGAAATTAAAAGCCGATATTTCCTTTGCCAACGAAGCATTTTTCGCATTAAACTTCTCCAAAGCTTCCTCGTCAGCCAATATTTTTGCCAGCCATTGATTTCTCAGGTTGACGTTATCTAGGGAAGACTTCTCGTAGAAGCTTAACAGGAGGTACGGTAGAATTTCCAAGAGTTCGACGCGTAATGTAAATTCGTGAATGTTTTCAAGTTGAAAAAATTCATTTAAAAATTCTGTCGTCATTGCCGAATCGTCGGTGCTCTCCGTTGAAGATTTTAATAGAAATTTGTATCTGTTAACAATGGCAGATAACAACGATCCCTGCTGTCTGATTAAACCCAATTTAGAATTGTCCTGAAGATTGTTAACGTTCAAAGTAACAGCATCCAAGTCAAGACACACGTCACTGCTCTGATGATCAACAGTGAAGTTATATAATGTTTCGTCGATCGTTGAGATCAATCGATCCTTTATCTGCGAATGACCCAATGATCGAGCTTTTACGTAAACGTCAATACAGGCAGTGCGAAAAGCTTCCTTTACTGGGAATCCACGTGATATCTGTTGACTTATCAGGAAAGCAGCCTGGACCAATTGTATCACACTGAGTTTATCAACAGTGAAACTATCATTGACCACATGTCGATGAATCTCTATCAATGTATTTTGATACGAAGATTTAGTCAATCCAGAGTCATAAAGCATCGATTTAAGATCAATTAAATTCTCATGGGAATTGCCTCCGTGTCCAAGCATACAAATTTCGACTCCTCTGTTTCTCATTGCTCTGAAAATACCAAAAGTGACGTGCAGCCTCATAAAACTTTTAACTTCATAACTTTTATGTTTACAGGTAAAAACATACCTGGAAATTTCACCGTAACGTGGATCCATCGTCAGGAACAAGCGAAAATCTTTGTGTGGTTTTACGGTGACAATATTTCCAGAATTATCAACGCCACGTTCGCCTATACTAAGGACGCCAGCAGGTTCTAGTAATCCATTAAGTCTATCCAGAACAGCTGGGCTACAAAGATTAACTTGATCCACCAACAGCCACGAGCCTTCTTGCAAGCACTGTAAAAGCGTAAGTCATTATCGATACGGTCAGACAGTTTCAGTTATAACGATAGGGTAGTAGTTGCTCTCCCGATAAAGAGATTTAATGTCTTTTTTTTCTATCTTAAACTCGAATATCATCCGGTATCCTCTGTAAAATATAATCTGACGAATCGTACGGATCTCTAAGTGACAGAATCGATAATCTCTAATGTCGATAGTCTAGATAATACATAACGCTTCGTTACCTTCACAAGGACGCTATCGACCCACTCAAACTTTCCTCCAGCATTCAAACACTTATCCTGCTCGACGAACAGCGATAATTTGTGTAATTTAAATTCGATTTTTTCCAATTCAGACTCCATCGACGGCTCCAGCGTTTTCATGGCGTTCACTCGACTAGATAACTCCTTACTTTTTTTCAAGAAGAGAGCACTCTCCGCTGACATCGTCGTGGAATCCTCAGCATCTAAGGATACAAATAATATAAAGATCATACTTGTATCAATATAATTATTGATTTATCACTGCCTGAGATAGCCATAATGGAATTATAAATTAACTAATTAAGATCCAGCATCGATCAACAAACCTTGTGAGAGATTTCGTATTTGCTCCAAATAACTCTGATGGATCTCTATATCCTTTAGACTTTCTTTGCTTATCTTCTTTTTGCAAATGTCCTTCAGCAGATCTTCCACCTGCTCAAAAATCTGCTCCAAGTGTCGGTTATAGTCAGTCTGTAAAAATAAAAGGGAATCAATGATTATAATAGCCCGTACATTTTCAATAAGTTAATTACCCAGAGCTAAAGTCCAGCTTTATAGGACATTTTAAAGTCCTGACAGGGGTGGATTTTCTGTAATCCAGACCAAATGTTTTGGTAGGAACAAATTGATCACTGGGACTCAGGGACTCTTGTAAAGTTCTGATCATGTGGGGTGAGGAAAGAATAAATTTTGTAAAAAAAAAAGCTAATAAAAAATATATATATATATAATAAATACTGGTAACGTCGTATTTTTTTTAAATAACGTAACATTTTTACAGATAATATCTTAATGGAATCTTGACACCAGCATGTTATATAATTTTCCGCAATTACACAGGTGCGCGGCTACATTCGATCTTGATTAATTTAATTGTCAAAGTTCCAATAGTCACCCACGTTATAGTCCTTCTACCCTTGTGCCCACGTAGTATACATATATGTACCTTCCACCCCAAATACACCCTCTGTATACATAGCTATACATGTAACATCAATTCCGGGCAGACAATTTAATTCCTGGCAATGTTTTTTTTTTTATTTATCCAACTCATATCCGAAAACCCATAAACTCTCCCCTAAATCTGCCAAACGTAATTTAACGAAGGGCTTTACCCTTTTTTTCCTCTCGTTTTCAAATGGAATACGTCAGTCAGGATTATCCTGGCGTCAAACCGCTGGTCTATCGATCTTGAATAAAAATGATTGATACCATCTTTCTCACCCCAGATAACGATAAGATCCAAGCAGCATATGAATTCACTACGTATGTATACACACCACTTTCCAAGATTATATTTCCTCCCTTTATTTATCCTCATAACACGTCATTGGGATGACAACGGGAAGCAATGAAAAATGGTGCTTTTAATTCCTCCTGTAAACTCACTTCTGATAAATAGATCCAGGCGTACTTAGCTACTTACAGAGAAACGCAGGAACGCCTTGTAGCTACGTCAAATGAAATTGCATTCTCGTTTCTTTCCAGGCCAGCAAACGTTTTCTCGATGTAAGAAATTCTTATTCGAATAGCGACCAAGTTTAAAAAAATCAAAAGTACTATCCGTCAAACTGAACCACTTTGCTGTATAATAATTGTTCAGCTAAAATGGTTCCATAGTACCGTAAGTAGGTAAGGCAGAGAAGTGAGGTTAAGTAACTTCAGGTTAGGTAGATAGGGTAGGTAAGTGAAGGAATGCAAATTCTCTCGGAGAATTTACGATGGAATTTCAAGTAACCACCGACGGTGGTTGGACTGTGTATATATATAACTACACAGTAGCAGGGAGCATTAAAGCATTTTAGAAAAATTGCTCGAAACACAAACTTTTACGTATTCCATGCACGCCGTAGAATCGGCCATGAATCAGAAGCAGTTACTACGTGAGAGTGTAGGGCGGGAAATAAATTTGAAATTTCAAATTGAAAGGTAGTCAGTGTAAATCGGTTAATTTATTTGACTTTATTTTTCGGAAGTTAAGTACCGGGGAAAATAAAATGACAGAATTTTCGTCTGAAATGGCACGAGCGACTAATAAATTGTATTTGCCGAACTTCGTATTTCGACCCGTATGAAAATTTTTACTACGCTTTCGCAAAACCTGCAATGAATAGCTCGTTAGGGCTGTATAAATTATTTTTCCCTTACTATACAGCGAATTTCAGTAGTGCTTATTTAATGCTCGGCACGAGATGATACTTTAAATATTTTATCAGATTTCCGAGAAACCCTAGAAGCGTCCGTATCTCTTCTGTCTCTCTTCCCTTCTCTCTCTTTCTTTTTTCGTATTAGACCCGCGCCAAAGTACAGATCGATTTTAGGGAGTGATGTCGGATAAAGAGGATACACGGCTTTTTCCGTTCCGGATAGGAAAGAGCCTTATATATAGCCCTGTATTATACATATATACACACAACAGGAAACGTAGGATTCTAATACAGTCTAAACATAGAGATCAATCTGAGAATAGTTATCCCTAGTATACTGACTCCCTCCGAGTATATATCAAACTGCCAATGGAAACCAGCCATTTTGTGTCTACGATTACCCAGTGGCTTAAATGTCAATAAAAAAAATGTTACGAAGAATAACGAGTTTCCAAAAAAATATATTAAAAAAAATACATAAGAATCGCATCGATCATTCTATGCTGTATCGAGGTATGAAAAAAGCTTGAAAAAAATGCCCAATTCTAACCTCAAAATCCGGGAGACCTTTCTAATTTAGTCTTTTGTTTCTGCAGCGGGAAGTTTCGAAGTGCCCTGGTCGAGTGGCCTGGCTGGAAAAGTTTAACGAGTGCGACTGGAGAACTCTGGGAAATACAAATTGCAACGGAGGAAGTGCAGGAGGCTTGGAAGGGAAAATGGATGTCATAAGTGCAAGCCTAAGGGACGACGTTGTGAGGGAAACTCCTGAGGGTCAGCGACGTTAAAAAGAGGAAAGTTGATAAAGCCACGCAAGTGCTTATACAATTTATATATACACATACAGTTGAAGTTCCTTTCATTCGTTCAAATTTTTTTCTCTGAATGACGACAACCTCGGACTATGGATACAGATGAATAGAACGAACCTGAATGATACAGAGGGATGCTGTACCCTTATCACAATTTCTATATAACGCATCCAGCCTGCACTATATCTCTATACAGTGCCAAGAGTCACATTCACTTGAGTAACCCCTTTCTCTCAACGGCGGGAAAATTCAAACCTTTATTACATCAGCCGGAAAATATCCTCGCGTGCTTTCTGCTGGATTGAAAGCGGCCCTTATATTTGAAAAATGTTTTTTTTATAAACTCTGTACTTTACTGTAAAAAAGTTATCTACCCCGAAGGATATTGAAAAACGTAAAATTCGCGTCACGTATTTCTGAACTGGTGGTCTTAAGGAAAAAGTAGAGTCCCAACTAAAAGTATGTCCAGACTGATTGTTCAAAGGGGCAAATATTTTGTTTGTACGGTACTGACGTCACGCTTTACAGTTACACTGATTTATATATACAGAAGTGACGAACAAGACTGTAAAATACAAATTACTATTACAGCCACAAAGGCATGTAAAGTCGTCGTACAGTCTGTGCAACGAATTTCCTCATTTTCCCCTCTAATGAGTCATCAGCAGTGGACGTTACCAGTGCAAGCCTAAGGGATGATATTGTAAGGCATTATTGATGATTTTTCTAAGTAATTTCGTTAACGTAAACGACTGTATAAATGATCTTTGTCCTTAGGGTGATTATTTGACTATGAAAATGTGGATGCTGCATACAGTGCCTGTAGATAATAGATATATACTAAGAAAGAAATCTTTGCACGTCCCCAAAGGGGTATTGAGTTAAAAAAAAATATATATAATGAGATCGATATCTCAAGGGATGGTTGTAATACGAATACTACAGGGTGGGTTTTAAGGGTTGAATATGAAGAGTGTCTATATATATAGGCACCATTGACATCATTAGCAACCCTCTTGCCAAGGTTAATTACTCGTTATTTATAGGGTGAGAAATACCTTAAGCCTCGTTCACAATGTCGATTCAATGCCAAGAATCGCTATGGGTCCATTATCAATGTATTCTCTTACGAGATTACCGGGCGGTCGTTTTATCAGGGACTAATTTATTTCTCCTGTCTGTGGTTCTTGTAATATATTTACACCCCTTATAAAAGGGGTATAAACACGAGGGGCATCCGAGGTTTCATAGTTAATTGACAAAAGTCCCCTTTTGAGTTTCAATATTCCTCGGGGGATGAAAAAGAAAAAAGAAAAAAAAAACATCCAAAGATGAAAAAAAGAGTCTCGTGTTCGAGATTAGCCTCTGCGACGTCACGGATGAAACTAATTATTTTCTCGGTCTTAATGAAATTTCCAAAAATTCAGGTTTCCTGTTTTCAAAATATAGTCACCTACCCACAGCACCAAACAGCATTGACCCTTTAAATTATTATAAAAAAAACCGTCTTGGACGAAATTTGAAAAAAAATTGATCTGTTCTCAAAAATTAATTATTTTCTCAATTACGCTACTAGCACCTGCATAACAATTAAGAGCAAATCCCATTTCACGAACGTTAAATGCAATTTTCCCTATAATGCAACCAAACTGCATTCACCCTAGTGCATTTACCTTCGTAATTGTCATCCTGGTCTATTTCACCTGGCTACTATACCTATATCGAACGTCAGGTAGGTTAGTAATATTACCTACGTCATATTGAAACGCATATATATATAGGGTGTTCCGAAACTACCTGACCCGGTGGGTATGGCGGTGTTCGGGAGGCTTCACTGATCACGAAAATGACCTTCCTTTTGTCCGGAAGGTCATAGTTTTTAAATGGGAGCAGGTCAAAGTTGACCAATCAGAGGAAGGCGTCAAGAGAAACGTAGGCACCTGCGAACTCTGAGTTTTCTTCCCTCGCTTTTGTTTCTCGGTGGCTTCGAGCAGGATGACGTCAGCCGAAGACATGCCTATTGGAAACAAGAAACAAACTACCGGGAAACAAAAGCAAGGGAAGAAAACTCAGAGTTCGTAGGTGCCTACGTTTCTCTTGACACCTCGTTCTGATTGGTCAACTTTGACCTGCTCCCATTTAAAAACTAAGAGCTTCCGGACAAAAGGAAAGTCATTTTCGTGATCAGTGAAGCCTCCCGAACACCGCCATACCCACCGGGTCAGGTAGTTTCGGAACACCCTGTATATATATATATATTAACCAAGTTAAAGATACTTAGCGAAGTAAAGTTTTGAGGGTCAGCCAACTGAATCAAAGTTAAGTGGACGCTTAACTGTATAGATGAAGTTTATCCAGCCTTTGATCTTGGACCGGACTACCCGTTAATCAGGGCAGCCAACTGGACACGGAAAGATTGAATAGCGATAAAGTTTCAAAAGGTTGGAAAATGGTCAAGTCAAGATCGCATCCCTCGTAGGATTTAACACGGACGAAAAACATAACCTGAAAGTCATTCGTCAAAATGTTTCAAAAGATGACGCTAGTCCCGACGGACGTCTCGGGGACATCTCAAAGACGTCTGCTGGACTTCATACGTTATTTGGAAAATACCATAAAGAATAATAAGACACCACCCTTATGGCGAGTCCTAGCGCCCCACGTATCAACACACCGACCCCCAAGATGAAAGATGCTGCGGTTTATCTTGTCTTCGATAAGGGTGGCACCCCTGGGACGGCCTCAGGTGAGGTTCCTGCTCTCCTTGGTCTACGTGTCCCGGGAATAGTTATTCTTGAGATCAAGGCTATAAATTTAACCCCACTTTTATTTTCTCACCCTTAACAGTGCTCCAGATCGGATACCTATATCAACCCTACCTACGTATTCACCTTGGTACACGGATAGGTATAGGCATTTGGATAGGGGTGGATTTTGCTTTTCTTTTTTACAGTAACAATTTTTTATTACGCGATCCTCGTATCAGAGTTGTCTGGATCAGAAGAAAAAAAAAATTTATCTTTATTTATTCTTATTTTCATGCATG
Source organism: Cephus spinipes (assembly GCA_963971525.1). NCBI lineage: Eukaryota > Metazoa > Arthropoda > Insecta > Hymenoptera > Cephidae > Cephus > Cephus spinipes. The sequence goes on from OZ020573.1 coordinate 31,314,662, forward strand.
GACCGCGAGAGAAGATAATGATACTTTTTTTTGGATCACTTTTTTTTTTAAATTATCTTGTTTTTGGAATATATATATATATGCCTTTTTTAAGGCATACATCACAAATCCCTAAGGATCTTTCTTTTATAAGGGATCGTTATATTGGTCCGCCATGGACAGAAATACTGTGGGATTCGGTGCGATCCCGTTTTGATTTTCTTATTTTTTTCTCTCTTTTTTTTTTTCTTTTCGAACACGACCCCTCGCAAAAAAATGTCCTTGGTTCCGGTCCTGCGTCATCATAACAGCCCCTCGTTTCTCAGAGGATAATCTCTGCTAAAATTGTGCTACCAGTTACGATCCGAAGGATCTCTAGCCAGGCACGAAATTCAGGGGTTGGCAGATCCTTGATCCTTGATCCTCGGCGATTATCTCCAGGGTAGAAAAAAAGAAGAGAATCTAGACGACAGAGAAACTTTATCAAGACTTGTTATCCCGGGAAAGGACTTAATCCCCCTTTCTTCAAAAAGGTACACACTGTTATTATTTACAATAATAAAAAATTTTATCTCGCGTATCACTGAATCTGCCATGTACCAATTTTTTTTTTTCACTATGGATACACCCGTATGCGACCGACCTACCCCACGTCCGCTGAATACAACTGGCGAAATTGAATGGTAAAATAATTTTCATTTTAAATTCGCTGAAAATTTTTATTTCATGCCATATATCGGGTGGCTAAAAACAAAGGGATCTACGCTTCTCGACAATTGAATGTGTATATGCCCTTTTGGGTTTGGTACCTTGAAAAAGGGAAATGCCATACTCGTGAAAAATTCAATTAACGTTCTCGACACCTGTAAGCCACTCTGCGGATATTTCCTCGAGAAATCTTATTGGGCGTCTTCGCGTAAAGGCGAGTCCACAAGCAATTACAGTTCTTTTAACTCGAAATGGTACTTGCTACAGTAAAGATAACATTGCGGTGCTGCGAGGGTGTTGGGGATACTGTAGAGTAAAAAAAAAAAACCTAAATGAGAAAATACCAACCCCCTAGACTGTTTAGAGGTTACATAGGATTTGAGCGCACCTAAAAATATAATTTGATATTGAAAGAGTCGAAGGAAAATATCCTCGAAGGATAACACGAAGGGATGCCAATTATTTTGAGGAAAGCCCATTGGCTGATTGCGATATCGCACGAAGGTATCCGTTCTTGCAGTTATATACGGATGGGACTTTGTAATGGGTAACGATTTAAGGGATGCTCGGAGATGGGAAAACAAACGATGAATTTTACTGGTTAGACGGGGTAGGGCGGGGAGGGCGGTGAAATTAATCGGGTCATGATTACGGGTGGCAAGCCCACGAGAGAAAGGAGAGTGAAAGAGGGGGCGAAGGGAAAATTACCCGGTGAACTTAACCGTAGCCAACATTCGAACGAGATTCATCCCCTTTGCGTAATAGGGGTTGAATGGAAGGTGAGAGAAAAAAGGGCGCTCTTTTCACAAACATGGTAAATGGACCTCGGACCTTATACAACGTTAAGGATAATTGGCTGAAGAAAGAGCGGCAAATTTTTTTAGGAATTTAACGAAGGGTTTTACGAGTGGGGGGGATGAATGGGTGGTGTGAAAATAATTTAATTTTTTTTTTTCTTTCATCCCCTATCTTCAATCTCTCCACCTTCGGTCTTCATTAACAACACGGAGTAACGTCGATATTTTCAACCCTCCAGTGATTTGACGTTTTCCAACCCTTGTCCTGACGGTACCCACCCCTATCCTGTCCTACTTCCAAACGATTAATCCTGGCGCACTCTTTTTATTCCCTTGTCCAGGGGCATCTCTGATTTTTCAAGTGAGTCCCATTCTCCCGCGCTCGTTTCTCATTCGCTCGATTGAATTGGCCAATCGGAAGGCACGGTTCGGCGAACCGAGCTCTCTCATTGGCTGCTTAACGATTGGACGAATAAACGAATTCATAAGGAACGAGGTAATATGCAAATACCGTAAGTCTCGGCGGAAATTTGATACGAGGGTCTGAGAGAATTTTTCAAGATTTTTTTTTTCCATCTTTATGCTAATTTTCACAAAATACTTCAAACTCGTGTCAGGGCGTTGCGTGCCCGATGCCTACGAATTATAGCAGATGGCGACGCTGCTTTTGTCTTATGGCAATTCTTATGGACCATCCAGGGATGACCTCAGGGACCTCCGTAATTGTCAAGCTCCATTTTATACACGGTTATGGCGACCCTTCGAGTTATGGCTGTTCGAACCTTCCTGGCTGTTTACGTGAAAGGACGATCTAAATTCTGGGAGATAGAAGAAGATAAAATAGGAACCTGTTATACCGACGCATCTATCTAATGCCTGCGTCAATCAGGTACATTACCATATTGGGTCTTCTGGGTCTTCGAGAGATACGAAGATTCGCCTAGGCATTTTTTAAACCCAACATCCTTTACGGCACTACTCACACGAAGATAACAGGATTGTAGATGGACCAAAAAATTGTAATAAAATTTAAAAAATATTAAATCTCGAAAAAAATCATTTAAAAAATTTTAATAGAATTTGACAAAAAGAAATTAAAAAAAAACAGAATTTTTTAATTCATAAATATCGAACGGCCGTTTGGTAAATTTAATACCGATGACTGAAGACAAATTTTGAATTTTTATTTTCAAAAAAAGATAAACGGACTTTTGTACGTACAGGAAGCAACGTGAAGTTGGCAAGTTGCGAACACGAAGAACTACTGTAGTCAAAAGTTCTTCCGTGGCTCTTTCATCGAACAATACAATGTCGGATACACGTATTGTTATCAGGAATGAAAGAATCACGATAGTATATAGGTATACTATTTTTTTTTTTTTTTTCGTAAAATAACTTCTTCTTCTTCTCTCATATCTAATAAAGTAAGAATAAACTTTTCTTATGGCTATTTCAAAGGTGGTCGGATGCCTGTAATTCCCGGCGAAAACTTTTCACTATTTCCAAGTTAAAGTTTCGGGATGAGTTACCGATCAGGCTGGTGCAACGTACTATAGGATATGTTAATGAGAATCAGAGACTAAACTATAGCATATACAAATTCATATATATATATATATATATATACACACTTTATACATTAAAGTACATAACCATATAAAGTCCGACTGTTATTTCGCCGACTAAGAAGCCGCAGCATCCCTGTCCCACAGATCTAACTTTTATTTTGAATTCTTTCTCTCTTCAAAGCCCATCTATTCTCTCTCTCTCTCCAGCGTTCCCGAGAAAAACAAGCCAGCGTGAAAACTAGGTGGGCACCACCGCTCAAGCGATTCCTCTAAAAGATATTTGGTCCAGAGGATGCTGTGTGGATTTGCCTGAACCCAAAGACTCCGCCGTCTGATTTAGCCATCCATTTGGTATCCAACAACATAGTAAATCAGTAGTATAGCTGGTTAGTGTACCAATCGATGACGCCCCAGGTGGTCCATTCTCGCGCTATTGGAAAACAATGAATCTCATATCCTCTGCGCTCCTCCGTGAAGGCAGATACGCGCGTGTGTTTCGCGACGAAAACGGCAGCCAGGACTATTTTGGGATGAAATTGAAGAAAAACAAGACAAATCACACGAGATACCCGACTTCGAGCACAGTCACGGAATTTCCAGGAAGGATTAATTAACTTTTTCATTAATTTTTTTTTCCCTACCCCATCCACCCCACCTTACCCCACGAACCATCCCACCGCCATCACCCCCCCTATCAGTTCCTATCAGCCAATTCACAAGAGCGAATAATCTTATCACCCGCGACTTTAACTCCACCTTTTATTCCATCCCCGATTTTAACCCCAATTTTTTTTTCCATCCACCGAATAATCCGTCCCAGGCAAATTGCACGAGAGGATCCGATCTGACCCGTAGACAAAGTATTTTCGTTATCAGACAACTTTATCTCGTACCTCAGTAGTATATAAAATCCTGTACTGAGTGACCTTCGACCTTTGACAGGTTGATATCGCTGTATTACATACATTCGATAAGGATATCGAGGTCTGACCCAAGAACAACCCTCCCGATCCCGAGTTTGAATTCCCGCAGCATCCGCTCATGGACCAATAACGTACAAAGAAAAAAAAAAATAAAACAAACAGATAACCTTATCTAAGACCAAAGTACAAAGATATTTAACCCCTTAACGTCACAGTAACCGCGCCCAGGGTGGACTGACCGATTGGCTCTGTAATAATATATATCCCAAGAGGGGATGACCAATGGACCAGCCAATCCCATATGATCGATCATCTCCCTCCCTTGGCCCGCTAGCCAAGACTTTTGGATCCGCGACCAAATCGTCGTTTCGCCTACCGGGCAAAGCCCCGAGGTGGATTAGAGAACAGGTAGAGAGCAGGATCGGAGATACCGGAAAGATATGAATGAGGGAGATGAAGGGTGTGAAAGGGTTGAGAGGATGGATGAAAAAAAGAGAGAGACAGTTGGGAAAGTAAAGTTAGGCGAAACCGAGTCTAGGAGAATGACGTTGGTGTTCGTGTGTTCGGTAGGGGAGTCGGATGCTGTGGGTGGGTCGGGGGCAGAGAAGAGAGGGGAGGGACTGTAGCAAAAGCGAGGAACACGCCGGGGGTTGGCTGGGTGGGGTGTTACTGGTGTGCCAAGGGTAGGGAGCTGATGCTGGGGAGATCTGGGGGTGCTTCGGAATCGGGGCTTGCTTTCGGTGAAGTACGCAGTGCTCTCTCGTCTCGCGAACCGAGAGAACGGAAGAGATCCGCCGGATGTGGCTGGACCCGGGAACGGTAACCTCGTAAAGCGGACCTTGTTAAATATATCTTGAAAAAAAAGGGGGGGGGGATATGGGGTCATAGGTCAAAGTAGTAAGAGAGAATGCCAATTGGCTAAGGGTTGAAAAATTATGGCGGGTTGCAAAGCGTGATTTTTTTTTTTTTATATAGACACACCCTGGACCAGTCAAGATTCATCTCGGTGATGCGTTATATACACGTGCCAGCATCCGGTTGCAGGGATAATATAATTTTTCTTGAATTATATATTATGATCTATGGGGAAATGTGTCTAATGATTATTACCGGATATTAATAGGGGCAGGGGGTTGTGTCACCCTGTAACTTAAGGGTAGGTCGTAGAAGCTCCATGAACTAATCCTTGAGACTTCCTCAGGTCAGACGACAGCGATAATTACCTATTCATGGTAGACTACTGAGAGGACTTTGAAAGAGTCCACCGGAAGTTTGTTATGGAATTTTTACCGGGCACTTCCGGTCGCAGAATATGTCTTTTTATCACTCTCGAGGATCGACGATGACTTCCTGGTGAATTTTGCTCGGTCGTTCTTTTTCTTTTTTTCAATTAATTTTTTCTTTCGGATATCAGCATCGGTCTGAAGTTTGCCACTGGTTTTCGCGATCTTTAGCATTTTTGACTAACTTCGTGTCTGACTCTTACTTGCTCCCTCGTAACAATTTTCTTCAATGTTTTTCTTACGCCTCGGGCGATACGCCGACGGCTGCCTATGCAGCAAACTTGGCTTTGACTTTCGTGTGGTAAATTTCGTTGAAATAGGACGAAGGGAAATTGTGGATTTTACTAGGGGCGTAAGGTGTAATGTGAATTTCGTAGTTTAACCCCCTTTGACGAAGGGGGTTGTGATTTTATAGGATAAGGGATGTTAGTGAGCTCGGGGGCCTTTGTGAACTTTGACAGTACTCTTGATAGCACCCTAAAGCGTGCAAGGTCAAAGATCAGTTTCTATGGGACAAAGTTCAAAATTCGTAAAAATCCACAAAACAAATTTTTTACGTACCCAGTACAGGACTACCACGAACTAATGATCGTGCGAACGTCTTTGGAACTTTTTTTCACCCTAGAAAATTCCCTAGACGTCTCTTGTACCAGAATCTTATGGTACTTTCGGTAAGCCAGGTGCGAAAGACTCGGGGAAGTTACCGCCTTGCAGAGTGTCATAGTCTCGAGTCGCCTAGGTATACGTTTCTCGAAAATTGGACGTAAGAAGAAAAAGAGGAAAAGAAAGGGGGAGAAAAGAAGAATAACAGTGTAAGAAGAATCTTGAAGAAAATTAATGGGGCCGGAAGCACATTTTATCCGACGTATCGAATAAGCATATATATAACAGATTTAAAAAATATATATTCCCATAAAAAAAGACCTGCGAGGGAAGACTAAAAAAAATGTTAAAAAAGCTGAGTCAAAATTTTAATTGTCTAACGTTTATAATAAAACGAAAAAATCTTAAGCTCCGTCCAATTGTCATACGCTACTCGATCCCGTGACGCAATCACGGCTCGAGTGTCGTCGTGAAATCTCAAAGCAAAGACAACACACGGGATAGACGATAGGACCGTGGATGAAATTACAGAAGATGGGAAACAGTGAGGAAAAAGACGAAACTTCGTCGACCTCGGTATAGGTTGAAGGAACGAATGTCAAAGTGAGGAAGCATAATTAATGCTTGGTTTGAAGTGCTAATTAAGAATGGAAAAAGCATCGGAAGTTTCCGTAATAAGAGATCGTCTAAGGCTGTCGCATGAAAAGATCAGCCAGGGATGCCATAAAAGCGGCAGTATATGGAAAGAAATAAAAGTAGATAAAAACGAAGTAAAAAGGTGAGTATCGGTGTTGCGTGAAGATAAAAAAAGCCGTAAAGAGTAAAGAAAATAAAAGTGAAAGAACCATATACGTAAATATAGAGAGAAAGGAATATTTGAAACGCGCCACTGTTGGCGCCGATTTTATACCAACCGTGAGGAACGTGACGTCACGAGTGATATTACTGAGTCACCGCCTCGTAATTACGGGCAGTGATTTGAAGTATGAAAAGTTTGAATTAACCTAAGCGGATAGGATGACTCGATGGAGAAAAGTGGAAGTAAAGAGAAAATGAAAAAATATATAAAGAAAATGGAAGCCCAAGCTATTTACAGAGTATAATCAACTCTGTCAAATTAAACATGGCCGTCGCCGTCTCCCTCTGGTAGATAAGATTAGGTACTACCGAACCAAACTAATATAACCCAACAGGAATCACTCCGAAGCCCAAGGATACACGTTGGATATCTATAGCCATTAAATTTGGAATATCTACCACAAAGCTTTCGTGATCCACTGATAAATTAATCGCGACCCTCGGCTTAAGGGACGCGGAGTCTGAAGATGGATAAGGGAAACGTCGAAGAGAGAAGTGCCAAACATTTCAAGAATCATCCAAGAAGAATTGATTGATCTCTTTTTCTTAACAGATGTTTGCTCGGGTCACGTGAAAGAGTTTGGATAAAGTAACGCAGCCAAAAATTTGACGAACCCTATCAAATTCGTGAAATTTGCTCGGCTGGGTACGAAGTTTGTTTTTTAACCTGCAAATAAATTGATCTCGTTGACAATTGATTGCTCGCTGAGAGACTTTTGGAAAGGGACCAAGTTGGAGAATGTGAAGAGGAAAAAGTAAAGAGAAGGAAAAAATAAACAGCATCGGACCGATTATTCGATTATCCTATCGGATATGGTAGCTCGGTATCTTTCCAATTTACGTGGCAATTGGCTAATCTGTCGTACCGGACAAAAAAAGACGGCACCAAAAGTGAGAAAAAGTCAAAAGCTATCGATATTCCCTCGACAAGTTCTATACGTCCACATAGTATATTATGTACATGTCCGATCAAAGGACTGCAGACACATACGGATGAGTTAGTCGAAAAGCTCAACAATTACCCGAAACTTTACACTGAATCGAAAAGTGTCCGTGTGGACTCGACCAAATAATAAAAGCGAATTCCGTGAGTCTGCCAAAGAAACCTTTACAGGTGGCTAATTACTTATCCGGCAGCCATTTTATTTCATTGCCACCGTAAACCCCCCATTTTCTCTTTCGGTCTTTATTGCGTCTTTTTATTCCTCCCTTGCGTCGTCTCCGAATTGATGACTCGACAAAAAAAATAATTATCAATTTCCACCAGCAACATCCTCAAGCCTCGTTAACAATGAACGACGAACGTCGAACTAAAGTGATACAAAGATAAAAAAGTCCTAGATTACGTGGCGGGAAATTCAAAAAAAAAATTCACTTATAAATAACGTCATTGAAAGAAAAGAAAAAGAGAGTGGCATCGATCATCTCACGGCGTAATAATCACGGTCTGGATTTTGAAAGATAAGAAGCGATAAGGGATCCACTCCTTCAAGCATTCATCCATTAATAAACCCCTCCCAGTTCGATTTACCCTTCACTTCTTTTGTCGTCCCATTAAACGAATTTCTTTTCTCGATATTCCACCCCGTCTCACCGATACTTTCTTTAAGTACATAGAGATTCCCGTAGTCACGTACCTGGGCCGAATACATATCTCTGTACATAGGTTAGGATCCTGCCGCTGACTTCAAAGACACGAAACAAGAGCTCCTTTAAAGTTCGTAGAGATGCCATTTGCACAGTTCCTCAGAAAAAACAGGTATCCACAGACATTCGAATTTCCATCGAAGCGAAAGCCTCGTTTACGTGTGTTCCTTTGTTGGGCGGTTCCGCGCGCCTTGAAAATTATTATCGCGGCGGGATTAACCAGGTCAATAAAGGGGATGGACGTTACGTCTAGCCTGTCTTGCTGCCTACGGGAAAAGAACCACTCCACGTGATGTTAGGAAGAATCTACGTAAAGAAAAGAAAGCCCATGACTATAGAAATTTCTGGCGCCGATTCCGTACTCCACGTTCCAGCCAGTTCCGCCATTAATACTCGAAGGGAAGTGAGATGCGTCCGAAGTCGACAGCAATTTCCGAAGATTGTTAATTCTCGACTCTGAAACGAATATACGACTCTTACCTCAAGTATACGGACGCCTTGGCATTTCGATCCCAGAGTCCGTTTATTAGACTCGACTTACAGGCACTCATTTCTTCATAAAAGGAATGTCACGCGCGACTTAACCTAACTTCGAATGACGAAACCCCAAAAACGATCAACGTGAAATTTTCGGTAATTATCGATTTACCTTTTGCCTTTTTTTTCGTAAGATGGCTAATTTTACCCACTCATAACAACGTAGGTACTGTCTTGTTCCTGAATACTAATTGCCTTAATAATTAACGCCTCCGCGGTCATCATGCTCGCTCAACTATACGGAACTTCCATAGCCCTCTCGGTCGATAAAACAGATCCGCTTCGTTTCGTATTTTTTTCAACGAACGTTAAGCGCGTTTAACGACGGCACGATTATTCCAGAAATATACAAACTGTTGGGCGAGTTTTCATTCCCAGGGGAAAAAACAGTCGCGAACGATATTACCATAGTAAGAAAACAAGGAAATAATTATTAAATTTATAGAAACGTAATGCGCAGTTCACACCGGTTCGTATAATTTTTATTTTACAAATCAACGTTCCTGCGATACTTCACTCGGTATATTACTTAGTTCGTTGGAAAAAATTTTTTTAACTAAAAAAAACGTCAAGACTCAAGCGCGCGAAATACGTAGCCGTTTAACGCTCCACAGAATTATTCACAAGGAAAAACTTTTTTTTTCTCTTCATCTTCCCTTACACCTCGCCCTCCCTCATGATCCTCAAACTCTCTCTTATCCACTTCATCCCTATAAGATAATCCGAACCGAGTATAGAAAACGAGGAGAGTTTCCAGCGGGGTAAAAATCCGATTTATCACGATTTGTTAAGCAACGCCCAGACAGGATTGACTATCGCGTTAAAACCCCGTATCCTTCGTCACGTACTTCCCAGCTCCAGTAGCAAAGAACTTGAAAGATAAAAAGAGACATTTCCGCCAAACGTACCCGACAAGTCTAAAGCCGATAGGATACTTCCTCCGAAGTGAAAAAAAAATATAATAAAATTCATCCAGCTCCAAAAGTAATGCGTATTTTCAAATGCGAGAGACTTTTTAAACGGAAGCAAATTAATATAAATCAAATTAACTAAATTTAAAAACTATTCCCTCCGTTCACCCCTGTTACCCGTTCTCTAATAATCTCGCGCTCAGTCTCCTCGAACCATTATTCGAATATCCCGCCAAAATCGTATCAATCCATTGATTGACACTTTGAACGTGCCGCTACGATATTCTCATTAATGTCGATACACACGTTTGGTTTGAAGCGTCGAATATTGTCGAGCGAGCAAACAAAGCCGTGTATCAGCATACACAGTCTATGCTGCACTATCCACAGTGTGAATATAGCGCTGCAGGAGTACAGAGTGCAAGCATGTAGCACAGAGTGCAACGTGCATATGAAATATATATATATATATAGTCTACACGAGGATATTTAATGTTAATAGTTTCCGTGTGGTAAAAAAAGAAAATAACGCTGAGTAAATACAGGATTGACATAGTTCGAGTAAGGTTAGGTTAGGTTAGGTTAGGTTAGGTTAAAATTCTCCCCATCCCATCGTAAGATCCACTCATATCCGCCTAAGGATGCTGCACCGTCTCTGACGTCTGATTTAATTATCCCAATTAATGCAACTAATTAGTCAGGCATAACACGGAGCGTTAAGTAGGGCCGATTATCCGCTGACATTAAAGCCAGAAAATGTCGACCGAACGGGTACCAGGTTACACGTATAAAGAGTAATGAAGATGATTAGGGCCGTTTTAATTACCCGAAATAATTGGCATAGAATAATAAATTAATCGAACGAGATTGGATTACAGGCCGATAAAGAGAACAAGAATTATGCATGCAAAACTTGCGGACCGTGATGCTGGACGAGTCCCGTGAGACAGCATTGAAATGTTATTTGTCAATCAAGAAAAAGGGAAGACCTTGAAGTTTTTCGATTTTCCTATACCCCCCGTGAGTGCGAGAGAGACGGCGCTATGGGGACTCGCGTGCGAGCGACAAGGACGTACGTATCGTTTGGTAAAATCCCTGGACGAATACCTTTCGACAATTGGCTATCCGACGTTACACCAGCCTTTGAAAGTTCACAATGGTGGCGCTGCTGTCGCTCACAATTATCGTGCTTACGGTACGCCCGTCCTTCTCTAACTCACGTGAATACACGTAAGACCGTCTCTCTCGCACTCGCGTTTAACATGGGAAATAGAAAAAATCGTAAAACTCCACTAAAACACGTTCGTACCGACATACCGGGTTAAACACGCATCCCTGGCTAAATTCACATAATTACTGTGAGCTTCATCTATGGAAACTATACTCGAGTGTGAACGTTAAGGGTTATCTATTTACTCCCAGTTATAATCCCCTGCTAATTAGCGGTTAACCATAACGAATCTCTGTCACGTGTGACAGCGTCCTAGGTCACAAATATAATATATACATATATATGTATACACACATTAGCCGTATATTCAAACACTCTTGTTGACAGTCGGAATACGAGGTTATGTCAGTCTAGGTGAATCTTCTAGCTAAATATTCGGAGTCTGCACAACTAATTTAACTAATTTGCCCAAGCACTGTCAACATGGTATACGCAGGTGCGATGCACTGCACGATGCAGCTGCTGGGGACAATCTAATCACGCTTGGTATACGCTATATGTAGTACAGGTGATCCTGACAGGGTTTTAGAAATCGATATCTCATTGGGATGGGTTTACATAGAGCTTAAGCGGCTTTTCGGGAATTGTTTCGGGAAGCCCGGACTATAAATGCCAAACACAATAGAGATCCTCAAACTAGTTGCTATCAATCTCTATCAGTGGCTCCCTCGTGCCGTGTTTGTATATATCAACTATACACAATCTAAGGATATGTAAATACCCATAATTGACCAACTAGAATGGGCGGAAGGCCATGAACGAAACGTGCAAACAGGTTGATTCTGCATATACATGCATATACAAAGGGTTAATAACACTGGATTGTACAACGTTATGAGATAATAATTACAGGATAAGATCAACAGTGATTAACAAGAGTGAAATTAAAATTGAAATGACTTTCTCAACTGTCAATGTGTAAGGTTGATATACTTGGTGTTTAAAAAAAAAATTGCTGAACGGTTCCACGCAGTGTCTATACCAACGTTCCAATAGGTAACAAAGTTCAATGTGTCTCCTGGTGACTTATTATTATTTGAAGCTTGTATGCTTTGGCTGAATCATACTTTCTGAAAGCCTCGGGGTAGGAGAGCTTTGCTCCTGGTATATGTAATGGTGGAAACGGTCCAGAGTTCTCTGAAACCCTGAGATCCCTTAAAACCGTTGGATTAACGAGCGGAAAGGGTGTGTCCTGGGACATATCCAGTTATGATGTATGTTATGAGACCGTTGGTGCTGTCGTGGACGAAGTTTGTGACGTTCGAGCGTTAAGCCATCCGCGTGGAGTGAAAAATCAGGGTGGCGACTGGGGCTGTAGTGGCTGGAGACAGTGGAAAAGAATTTTCTTTTAATATGGTGACGAAAAAGTATAGCAATAAAAATAATCATTGAAACGAGGAACCTGACCAGGAGTCATCCTAGGATCATCTGATGGGAACGGTTGATGATTCGTGAAAAAAAAAAAAGAAAAAAATGATTAATTCTTATCAGAAAAAAATGACGTGCGATGTTGACAAAGAGGAGAGGCACAACCGATAGATTCCTGAACGTGGCACAAAGGCCTTCTTCGTGGAGTTCGAGTCGTCCTGATAATCTTCCTTGGCAAAATCTTCAGGACATCCGGAAGCGGAGTTCGTATATCCTTTTTGGAAATGAGATATATCCTGCGTCCCTGAGCTGATGTCTTCGGTGAATGATTCTCATTTCCATTTTAGTCCGGGACCATACCGTCCTGAAGTCGGCCGCTGATCTTGCTCGGAAAAGGATATGGTACATGGAGAAGGTGAAGTCTCTGCTGTGAATGATAACACGACTTGTACTTGTTTGATTAGACGGACGATAAGGAGGTGGATAGGAAAAGCGAAGGACAGTGCTGGAAAAGATAAAAGGGGGTGGGGGTGGGGGGTCCTTTTGATAGGATTCGATTAAGAGAGGGGCGTTTATTCGTTAAGAGGAGCGTGGAGAGGAAAGTTGGGTTAATTAAGAAATAGGACCGAGAGAGGGAGGCTGCTGCTTCCTTGGAAGACATAGAAGTCGGAGGTGGAGCGTGACGTCATAATAGAGAGATAGAGAGAGGGAGGGAAAGAGGAGTGGGAAAATCAGTGAAACCGGAAGAGGGGAGGGCGAGAAGAAATTAACCGGGGGAGAAATGGCAGCTGGTAAGTAAATTTGTTTAAAATATAGAAAAAAAAAATTTCAAAATTTTTTCGATCCTTTCAACAATTTTTTTTTTCAAAAAATATTTCTTTCGTCATCAATACTCATTTCTTAACGATCTATTCGACTCAGCATGTAAAATCGTATCCTTTTCATTCCCTGTTCATCTTACATTCTTCTCCACACCGAAGTGAAAAGGTTTGAGTCTCCGCTATAAACTGGTAGAAAATTCGGATTTTCATAAAGCGACAGTTACGACCTCAATGACGGTACGGACGGGGCAATAGACTCGTAATAATCGTCGGGCGACGTGTCGATATTCCGACAGCCCTACGTGACATATATACGTGAGGGGTGGCACTTTTTTTTTTTTTTTAAATTCTTTACTCGTCGCGATTGAACCTACAAAGTCGTTGCGAGGAAACGTAGGGGATGAAATGAAAAAGGGTTGTGGTAAAATCTTGACGCCCTCGAGAACCAGCCCTCTGACTCTTACACGCACCCTCGTAATAAATTCGCATACATGTCCTCCGTGACGTCTGAGTCGAAAAATGGTGGCAAAGGTTATACGGTTATGAATGTTCGACAAATGTTTTCTTTACTCCGTCCTCCCTCAAACTGGCTACCGGAAGTATCTATATTCATGCGAACGCGACAGCGACGTCGCGAGGGTTTACAGGGATGAAGTATAGGAGTATAAAAAAATAAGGGATGAAAAAAAATAATCATCCTGCTCTCTCTTCTTGCATACAACGGCCATTCGTCACTGGTGAACTGACGTGGCTGCACCCGCTGCAATTTATCCCGCCGCTTTGGCACTACCACACAGGGGTAGTTTCATCCCTCTAGCCAGCACGTATACGTAGGCACGCGGATGCTTACGTATCCAGGTTACCTGTAGGAAGCGCATAGAAAAGCATGGAGCTTGCGGTACCAGTGAAACAAATGAACCTCTCGTGGGAAGAGTCGTTAACGTTCGTGCTTAGGGGATGAAAATAAATTTTTTTTTTTCACTTCAATTCCCAACCGCCCTTAAACAATCTATTTTTCAGGCTACAATTTCTTTAACCCTTACGACAGGTATTACGCATAGGGGATGAAGGTGAAGAATTGGACAGGGGTGGCTCCGGACGAGAAGGGGTCGGACAGCCCGCAAGGGCTGGCTATTACGGACTCGAGTGAATCTGTTGTCGGTAATTAAAAAAAAATATTTTTCTCATCGATAACCACTCCCAGTGACGTAACAGGGACTTACGGGTGATGAAAATAAAATGGAAGAACAATCGTGGATAAAGAGAGAAAAACCGCCTGGGGCAACGTTGTTTGCTAAAGTCCCGGGACCGAACGTGTCCCGTCCGATTCTCAAACAAATTCGCACTTCCCTGCACAGTTGGCAACCCTTGCCGCGTACACCCGTGAATTCCACGTGCACCGGGGTGAAATTTAATTTTCACGATCCTCCGGAGACTCGCGCCACGGGTATACGTGTCTGGCAGGTTGGTAAATAGAAACTTGATGTTGTCGACAGATAACTTCTAATGGTACCGAGCAATGAAAAGTGGAGTAATAAAATAATACGAAAGAAATTATTTTCGTGAAAAAATAACAAAAAAAAAATCTTGATAACGAACGGGGGTAGATTGTAAAATTTCTTGATTGATTATACTTCGGCCATAAGGGCTGTCGCTTTCTATGGATAAAAGGGTGGGACGTGGAGCTATCATAAGCAAAACTTGTTCCAAGGACAAGCATTAAGGGTGACCCGATGCTATTACCCACTAATAACGTAATTACCCGAGTCATTAGCTTTCCGCGACATTAACATTAATTCCCCCATTCAGTTACTCGTAGAAGGCTGATAGCGCAAGAAGACGGAAGCGGCGACCGAAGAGAAGAAAAAAGGGGATAAAGACCGATACAAAAATTCATCCACGCAATATCGATTGGCGCAGGGGGAAAAAAAGGCTGGAAATTCGATCAGCCCTGGATATATCGTACCATTGTCGAACAGCCTTATCCTCGGCACTCTGACGTTTCTCCGCAGCAACCCCCGATAAGACAACAACCCTTATTCTCTTTGCACTTTCGCTCGCACGGCCCCATACCCTTCTTACGAGAGCCCCGTTCTTTTATTATACGGACTTATATACATTTTTTATCCCATGTTTTTTGGCCATGCCCTCCTCCACGCGCAGGGGACGAAGGATGAAAAGGAAAGATAAAAGGGTGACGAGAATAAAAAAAAAAGGAAACGCAACAACCGTTATCCCTTGGCTTATCGAGGTATTAACTACTTGACCCAACTCGCCCCCAAAGAGATACTGAATTTCATCCCCCTCCAACTCGCTATAGAATCTAGGCCAAGATTACCAGATAGGATTCCGTGTTAGGTGGCTGCTCCGCTCTCTTACTCTCCCTTGGCTGCCCGGACTCTGTGTATCTTTCCAAGCGTGCCCCCTATCCCAGCCGTGACTTTGCCATTGGCCTCTGACGTTACTTGATACAACTAGTACGGTTTACTGGTCTACAAACGAATCGGGTGTGCCGGTGATCTTTCCAAAGTGTGCAGTTCAGCGAAATACAAATAGGTGTCCTTGGGCGGATTGTATTTAAAGATAAGGAATCTCTGAACGTGTCGCTGAGTCGTTATTCTTATATACAAGACACCAGGAAAAACGTGACCGTACAATAAGCTGTCATCGTAGAGAGGTGGAGCCGGGTAGTTTAACATGTAAAAGAGAAAAAGAGCACTTAGACAAAGTGTGAAAAGAATCTTATATAATTAAAGACACTTTCCTCTGATTGGAAAGGAAGTTCCGCTTTTGTCCATCGGCGCGAAAATAATGGCAAAGTACAAATTGATTTATCCCCTTTCCTTCAAACAGCTGTACTATTCTCCCACGTCTTTTACGTATCCTCGTTACTCTTCCATTTTATGTTACCATCTTCGTTCTGCTAGATGGCGCCACTAGACTCACGCATATTGCATTACCCTGAACAATCGAAAACAAGGATAAATAGAATAAAACACGAAAGAAGTACCCGCTGGAACGGAGGCGAGTTCTCGAGTGACGTTGGCAGCCGCAGAATAAAAGTAAATCGGAATAAATTCCCGTCTCGAGAGTCTAACCTCGGGCACTCGAGTGGGAGGAGATTGAAGTATTTCAAAAATAAAAAAGTCAGGCTCTGTCGACCAAGAATTACAGAGAGAACGAAAAATCCTTATCTCGCCAGTCTGAGGACTTATGAACTTTATAAGGATACAAAGTACACAGAGAAATTTCAGCTGACATATAGCTATGCTGGCCTGACGAATTTATTTAGATTCGCTTAAAGAATTGCGAAACACATTCTACCCCGAGAACGGCTTAACGATATATATAGATATAGCCACGTATAAAAAATTCAAGAATAACCTAACCTTTTTATCGCCTAAGTCACTCTAATCCAAGCGCACCCAGACACACGGTATTAGTTTTCTTTTTAATCCTCAAAAAAGAAATACCCCCCGGCAATCGGTATACCGTCATTAATCTCCTTCTTCTCGATATTCCATTAACTAATGTAGCCAGCACATTGCGAAGTCCATAGGCACGGTACGCCGTGACTGGAGACACAACAATATAGATATTGTTACAGAGACACGAGTATTCACAGCCATAGGCGCCGGTAGACTCAGCCGAACGACGTGAACGTAGTCGCGAAAATAAAATGACAGCACGTCCTCGGGGAACGAACGTCCGGAACATTGGAAGTGTATACAGGAAATTCTGGATGTTTCAGTTGAAATCTCAGCTAGGAAAATTGAGACATTTCCCACGGGTGAAAGGGAGGACCTAATAACTTGGAGGAGTAGAGAAGAGGCAAACGGTTGAGGTTACGTTTAGCTGTAGCACTGAGAATGAGTTTTGGTAACTGCGTAAGGTTTACAAAGTACTTTAACACAGACAAGGTAAGGTTATATAACTCAAACGTACAGGACGGCTTATTGCAGTTGGAACACAAGTATTTAGGTGGAAAGCTACAAGTGTTAGCTGACAGTCGAAAGGACTCGAAGCGTGTAGCAGGATGGTTTTGCGTGTAACGAGGCTTTTAAAGTAGCACTTCTAGGCTTGCCAATTTCCTTGGCACTTGAGAATATCACTTTATCCTAATATCTGCATATATATATATATATGTATATACAGATATACATAAAGATCCTTTACTCTCATGTTACGTAGGATATAATCTGGTAAGGTTATTAGCAGTGGCTGTATGAGCTGAAAAGAAGGACTATAATCCCTGTATGAAGATGAAGCTTTGAAGTAAGAGAGAAAAAAGAATGGAGGTTATAACCAAAAGCATCTCGCCTTCTTCTACGGCACCTTGGAAGCTTTCCATTAAAGTATGCCTGGCAAGCAGCGATAAGTGATTCACCAGCAGCCACCACGTGACTTTCGCAGTGTCCCAGCATCTGGATACGACCCGTCCCGCACCAGTTGGAAGTTTCACGCTCGACCGGAGGATTGGTAAAATGTTTCTCTTGTACGAATAGGACCGCGAGGGGTGGTCAAATATACGAAAGTTGAAAAGAGTCTGCAGCAACGCCTGTGACTGGGGTCGTGTAATGGCGGTTCCTTGGGGCACGTTTTACCTCGTTGACCTTTACCCTCGGTGAGAGACCCCAGAGGGTCACTCTTCCCACATATGGTCAAGGGGAGCTTGGCGAAACGGCTATTTCCGATGCGACGCTTTACGACGGCATGGGGTCAATTTTCATTTCAACTTTATAGAATTCCTAAGCGGCTGGCAAGCATCGCCATAGAAAACGACATCTTAGAGGCAAAATGGAGTCTGTATTCGAGGAAAGGAATCTTCGATCCAGGACGTCGATTTCAGACGAGATTGCATTGCCTGGAAGAGGCCATGAAAGAGTCTGGCTGATACCGATCCTGGGGACTGATAAGGTGATAAGAAAGTTAGACTCCTATATTGATTCTGTATCCTGTCCTCTGCCGTTCCGTATTCAGCAGGTGGATATGACGTACGTCGTAAAATCGTATGAGAAGATCAGCGTAGGATGTCAGGAGCATTTGGAAGCCGTAATTACCTGTAGTATTCTATATGGGACTGTAGAGGGATTACCATGTACAGCCAGGAACACAGCAGTGGATATTCATGAAAATAGAACTGGCCAACCAATCCCTTCAGCGAATGTACAGCAATGAAATGTTCAAAGGGTCCTTGGTTCGTTTTTACTGCAAATGAAGTTATTTGCACGATACGACAGTCATTGAATAGTATACTGATGATATAAACAACATCCTGGTAAATCCACTTAACCTTTACACGTTATAAGATTAATAACTATCCTGTAAATTGAAAGTAAATTCAAAATTGGATATATCGTTTCTCAGTCATAGGTGTACGAAGCTCGTATACGGCAACAATGGAGAAAGTTCTCTTTTGAAATTCCCGCCACGTTTCTGCAATAAAGGACTATACGAGTCGAGGATTGCTTCCTGTAGTCTTGTATGGGTTCGAGTAAGAACTGAATTCGTCCCTTTTCTCTGGTTGATGAGGCAAAGAGAGAGACAGAGAGGGTATATATGGCCAATAGAAAGAAAGTAAAAAAGAAAAGATAAGACGAGTAGAGAAACAAGGTATATACTGTATTATTCAGAGCTATTGTGTCAGCTGAAGTTGGCGCGTTCTATCAGTTGCTATGGCAGAACCATCTTCAGCTGACACAACGAACTCTGAATAACACTGTTAAAAGAAAAAGAAAAAACTAATCTCAATGGCTATCCATCTCCTTACGAAATTACACCAGGATAAATTGAATCGCGCGACGTTATTATTCTCCCTGGGTTTCATTCTCAGAGGGACGATTTTCTTTCAATATTAGGCTTAACGTCGAGAAACGAGGATATGGGATTTCACCCTGCGCCGTCTTTCTTCGGCATCGCTATTGTAGGTATTACCTGCCATTTCGTGAGGTCGCTCTGGATGGAATAGACTGGCGTTACAAGGCAGCCGGAGAAATAGGATAAAAACACACAGACACGTATATACACAGAGGTACGAGAATAACTAAAAAGAAGTGCGAATTTAACAAATTCATTTTAAATTGTATAATTGGATCTTGCACAAGCAAATTTTATTTGGCCAGCGTCAACCTAAAACGCGAGTCCCTCCTGCACGTGCAATTTTATGAGTTTATATAAAAACGACTTAAATGCTAATGACAACGTGTTTTTGTTATACATTAAAAAAAAAGGATAACACGTAAAATCAAATTAAATATTTGTTCTGTAAAGAATTTCGTATTTTTAGGTAAAAACACACGGAGGCCAAAAACGATAGGGATGACGTGGAGCCTTTCCTCGGGGAAATATCAATGGACATTGAAATTGAAACGCGATGGCCACTAGTTATCGCGATTCACGCTTCGTTGAGCTGGCATGAGTTTTCTGAAGGATTTCATATTTATACTAGCCAGATTCCGGGACAATTATTTTTTATAATTGAAAGCGGATATCTGGCGAAGAAACGGAAGGCAGTGGCTTTTCAGTTATAGCTTTGGAAAAATTTAAAAAAAGAAAGAGTCTCTTCTGTGTATTATTACATTTTCTCTCTTTCTCTCTCATCCTCTTCATCAACCTTTCACTTCAATTCGTTCTCCATTCTTCTCGATCCACAATCGTCTCGCTCTCATCTGATTCACTCGTGCTCAAGTCAAATCCACGAAAATTCAAACGAGACCGTTCACGAAAGCCATTTTCGGTAGGAAGATTGGCGCGAGAATTTGAATATTCATAAGACGCGGTCACACAATTCAATATTGGAAAACCGCGTTAACGATCTCTATTATTTCAAGTTTTTCTCCTTTGTTGGATGCTTGAGAAAAAGTGTGAAAGAAAAGAGTAAGAATTTCCACGCCAACAATGAAAGGCCTCTTGGAATTCACGAAATGACCCGTAACAAAAGTCATCCAAGCGTTCGGTCTGTGAAATCATCGATTTCCCGCAACATTGTTCCTCTTATTATTTTTTTTCATCTTTCTCCACAGAATTTTAAAATACTGATAACAATACAAATGAAGAATCGAATGGTACGAGCGTTCAAACCCTCGAGGTAAACAAGCAATGCTCAATGCAAAACAAACAGAATTGCTCGTGACGGATGAGAGTTGGTCCCCGAATTGGCGCCACCCTAGGGATAAATTGAGTTGTTGGAGAAGAGTGTTATATATGTATATATATATATATATATATATATATATATATATATGTATAAATATATCATTCGCTAAGTTCCAGGACTTTTGTTAACTTCCAAGACAGTCTTGGAAATTTTATATGTCAATCGTAAAGTTCCAGGACCGATTTTCGGCATCCACACCGAATTTTTCAAAAAATTTTTAATGCTAGGTACTCGGAGTTGTGATGGGCTAAAAGATGAGTTTCGTTAGGTTAGCTTAGCTTAGAATTTCAATGCTGTCACACCCCAAGGTTTAGTTTTTTTTTTAAAAAAACGCATTCGCTTGCCATTGTGGATGACCACTGGTCTGGAACTTACTGTTTGTCTCATTTATATATATATATATATATATATACACTAACGGTATACTAAGCTACCAGACAATATTTCCTACAGTCATTTAGACATATAAAATGACGTTAGAAGAGCCTGCCATAAAGTATATTACACATGCTCTACAAAAATCTACAGGCATCTTCAAAATGACCAGTTCACATGGCTACGTGACCCCAAAGTACCGTGCCCAAAGCCATTCTAAATGTTTATTCAGGAGACAAGAATTATGCAAAGTTTTGGAGTTGGCTGTGATGCGCTTACGAATTTTCAAGCCTGCATAAAACCACACGTAGTAACCTGACTGTATATCTATATAATGTATATATATACATATACTGACAGTTTTAGGTACAAACCTGTACATGGTTGAACAGGATAGTACTTTTAATTCGATTTATCTTTTCCAAGTACCTACAACGTGAGAGCCTGAACGGTACAGCTAATAATTCACTGTGCTTGAGGATCGTTGAAACTTGGCTATAGTGTAGTTGAGAAAAGTCGAAGAAGCCATATCGTGGCTGTTGAATTTTAATATGAGAATAATAAAAAGGCAAATAAATGGAGAATCGCGACAGCTAACGTTATTTCATTTAAGGCGTCGTAAAATGTCTATAGGAATATCCTTACTGGTTCATATTAATCCACTCTGCTTTATGTGACTGAGATATATATATATATATATATTTATCTTTTTTGATCCCAGCGATACGTTGAAGGCACTCTGATTTTTGAGGATTACTTTTATTTGGTCTCTTTTAATATTGTTTCAGGCTCGGCGGTAGCCATGATAGGTGCCAATCTGAGATTCGGCATTGGCGCTTCCGGCAACGTCACTTCCAACGCCACAAAAGTCTTTCAGTGTCATCCTGGAGGCGTCACGGAGGCTACTGTAATATTTAGTTTAGGCGCCCTTGGGATGGGTGCTAATATCATACTGATGGCCCTTATACTGACCAAGCGACAGCTGCGAAGGTATTAAGAATGGACGAAACCGTCGATACTCAATCTTTCCAAGGGCTAGGATGATGGTCCTTTTAACTTTTTCTAAGACATGATATGACCCATGTGTCTTTTTATAAATTCATTACAAAACTTATCTTTGGTATTGCTTTACTTTTTTTTGGACAGCTCAAACTTGTGGAGAGCCTGAGAATGAGTTTTTGAGAAAAGTTTGAAGGACCGTTATCAGTCTAAGGTATAAAGGCGTTGAGCCAAAGTTAATGGATAACAATGATTTATCATTTTTTTTTTTAGGTAGAATAGATAAGAGAAGAGAAAAGAAAAACAATCCGCATAGTCGCTTTAAATATGTTCGTTTCAGACCCCACAGGGGGGAACCCGTGAAATTTACATTGTGATGAACGGACAAGGATATTTACATACGCTAATTAAAAGCATTGGCTGGTTAAAAAAGATAAAGAGAAAACAATCAAGATTATTAATCATATAGTTAAGTCAATATAATAACTCTTTCTTTCTCTCTAATAACTGTCTGTCTTTCTTTAACGAATAAATTTTTTAAATTGATTACGTATCTCTAAATTGAATTATACATAAGCAGAGATACTCTGTAATTGAATCTAATTCTTTTATACAAAGTAATACAGCATGATCCTTCTGAAGCTTGGTAGAAAACGTTTCTAATAAGTGTACACGCACAGAATCAAGAATGCTATTCTCTTTCTTCTACAAATTCAAAAGACTCCTTTTGAGTAAAGATCCTCAAACGTAAAATTCAATTTCCAAAAACGTAGTATCTAACAACCAGTAGCACAACGCAAGTACCTACGTAGACGTCTGTACTTAAAGTATGAGAAATATAAATAAAAATTTAGATCACAATACAATTAGCCCACGAGTATTGATAGTTAGCTTTTGTAACTCCAAGTACAAAGAAACTTATACAGTAAAGTTCCTTAGATGCCTAATACTGTTATTAATGCACTGCGTACTGTACAGTAGTAATGAATTATTGCATCGACTACCAATTTCCCTATAGTACCCAACTGACCTTTCGACTCACATCTAACTCCACCGACAAGAGTCTGTACTTTAGAGGAAGTAACAATAAAACTAAAAGCTAAAGTAAAACAAATGCATAATGCAAATTTTATAAGATCCAAGAATTCCTGCGAGGAAGTAGTGACCAATAATGGATTCAGCTTCCTCCAGGTCTCAGGAGTATCCTGTACGGTAATGTCTCCTCTGAGTTACAGATGGTCCCAGGGTCTGCTGTTTCATCAGGCAATGGTGGACTGTGCCAGGGCAGCTATATTGCTCCCACTTGGATTAAGTATTCTGAATTGTCAACCGGTGAACAAGTGCTCTTTGGTAGAGACAGCCTTTCTACTGTTAGTCACTGTCTCTACAGTGAACATGCTGACTACAGTGCTCAATGACAGTCCAGTATTTCCTGAGAGCGAAGAGGAAGCTGACTTGACAGCGCCATTGCTGATGGATTCCCCCCAGGTAATTTGCAGAATGAACTCTGTTGATAAATAATTAAAAATAATAATTCTGTATCTTTCTACTTATGAATATTACAGTGCGTCCTCTTTGGTACATTCATGATATGGTTTGCCAGCATCACCATCAATCTGGGTCCTACATTTTTGAGTGGGGCCCTTGCCGCAAATACAGAGACCGGTCACAATGCACCGAGCTGTCCACTGGTTCACGGTCCATTTCGTCATTATATTTTGAATGTTTTGTGGATTGTGATCAACGTCATTTGCGTAGCCCTCACGTTATTTCACCTGAGGAAGCTGCACAGGGATCTGACTAAGGCAAACGTGGAGGCAGTGAGTTATGCACAGTGACAGTCCATTAATTATTAATATATGCTAATTACAGCTTCGGTAAGTTTTAGTAAGTTCCACCGTTATACGTATATCTATATACCTAGGTACGTGTGGCTGGTCTTGTTACGACCCTGGTCAGTGTTACCGGTGGACACGGTGGTTCTAATGGATTAATCGATGGCTGCGCTACGAACACTAGGGACGGCACGACGCCCAAGGTAATTAAAAAGGAAAGGCCAAACGGCTTTAATTACCCAAGCCGAAGGTACTAACTGAGAGAATATTTTGCAAAATCAGAGAACCGGCGCCATGGAGGAGCATCGCAAGATGAGAAATTATCTGAGAAGAATGGAGCGAGAGGGTGTACAGAGAGTCAGGATGTTCTTGGTTATAACTGCAGCCTACGTAATCTTCTGGGGTCCCTTGTTCCTAGTTACCCTGGTCCATCATCCTCTGATCGGCAATCCTACGGGCTACGAGGTATAAAGTCTTGCTGTATAATTAATTTTAAAAGATCCATCACTGTGGCCGTCCCTTCATAATTTCATTCAGGTCACTCTACACATTGCCTACGTACACGCCTTCGTGAACCCAGCACTCTTCCTGACCTTGCACCGTGGCCTGAGACAGGGCATGTCGGACGTATGTTGCGGATGCTGCGAAAGCATAGCACGATGGATACTAGGATCTACTACGAGTAGTCCAATACAAACGGTACAACCGCCCCGTTATGAACCACCCTTGAGATTACCCTCACCACCTGACCCTCCGTTACCACCGTCAGGAGCTGTCTGCGACCTGACTGACGTGGCACTCTTGAAGCCACCTCTACCACCAGCGGCAAAGCATCTGCTCAGGGTCTGGGATTGCTCCTGACTTATTTTTAAGTTTTTTTTTTAAGCTTGAACGTCCTAACTTGTATTGCAATTTTTTCTTATCCCCAGGATGACTCCATGTCTATACCACCTGATCCTTGGAGCCTCGTCACAAGACCAAAAAGCACTTTGAGTCTGTACGACGAGGAACTGAACAGAAGACCAAGTTTGCTTTTACCACCGCCACCAGAATTGCATGACTTGACTTCACCAATCAGTCCATCGAGCAGCGACCTGCCCAGTGAATAAATCTTCATGGTCCCAGAGAAAAAAACACATAATCCATCCCTTCTGCGCCTGTCTTCAGGCAGGTAGACAGTCCGGAATTGAAAGAAGCAAAATATATAGAAACGTCCATGCTCATTGCATCACAATTGGCATTGATTGTTCAACTGTTCATCTTACACACTGTGAAACGCTTTAATACTCAACAAGAGTACCTGCTGAATTGTCCAAGGAATTTGTCACAGTACCCAATAGTACTCTTGACCTTCCATTGGATCCTGAAGTACCCGATGTTGCCAGATGGAACAAAGATGAGGAAAAAAACAAACAAAAAACCCAAAAAAAAAATACTTCCAAATAATCTTGCACAATCTCTCAGACAGGGATTTTACCTACTTACTCCTAGTGGCAACAGAGACAAACATTTGTCTCTTAACTTTATATCATATTGTCTAAGGAATTTAATGTACGTTGTTCGACTATAAGAATCAGTCACTCATATTTTTTCAATGGGTAAATTACTATTGCCCAAAGATTTCTTATGATTCAAAGGTTCTAATTGTATTTTGCAAGATCGTTCAGTCATCCTCTAAGATCAAAGTATGGGAAAGATCTACGTTGTACGTTTACCATGTAGTACCATTGCCAAAGGCGTTGACAAAGCGTCATCGTTAAATATTTAAAGAGCCAGAATACCTAAGAAGCCATTGAACATTGTAAAGGCGAATCTTGACAGACTGAATTTTTGCATCAATACTTTATTGCAATTTTACCTACACGATACTCGCAGTCCACTAGTTACACGGAGCTTGTATCATATTATTTAATTCTCATAAGAAATTAAGTTCACAGCCATGTTCAATCTTTCGATTCAATCAAAAGCATAGCTGTCACTTGCGATTATACGATTTTCTAAGTGTGTCTGTGATTGTTAATTGGGGGGAAGTATTACTGTATAATACATAGTTACTAGAAATTAATGTCAGGGTCGGAGCAAACTATTATAGAATATAATATAGTGAGAAAGCATATGATATAGTTCCTTATAGCTGGAACCAAGCATAGAGGTGCACTTATATTTCACAAAGAGTAGGATAGTTTATGTAACTAATATTATAAGGTCTGCTGTGAGACTTTCCAAGGCTATGAAAGGGGAATGGATTTAGTGAATTAATAGTTGAGATATTTTTTATTATACTTTTTAGAGGGTCTGTCAGAAATTGAGTTCTGAGCGGAGCCAACTCTTCAAAGATATTTGGAATAATTTTTTTCATACTTTCGACTACACGTGCATCGAATTTCCAACGATTAATTGAAGATGCGAAGACAGGAAATAAATTCTTTGATTCTTTGTGACTCTTTTTTTTCTTCGTTTTCAGTTCACCCGCGAAGAGTGGTTTAAAAGAAAATATTAGCAGC
Source organism: Cephus spinipes (assembly GCA_963971525.1). Taxonomy (NCBI): domain Eukaryota; kingdom Metazoa; phylum Arthropoda; class Insecta; order Hymenoptera; family Cephidae; genus Cephus; species Cephus spinipes. The sequence continues at coordinate 31,340,765 of OZ020573.1, forward strand.
TGTTCCCCTTACAAGTTGCTTAATTCCAAGAGAAAGACTCTCACGTCTGAGACCATAAAGCACGAAATCTAAAAAAATGTCCAAGTAAAAGAAATTCTAAAATAACGTTAGGGTAGTTGGTATACATCGGTCTAGCTGCGTCATATCAGTGGATTATCAATTTTTGTTTTTCTTATGACAAAATTTGAATGATTCAATCACTTGTCAGTTTTGTCCGGACGTACAGGTTTCATGTAAAATCAATGTGGATCAATCGATAGATTGTTTCGTTTAGTCGGATTCATAGGAATTGCTCACTTTAATCTAGTCCGCCCACCAAATAATTACCGAGAAAACTTGTCAATTAGAATCTAGCTAATTTTAACAATAAAAAGAAAAAACGATCGTCTAACCCTTTCGATACGTTGGGTGTCAGTTAAAAGATCGTACTAAAAGGATTAAGGCGACGTAAAATAACGGAATTTATCAAAAACAAGTAAATTAAATGTCTATTAAAAAAATAAAAATAAAAAAGGGAAAACGACAGAAAGATAACACTGCACGATTTGTAAGACGCTTCCGCTTTTCACAATAAAAAAGCACGTTTGTCAAGTGAAGAGAAAAGGTTTAGATAGTAAAATAAGAAATCATATGCTTTTACAATTAATCACGAAAATTGTGTGTTTCACTTGAACTCATAGAAGTGCACCTTAAAGTTCGTTATTCGGGTCCATTTCTTGATGTATACAATTAAGGCAGGATCGAACGAGATCAGCGTCTTCTTGCTTTTGCAATGTTTCTCAAAATGAGCATAACAATTTTTCTGCTTTTTTGTCCAAAAAGAATATATATATATAGAGCATTCAAATAGGACAGATGTAAAGCATGATACTTTAATTGAAAAAAAAAGTATTGTTGCTTTTAAACGATGGTCAATTTAATTATAAAGATTTTGTAAATCCAAATACTCAAAGTAGACCTAACGTGAACGCGACTTGTCCCAGTCGCACGGAATGAAAATGATTAAAAGATAAAAACGAAAGCAATGAATGTATAAATAAATCGTGCCTAAAATAATCGAAAGCTAAATAAAAGAATAATAAAAAGTATTAAAAATTAAATAAGAGCGTCTAAAGGCGTACAGATCTTGTACGACTATGTAAATATAATTAGAACGTAAGTACGAATATTGTAAAATGATTTTACATAAACAAAAGACTACTGAACAAGAAACCTAAAAGCAGTAAATGAATTGTAACAAGAGAAATATATTATAATAAAGTGTAAATAATAATATCAAAGTCATCTCTTTCCCCCCAAGTCCATCTCTTAACATCAGTTTTTTTTTTCAAATGGTTCCAAGCACCTCCGTCCCTTTCTCTTGAAACAATGAAGTCATCGTCAAAGGAAACCACCCCCCTAACCAATTGTCTGAAGTACTCTTTGCCGGAAGTACTCAGATTCCTTACAGAGACAATAACTCCGGAGTACTGGCTTACCGGGCAAAGTGAAAGCAGAACAAAAACATTGTCAAGTACGAGTAAAAAAAGTTAAAAAATTTCAAATAAAAAAGTGTCATGCATGATCGTTGCCACTTACCTGTTCGAAGCCACCAAGTATTTCCGTGGTGTCCATTGCTGAGTTCACGGCTATCGACTTGAGCTTGCGTCCTGCCAACTGCGCCAGAATGCGAACCACGCTGCTTTTTCCAACTCCGGATCCACCCACCTATCAACCAAGTATTATTAGGCTAAGTCAAGTTAAATGACTTTCAAATTGAGTTTCAAAGACTCAGCTAACTCACCAGTATCGACATCCAATTCATCTTGACACACTGAGCAAGGCTCTTCAATGTTGCTACCTGATCTCTGAGTAGCAACAAGCTTGAGTCAGTATAGATTGACGAGTTGGTTCGAGTTAGCGTTACATCCCCAAGGTACAAATTAGTTTCCGTGAGGTGGATCAGAGGTTGAGAAGGTGGCAGAGGGTATTTCTCAACAGGAAACAGTTGAGCGTATAGCTCACGAACCTACCAAAAAGATTATAAAGGATTAGTGCATTTAATTAAAAAGTTTTAATATGAATTTCAAGAAAAAGTCTGTATTACCTTTTGCTTATCTTCCAGGGTACGCATTCTGTCTACATAAATAAGTTTCACCCAGCTTCCAGGATTATAATGGCAATCTTCGTCAGGAAGAGGCTGACAAGTCTGGACTGTAGCCTCGCACCATCTGGTGATGTCTCGTAGATTCATTTCCCAGGGCGAACCTTGGTAACCCCAGGTAACACCAGCCTCGGATGATAGCTTGGTATTGAAATCCACCATCTTGGAGATGAGCTCCGTGGGTAGTTGTTTAAATTGTGCAACAGTGATGAACTTCAGATCATTATCAGTCAAGGCATCGATGAAGACTTGGGTAAATCTATTCAGGAACGACTTGGGTAATCCTCTTCTGGCACCACCCTGTCTAAGAGGATTTTGACAGGCGAATAATTTTGTCCCAGGCTCGACGGAAAATGTCTTCGCTAATTCAGGGATGTAAACCTCTCCTCTGTGGTCCAGACACGCATTGAGACCCTCCAGGACGGATTGAGATGCCAAATTCAATTCATCAAGTAGAATCCAATGGCCAGCTCGCAGCGCTCTTAGAAATGGTCCATCCCTCCATGCAAATTCTCCTCCCTGTCCACCCTCAACAGGCAAATCAGCCCCAAAGAGGTCCGACACATCTGTCTGATCACTTAAGTTGATTCTGAGTAACGTATTACCGGATGCTTTGGCCAGGGCCGATACCAGACTGGTTTTTCCAACGCCAGGACTACCTTCCAATAATAATGGCTTAGCCAATTGTAGGCCTCTTAGAAGTTTCAAAGTATTTGATCCTGTAGTAGGCGCAGTGAAAGTGAATGATTCGTCCTCGGTTATAATTCCTGGTCCCTTTGGAATGAAAAATGGTTCAATTCCAAAAGATTCATCAGTCCTCTTAGCTATTATTGCATCAGTCTCCATAGCCATGTCTGCAGATAACTTTGAACCCAGTGGACCCTCGACTTGAGACTTGAGGAAGTTCAAAGCATTCTTCCTGAAGAGCTGCAATTTTCCAGAACTTTCCATTCCAGTTAAACCAGATCCAAGACTGTCGATGTAAGTCAAGCAAGCTCCATGATAGTAAGCATCACCAATATTTAATTTTGGAAAATTCCCACGCTTCCTGGTGCATACGTTTATAAACTTCACCCAGGTAAGAACGTCTCTGATGCTCACTGTAAATCTCTTGCCGACCTCAGAGGTGCTTAGCCAATCAACAAACTCCAGCATGGACCTAGCAATGACTCCAGCATCAGCTTCAAGCGTCCTAGATAAATTATGTTCAATGATCTCTTGCAAGTCGCTCCTCTTCGTGCATCCTTCGCACCAGATCTCAGTAAATCTATTTCTCAAGGCAGGTGATAATTCCTTCTTGCCGTAATCACCGCCAGGATTCATTGTACCAATAAACAGGAAGTTCTCATTAGCCACTATGACACTGTCACTCTCGTCAGATGAATCTATACCCTTCTCAGCCAATAATAAACTACGTTCAGGCTCCAATAAAGAATTCAAACGTTCCAGTACACTGTCATCGGCCAAAGAGATTTCATCAGCTAAAAATATACCTCCCTTCTGCATAGATTCTATCAAAGGTCCATCAACCCATTCGAACAGTTTTTGATTCTCAAGATCACTGTGTTCTCTGACAGGTCTAAGATTGCCAAGAAAGTCAGAGGATTCAGTATGCATATGACAATTGACGCTACAAAGCTTCTGCCCGTTCATAACAGCTATTAATTGACATATGGTAGTCTTACCACCGCCAGTTTCACCGACTAGTAAAACCGGTTCACGAAATTCACAGGATTTCTTCACCAGGACTGCCATACGTCTCATATGATAAGTCCACACAATGTGTTCGAACCTTGGAGCACCCTTGCTGAATATTTCCTCGAGGATGTGCCTGGTTACAGAGGAAGTGCGTTCATTCAGTGTAAACAAAGTGTCAGGGTCAACGTCCCTCTTCAGATGCTTCTTTATGACTTGTCTGATCTCATCGGCTTCCTCAGGTTTTCTTACTTTGGCAGCAAGCACCAGATATCCTTCGTCGGCCAAGTGCTGACTCCAGTCGTACAATTTCTGACCCACGTCCGGTGCAAGTCTGTACCTTTCGCCCCAGCGGAAGAGATCACGCAGAGTTATGAATCCTTGTTTTCCAGCAAAGGCAGCAGTGCTTTTGCGTCTGATTTGTAAGTCAGTCATCACGTTAATTATTTGTTTGCAATACGACTCAGGCATGTGACATCTTTCGTGCAATATTGTTTGCAATTCGTTTGATGGTATCTCGTCGAAGTGCAACTCGACGAAGCGGTTCCTGAAGGCCCTGGAGAGGACCTTGCGACCACCATATAAGCCAGGTGGATTTTGTGTAGCAAAGAGCATGAAATTCGCATGTGCCTTTACAGTCTGTTGAGTTTCCGGTATGAAGAGTTCACGATTATCGTCCAGGACCCTGTTGAGCGCCTCCAGGACGTCGCTAGGAGCCAAGTTCAGTTCATCCAATATGATCCAGTGTCCTTTACGCATTGCTTCTACCAGGACACCCTCGCTGAATACAAGCTTGCCTGTCTCGTCGGCTACGTAGCTTCCCACGTACTCCTGGAGATCGGTGTGCTCGTGGTTGTTGATCCGGACGCAAGTGTGACCGGAAGCTTTGGCTAGGTATGTGATAAGACTGGTCTTTCCTACTGAAGTATCACCTTGTAATAAAACTGGCATTTTACCAATAGAAACCACGCGCACCAGGTCTTTCAAATTTCTTCTAACGGATTCCGTCAGGATGTAGTTCTTAGGGGTCTCTGGTATCATTTTGCCACGGACTACCCAGTATCCTTCAAAATTAATGTAATCGTCATCCTGGTCAGATCTAGGTTTGGGTATGGGTGCTGATAAAATCCCTTTTGCTGTTTTACTATCCAGGATAGCTCTTACTATCATTCCTTGGACCACCGGATAGGAATTATGATCGAGTTGAGTGAGGAAACTCAAACAGAAGGCTTCGTACAAGGATCTCAGGGTTGCTGAACAAGGGTTCGAAGCAGCAACACTGAGGGCTCTGCATAAAGTTCTTAAACTGTAATGAGGCTTATGAGCAGTGCCATCGAATAAGGATACCATAGCTTCCTTTCGAACATTCAAGTAGAATTTGACTATCGCTTCCTGTTTGATAGTTGGTAGATTCAATTCGCCCAGATAGGATCCCACGAGTAATTGTAAATCAGATTGTTCAGTGAGCTCGTCTACGTAGAATTCAGTAAATCTATTTCTCAAACCCACTGGAAGTTCTTTCTTGCCAATATCAGTTGCCGGATTCATACAGGCAAATATTGTAAAGTCCGAATGCCTTTTAATCGACTCCTTATCACCACGTTCTAGCAATGATAACGACCCCGAGGAACCCTCTAGCAATCCTGACAAACACTCTAGAGTCTCAGCACTGGCTAAATTAATTTCATCCAATAAAACCCAGTATCCTTCCTGTAGAGCTTTTATTAAACTGCCCTCTATGAATGCAAATGCCAGTGAATACTGAGTCCTCACTTGAGACGAGAGTTTCTCTAATTTCAGAGCCAGCTTATTCCATCTAGTTAACATTTCTGACTTGCTTTCGCAGTCTCCTTCATTTTTGTTGTCTTCATCGATGGACACCAGACTACGTCTCTTACCAATGGAACCACGGACACCAGTTTGATATTCCGACATTTTATTTCTCAATCTCTTTACAGCTGCATTAGTACTGTGTATCATCAATTGCACTAAAGTTTTCCACTTGTGCTGCTTGTAGCACAGTGCTACGTGCTCCAAAAATTTTCTATTTGGTTCTACAGCGTAGTAAGATCTGAACAGCATCTCAAACTCTTCTCGGATAGGTGTTACTAGGAACTTAAAATCAACTGGCTTGTATCCTCCTAAGAGATCAGCACTCTCACTCTGCTGATTCATATTGATAACGACTAGCTTGTGTCCAGTGCTTCGTGCTAGATATTGTACAGAACTTGTTTTACCTGTACCAGTCTCGCCGACTAGCAATACAGGTTCTTTCTGAGCTACGCAACTGGCGATACGTTCGAGTAAGCAAGCGGATGGTCTTGTGAAGGAAAAATTAAGTTTGACTTTATCAAGCTGCGCGTAGTGCTTCCGTTTCCGGGGAACTTTGGAGCGTCCAGCTATCAGGAAGTCTGGCTGCAGAATTATCGATGGCTTGTGCGTGTGGCAGAAGTATTGAGCTTTTGTTTTGACGATACCTAACGTGTGGCCTATGGCGATTGCCAAATTCAATCGCTGTCCTGTAACGAGTACATAGCTACTGTAGAAACCTTAAGAATGTATCTATGAACGACGATGATAATTAAGAATTTACTTACCCTGGTCTGGCACCGAGCAGCAGAATATGTCGATGGCATCTTGGAATATCTTCAGGGCTGATTCTGGTGAAGAAACCATGAAGTCCTTAATGGCTCTTGAACACCACTTCATTAGATCCCTGGTAGAAGTTAGTCTTCCGGTTTTTAAAGCTAAACTTTCTCTGCTGCTATCATCTGCGCCATGATGGCCCATGGAGAAGAGCAAGAAAACATCTACCATTCTTGTGGCTATTGTATTCAGTACTGGGAATAACGTCTGTACGACGGTTACTAGTTCATCCCTTGATAGAGGCTCCATGTTAACGCGAAGCCAATTTTTCTCAAGTAAATTCGATGCACCGGAAGACTGTCTGTGCACACCGGATGCTGAGGTGATCAGTCTTTGAGTGACGAATAATTGAAAGCCGCTCTTTACGTAAATTATATCTCGATATCCTGGCACTGACAGTGTACCCGTCTCTATTAAATTACTCAAAACACTTGCTACGTCCAGGGCAGCGCTGTCGATATCTTCCAGCAGGAGCCACTTGCCGGCAGTTACTGCCTGAGTTAACACACCTGGTTGCCATATGAATTCTCCGGGTATATCGGTACATCGGTAAGTACCCAGCAGCATTTTTGAGTCCGTCTGATCTCCTAGTTGAACCTTTGTGAAGTTCTCTGTCCCGTGTCCTGTTATTTCGGCCAGATACTCGATCAGTGCTGTTTTTCCACAACCGACTGGTCCTTGTAGACATACACATTTTCTGGATGCCACCGCAAGAGCTAAACTTCTTAAATTCTCTTCCATCGATGGCACTGGTATTAGATTATGCTGTGTTTTCGGTCTGTTTCTATGGAGGACTGGTAACAGAACTCCTGCTACAGATGCAACTGACGGTACATCTTTAACTATCTCGTTTATTTCTTTTAATGAATTATCAGACACTGGAGATATTGGGGATGCTTGCGAGTCTTCGTAATCTATGAGGAAACTTTGATAATCTTCGACCAAAGATTTGGCACAGGCCAAACGCAATGCTTCTGACATATCCAGTACGATTGCGATACACTTTAATGCTACCCTATAATATATAATTTAGATGTATAACTAAACTGATTAATGTTGAGTAATATCTCTTTAAATAATACTTACCATTTTACTTTATTGTCGTTGCTCAATAGGAATTTGTAGAACTTTGACCAATTCCACTTATGTTTAAAGTGATCGGTAGCAGCTCTCAAGATATTATAACAAGCCAGCACAATGTCGTAATCAGATACCACTGATATATATCTGTTTTGATTTGCCCTATGTCTCTTTGATGGTCTAGACAAACTATTTGTCAAGTTCTCAAATGGTGCTGAACTTACTTCGAAATATTTCAGGGTGAATCTGCATTCAAAGACTATATGCAATCATACCATTCGTAAATATAAGATGATTATATTATTTAAACATACCCAAGTACATCTGGATTTATACGAATAAGCTTTCCCAAGATCACTGAATTTAATCTGTGGGAGCATTCAGCATCAACAGAATCTAAATTGTTAGAATGATCCACGTCAATGGCTAATGACAAAAGGACTAGTAGTAACTGTGGAAAACACTCAGCAACATCCTTGGCACACTCTGGTTGCATCAATAATTTGCATAAAGATTCCAATACATTGTCATGTTCAGTTTTACTCAATTCCTAGAATATTAAAATAAATATTACTTGCAAAGTAGATAATTGCAGCACCATAAACAGGTACTTTGAGAGCTTCTACTTTATTCCAATAAATCAAATACTTCTAGACATTGATTCATGACAAAACTGAGGAAATATATTAAATATGATTTTTGTTCATCAAAAAACATAAAACCGAACAAAATTATATTGTTCTTTCATCAAATGAGGCGTTAATACAAAGCGCATAGATTCTTACCTTCGATCCAAGGAACGAAGCAAACTCTGCTCTGTACTTGTCACTCCGATCACATAAAAGCGTTAAATTCTCAAGTAACATTTTTCAAAAAAACCCTACAAAACTTTTGTAAAAAGAAACAGATAAATGACAAAATTGGCAAAAACCGTTTATTTGAACACCGCATGCCACGATGCAAATCACACAGGTTAAAATCCGTCCGTGTCGAGCACGTGTGGCTCAAATTCGGCGTTCGCAAATCCATCAAAAAGAAGGACGCCTACTGCCATCAAAATAAGCAATATAGCTGTTAATACATTTTTTTAATTTACACATCCAAATCACACAAGTAAAATACACTGAAATTCCATAATAAAGTACAATTTATTTCAATATACTGAAAAACATTACAAAACCTTCATAACCCATAAAGTAAAATTAGTCAAAAGACAATATTTCTGGATGCTCTTTGAATTCTTGAAAAATTCGCTTCTCAACCGCCGGCAGAGATAAATTATCAGTGCCAATATTGAAGCTCACGTACACAGGTTTTCCGATTTTCTTCGCTAGTCGCTTAGCAAAATTCGTGGAAGTCGTATCAGCCAGGGATCCCATTAATCTTGTGGAAATAGGTAGAGCCTCATATTGAGACAATAGAGCGAAGGTCAGGTCGTTCATTGAACCAGTAGGAAAGTCACCGGCCCATAAATAGAGACTGGCTTCCATCTTAATGATATGACAACTAAATCTAACCTGACCGGCTTCAAAATTAAAATCGTAAAACTTGAAGCTGCAGGGTAACAGCTGCTGCTTAGTAACTTCTTCCTTGTCCGTCGTCATTCCTCAAAGTGTATCGGAACTCAAACAAAAGCGTTTTCTGTCCAATATTATAAATGCCAAAAGATAAAAGAACACCGGTATAACAAGATGTAAACAGTCAGCACATCACCTTATTCTACTGTATTCCTAAAGCTATATAATCATACCCAATAATAGAGAAAGTTTAAAAACTCTGCCTTATTATTTGAATACTCCAATATCAATTGTCATGAAAAATCATAAAAATACGTACGTTATAGCATGATAAGGATCTCGTAGAAACAAAGTTAATATTATGGAATATAAAAAAAATTGACTTCTCGTGCAAATTTGAAATTTCATTTCGCCCTCAATATGGCCGTCTATTGGCATCGTTCATTATCTGACTATATTCGTAATGCCAAAGTAACGACAACCGTCAAACATAATATAAAATATACAATCGAAATTGGTAGTAATTGTCTGACAAGCAAAAGCATTAGTATTCAATAACTAGTGTTTAAAATCGTTCACGAACCCGCTCGCGGAAGTCGTTTTCTCTGAAGATTTGAGTTGCCGAAAGGAGGAAGTCCTTGTATTAAGTGTAGTGAACCCCTCTTTCGATCAGCGTGGTACGCAGTCGCAGCGAGATCTTCTGGTTAGAGTATCCATTTTGGTCACATGTGAGTATCTCGAGCTGCTCTTGATTTTTGTGAAAACTAATGGTGCTAATTGCCTGAAGGCGCAGAAGAACGTACAGAACCTGACAGTGAAACACCGGCCGGTTCGTATCGTCGAAAGAATTCACTAAGAATAAACGGGAATTCATAAAAATGACGAAACACCCAGCCGATGTCAACGGCTTACTGGCAATGTGGCTTAACGCTCTTTCGCGCCATCTTCGCACGTATTTTCCATAAAATACACAAAAGGACGCGAGTAAAATTAAGCCTCTTAATCCTATTTCATTCTCTCTGATATTACTGAGCTTATTACAACGTAAGATCTCCGTAATTGTTGCTGCGTCGCCGCTTGGAAACATTCTTTGGTTAGCCCGTGTACCAGCTCTGTATCTCGACGATTTGACGTCGTTTCTCTCTTTCAACTCGCGTTCCCAGTACGAAATTCCGACGTATTTACGTGCCGCTTCTCGTTCTTGTTAACCTATGTATAATTACTGTGGAATTTATTGTATCGTTGCGCTTTATTTCTTTGCCGGGAATTCTCCGTCAATATGCCACATGGCCACTGGCCCTGGCTATCTCGCTAGTCACTCTTTAGTGTAGAGGTCAAATTAAAGCTATACTGAACACCTGTTTTAACAGTTTCTTCTTACGTTTCAATGCGATATTTGACTGATTTTTAAACGTCTTTAACTGTTTTCATTGATTTTTATGATATTTTATAGGTACATTTTGTGTACCTGCATATTTATTGTTGTTAAATGATTCTGGCATGTTGCAATATGTGTGATGTTGTGCCAAACTGTATCTTCACATAAATATAAGACTCTCTTTGCACCTTCTTTATCTTTATTCAGACATTTTTTTAGAGCCAACAATGAAACTAATTTTTGTTTATTAATTACTAAATCTCTTTTATTGCCTGATATGGTTAGGTTTAGCATTCTTGCATGATGCATCATCATGTAATTTGAACAATTATTTTATTTTGTGAATCATTGTTATGCATGAGATGACAAATTTGTCTCTTATCAGAACTTCCATTGCTCTTATATATATTTTTAACTGCTTCATTGTATTTAACTACATTGTATTTGTGCTACAATTATAAATATTTCTTAAGTGTTATACTGACAAAGGACATAATCATGTGGCCCTGGTTAGCAAAATCAGTAACATCCGACTGAATTAAATATTATATATTTTATGTGACTTAGCGCAATAATATGTTACTTCAAATTCACATCACTGTTATTAGTATATTGTATAACATTGTGAATATAACATTCCTTGGTTTTATTAATATTTATCTTTTTTGTTTCTCTTGCAGACCTCCCCAAATCCAACATGGCAGATATCGAGGATACTCATTTTGAGACTGGCGATTCTGGTGCCTCCGTGACATACCCTATGCAATGCTCGGCATTGCGCAAAAACGGTTTCGTCATGTTGAAATCTCGTCCCTGCAAGATCGTGGAGATGTCTACCTCCAAGACTGGGAAACACGGTCACGCCAAGGTTCACCTTGTGGGCATCGACATATTCACCTCCAAGAAATATGAGGATATCTGCCCTTCTACACACAATATGGATGTGCCCTTCGTGAAGAGGGAGGATTATCAGGTATAATTTATTCATGCAGCTATTATTTATTTACTTAGCTTTCACTGTGACTGTCAATGGACTCGAGTCATGACCTGTCACGCAAGATGATCTCCTTTTCAGGCATCCTATTCGCACAAAATAATATAGGCAAGAATTAAAATTACCTCCTATAACTATCAAACATACCATATATCTTAATCGATAGCCATTCTGCGGATACTTGAAATGTCACTAAAAATTGTTTCCTTTGTCTTACAGTTGACAGACATATCTGACGACGGCTACCTATGCCTGATGGCTGATAATGGAGACCTTCGCGAGGACCTCAAGATTCCCGAAGGCGAGTTGGGTGCCCAGTTACGCGCCGATTTCGAAGCCGGTAAAGAGTTGCTGGTAAGTAACCATTCGAATAACATTCTATCTCCACTGCGACTTCATGAAAATACAACAACATCTGTCATATTCAAAGCCTAAGATCAATCCTTCTGCTGTCAGTTTTTATTAATTCGATTTTATTACTTATCTTATCTACTACTATAATTTAGTTATCTAATCCCACTGGAAGCTTTAAAATAATTTCAATCCAAGTTTTTTCCCATTTACATCAATGTTTATGTTCATTAGTCAAAAGTCTCTGCATAGTATCACAAATATCATTTAATACCTGAAAATCTTCACCGAACCATGTAGCTCTGTTAGTCGTTGAAGCATTCCTCTGTCTGCAGTCACATTGGAATGCTCAATGTGCATTGACAGAAGGAATGAGCATCGTGACGTCTTAATTTTTCAGTGCACCGTGCTGAAAGCCTGCGGTGAAGAAGTAGTGATCGCCATCAAAACCAACACTGCCCTCGACAAATAATTGTGTTCAGTTTCAACCATACACAACCTCACTATCTGCTTGGCCAATCGACACCTTATCATTGGTATTAAAAAAGGAAAATGGAGAGAAAAGGACACGTGAAACAACATTTAATTAATAAAAAAAAAAAAAAAGAAAAAGAAAACGAATACGAGCCAACTCATGTACCGACCAACAGCAACTCAGCAGCGGCGAGAATGGGAAAATAAGAAAAGCAACTTTTTATCAAAGTAAAATCTTACTTACTTATTATCCAACAAACAAAACATACGCTAAAGTTTTTAAGCAATGTAAGTAAAGGAGGGCTGGGCTTACGCGGTCGCGTCCCAGTTTTAGAAGACACACACACACGTTGTTTGTTGTACACGAGATACGGCGACACTTTTCATCGAAAGGGTTGATTGAAGAAAAAGGAAAAAAAATAAAAATTTAAAAAAAGCCTTCACACATCCTCGATTCTTTTTGGTTCTCGTACGATTCGATAATTTAATAAAGTTACTGCTCGAATGCTCGGCTCGTAACCGCAACAGCTCTGTAACTCGATTACGTAAACGCGCGAACGGATGAAATTTGTTAAATAAAACAAACAGACGAACAATAGATATACACGGTACATCCAATTGCCGATCGAGACCAAGATTGAGCTATGGACTGCCATGCGGAACAATTTTTCATACAAATCAAAACAATTAGACGAGTCGACGTGAATTTTCGAAATGGCGCGAGTATCGTGTCTAGCGTAGCAATTTGTTTGCTAAATACGACGAAGAAAAAAAGATCGGCTGGACGTTTTTCTTTTTCTTTTACGTCGCCGCTAACCTCTAACGTATAAGTAGCGTTTTGTATGACCTTTGCAGTTTCTATAGCGTTGATAGAACAACGACGACTTTTCAACGTAACGAAAGAATTTTTTTTTTCATGGGCATCAACGCCTTGAGTTGTTTTGTCAAAGTTGCCTCTTTTTTTTTTTCTTTTTTTCCTTCAGCTTCTTAGACAAACGAAATGAGCGTCGAAGCTGCTCCGCACGAGCTGAAGCGAGGAAGGAAAATAAGAAATAAAATAGAGAGTGCGAAACAACCGAAGTGAATGCGACAATAGAGTAGAAACAAAGAGCAAAAAGCATTTATAACGGGTGGTTAATTGTGTCAGGAATTTTTCATTTTTATTATTTCAATTACGCGCGACGCAAGAACTGTACACGTTAATAAATAAATTCACGAGTACTTATTTCAAAGCTTTAAAGGCCTTTCGTATTATTTAACAGAGAAACCAAACGAGGACAAGAACTAATAATAATGACAACAAAGAGAATTGACAACAATGTATAATTATACAATCGAACGACCCGCGACGATAGTTCTTTACTACTTAAGTCTATTCCAATTTGTAAATCAGCCGGTTTAACGGCGTTTAGGCCTGTAGTCGCAATGTGGGCGAAGCGTTTGAATAATTTTTTTTTTTTTTTTTTTTTTAAGAAAGGCATACTAAAGATACTGGAAATGTGCTAAAGGCCAAATCGTGGCGAGAGTCAAAAGTGTGGAAAGGAGGAAAAATAAAGTATCAATAATTATTGAACAATGGCAGGCCTTACGGATCTGTCAGAAATACATGCGTGCCGCTTATCCTAATAATATATTAAAAACACGAAATCAAGGGAAGCTACGTATGTGGCGGCTTATTCTGAAATGACTGATTCTCGTTTTTCCTTATTGTGTTTGTTTTTTCAAAATTCTTTTTACCAACTTCATGTCACGAGAGTCAATTCAGAAAAGTTGCGATTAACTCCTATAGATAGACTTAAAAAAAATGGAAATGATCTCTCTCTCTCTCTCACACACACACACACACTCTCTCTCTCTCTCTCTCTCTCTCTCTCTCTCTTTTATTTTCTCTCTATGCTCTCCCGTCGATATGTCTTCTTCATAATTGTCCCAAGAACTACGTGAATACTCTTGAAAAAAAAAAACCACCAAAAGTCCCCTTGTATGTATCCTGTGTATCCCCACCTCTTTTTTCTACCGTCAATTTGTCTCAGAAATTGTTCCGGAAGGTACGGTCTAAAAAAAAAGAATATTAGGAATAAATATAATAAGAAAGCCGAAAGAAAAAGAGGGAAATATAATTATGAGTGTAACCGGAGCTTTCGTAGGAAGGTATTACGATCGCGTCTGATTACTTCGCCAACGTTTATCGATACTCTAATGTAATAATAATTATATATTGTAATCAGGATAAATACAAAGAGTGGACTCTAGCTGTAAACTAGGAGATACAAAGTACAATACCAATTATACTTGTTTTTGCGTATCAGGCTACTTCGTCTCAGTACGAATGTTGCTTCAGTGCAAAGAGGAGAGAAGAAAAGAATTTTGTTCTTTTATTTTTTTCCAACTATTTAAATTAAGCACCGTTGGTCTTTAGGAGCAACGGATATGCGACTTTTGCGTTAAACATGACTAGGGCGATGGGTTACTTTGCGAAAACAAAATGTTAAACTTTTGTCTCTTTTGTTCTTGCTACTGTTGCCAGTGTACAATACTGTAAGCCATATATCAAACTTGACAAAGACTTTTGCATGCGCGTTACCCCACGTCACACCTTTAGCTTTTGGTACCTTCCTTGAAATCTCTGGTCCGCAATATAGTTAACAAACCTAAACTTACCTATTATAATCTAAGTAAAAAAAAAAAAAAAATACCTAATATTAATACAAAATAAATCAGCGTCTGTACTACACGTGTGCTATGTTGGACCAGGTTCATAATACTTTAAATGTGCTTTGTTATTTAACTATAGTGTGAAAGGATGGGGAGGGGCAGGACAAGACAAAGGAGAAGAGAAGAAAATGAAAATTAAAGAACGACGACAGAAAAGAGAGAAGAAAAGGACGCTAATGCAAAGATACACGAAATATAGCGGCGGGTCGCTATCGAAGCGTCTGTTTCGTTTTACCTGCGAGACTCGTTGTAATAAGAGTAATAATAATAATGAGTGATAATGATAACAATTTACGCGCGAACTCGCCATCTTTTGTGTCGTGTCGAAGAAAAGAAGAAAATGACATTAGTTTACTAAGCAACCGATAAGCTCAAAATATTTCAATTCTCAATTGAGATTTGAACGAGCGGAATTTGTATTTTTTTTTTTTTTAATTTCAATTACGTATACGTATCGCATTGGTTCTCGTGTAATTTCACGTTGGCTCTTTTCGTTATCTTTTTCTTTTATTATTACGTTATTTATTTTTTACTCTGGAATTTATTGATGAATCGTCTCCTGGGGTCGCCTTCTGGCTATCGCAATAAGTTGATAAACGCCAATGAAACAAAAAAAAAGGAATATTCGCGTTTTTGAAATGCGGTTACCTTGAGTTTTTTTGTAGATAGAAAATGATGGTCTGTAAATTCATTATCTTGACCGGAAATATCGTTGCGAAGGCATTCCGATCTTATTGCTGTCATTTTGATTGCGACTGCTTTTGACGAGGTTCAGTGTTGATGAATGTTGCAGAAATATTTTTGAAAATTTTCACTACGGCGTTCATGGCCGAAAGAGTTATCATGTGCATAACTGATTTTACGTTTTCCTATGGGACTTGTTGAAGGTGCCTGGCGATTAAGGTTACTTGTTATCGGTAGCATCCTTCGAATTCTAATTTTTTTTTTTTTTTTTTTTTTAATAAAGCTTCCCGACACGGTACGTGATTTTCGTGGCGAGGCGACGCCCGGTGACGTATGTATCTTTCCGAGTGGTACTGACGAGAGCAAAGCAAAAATAAGAGATAGAAAGAAATGGAACAAAGAAAAAAAATGAATACAGGAAACATTTAAATGTTCAAGTAATATTTAATAAATGATAATGAAAAATTTAGTCTTAGAATTAAAAGTCATGCTATCTTTTATCATTTGAATCTTGACTGTTCTAGGTTCTTTTATACCTTCTTGAATTTGGTTTCTTTTTCCGCTACTTTATCCACGCACACGCGCCAAGCCGTTAAATTTCGAAGTTTGTACCTTTTCGCTTAATTTTTATTCTGGTAACGAGAGTGACAGATTTTTATTCGTAACTTTTTGTTTTTAACGGTGGCAGTACTAATTAGGCCACTTGGACCAATTGCGAGATGTCCTGGAGGAAAATTATAATTAACAAAGAGGTTAGGGGAGGGAGGGACTTACCGTGAGTATATTTATTTAGAGTTCCTTCAATTATTGGCTTACTTGTCATTTTCTTGTCGATTTTCGGAATCTTGATCGGATTTCAATGGTCCACGGCCTCGTAGAATTATTAAGTATAATGTAAGATGGATGCAGCAACTTTTGTATGAGAAAGAATTACAAATGTCCTTGTCCGAAGCGATAATCAAATAGGAAATTTTGAACTGAGGAGCTTGATGACATTTTTTTTTTTTTTTAAACAAATAAAACCCGACGAATAATTTTACTTACGTAAATCAATTGGAAACTGTTGATCTGTGTAATGTCTCTCGGAACGAATAAACACGATGATGATTCGTTGAAAAAAAAAATGATTTCACAGCAGTAAAGCCAAAACAGTCAAGGGTACAAAATAGTCGTGGTACGTTTAAGGTAGCTTAGACACTAGAAGAAACGATGTTCCCCTCCATTCTTTTTTGTTTTGTCAAACCGGTCCGGTTAAAAAAATAATCTTTTGTCTACTTTCAGTACAAAAGACAAACAGGTAAGTTCGCTAACGAGAACTTCAACTGTCAATTATACGCGAAAAAAAAGTTATCTTCCGATATTCAAAAAACGAATTGGATTCAATTATTGAACAATTAATCGTGACGTCGGACTCGCGCGAGAATGCGGGATGATTATCGTCGATAAAACGTTGACGAGTTATTTAAATATTTTATAATGTTATAAACTGTTACATATACATATACTTCGTATAACACTCTATTAGACAATATTATTCGATCGTAATTAATTATGCGCAAGTTCTTGTACTCGACGAAATCGACAGGAGGGAAACAAAAAAAAATAGACAAATTCGTACCCAAAATGGAAGCCGACACAGTATAAAAATTTCGAGTGTCCGTAAATTTGAGATAGGTGAAGAAATCTTTTTTTTTTTTTTTTTTTTTTAAGTAACGTATTTTCCCCCCGTGAATTTAAACGAATCACGTAAGCCCGCGAAAATTTTATTTCTCCATAATTACACACCAGAATCAGAAAAGGATGTTCGCTTTGTAAGGCACAGAAAGTAAGAAATAACGTTCTGTTTAGATTCCGTTTTTTTTTCCTCAATTCTTTCTTATCGTTGGATTTATTTTTTCTCTTTACCTTCGTCGTTACTGTTACGAACATTACTGCACCGAATGTTCGCCTACAGCTCACGCCAATCTCAATTATTATTTACACCTGCAGGCTTGAATATTTCATTGAAATTTAATGATCGTCGCTATTTGTATGCCGGTACGGAGCGATAATTCATTCTGACTGATTGCGAATGGAGAAGAACCGTATAAAATGGTTAATTGACAAATAATTAATTAATCATCTCGAGGTCTCGTTTAAGAATCTCATCAACTACGTGCAGTCATGAAAATAATGGCGAAGACGAAACAATTAATTAATTTATGATACAATTAAGCGTGAGAGAGAGAGAGAGAGAAGGATATTCTTGAGAGAACGAGGACTCAGCAATAAACAACCGATTTGTTATAACGAATTGACTAATAATTAATTACACTTCATCGCTATTGTATACATTCAGTTTAAAAATAAAGAAAAAATAGGTAAGAGAGAGAGAGAGAGAGAAAAGAGAGACAGATAGAGAAAAGCTCTTTATAAAATAATAAATTATGCTACTTCCTTTCATTTTTAATAATAAAGTTTTTTATAACAATTAATGATTGCGTGTTATTAGTATACCGTGATATTTATATAGTAATAAAACTTGAAACGTTATAAAAGTCATTTGGATTCGTCGAGGTACTTTCAAAGAAAATTTTCTTTTCTTTTTCTCATACAAACGTAATCCTCGAAATCCATACGTTTTCTTTATCTTTTTCTTTTTGAGGGATACTCTTCCGAGTTTTATCTTCTGTATTCAGACTTGTCCGCGTGCATGTCGCTACTACGGCTACTATAAATCTCTTTAAGTGAAATTCGTGAAAATATTCAGCTTGAAAGTCTCTCGACGACAAAAATTCATAATCAGCCTGACAGTTATTGATAACCGTTTACTGTACGTTGGAGGAATTGCGACCATGAAAGAACGAAGAGAAAAAAAAATAAAGAATGAAAAAACCCTTAAGGAACTGGCAATACGAAATGTCTTGTACGGATAGTAGTAGGACCCACGCGTTAGTAGAAGCGTCTGGGAAATAGAACGAGAAGAGGAAGAGGCCAAGAGAAATGCAAAAAAAAACCTCTCGCGGTCATAAGCAATAAACAACCCTTTAAAATCTTTAACAAATTATATCGCTTCAAAATGCTCTCGAGACGCCGAGGCTTCTTCAGGGAGACTATTCTCGACGGACATGAGAATCCTAATGTGAATTCAATACGCCTTTGACAGGAAGCTGATAACGAAGTTATTTTTCCACTAGTCACGCGAATTCTTTTTCTGTTTTTTTCTTCTTTTCTTTTTTTCTTCGTGTAACATAAACAGCGCAACTAGAATCGCGGGACGACTTGGTAACGAATTGTGATTTATTTCTAGATATACATCCAACTATCTACCGTTTGGCTATAGTATTGAATGCAGTGTGAGGCGAGTTTATGGGGTCGTGTTTAGTAATTCTTTTTGATTCTCTTTTTGTATGAGACAATCCGTGCAAGAAACAGAAGCTATCAATTAAGGATGTGACATCAAAGAAACCCAGTAGACACAGATTTCTTCTTAGTAAATCCGTTGTTGCGAATTCTCTGTATTTTTAACCGACTTCCAAAAAGAAGGAGGTTATTATCTTGCTTCTCATTTGCTTAACTCTTTCTTTCCTCGCTGTAATCCTCATCTAGGTAATAACAAAGTGTTCGGCAATACAATGTCGTTTTCGTGACTTGGCTACCCTTTTTCTTTTAGTTTTACTTGTGTTCATTGCTCTTTATTCTGTTTCATTATCTTTTTGCTTTTGTTTTTGTCGTCGGCGTCTTTCCTTTTCCTAATCACAATCATAATTGAAGCTCTCCTGCGTATCGTGAGATCAATTGTTCGCGTTTCGCCTTTGCAGCGCTGCGGCTAAGTCTTGTCGAAGTGCCGCCTGCTGCCTCTGATCCGCCAGGGATTGAACCGATCTAAGACCGTTGACGATATCTTTCGTTTTACCGAAGTAAATCTCGTTCAGGGTATTGCGAATTTTATTCTCCATGTCCTCCACCATGCGACCTATATTCGCAATGTGTGGAGATGTTTCACTTATGGCTGCATCCTGTTCGACCTGCGGAGAAAGGAAACAGGGAATTAATCATTTGCAGAAAGATTTGAGGTACGGAGTATCTTATATTGAGATAATTTTATTGTTACAAACCTGTCTAGTTAGACTGCCACCAAGATTCATGGTTCCAGAACCATGCTTGTTCGTTTGCAGCCATAACATTGCTGTTGAAGTGAGTTTGTAATGTGCGGTCCTGCCTGTTGACTTTTCTTGAACCTCAACGACATGTATCGAATCCCAGCAACCCTTGATTTTCTTTGAACCATCACCAGCTTTCTTAATTAAAATTACTCCAGCAAAGCCATGGTCTAGGTCCCATAGATATACGGACGAGACGCCACCCTCGAAATAAAGCTCACGATACTGGTCAAAAGCATGATTCGCATCTATTTCTAATTTCCTTAGCCTCTCCGAAGGCATAGAACCATCTTCTAGCGGTGGATCATACGTATTACTCCATGGAGACCTGTAAAAAATTAAGGTTGAAAGATGCATTATACAGAACAAGGATTTCTTGCATCTTTATGAAGCTAGGATAAATATGCTGTCAGTACTAGTTATAGAGATAAGACATGTTTCTATATACAACTGCTATTATCTTATCCTTAATACTGACCAATCCTACAAAATTGTATCGTGCAACGATGAAAATTTTACTCCGAGGCTTGAAAAATGTACCAATATCTTCACTTGATTTTACAACATGAAAATTGAATCAACACATTTGGAAGAAAATCTTATTCAGTACTTAATGGCTGACCTGTATGAATCACCGTCGCGATTATAATCACATAAAAGATAATCTTTCCCAGATTCTTTATCCTTGGCTATTTTGAGAGGCTGGTCCACCGAGGATAATAAATCCTCGCATAACGAAGGAACAAGATCGATAAGATCACTTAAATTCTTCTCGATCTGCTGAGGCGGTAGCCTCCTCATCAAATCCAAAGCACAGTCCATCTGCTGTTCCGTCTGAAATAATAAAAACTAGACGTTAATTTCAATGAAATGCTATTAATAATAATTACCAATACAGAAGGAGTAATACAATTGTATAAATTGTCTATTAATATTATATCTATTATACATAGCATGCGCCATTTTGACATTTGATACGATAAAGGTTATGTATGCTCTGCTATGATAAGTAGAGAAAAAAATGATACATAATTGAAATAACCAGAGTACTCAACGAGAAATATAAATAAGTAAAATAATTGAAAAGATTGAAATTTCATTGGAATCCAAGAAATTCAAAGTGAAATAGTTAAACTAGGACAGACAAAAGTGACTCACCATGGTAGCTTCGTTGGCAGATAACTCTTAATTATCGACGTAAAGGCAGATATATAAAATTATATATTAACAATATAAAACGAACGAAAATGTTATAGTCACCGAACAATCTTTAATTGTTGACTGTTTCACTTGCATTCGGCAAAAAAACTAACATTTAAAGGGTGTGTCAGAGTGAACAGCGATTGGTCAACATAACGTGTTCCTAAACCCACTTTAAAGAATAACTGTACTTCATAATTCTCTATAGAAATTCAAAAAACTAATTGACTTTACAGCTTGGAAAGATACGCTTTCCATAGCGGTCACCATAAACCTAAATATGATGCACGTACAGCCACGATTCTTCTTCGTTCGTTTCTGCGATCATTAAAGTAATGAGCGCAAAATGGCGACTGCCAAAATGACGTTAGTAAAGCAAGTTGCCGTATGAATGCATATATATATATATGATTTTTATGACAAGCGAGATACGTGAAAAATAAAAAATAAATTATATATTTTATTTAACACGTATTTGGGAAATATAATCACAAGAGTTTTATTTTATTTTTAAGTATATTTATTATCATTTGAGCTTCGCATTACTCTGTACTTCCTGAGGTCATCAATCACGGCGCTAGTTACTACTTCCTCGTCGCGGTATTTGTGTTTTATTTTTCGGGCTTTACAGGCCCATACTTTTGGGTCCTCGTAATCTATCGTAATCACGATTTTATATTGCTGTTTTGAGTTTTCGTACAAATAATTAATAAATAATCGAATAAAGGTAGAGATGCGAATCTACATAATGCTTTGATATTAAAATATCCTCGACCCGCCCTACGGTGCAACAATAGGTGAGTCTTTATGCTCGATGTTATTTTTACTAGTGAAATGTACAATGTAACTTTTCTTGGGTGTCTCAAATAGAATAATAAAATGGTATTCTATTTTCTTCAATGGGAACAGTGTCTAATAATTATATTAATTTATTGTATGAAACACCATGCCCGTTTGGTTTCCCATTATGATAAAGGTATTAATATAATTCCTAGGTAAGTTGTCAGGCTTTGTTGTCGCGAAATATCAAGTTAATCGCTCTTATCATTTGACAAGTGATTAAGACTAAACTCTTAATCGGATTATTTCTAAATATTGATTCTTCAGAGTGTGTCTATCCTTTTTAGAAAATTGGAAATAGATATATTATTTTGAATCATAGGAATTCTTGAAATATTTAATTTATCTATTTAATTAGTTTCATTATTTGATTACCATGTATTCTGGTGTTTAATAATTATAAAAATTTCATTGATAATTTACTTTGAGTGTATCTCTTATTTTCTTTATATTTTGACTCTTATTTCTATGTTACATGATAAGGCATCTCAAGACAAAGATGTCATTCAATTGTCACTGCTTATTGGCTAAATTAAGGTTTCTCTAGATATCCTATTAAATTGTCTTTTAAAGATGATACAACATGACCTCATTTTATAAAATAGTTGCTCCAGTTATTTCATGATATAGATAACACATTGCTTCTTATTCCCACGTACAATCATGACTTGATATAATATAAATAGATCATACGGACTTGTTTTCTTTAATTTTTCTATAATTTAACGATACGCTAAAAATGCCTCAAAGGATTGCTGCTTGAAAAAAAACATATATAAAACGTTTCAACATCAGGGAATAATCAACATAAATTGCCATAAATGCATCGGAAGTTGCTTACTGCAGTTTAGTATAGCAAAGGCATTGGAGTTGGTTTCTACTGATAAAAGAAATGCTTATATGATAGCTGAGTCATGCTTAAATGTAAAAGTGTGGATAACTTACTTGGTCATGAAAAGAATTTTTTTAATAAGCTCCGATAAAAAAAGAAATGCATTCACTATTATTATCTCCTGTACTTAACTGATGGTCAATGTTCACAAAATTTATAATAATCAGCTTAGCCCGTGATAAGATAAAATTTCCTTTATAATACATGGCATATGCTTACGTTTCAAAACCCTTTTCAGTTATAAATACTGAATATGTTTAAAAGTTCTCTGAATTAATGAATAGAATTTGGTGCAGTGCTCTCATAATTATCTAAACTGTTGTAAATTATCTATAAGTGATAAGTGCAATTAGGTCTAATATATATATATATATATTTGTAAAAGGTATCAACGCAGATAGCATATAGTAGATAATGCATCATTAATAACTGCTGATAAGTGTACTACCAACTATACTACTTTCTTTATACTATGCTGCGCCTATGTGTAATACTTAGCTTGTCTTTGAATTATACATTGCTTGGATTACAGAATGAACTGGTTATCATTGTTTTAAGATATTTATTACATTAAAGAAAGTAAAACTTTTTTCTCTCATGTTGCAGGTGAAGGTGTAAAAAATAGAAGTCTTCTAAAAAAAACGCACATATTATTAATACAAAGGAAGGACAAAGAAAAATGGAACTCCAGAATTCATTAAAACGATCCAGAGTGGTCCACCTTATGTTTGCCATAACATTTTTCACCTCCGGCTTAATAATAAATTTCTTCCAATTCCTTTTATACTTTGGATTGAAACCATTCTCCAAATATTTTTATCGCAAGATTAATTATTATCTCTGCTACTCCTTTTACAGTCGTAAGTCTTTAATTAGCAATTAATTTACACTTAGCTATTACTTGTACATTAATTGCACGGTTCCACTTCATTAATTACAGAATTGGTATTCTTGGCGGAATGGTGGTCAGGCACTGACGTAATATTGTACATAGATAAAACGGATTTTGACAAATATTTCGGTAACGAGCACGGATATTTATTGATGAATCATAGCTACGAAATAGATTGGCTGATGGGATGGATGTTCTGCGACCGTATACGAATGTTAGGCGTAAGTGTTTACCTGGAAAGTTATTTGCATTTAAAAAAAAAACCGATTTCATATGATTTTTAATTCCAGAACTGTAAAGCGTACGCCAAGAAATCCATACAGTATATCCCTACAGTGGGCTGGGCATGGAAATTCGCTGAAAGCATCTTCCTGGAGAGAAGCTGGGATAAAGATAAAGAAACCATAGGGAATCAGATACGTGAATTGGCCGACTATCCTGATACTATGTGGGTCAGTGACTTTTGTATACATAACTAATGAAGTATCGTTTCTCTATCCGGGAGTCTATCATATTTTAACTATTCAGCTGCTACTATATGCCGAGGGCACTCGTTTTACTCCTGAGAAACTCAAGGCCAGTCAGAAGTTTGCGCAAGAGAGAGGTCTCCCGGTATTAAAACATCATCTAACTCCACGCACAAAAGGCTTCACCGCTAGTATTCCACACATGAGAGGCAAAATAGGCGCTATATATGATGTGCAGTTGGCATTTAAACTTAGCGAAGCTGTAAAACCAACAATGACGAATCTTCTTATAGGAAATAAAGTTGAGGCACATATGTATATGAACAGAATCCCTCTCGAGGAGGTTCCTGAAGGTGAAGAAGCTGCTGCGGAATGGCTTCATAGGATCTATCAAAAAAAGGTGATCGAAAAGGACAATACGATATCGTTGTATATTAATATAATTTTTTTATAAGCCTTTACTAAATTGTTATCGATTTTCAGGATCGTATGGCAGAGAGTTTCAGTCAGACAGGCGATTTCTTCGCTACCAGCGGTGTACCTAGGACGGATATATTTAAATTAGAGAGAAGATATTATTCTCTTATCAATACTGTGTTCTGGGCGGTAATCGTACTCGTTCCCATGCTCTATTATTTAGTGAAACTCTTATTATCAGGATCGACCATCTACTTTTTCGTAGGAGTTGGAATAATAGGTTTATGTAAGTCTGACTCAATGTACTTTGCTTTTATTTACATATAGAAAATCGTATGTCAATATATATGGCAGAACGGTATTAAATTTTAATTAATGATTCTCAACTCTGTCCTTATTGTGATTACAGTTTTCCTGTTAATGCACAAAACCATTGGGATGTCTGAAATTAGCAAGAGCTCGTCGTCATACGGAGCGGCGGACGCCAAGAAGGACAAGTGAATTTTTTATTTAAATCGCCTCGGAGCGGTGGGACTAATAACGTCATACCAATATTTAAAATTATTATCTGCAAGGTGACAGTGAATTTTCTCACGATTCATAAGACAAAGCGATATTTATAACTTGACCTTTGTTTCCGCGTGTGACCACATGGACTTCGGCTATGTTCAGCATAGACTAGAGATAGACCTACTTGGTATTATTGCGTAATGTATATGAGAAGTGTTTTTGCGTTAACACACATATACAGGGCTAGTCAGTAGAAACGCACCAGGAGAAGTTGGCCGCAAGTGGTCGACACGGCAGTGTGGCCTCTTCAAAAAATGACATGTGACTGTGCCCGATTCCCATAAGCGCAAACTGACAGTTCACATAGCAATAAGGTTATTGAAATATTTCAATAGTTAGGTTACTGAAATAATTAATTAATATTGTAATGACAAATTATAATGTCAGTTAAGATTTATTTTCAAAACAGATTTTTTGCTGCACTTTTTTGCTATAAAAACATTTCAATTAATTGATTTTTAAATTAATTGCAGCATTGTATTGCAGAATTGCAGTTGTGATCATTACTTGGAAATATCAAAATTGTTAATATTTTAAACTTTACATTATTTTAATTGCAATCTGTTGTGAAAATAAATCTTATCTGATATTACATTTTGTCATTATAATATTAATGAATTATTTCAGTAACCTAACTATTGAAATATTTCAATAACCTTATTGCTATGTGAACTGTCAGTTTGCGCTTATGGGAATCGGTCACAGTCACATGTCATTTTTTGAAGAGGCCACACTGCCGTGTCGGCCACTTGCGGCCAACTTCTCCTGGTGCGTTTCTACTGACTAGCCCTGTATATATTTTTTTTCTTCCCTTTTCGTAACTATGGAAATTGTTATTGTTGAATAAATAACTGTTTAATCCCAGTCGTGTAGGTATCAATGGACTTTTTTGAATACTATTTTCTATCGACTTGTCGTCAATCACGATTAAAAAACAAAAACAGAAACCGCAGTACTTTCTCAAGAGTCTCGCTACTCGTCGCGAGGAAATAAAATTCATTATACAAAAATGTTTCCTTAGATCATTTCGCAATGACCCTGCAGAAATTTTGTCGTTTTCGCAATAAAAAGAATGCTATAAAACAGATTAACTTTTGTCCTTAGGATGGCTTGATTCGTGATGCTTTTCTTGGTAACCGCCAAGGGGTCTGGCTGTGTATTGAACCATTCTGAGTTTTCCTCTTGCATCATAATAACCGTAATGTCCTTTTATGGTGCCATCCTTGAGACGTTCCTCCAATCTGTAGTGTCTGTTTTTTCTGTGAACCAGGAATCAACGTAATGAGTATCATTGAATCCTGGTTAAGATATTTTATTATGTCTAGAGATACTTCATTGACTCACCCATTTCCTGTGTCGAAGCCAAATATGTAAGTTTTTGGGCCTTCGTGTCCATGAATATGAAATTGTACTCTGTCACCATCCGGTGACAATTCTAATGGATTATTTGGCTTTTTCTTGACCTGTTGTTCCTCCGTAGCTTCATCTTTAATCTCTGATGTGTCCTGGTAAGAAATTATGCTGGGTAATAATATACAGAAGATACATCGGAGAGCAATATAAACTTACCTCCATTTGATTCTCAGGTGCATGATCTCGTACGTATTTTATTTCCTTATCCTCTGTTTTCTCTTTCTCTTTACTACTTAATTTTTGATTCAACAATTTTTGCCTTGCTCTATTTTTCCTTGCTCTCAGCAAATTTCTGATCAACTTTCGCTTCTCCAGGCTATACAAATTTCTATCCTTTTCCGATACTGTCGGTGGTTCCAGATATGGGGATGGTACCTTCGGATGAGAATGAACTGGACCGTTTTTCGTTTCAGCTGTAAAAATATCAGGATCCTCGACGATATCATCGTTATGCCTATACCGTTCACTTCGATGATTTAATCCACCCGGTAAGAAATTTCTCTCCTGGTGAAGAAATCCACGCTTCAAGAATTCTTTTGCTTCCTGATCGCGACTATTCTTTTCTCTACCTGTTATCTTGTTCTTTAGGACCACCTGCTCCGGCGTGTAATAGAATACGTATCGCGGTGCATTTTTATCATTACTTTCCAAGACCACTGGCTCTTTCGATTTCAACCATGGAAACATTTCTTTTATCTCATCCAGTGATAACGTAGCTATGTTTGGATATGCCTGAAAGGACATTTCAGATGGATACCGCATTTCCTCTGGAATCTGATTCTGCAGTGGCTGCGCTTGCAGTCTTATTGCAAAAATGAAGAAGACACTCAGGATCAGCTGAAAGCATCAAACGAAGTCTTGAAATTAAATTGCTCCATTAATTGTCAACGTACAATTCGAATTCGATAAAATGAAGAAGATCTCTACGCTTGAGCAACACTGGAATTCCTATAGAAATATAGTTATTTCGCCGACTGATATCGTCTTACCACTTTCACACTTGTTCACGGTCCACTGATCCTATTCAATCATGTAAACTATATTAAACCTTACTTTATCAATCCCTACCGAGTGTTGCATTAGCCATAACTATAACTATTAGGTATTTCACAACAGATCTCGTTATAGAAAGCTGTACGTGAAAAAAAAAAAAGTTTTTTATTTTTCGCACTGTCTAACAATCTTTTTTTTTTTTTTTTCATTGTATTCTTTCGATTTTCCCCGCCAATTCGTGTATTGCGTATTACTTTCATAAACGTGAAATTTCAACCATGTCTAATTGATATACATACATTCAAGCTATAATCTATCACTCTCATAACATATAACAAATTAGTACGCGTATACTAATAGTTGATTATATATATGTAAACACACTTTTAAGTTCTAAACTTAGAATTAGGAGACGTTAACCAAACTCAATAAGTTATAGTCAAGCCGCAACGTCGGTGACACATTCAAGGGACTCTTTTATTTTGAAACTCGTAAAGAGATGGCCCTCTCAGAATGACACTGACCTTACGGCTCAATTAGATTTAGAATTATTCCAGTAGATTTGTACAATTAAGATTTTCCATTGCTTCGTACAATTTCGTTAGTTTATGACTTAATTTAAATGTCACGTTATTCTTTTATCTTTAAAATTAGGCAATGAACTTAAAATTTACTCACTATATTTTTGGTACACGTCATGTTTACCATCGAGAGGTGTGAATTGGACTGAGACAAGCTTCACGATCTGATATGCCTCCATGAACAAACTCTCTCTTATTCTTTAGCACGCTACTGATAGGTTTTCTCTGGCACTCATTGTCAGTAAGTACCAATAGGTACTGATTTACCTAAATTATAAGTGGAACCAAATACCGCTCCCCCACGCTGGACCAGGTATCGCTGCGAAATTTAAAAAGAAAATTGCAAGTATCTTACGCGGGTGACATTGCGCAGAGACTTTCAATTTCTTTGACTTTCAGGTTGCCTCTACAATAACTAATCTACAAGAGGACCTCTAGTTGATTATGTTACTGAGCTATGACATGGATGGAAAAAGAGTACAAGAAGATGACCACGAGGGACCCTTTCAATTGAATTGACAATGATTTCAGCGCCTCTGGTTTTTTTTACACGACTAGGAATTCGCATTAGAATCAATTTATTTTGGATTTCAAGTACATTAAAATGGGACAGGTTGATGCGGTAAATGGACCTCATCTCCATCCGGTATTTATTTCTCTCGACAAAGACATGAAAACAATTCAGGATGCATTTAAAATGTCACTCCTATTCAACTACACGTCATTCGGACATGGTAATCCTAATTTACAGGTAGACAATCATTCATAAAGCTATTTGTGCTTCTGTGGTAAAGTTCGTCAGACTCGTATCGATCGTGGATACGTGAAGATCGCAAAATGAAGCTTTTAACTTTGTGCTTGTTTGCTTGCCTTTTGGCTTTCTTAATTGACTGTGGAACGGTAGGTTATTATAGGAAGCTTTTTCTGTTTCTGTGTTGGATTATTTAATAACAATTTATATCGTGTAACGTAGTTCACGTACTTCGCTATCTCTTAATCAGCCTTGTAGAACTTGCAATATTTTATCCTTGATTCTTTTTTCTTTCCAGGCTTTAAAATGTCGAACGGGCAGTCAGCAAAGCGATGAACAGTTCCGTAAGATTATGCAAACTTGCCGTAAGCGACACTTGGGTAACGCGAAATTTGAGAGGGATTTTGCGACCTCGAGCGAAACTGATAGCTCCGAGGATGATTCAGGATCTGATGAGAATATATTTGATAAGAAATTTATCTTTGGTCGTAATGGAAGAAGCGAAAGGAACTCTAGTGGCGTGGATGACAATACGAAAAACGGGTAATTGAATTTTATAGAAATACAAATATTTTACTGTATATTGTATTAGAAATGTATTGTCCGTTTGAACATATTATTTATCCTCCTTGATAATTTATTGAAATGAACAATATAATATTTTTATAGGAATTTCAACGGTATGCGGCAGAACAGACAAAGTTGGAACAGCAAATCAATGGATTATAATAATACAAGCGATACTGGTAATAGAATGCGAAACTCCACTGGCAATATGAATCATAGAAATTCAATGAATACTAGAAAACTGGACAATGATCAGTTGCATTCTTATAATAATCAAAAGTACGATGATCGGCATGATCAAGCGGTGAGAACTTAGTATACGATTTTTTTTAAGATTGACAAACTGGTTAATCAGTCTGGCAGATAATTGAGTAATTTATTATTAATTTTTCCACGGTGTTACAGTGCGTTATACAGTGCTTCTTCAATAAACTCAATCTGGTAAGAGGAGAAATAACTATTGTATATATTGTCTCTTTTTATTTATCTCTTTTTGTACGTTTCTGCATGGCGACGCATCTAGGTCGACCAGAAAGGATTTCCAGAACGTATGGCAGTTACCAATATAATGTCACAGAATGTACATGACCCGGAATTACGTGATTTCAT
Organism: Cephus spinipes; assembly: GCA_963971525.1. Lineage (NCBI taxonomy): Eukaryota > Metazoa > Arthropoda > Insecta > Hymenoptera > Cephidae > Cephus > Cephus spinipes. The sequence goes on from OZ020573.1 coordinate 31,370,776, forward strand.
TGAAGAATCTGTAATGGATTGTTTCCGTTATCTTGATATGGATATGAATAAAGAGAAGTGTCAATTCTCTCAGAATCTCTTGGGTTGTTTGGCTGACAAGGGACGAGAAGTGAGTACAGTATACTATAATATTTTTAATAGCATGAATCTTGTTTTGTTTTATTCTTTTAGAAATGCGATGATTGGGAAGATGAGTAAGAATAACAGATGACCCTCAATTTCTTACCTAGAAATTATTGGATCAGAAATTTTAACGATTATGGTTGTGGTATTATGATTGTATAGTTAGGGATGTCTGGTACATCTTTAATTATAGTATATCAAAAATATGTATATTTGAAAGAGTTTTTAAAAATAAAAATCCAGACAGGTATTAGCGCAATTATCATTTATTAATTTACAAATGTTAGAAGCAAAATATTGTTCGCTTTTCCCAATAACAGAATACTCGGACCAATTCGTACTCTATATACAGAATGAAGTAATTGCATTACTATAGTTTAAAACACATCTTAGCGACGTACGCTTTACAATACTTTATACAAAGGCACCACTTAATTAGTTAAAGGGCTCAAGTTCATTAAAGTTAATATAAAATCGGTAATATACTTTATCCATTGATGGAACAAAGAGTTTAACTCTAACTCAGCATATCTTCCTGTGAGATGTCTATACTGTGTTTAAAAAGAAAAAAAACTATATATCTCAGATGTCTATTGATCTTGTATACTTAAGGATCATTACTTTTAAGAATCCATATATGGATTATAACGTTAATGGCTTCTAATTTTTTATTGTGCGGTAACAGTTTGCAGTTTTTACTTTCGTTTTTTTAAGTCTTCAAAACGCTTCATTAAGTCGTCAAAGTCTATGTCGTCATTTTCTGGTGCAGTTGGGGGCTCGTTATCCACGGGAACTGCAGGTAAATCAGGAAGCTGGAAATCGTTCATTGGCATCTTGGACCTTGGTTGAGGTTTTGGTTTTTGATCGGACTGTAGATATAATAGTGTAATGTATAGTTTGTACAAAATTAAATACTTTGGCTATAAAATTTCTTGAGGAAACTTACCTGCTTGTTTAAATCTGGCGGGAATGAGTCGTACGGAGGAGGCAGATCATCTTCCTGAAATTTATGTTAGTAATGGGTGGAAAAAATATTATTATTGATACGTGTACAGAATTATGCTTACAGGTTTATTCACATTTGCATTGTCCAGTGGAATATTATATGAAAATGCAGCTGGATTGAATGCATTATTTTGACCTTTTCCTGTGACAGGAGGAGTATCAGGATTTATAAAACCAGCAGCAGGTACCGTTGGTTTTTGAGGGCCCTACATTGGTAATAAAAATGTATAGAAGAACGAGATTATAAACAAAAAGAATATTGAAACGAATGTAGAGACATGAAGTACCATCATATTAAAATTAGAACCACCATCAGGCAATACTGGAGGCTGAGGAAAACCTATGAAACCTAATGGTTGTGGAACACTGCTACCACCTGCAGCAAGATCTAAATTGTTCGGTAGTTCACCTCCACTATTTCCTATGTCTATCAACAATGCATCCTGTCCCTCAGCCATAACTTGAGGATCAGGTTCGTATTCTACATTGTAATTCTTTGCTATTTCAATAAGATATTTTTCCACAAGTAATTTCGAAGGTGACTGCACGCTCATCTTGTGCTTCAATTTTTCTGAAATAGACTGCACAGCCTCCTCTCTGCAGGCGTCTGTATACTGTTTACCATACTTGGAACTCAATATATCAGAAATAATTTTCATCTCCTGTACATCGGTTTGAATACGTGGTGCAGCCCATATTATCGTAGAGATAGCTTCGGCCAGTCCCTCATCCAAGTTTCTACAAAGAACAATAATTAAAAAAAACCTCTCCAACTTAACACCTTAAATAATACATACTTCATTTGTTGAATCAAGCCAAATCTTGCCAACAATAAGTCACAATACATTTCTAATAATTCCATAGCTTCAACCATATAGTCTTCTCGTATAATATGCTCAACCCTGATTCTGGCTCTTTCAACTTTTCCAGCAGCAATATAATCAGCAATTTCCTTTCTAGCTTTCTGTGCCAATTCCGTCTTCTTTTTTTCCAACAACTTTAACCTGTTTATCGCCAATCTCAAGTGTGTCTTTAGCTTCGTATAATTTGGACCGCTTGCAAACATTTTGACTAATTTTTACAACCGCCAATATTACGTGTCTCAAGCTTGAGAGATTCGTTGATACTGTTAAATACTTATCGCGTTAATATTTCTTATTGGGCGATGAGTAATTCACAAAAATGACAGTTCTCTATAGGAATATCACACCTATCATGCATACAGAGATGAGTACGGAGATGCACAACGCTACGGTTTTAGGCGATACCAAAGTCAGGGCGTTAAATGGTAACGGCGAGTCTGGGAGTAGGAATTTGTGACCATCGCCTTCGTCGATAATGCGTATCCCGTCATAGCCGAGATGAACGTGATCATGAACGTGTATCTTGGCGGGCAGAGGTTCTCCGCAACTTACAGCTGGTTCTTAGAGCAACCCTTAGAACGAGGCTGCTCATCAGATATTGCCTAAATGTTTTTTTTTGCAATCTTAAAGTAAAATTCGCACCGTAATTTCTTAAAACTGTTCCAACAATAGGCTTTTCCAATAGTTTTCGAGGAGTTCTATAGTTCCTGATAGATTTTAACAATAGAGTTCAACACAAAACTCTACTTCCGAACTCGCCGCTGCGATTAATCGCCATCAATCGTCATGTTTGTGGTGTCGCCTAAAACCATAGAGTTGATTGTCAGCACGGTGAAGATGGTAAAGTAATTTTCAAAGTGACCGACATAGAAGTTAGATCGGCAAATAGATTTTAGTCGCTCGTTGCATATGAAAACATGAAAACAGCATTTGCGGTAACTATATAAATTCTCTAGCAGCTTTTCATCTAGAGCGATTCTCCTTGAAAACAAATGGATATTTTGTATAAAGAACATCAGTGACGGTCACGTAATCTTTACAAGACAATCTTTTCTTAATCCCATTGTAATTTAGATAATTCATTTTCGTATCATCAAAATTCAAATAAAGAGCGGGAAAAAATGAACTGCTTTCGGTTTATAAATTATGTAGAAAGATTATTAACATCGATTAATGTCATCACACTTTGTAAGAGAATAGACTAGAGACTTATTAATAATTATTAAAGTAATAGAAATTCTAAATGGAGACGTAGGATGGAGAATGTGGAATAGTTAAAAATGGGTATGTTCAGCAGAAACACCGCTGAGGGAGCAAATACATTTGATTGGTCTTTTGATCGTTAATCTTGAAACAGTTGTGAGATTTGACCAATCAAATGTATTTGCTCCCTCAGCGGTGTTTCTGCTGAACATACCCAATGTCAAGCCATTTTAAGAAGTTTCCACTGGCTGTATTGGTGAGAAAAAATATGTTCACGTAACATTCTATATTTTCTTGTTCAATTGTTGGTATACTTGGTCATACTTCCGTCCGCTTCATCACGTTGCCCTGCGCTCTCCTTACTGTTCCTTACGGCCTGTAAGATCACAGGCGACTGCTGCTGTGCGACGTGAAAATTAAGATTTCTTTACGGATTCTTGGAACTTTTCAATCTTTTTGAACGAAATGGCCGAGAATAAGCTTTACGAAATCCTTGGTGTAGCTAGGGGTGCCGACGAGCAAACGATAAAGAAGGTAAAGGATCAAAGTACTTTACACCCTATTCATGCATGGAATAAAAACACCTGAATAGTTTGGCCACTCCGCCGAGGCCAATTTGACTCTAAGAGTCATTGAACTCTTATCGTTATAAAAATTTGCAGTTCAATCTTTGGACTTAAATTCTTGTAATTATGGTTATTACGTAATACTGGGAAAAAAGTACTATTCATGCTTTAGTTACACGTGATGCATAATATAACGTCCATACGTTATTATGAAATCGTCCATTGTTATTTCACTAATGTTTTAGTAGAATTACTTTCACCCTTGTCTTCAGTTAATTTTTGTTTTACGTTTACTTTGTATTTTTTTTTTTTTTTCATTATTTGGGGCTTTGTTCTTGCACAATCTTTTATTCCCATTAAACTATTTTATCTTCTTTATTTTTGCAGTCTTATAAGAAACTCGCTAAGGAATTTCATCCTGATAAGAATCCTACAGCAGGAGATAAGTTTAAGGACATTTCATTTGCTTATGAAGTATTATCCGATTCCAAGAAACGTCGAGTCTATGATCAATATGGCTTGAAAGGTGTTCAAGAAGGAGTCGGTGAGGGAAGGATGTCTACCGATGACATCTTTTCCGACTTGTTTGGATGTGGAGGTGGTCTCTTTGGAGGTCTGCATTGCTACCATGCTGTAATTGCAACGATTCTTTAATTATATAATTGTGTTTGTTATCAAATACATTGTTTATTTCAAGGTTTAGCAGGGTTTGGTGGAGGTATGGGGAGAAGAAAGCCAATGCGTGGTGAAGATACAATTCATCACCTGAAGTGCGTACTATAGTTAGATACAGAATTAAGAAATTATTCGTTGTCTAATTTTTGATTTCCCACATTGTCATTAGAGTTACATTGGAAGATATGTATAATGGTAAAACCACTAAGCTGCAACAAAGTAAGAAGGTTAAGTGCAGTGCTTGTGGAGGGTAAGTAAGCGGCCCATAGAATATTTGTTTTTAGCATTCGTATTTAAAATATTTCTCTTCAAAATAGATTGGGGGGTGCAGAAGGTGCTGTCGTGCGATGCAGAGGATGCCGAGGAGTTGGAATGAAGATAGTATTAAGACAACTTGTTCCAGGTCTATCTCAACAGATTCAAACTCCTTGTGAAGACTGCCAGGGTACTGGTGAGGTTATAAATGAAAAAGACAGGTGCACTACCTGCAATGGCAAGAAAATTATCAGCGAGCAAAAAATTTTGGAAGTTCACATAGATAAAGGGATGCAGAATAATCAGAAGATATTATTCAGAGGTACAATGTGAATTATTAAATAAATAGTTAATATAAAATATATTTAACATATGATTTTCTAACAGGAGAGAGTGATCAAATGCCAGGTTGTCAAGCTGGTGACGTTGTCATATTACTTCAGCAAAAACCGCATGACGTTTTTCAACGAAACAATGATCATTTGCATATGACTACAAAAATCGGATTAGCTGAAGCTCTGTGTGGAATGGATATAATAGTGCGTCACCTAGATGGCAGACATTTACACGTTAAACACCCTGCAGGTCATATTATCCGTCCGGGCGATATCAAAGCCATTGCTGGCGAAGGTATGCCGCAGTACAGAAATCCATTCGAAAAGGGAAATCTGTACATAAAGTTTGAAGTCACTTTCCCTGAGGATCACTTTGCTAGTGAACAAATATTAAAGGTAATCTATAATAAAAAAAGAAATTAATTATAACTTATAAGAAATGTACGTTCATAGTGGTATTATTTCTTTCAGCAACTTGAGTCTGTTTTTCCTCCAAGGCCAAAACTTAAAATACCTAAGGATTCCATGGAAGTTGATTTGGAGGAGTACGATCCTGATCACAATACTTCATCAAGTCGCACAGGAAAGTCTTACTCTTCGGATGAGGATGAAATGCAAGGCCAGCCTGGCTTGAGTTGCGCACAGCAATAAGTCACAAATGAATCTACTAAAAGTCCATGAAGAATTCCTCCCGATTAATGAAATAAGTACCTAATTCCTAATCAAATGAATGAATTATCACCAACACCCCTAAGGGACACTTGTAACGAGATCATAGACCACTTTATGTACCCTCCAAATATTCAGGATAATGTTTATATAATTATTTAAGTATAAACAGTGAAAACTGCCGGTCTGCTTTCAATATGGACAGTCAAAGGATCTTTTTCATTACTCGATACTTTGACAGACTAACTATAGTTAGTTATATAAAATTATTTAATTTTGTCATTGGAAAATATAACTTTCCCCATATAGGTTTGACCAATGATGAAAGCGATATGAATATAGACATTTTATTTAGAAAATATCAATACAAATAATATAATGTCTGTATTCATCAAATTATAATCATCTAGGATCAATGCTACTGTATCTAATTGAAAGATAGTTTTTCGGAGTGCCAATGTGGTGTTCCAAAATGGTGGCGTAGAATAATTATTATAAGAATTGCTCCTTTTCATACAATTATGAAGAATTAAAATACTGATCTCTTCTTAGTAAAAGGTGCCAATAGGATGAATTGTTTTTGTTAAATAACTTTCTTGCTCCATGACCAATCGAATGGCTCAATTACTAACAGTTACGAGGAGCAAGACAATCATTAATATTAGACATGCTCTGCATTAAACTGAATTACATTTTTTTATAGAGATGACAACAATGACCTTTTTTAAAAATAATTTTCACACGAATTGGGACGAAGTATCAATAAAATCTTGTAATAAAAAGTATACATTCTTCAGTTTTTAGAAAATCAGAAAATTCTTAATTTCAAATCGATTATAATCGACTGTGAATGCGATCCAGACTTCATTGCCAATGAATGTCTGAACGTATCCAAAGAACATGATAGTACGTAATTCGACGTACGTCCTAAAGAAAGAGGAACAATGATAAATCAAAAAGTCTATACAGCCTCATAATTTAGTCTAAAAACTCAAAGTCAGCCTTCAGAATATTTCTTATGGTAAGTACAAGCCATAATCCTAATCCAAATGAGTCAATTAAAAAAAATCAATACTATTTTACCAGGCCATAATTATTGCATAATTCATATTCAACTAACCCGCTATTAGCAAGACGATACCCTACTGGAGCATCTCTAAAAAAAAGAACAATTACCAATAGAAACCATTAAGCTAAGACAAGAACAATGAAGATTGAATGAGTAAAAAATCTCAAGGATTTAATAAGTCCTGGACTGATCTACAAATAAATTAGCAGATCAAACAGAAGTACGACACCAGGATAGTCTCAGTCATCCTCGTGTCCCTGAAGCATACATAAATGCTCAATGTCTAAAAACTGTAGCTCCGATCATGCTCCGATATACAAGAAAGCAAGAAAATAGGACGCTTCGCCATGCTGTGGACTCCAGCTGGCTGCAAGGAAAACGTGGCGGACGATGGGTCCGCGGGTAGAGAGGAGAGCGAGGTAAAAAGAAGGAGAAAGGAAGAGGAGTGAATTCGATTCGACGTTGCTCTTGGTTTCTGTCTACTCCTCTTTCTCCTCCTCAGCCGCCATCACCATCCCCTTTGTCTCCTTCTTATCCCGCATCCGATATCGTCGCTCGTCGCCAAATTACAGAATTTTGTCTGCAGCTTGCGTGTGCCTGAAATACTCTGAAGATTCGTATTCCATAACAATAGCCTTTATACGATATTGTACTCTGCACGTGACATGGCACGACAGACAGCAGACTACCATATTTACTAGCAGGTTATGCCAGCTGCGATTACGTACTTCTCCCCAAGTAATTCTTAATTATTTAATCGAGATAACGATACGATAAATAAAAATTTAACAATTAGATAGAATTGGTATCAAGCTGTAAGACTTTTTATAACAGTACCCACAAGCAATCAGTTGTAATTCCTGTTTTGTTACATGGGAAAAGGAGTTTCAAAGGGAATTGGAATCTTCAAAGAAAATACAGACCACTCGACGCCATTGTCTGTTCCATGGGATTTCATGGGATGGGCTTGCTGCAGGTCCTGGTAAATCTGTCTTACCAACGATTTTCCCTCTGCTTATAATCAGATTTAAGAATTGTGGACAGTGATGAATCCAAGAGTACCTGTACCCTTGCTCAGGATCTTATCTACAAGGACAGAGATCTTTCATTCTCTAATCTACTATTATACTTGAAGCAATGGACAGCTACTTGCATAAAGCAACGAAAATGAAGAGATGCACCGATATCGTAACACTTGTTTTATTGGACAAGACGAAGATGATGACTTGAGGAACAGTGACGCCATCGCCAAGGGCTCTTAATCTATATAAATATTTTCAAAGGTTCACCAGCTGCACTGACAACAGATTTTACATATACCAATTGTCAGGATACTACATGTCGTAAATTCTTTGGATATTGTGGTTGGTTCGATCGGACGGCGACTATTGATTACTAATATCTTGGTATAAGCTGAGCGGAAGAGGTCAGGTAGATGTCGCCCGGTAGAACCTCCTTTTTGTTGGCAACAGGATTCAGAGGCGAGGTACCACGTTATTCATGTATTTACTACTTATGCTTAGCCTTTATATATTATATCTGTATTAATGCAGAGGTGGAGCAAAGCGTGTTTCTGGTATTTCAAAGCGTCCCGTTCTACGTTTCTACGCGACGCTCTCGAAGGACTCCCGAATTAGACGCACCAGCATTTGTGGAAGGAGACCCGGCCGTCAGTAGTTTCCCCTGTGGATTGCAATAGATTTGACTACAGTCCCTGGGCGATAGCATCCGTATCTCAGTACGTAGATGTACATAACCAGCCAGCAGCAACTGTAGGCGTAGCCTGTTGAATCTGTGTGTAATATTTAAGACAATGTCTTTTTAATGAGATAAGATGCCAGAACGGTGTACAGAGCCGTAACGGCTAAAGATATGATATACACATATGTCACCTGATAGTTCTGGATGAACGTCAGATTAGTATAACAAGAGATTAATGCAGTTTAATCTGATCTGTGAGTGATGTTACTAAGGTAGAGATACTCCAAGTGAACCGGAAGTCAAAGATATAGAATTCTTTATTTCTGTGCTATATTGCCTCAAAGATAAATTACTAGTTGGATTCAATTACGGAGAGGTTGAGTCTGCCGTTGCGTCAGAACGCGCTTGGAGAAGATGCTGTGGAAATGGGCGGACAAACAAGAAGAGTGACGAAATCGATGATATTATCGATCGGACGACGACGTAGCAGCGCAATGCGACTGGAAGCCAGTACCTCATAACGCTGCATTATTAATGAAAATAGGATTCAGACCAAGCGATTCCTGTAATTAGCTAATAAATGTATTGCATGCTGTAACAATGCTCGGCTTAACGGAGTTAACCGGACAATGCCGAGTACAGGCAGAGAGCTGATTAAGCCGCTGGGCGTCTCTCCGTACCGACGTTTCTCGTCATCTCCAGGAACTGTAGGTTACATTCTTAGATACTGTTGGTCACTGTGTTTACTGAAGTGGATGTCACGAAAAAAATGTTGGAACGGATTATATACTATTTGAAGAACGAATATTTTTTCTCGTTACAAAATAGATTCCAATGAGAACGATATAAGAAATCTGTGCGACTATGATATATGATATATAAATAATTTCGGGCATTGTAAGATTCCAGGTATATTGGCTACGTAGAGAAAGGATTCCTTGGAGCATCCGTTAAGCTGAGGATCCTTAAACACCATGCTCGCTACTGCAGACTAAAGGAGTACTCTAGCTGAGGTTCTTGGTGAAATGGAGGATCCTGTGACGACACACATCGACCTGATAGACGAGTAGGAGGAGGTGGTAGACGAACAGGAGGAGGAGAAAGAGGTAGTAGTATCATCGGCAACGGCGATTCATACGGAGCGCAAGGTGGACAGGATTAACTGCAAACGACGTCAGAGAAAGAGAGAGAGAGCGAGTGAGGAGGGGGGAGGGAGGGAGAGAAAGAAAGAGTGAGAAAGACAAAGAGAGTGCGAGGTAACATAGCGAGAGAAAGAGTAAATGACCAAGAGAAGAATATCAAAGAAAAAAAAATTCCAACAGCATAAAGGAAGAAGAAGAGTCAGTCGAAGAAGAAGAACAAGAAGAAGCTGGGCGTGTGAACAGTTGTCTTCGGTAGGGTTGGTGTCTAGTAGAAAATAAGCTGAAGGAAGTAGCCTGGAGCAGGGATTTTGCAGGAGGTGTGGGGAGTGAAGGTAACCCAAACGGGGGCATCCAGGCAGGTAGGCATCTCGGCAGTCAGGCAGCCAGCCAAGTATTTCACTGGGCAGCTATAAAGGAAGAAACATCAGGGAGGCGATACGTGCAAGTAAGCAGGCAGGAAAACAGGAAAGACGGAAGACATAATCAAGTCAGACAGGAAGACTTGCCGAGTGGAAGAAGGAGAGACGAAGGAAGGGAGAGAGCTAGTTGGCTGATGAGGGCGAGGGCGAGAGCGAGGGCGAAGGCGAGTGAAGCAGCCAAGGAGGCAGAGCTGTGACGGGTCGGAGGGAAAGGAAGGGGAGGCGCGAGAGACCAGAATCAGAATCGGAATTGCAGATGGCGCCCGACTGCGCCACTTCGCCATCGCCATCGCCAGTCAAGTCATCCGGGCGGTCGGAGGGAGGGACAGCCAGCCAGCCGACCTGCTTGCTTGGTCCGTTCCGTTCCATCGGCGCTCATTCAGCGCCGATGAGACGCTAGCACCACGGTAAAACTAGCGTCGCGGAACTCTTGCGCGAGAGACGCGCGTCTCTCTTCGTCGTGCTGTCCGGACGTTCGACATCAGAGTGCCGAGCAGTGCTGAGAGGACAACGTGGGCCTCGAGTGGCTGGCTGACAAGTAGGCAAACGGGCAGGTCGTAGGGCGCGTACGTTAATGTATACACCATCTACAAGAGCGAGAGAGAGAGAGCATAAGTAATAGAAAGCGAGAGGGAGCTGGCGTATGGGTGACGGAGAGGGAGAGAGAGAGAGACACGCGGCGCCATTGCTACGATCATTCGGCCGGACTCGAGCGAGCGCGAACAAGAGCTGGAGGAGGAGACAGAGGTGGAGGTTTGTTTGCTTCTTAGTTCGCTATCGAGCCACCGACCGGTCTCTCCGGCGTGTCGCGTTCTTTCCTGTGATCCGAACTAACTGCTCGGGCACGCTCGGTGGTTCTTGTCGGGGCGCCGACTTCTCAACCGGAAGTCGACTGATATTGTGGTCCGAGGAGAAACGGAACTCGAGGCGCCGCTCTCGTCAATGGCGGAGAGGCAATCTTCTTCAGCGTCCCGTTCTGAGTCAAACGGTGGTGGTCTCCTTTATTACCAGTGTCCGGCTGGCTACCCGTAGTGAACCTGTACGCGCCTCCTGATCGTTTGAAAATCGACTGACTGATCGTGTGAGTCCATCTACTGCTCCTCGCCATCGACGGCAGGACTCTTCTTGTTCTTCTTCTTCTTCTAGCATAGTGTCACTCATGTCCCAACCTCTGGGTTAACGGAAACGGAAGTCGTTACCATTGTCGAATATTGGACATTGATCTATACCGAGACTGTAACTTTAATAATTTTATTCCTTTTTTGTACTTCCTATTACTTTCTCATGTTATATTAATCATGGAGTTATCGATTTAACATTTAATCATTCCTTTGGATCTTGATAACAGTTGGGGAATTGGTGCAGGTATAGTTTTATCAGTCAGCCAATCGTGTTACAAGATGATGAGCCGAAGGCTGGACGAAAACGGAAGTCATCGGGTTCTTGATCGAACGGTTAAATTGCAATATGAATTCATCTAGTGTTTTGACATTGTTAATGTTGTCAATACATTTTTTTAAATTTTCTTACTATGCATCACAACGCCATATGGTGTGCTTTAATAATATGGAATAATGTAGATCAATATTATTCTTAATTTATTGAGTAGGACTTTCGGTACGGATTGTTCGACGTCCTTGTTAAGTATAATACTATCTTATCAAATCCAAGAACTGTAGTCTCAAGAGCTATCGCGTTTCTTTAGAACTTTATAAATATTTTTAATGTATAGGATGGGAATGTTTTCTTTTTTCAATAATTTCGCATACCACTTCATTGTCAGTTTCATGGTACTGTAGGGCTCGATGTAAAGAGGAAATGTTAATGAATGTAATGACGTGTGGTCGAATTTATCTAAGAAAAAGAGAATTACGTGACAATCAAAGAAACGGAAATCATGCCAGTCTCGTTAAAGTCTTACGTTTCCTTAGACAGAGGTTTTTGTATGAAAAAATGATGCGCGAGTAAGGATATGTTGCGCAAGCGGCTTTGACGTTCTCTGGGAAAACGCATCGGACGTGGATTATCACCGGAAGCCGTCCATTTTCAGAGCATAACCGGCAGCACGATGATTTCTTGTCGCGCGTTGTACTTTCCATTATACTCGCGTTTCCTTTGACGATTGTTGTTGTCGGTTGTAAATATTTGTGCTGCTTGTACAGTTTTTAACTCATCTGGTTATCTATAGCTGAAAATTACATTTGCTAGGGACTTGTGGTGAACGAGACCTAACCAAGATGTCAGGACGACTTCCTCGGCTGCGTGCGCTACGTCCGCGACCTCAGCAACATCTTCAGAATACAACAGCACCTACGAGGACTGAGTCTAGATATAATAAGGAGGAGGAAGAGGAAATTAATGACGAAGAGGACGAGTTGTTGGTTGAAAATGAGGAGGATATTGAGGGGGGAGTGGATGAGGAAGAGGAGGAAGAGGATGAGATTATTGATGAACAGGAACTGGAGGAAGAGGAGTCTGTGAATGATGATAGATTTAAGAGTGATGAAAGTGAAAAGAGACTTGTTATTAAAGAGGAACCTGTGGAAATTGTTACTGAGGAACCGGAGGACTCTGAAAGGAATTATGAGTGTAAAACCTGTAACCCACCTAAGGGTTTATCCAATCTAAAAGCTTATCTTGCACATCTTAAGAATGAGCATAAACAAAAGGTGAGTATATTTTATTTGGCTATTTACTCATTCTTGGTTATTGATTTTATAACTTTGTTTACAATTTTGTTAGAATATCTTGGTCTTCACTGGCCAGTTTTATGAGGAATGATATTTTATTGAGATTGCTAATTCTTCGATGAGCTCTTTTTAATCATTTAGTCATTCAATTTCATTCGCTGCAAGTATTAATAGTTCTTTTTATAATATATCTATACTACTTTCTCTTGCTATTAACTTTTAATAATTGGAATTCATTCTGCTTTACGTTCACATTCTGTTTTCTGATTATTGATTCTTTTTCTTTATATAGGTCAAGTGCTATGAATGTCCCCACTGTGAATTTGTTTGTCAGCACGTAAAGAAATTACAAAGGCACTTCCGTGTTGCTCATGAGGATCTTCAGGACAAGGTCGCAGCTGAATCCGCGGAAAGAAGTCGCTGTCCAATGTGTGCTCACATTGCAGCCAACCCTCAGGATCTCGAAACCCATCAAAGAGTCCATCACTTGAAACGACGTTTTTTTAGATGCGCCAAGTGTTCCTACGTAACACACGTTCGTGCTCGTTATACAAAACATGTGAAATATCATTCGATGCCAATGATAAAGTGCGACGCTTGCGATTTTCGTACTCCATACAAGGTCAGTTCATTTTTGTCAACATCCCTTACTCGACACTTTGCACAAACTCCATCATAATTTTAGTTCGAAAGCATATTTATTAACCTTCTTCCTTATTCAATTCTTCTAGTGGAATTTGGATCGTCACACACGCAATCATGGCGGAGGTGGAGCCTTTCAATGTAGAGCCTGTAATTTTACAGCAGACATTCGTCAAAGCTTAACAGTACACGAAACCAATCATCATGAACCTCCTGTAGGACGAACTCCTCGCAAGATGAACACACCTTTTGAACGCAAACCTCGTAATAGTCCAAAGCGTTATAACCAGGTCAGTAAAAAAGCCTATAAATTATTTGAATAAAGAGATAAGTATCAGAACATATTGGACATTGTCATTAAATGCTACAGGTGGGTGCAAGTGATTTTCGAGATACAGCGACTGGGTCGAACCACCCGGAAAAACTGAAGTCTGGCAGCCCGGCTAAGTCTTTATCTCCAGACAAAAACCTAAGTTCTCCCGAGGACAGAAGAAGTGCCATTGCCGGTGCAGAGTGCATCGCCCTCAAGTGCGAAGAGAAAGGTTGCCAATTCATCACCGCCTGGGATTCGAAGATGCAGCGACACTTAGCAGAATCTCATTCTCAGAACGCGGCAAATAAACCTAAGAAACCATTGCCTATGCTAATACCACTGAGTCCCGTAAGCAACGCCAAAGCTAACAATGCTGGAGCCAGTGGTCCGGGTACGACCTTACTGAAGGTTCCCCGGGTGAGAGTAAGACCAGAACTAGCTCGAATCGCACGTGATACAGAAATGGCACGGCTGTATGGAAACAAAGAAGTGCGTTCGCTTGATCATCAAAAAATAGTTAGTACCTTAGTGAATATTAAAACGTCTAAATTAATTTCAATATTAAATAATGCAAATCAAATTTATTAATTACTAGCAGGCATCCGAGCTGAAGAAGGAGGCTGGTACGACAGATTCCTTTGAGAAAAAGAACGCCTCCTTCTTCGACAAACTGAAGGAGAGACTGATGACGACTTCCGGGAACAATGGGATAGCTGAGGTGGCCGTAAGTAGCCAGAATGATTTGAAGTGTTGGTGTACCTTCGAAGCGAGTAGCCTCGAGGAGCTGACCAGTCACAGACGGACTCATCACACTGCTCTCAGTGTGTCCCTTGGCACTTCGCGTTGTCCTAACTGTAGAAGACGTTGTAAGAGCTCGGCTGATCTGCAAGTGCACATGCGCCTCTGCCACCCTGCGAGCAATGATTATGCAGCTACCGATAATAGCCTGGAAAACTCCACGGGTTACACGGAACTTCGCACTGCTTACCGCGGTGAATACGCGTTTCCGTTTCAAGTGGACTGGGATGCGAATTTTGGAGCGCTCAATTCTTCTGGATCCTCGGTACGGGGCTCATTCCGAACTACTCTATGCTCTTGAGCAGATAGGATATAACGCTATACGTCAAGCTTATCTGTTTATCTTTCTTTCTTTTTTTTTTTTTTCTTTAATTTAATTAAATCTCGTTATACGAGAACCGATAAGAGTCGACTAGTTTTTTTGGTATAAAGCGCAAACCCTTTCTGTAGGTCGAGGGTGGCTCTACGCCGAGTGGACGACGGGTATTCAAATGTCCCCACTGCCCGTTCTGGGCTTCAACGGCCAGTCGCTTTCACGTACACATTGTGGGTCACTTGAATCGGAAACCATTTGAATGTTCACTCTGCGCCTACCGCTCGAACTGGCGGTGGGATATCACAAAGCACATCAAACTTAAGGCAGCTAGAGATCCTGCGCATATGTGCGCCAGGGTTCTCATGACCGATGAGACCGGTCGGCGCAACTACTCCAAGTACAACAAGTATCTCGCTCAGGTCAGGCAATAATAAATTGGTAGTCTCTGGACTATGCGATATGCCAACCGCTTTTATTTAAACGTCTATGTTGTTTCTTACGTTCATTATTTTGTGCTGTACTTCTCATAGAGAGCTAAACTCTATCGGTGTTCTTATTTGTTATTGTAGAACATAAGACCTCTTGGTATTAGAGGAATTGAAGTTTAGTTTTTCATTATTATTAAGCAAATACCTCTGGCGAGAATGTGTTTAAAGTTAGACCTTCATAATTTATGTAATTTCAATATTCATGGATGTTGTTGGGAATATTTCCCCTGGAAATATTCTTTGCCAGGGGTCTCTGTTTAATAACAAAGGATCTATGTCTTTAACCGACTCATCTCTTCGAGTATCATTTAGTTTCTTGCGTACATTTGGTACTGTTTATCCTTTATTATATTTTTCTTTATTTATTCTTCAGATAGAGCAGCAGTCGGGAGATGAACGCATTTACGGGGAACGTACTGGTGAAGACCGTACATCTGACGAACCACCAACTAAAGTCCTTATTATGAGTGATACCAAGGAATATCCGCAGCCTCCAGAACTTACTCCAGCACCTGTTTCACTCCTAACATCCATAAATTCCTCAAGGGAGATCTCGGCATTACCTTTGCGACCTCCGCCACCCTTAAAGGCTGCTACCCGAAGTCAGGGTCAGTCACTCCTGAAAAATAATCCTGCTGTCTCTAACGCCAATGCGACTGTAACGCCGACTACAGGCGTTAATGCTTCCCTTATTACGACTGCGGCTGTCACCGCGCTCGCAATAACGCCGGTGACTGCTATGGCACCTTCGAGGTCTTCTCCGCCGGGTTCCGGGTCAGAGGAGAGTAAACGCACTTTGTGGAAGTGCAAACGATGTAATTTTCGCGATTCTAACAAGGAGACTGTGTTAATTCATGTTAAATCTCATTATGAGTCTATGGATGATGTTGCTGAATCTGACAAGGTTAGTTTGGTTAGGTCAACAACCTTTGATATTTGTGTAGAGGTTTTATTTGAAGTTCCATATAATTATTTTAATAGATATTAAGACCATACTATGAGGTGATTTCAATAATTTCTTTTTGTTTCTTAGAATGCCTTTACCTGTGAGGATTGTCCTTTCTCAGCTGCTGATGCCGAATCCTTGGCTCTGCATCGTGTACATCATCGACCCAATCTTGAAGCCATATTTAAATGTTATCTCTGTCCATACTATGTTAGCACCAAAGTGTATGTATTACATTGTTTTAACCTTTATTTATTACAAATTTGATTACAATTCTAATCTGACATGCTTACGTTTCTTGATATTATTAGAGAGCTCTTGGATCATGCTCGATTGCATGGAGAGGAATTGGCTGTTGTTCATCAAAGAAATGTAGAATCTGAATCACCACCTTCTAAGCGTAAATATTCTCAGAATCATCGTACAGTTCTAGGTATGTTTCATATTTAATGTCTTACAAATCTGTAATAACTTCGGCTATAATAAATATAATAGAGATATTAATTTTTCTGTAGCGAACAACCAAACTAAAGAGGAGTCATCGATGGAACAAGTTATACACATAACATCCCCAAGCACTTCAACTTCAGGTTCAGTTTCATCAAAGGGTAACGAAGCTCCACCTCTTCTCTTGGATACTCGCGCCCTTCCTGATGCACCGTTAGTGTGGGTATCGCGAACAGATGGTACGATTGCAAAAATGTTAAAATGTCGACACTGTCCGCACGTATCATCACGTCGAGCCGAGGTCCGCGATCACGAGAGTATGCACATGAACTCACCCAACCAGGGTTCTCTCATATCTTGCCCAAGCTGCAGCTTCGCTTGTTCGCGAAGAGAAGTCATGGATTCTCATGCAGAGATGCATTCAGGCGCCCTGGGGACTGTGCACTGTCTCGTTGACGAGGGTCGGACCGATGCTCAACAGCTCAACGACCTCTCCACCCTGCTTGGACTTCCTCAACCCATATCCGTGGCTTCGGAACCTGATTTGAGGGATTCCAGGCTGGTTCACTGCTGTAGCAAGTGTCCTGCACGCTTCCTATGCGAGAAGGAGCTCAGAATTCACCTGCGTTATCATTGTACGGAGCTAGCCTATTCCTGCCAGTGGTGCTCGTACGCTGCTCGACAACCAGCTCATCTGCTGGCACATCAGAAAGCACATTCACCCGAGTACCAGGACCGCACTCGTTACCTGCTCTCCCTGTATGGCCACTCGCAGAGATACCCTCCTCCTACGACGGCGTGTGTCGAGGCGAACACTCAGGATTCTGCAGAGGGTAGCCCTGCTAACGTCGCTTGGATCGTCGTTGAGGTAGGGACAGGACGTAGTAATGTTCTGACTAATCACCTTACGACTAGCAGTCAGGAAACTGGAAACCAAGTGTTCACCTGTGCCAAGTGTCCGGCGCGATACTTTAAACTGGACGCCCTGGAGTATCATATGACTCTTCATGGTACAAACAATAGGTTCAAGTGCACTGAGTGTGATTACTCGTCGAAGACGGCTCAAAATCTGGTGAAGCACCAGGTTGTTCATCGTCGGCACGCCGAAGCTAACGAGAATGTGACGTCTTCCAGACTGGTACCACCACCTGATCCACAGTTCGGCATCCTTATGCGTGGTAATCCTAACTTTGTGTATCCAGGATACCTAAGGAATGGCCGACTTCGGGAGAAACGGTACAAGTGTCACAAATGTCCGTCGGCTTTCGAAAAGCGTGAACAGTATAGGATTCACTTGACGTTACATGGTGCCAAGCAACGATATCGCTGCGATACTTGTGATTATTCGGTCAAATATTACGCGAATTATGCTCAACACTTGAGAAAACACCAGGCCAACGCCCAGGCACAGGCGTCTCGACGACGATACGAGGACGATGCTATAACTATTGACACTGGAATCCAATCTGATAGTACTATATCTATATCTCGCTCTGGCAAATCCTTAACCAAGTCCTCAGCAGGTTCCACCGCAGCTGGCAGTATCTTGGCTAGTGGTAGTGCAGCGAATTCTGCCGTGTTGCAAGTTTCTAACCAGGACAAGCAGTCGCTGATGCTCTTACAAAAGAAAGGTCTTCTGGTGGCACCTAGTGAAGCTGAAGCAGAAAATATTCGCTGTCAAGACTGTCCTTTCAGTACTCCTGATAAGGATGTCATGGATGCTCATAAGCGTCGCCATGGTATCGAGAGGATGACTCCTCCTTGTCCTCATTGCGACTATGTACCTCGCAAGGATGAAAACGTGGGTGACCATATTCGTCTTCATTTCACCAGGCTCTACAAGCCAGACTCTTACCTCATCGCTGAACTGCTCACCCTGACGATGCGTCGCGTTCCTGCAAACGGCAAAGAGGACGCTAAGGAAAATGAATTGCTGTTCAAGGAATGTGGCGATGGGAGATTTCTACCAGTAGTTGACCCGACTACGTCCTCCAGGTCTTTATCTCCTAATGAAAACAGTGTGCAAGAGAAAGTCATAGTGGATCCTAACACGGGTGAAGCCAAGCACCATCTCACTGTATAATTTCTATTATAGTTCTTGGAGCACTATAAATATTCTCCTGGTGAAATAGAAGAGACTATGTTATTTTTATCAGTGATATAACGTGTTCTGTAAAGCTTCCTCTGACAGTGTGACAGTGAATTATTCTTTGAGCAGATGTGAATATTGTTTATGATATGTGATTTTATTGATTGGAGAAACACAGTGTTACTTTATTCAGCTAATTATACTGAGAGTGATACATTTAGTGCAGTAATAAGACAAAAATTAATTTTGTTGTTTTCTCTTAAAGTTATGAGGATACGACACAGGCTGGTCCGTGCCACAGTTATATTTTATTGATAAGAAAGATAAGAGTGGTTGGGACATAATTAGTTGAACCTCACTTTCTCGTATATGGGATTCAGATTGCGTACAAGTGTATGAACTTTTTTTTCTATAATCAAATAAACGCAGATCTTTATCTTTGTACGGATATTCGATCTATCGGAGAAGGAAACTTGTACAGTGATCTAGGATTAGATTAACATACAAGATACAAGGGACTGTGTATTTTCTAAAAAAAAATTCTCCCTTTTAATGAATTTCCTTTATCATTAGTTCCTTTATCTTTAGCCGTATCATGCCATAATTGTTTACATTTTATAGTGATGATAGAATCTATGTAGAATAGAATCTGCTATACTAAGAATTCTTAATATGAGATTTGTCGTTACGTGATTTCTTCAGTAAACCGT
Organism: Cephus spinipes; assembly: GCA_963971525.1. Taxonomy (NCBI): domain Eukaryota; kingdom Metazoa; phylum Arthropoda; class Insecta; order Hymenoptera; family Cephidae; genus Cephus; species Cephus spinipes. The sequence continues at coordinate 31,390,240 of OZ020573.1, forward strand.
ATCCTGCACCCTAGTGCAGAGTGTTCCAAATATGTTAGAGAATATCTACTGTAGTTAATATAATTAATGAAACTAAGGAAATTCGTAACATCTTGAACACATTGTAACGTATCACATCACTTTACACATTTCTTCCTGCAGTCTTCGCTTCTGCCTGAAGATTTCATTGTCACACTGTATACTTTATTATATGCAACAATGAAAATTTATTCTCATGCATTTCATGTTGTGGATAAAAAGTTTATTCTCGGTGTATTGAAGGACATACGTTGTAGATGCCATGAAGAAGTTTGGAATTATAATCTGGACCTGTGGTGAAATCAACTCTCATGTATAGTACAAGACGTGTGTATGCAAGGGTGAATTTTTATGAATGATTTGTTAATTTTTTAATAGATTTACACGACGAGACGTGTCTACTTCTATTGTGCAGCCAAAGACAATGTAGCAGTTCACTAATTTTTATTTTCATTTTTAATTATCCCATTACATCACTAATGCAGTACACTCCGTTAACTTAGTTCACTGTAGGAAACTCAATAGAAGTTAAATACAAAAAGGTCGTATTTTTCTCTTGTATTTTAATGACCTGTTACTATATAATCTTTTGCCATCAAACATTAAGAAGAATATTGACTAAGTGAATAACGTTGCATACTTTATGCACCTTATCAAAGCTCATGATTCTCTGTACTTACATCGGAGAGTCATCAGTTTTCATTATAATCAGAGTCTAATGGAACTTCCCATAACGATTTCTACTACAGGTATATTATTGGCACACACATTTCCAACAATTAGAATATTAGATATATATATATATATTGTTATAGCTGGTACTTTAAGTCTTTTGTATTCCAAATTGTAAAGAAGTTAGACACTTTCAATGTAACGAATAAAATACATTGCTTTCTTAATTGCCATCGAACAACTATTATTTATCTGGTAAGATATTGCAGTAATTGAATATTATATTACTAAGTGAACTCTATTACTGAATGTATAACGAGTTTACTGACTTTTTTTTTTGTTTTTTTTAAATTAATGTGCAAAAGTGATCTTTGATTGTTTGAATTCAAATTTCACTGCGACCACAGTGTCATCTCTTCGTCACTACTGGAAACTTAACCTAACAATGGTGATGCAAGTTCACTATATATATATATGGCATGGAGTACACAACTCCTATTGGTGCGATTCTTTTCCTCTTCTGGCACTGGAAAGTGAAATACAATATTTGTTTGATCTAAGAGAGCCAATAGCTGTTTCAGATATTCCCGCCAAAGCCGCCATTATATGTATAGTGCTAACAAGTGGGAGAGGGACAAAGCCAACAAGTGGCGGCACGTTATTCTTCTGTCAACGATACTTCCAACAAATTTCTACTTGGCGTTATAAATTAGAACTGATCCACTGTTCGTGGATCGACAGTCCATTGTCTTCGGCATATGACATTTAGTTGAAATTAACGAGGATGTATGTCAAAGTGCGGACCGTCGATGGGAAACAGGAGGTCGTCTTGACGATCTCCAAACTCACCACTGTTGAAGATTTTAAGGTATTGCTTTTATATTTTCATTTTCATATTCATTTCATAATTCAATGGTTTAAATGATTTATATGTTGTAACAATGTTATGTTTACTTTATATTTTACTTTCTTATAACCTCTCTTATCCCTTATTATGGTCTATTTCTTGTTATATGAGAACAAATGATAATTTCTGCCTTCGTTTACTCTTGACTGGGTACAACGTATGGTAGGTTTTATTCCAGTTAGGATCATCTACTGGTACAGACTTATGTAATGATACCTAAGACTCGGTTTAGCATGAAGTAATATTGCTAGTAATTTGATAATCTATAGCTCACTGAGAATGATTCATTCAACATGGCGATGATTTTTGATAAAACTTTATATTGAATTATCGAGGACATATGGCAAACAATATTTCTGAATTATTAATAGTATTGCTTACTCATTTTCTAATTCTATATTCACAGCATGATGTCATGTTGAGAAGAACTTCTTAATACTGATTTTTATTCTGTAATTAAATTTTAGCATTAGATCAGTAGATTGTAACGAGGAAGTAAGGTTAAAAAGTCTATCTGGACATGAAACGACAAATATAAATATATAGTAGATTAAATTTTTATTTAAAAAGTATATGTAGTTAATTCAAGATCGTTATTAATTATTCACAGGACATGGTTCAGCAAGAAATGTCGATAGAGAAAGACATTCAACGGTTATTCTACCGGGGAAAACAGATGGAAAATGGTTACAAATTATTTGATTACAATGTTAACCTGAATGACGTAATACAATTATTAATGAAGCCTAAGATAAATGATATAGTAAAAGAAACAGCCCAGTCCAGTACTGAAAGTACAGAGGAGGTAAATTGTATAAAAGAAGATAAGGAAGAAGAACTCGCAGAGACAGAAAGTCGTTTTTATAAAGTTGGTGATTACGTAGATTGCATCGACCAGGCTTATGGCGCCTGGTTCGAAGCGATTATAGTTAGGATCTTTAAGAAAGATGGAAAAATAACATACAAAGTCAATTGGCAATTCGAAGAAGAAGTTGATCCATTTGATGTCGAAGAATTGCACATAAGACCAAGAGCACGAAAGCTTTTGAACTTTGATGAATTAGAATTAGGACAGCGTGTAATGATTAATTATAATATTGAGGAGCCCAAGGAGACTGGATATTGGTACGACTTCACCATTTCAAAAATTCACAAAACCAGAACATTAGAACAACTTACCGGTACTCTACATGTTGGCAGGTAAGGCTCTCCTTAGAAAAGTTATCAAGACCTAATCAATGAATCAATTTATAATTTATTTTTATTTTCAGAGATCAAGCGACTATGGAAAATCGCAAAGTAAATCCAAAAGGCGAAGTGTTCGCTATAGAGGAGCCTAAACTGTTGCTGGATAGAGATAACGAAGATGAGGATCAGGATGAACCATCCAGAAGACGAGTAGCTGCTAATTGTTCACGCTGTATGGATAACCCACGTAGAAAATGTAAGGAATGTGGATGTCGAGTTTGTGCTGGGAAAGAAGATGCTCATCATTTGCTGCTCTGCGACGAATGCAACAAAGCGTATCATCTGCGGTGTCTAAATCCACCACTGACAGCAATTCCGGCAGAGGATGAGTGGTACTGTCCGGAGTGTAAAAATGATGAGAATGAAATCGTCAAGGTGAATTTGTTATCTTAATACTTCACCGTAGTATCATTGTATCTGCCAAAAGTGTACTTTATATCTAAACTAACTCTCAAAGGCAGGTGAGAAGTTGAAGCAGAGTAAAAAGAAATCCAAAGCCAATAGCACCGAACCAGGTAAAGAGAAGAGGGATTGGGGTAAAGGAATGGCCTGCGTAGGAAGAACTAAGGAGTGTACGCTTGTACCACCTAATCATCGTGGTCCTATACCAGGAATTGAAGTTGGTACATGCTGGATGTTTCGGATGCAGGTAAATTCTCATTCAACAGTCTATCGATTCAATTAAATTATTTCAAATCGATAATCGTCACTTGAATCACTGCTTTAGGTATCTGAAGCTGGAGTACATAGACCGCACGTGGCAGGAATTCATGGTCGTGAATCAGATTGCGCGTATTCACTTGTCTTATCTGGTGGATATGAAGATGATAATGACGACGGTGATGAATTTATGTACACAGGGTCTGGAGGGCGGGACTTATCAGGTATGAATTAGTATTTGATGACTTGAGAATATGAATTCCATTCCTTTTGTCTACATTATTATTGTCTAAAGGAAACAAGAGAACCGCAGAGCAAAGTTGTGATCAAACACTCACTCGTATGAATAAAGCCTTAGCTTTGAATTGTTACGCTGAGCTAAATGGAGTCACTGGCGCTACTTCGAAGAATTGGACCAAAGGATTACCTGTTCGAGTTGTTCGTAATTACAAATTGAGGAAACACAGCAGATTCGCACCTGAACAGGGTAACAGGTATGCTGCACGTACCTGTCCTAATTTCTTTTTTTTTTATGGTAACAGTTCTTAATCGTAATGAAATTCATTTGTATACTAATTCGATACAGGTATGACGGAATCTATAAAGTAGTAATGTACTATAAGGAAAAAGGTAAAAGTGGATTCAGCGTTTGGCGTTATCTCCTGAGACGAGACGATCCAGCACCAGCACCCTGGACACGAGAGGGTAAAAACCGAATAGCAAAGCTCGGCTTATCGATAATTTATCCAGACGGATACCTGGAGGCCTTGAATAAAAATAAGGAAACAAAAAAGCGAGCTGCTCTTAGGGAAAGTAATTCACCTAGTGCAAGTAAGAAGGAGGAGGAGGAGGAAGAACCGCCAACGAAAAAACACAAGTGCGAGGGTTACGAGCTCGACGCTGAACTAACCTCCTTTATCGAGAAGGATGAAGTTAATAAAAAGTTATGGGAAGATTGTTGCAAAGTTCTGCCGGATGGAAAAGCACCATTTCTACAAAGAGTTTCAGAGAGGTTAGTTACATGCTAATAATATTTATTGTCTGTCAGTCCAAAGTTGTGATTACTTTGAAGTTTTCAGAACTGGTTATAATTTAATTATTGAAATATTATTTAGTTTCATGTGCGTCTGCTGCCAAGAAGTTATGTACAAACCAGTGACAACACCCTGCGCACACAATATCTGCCTCAGTTGTTTGAAGCGTAGCTTCAATGCTGGAGTCTACTCATGTCCGTCCTGTCGTTACAACTTGGACAAGGGTTTTGAAATGCAGGTCAATGAATCCTTGTCATCTGCCTTACTTTTATTGTATCCTGGTTATCAAGCAGGTCGTTAAATTTCGAGAAAATGTACATTGTTGCTGCACAACAATGTAGAATTGTTCGTACAGTTGTTCGTAAGGCTTTGTTCTTGTATATCTATTATTCGACGGATCATTTAGCAGAAACATTAGTGCCCCATTGCGATTCAATTTAACTCTCATTTACCATATTCTTTTTATTGCTATTAAATGTTTCCACTTTTCTTTCCTTGTCGACTATTGCTTCGGGTTTTTAACTACTTGAATCCGCTCTCATTAGGAAAGTAATGTAGCCTTTGGCAGATTTCAGCAGCAATAGAAATTCGACTGTGAATTGTAAAAGTTTGGGACGTGCGACGTTTGGAATGCGTTTAGCGATTTTTTTCAAATATGCGTATCGGCCATGAACGTTGTACTGAGATGAATTTTTGTATCATTTATTTCTCCACGAACATCTTTAATGTTAATATTGTTCAGATCGTATAAGCAATAAAAACGTAATCATTAGATATTAAGTATTATTATAATGTTTATTTTCTTTTGATAAATGCTACAAGAAAGTTATAGACTTTCTTTATGCAATTGTGTTAATGACCGAATGATTTGTTTGGTAGTTTACATTATTTTATAGCAATGAGTATCAGTATGCTTAACTTAATTAAGGATCTGCTGTTGATTTTTCTATCGGAGGTACTACCTCACTGATCCAATTCAGATACTGCTCGTTTCCATTTTGGATCTAAAGTAAAATGAAAAATATTGTGTGACTTAATGTTTATAGATTTTTAATACCTTATGGGTCGATTACGTAGTATAATAAAATTATATTTTGATACTTACTGGTAACGATATTACTTCACAGACTTCGTAAGGATGCTTGCTCCTAAAAATAGACGTTAGATATAAAGTTATTGTCGTATCTATTTATCTAAAACATTCCACATACTTGACAAATTCAGTTAGAGCTGGAACAACCTCAGTTCTAGTTTTAATCATCTGAAATATAGATATTAACTCATATACACTGCCGTTCATTATCATTTTAATTTTGTAACCAATACTCTACGTAGATAAAAGTTGTTCTTACCAGAAGTAGTTCGTTATCTTCATTGATCTCGTTTTTCCACTCGTATCTAAAATAATATAAAGCACAGTGTCATGAAAGTTTTAAGTTACAAAAAAAAAAAAAAATTTATAACAAAAACTTACACTGAAGTTATTTGAGGGATGATGTTAACACAAGCCGCAAGTTTACTTTTCACGATATCACTGAAAGAAAATTAAATTTTATTTAACTTCATTTATAATCTATTAATCTTTATCGATATTCTGATGTATTAACGATCTTACTGTGCTAATTTCTTTGCAAATTCCTGAGTTGGAACTGTCACATAAGCTACTGAATGCATGCCGGCGACGGTGAAGTTGTTGCTAGCTTTGCTATACTGTACTCCAATATTTCTAGCAATTCCTAAAATTGTCAGTAAAGTAATGCTCGACTTTCCTAACATTTGAAGTACCGTATAACAATACTTGTTGACGTTAGGATGTATTATTTATTAACAATCCAAGATTTTTATTGCTTATAGAATTTTCCAGTAGTAACACAAGTATATTTATTAACACGTATCTGGGTTCTTCCTATAGATGGCTATGCTTACTGATATGCAATCAGCTGATCATATTTAATAAACAGAGGATCTAAACTAAATACACGTATTAGGAAATTTGTTTTTTTAACAGCATAAAACGTGAAAATATACATTTAAATTGCTAATTACATTACTTGTGCCCTCGTGATGGATGCTGTTTATGGAGTTTATAATAAGACCTCATCAGAAAAGGTTAATCTGAAGGAATATTTTGATCAATATTCTAACCTAGTCAACTGCAAGGAACTTCATGACCTGAGGACCAAAGCTCTCAATCCCTCTGGGAATTTTTTACAAGGTCAACTCCCTGATGAGGATTTTAAATTTCTGGCAGAATATTGCAGGTACGTAGTGATTTCATTAATTCAGGTAATGTATTCTAACTGAGACTTTCTAGTGTCGACAACTTAACGGTACCTGGTGAAGTTCCAAAGTGTATGGATCCTCGTACAATGAGACGTAAAGAGATTTATGAAACTGAAGATATTCCAGATGATGTTGGTCTACAGACACTTGTGGAGTTAAAGAAAAGACTGAATTCCAAACAGTCTAATACCTTCAACTCCATAAAGTATCGGAGCGAGACTTATGTTGTGAGTTCACTTTTAAAATTCTACAATGGACATTTATTTATCACAGTTTGATAGCCAATTTCTTTCAGCAATACGATGTGGCAACATCCGCAGGTCCTCTTGCCAAACCAGGACAAGATACTTTAATATATATTCGTGTCTACAATCCTTTTATGCATAGAAATACAGGCGTGGACAAGCTCCGAAAGATTTCTTTAAACTGCGTTATAGTTATGCTTGGATTCCAAACACTAGATAAATTGAGAGACAAAATATCTTGTATATCTGATTTATCTGTATCTACCGACGTCAGTACACACCCTATTAGAAAAGCAGGACCTTCAGCAAAGGTGATTTGTTCTCTGCTCACATTTGGTTATAAATTAGGCATTGAAATTAATCGACGTATATATCTCCTTATATTGCAGGAGCTATACAAATCTGGTTTTTTTTACATCGAAGATACATTTTACAACGACTTTCGGGATCCGACAAATGAGGATTATAGTAAAGTTATTCGTGATTGGGCAGAGACCAGAAATTTAGGTCCCTTCAAGACAGCATCGATGGCAGATGTTCGTGTGGACTCCCTATCAGTGAGATTTGGCTTTCCCTGGGTCTATCAGCACCAAGCCTCTTGCGAACACCTCATTGTATTTAGTGATGCTCGGTACGTAGAGCATAAATATGTCAAAATACTTCATTATGAAACTGAGTATTTTATTCTTTCTTTTGACAGTTTAATAAACATTGATGACAACCTGGATGTATCCAGTTACCCAAGAATACACAGAATAAGGCCTCGACCTTCTCGATATTGTATGATGTGTGGAGTACATGCTGTTCGATGGATCACAACAAACAATGACAGATTACCTCACAATCCTTGCTTCTTTTGTGACACTTGCTTCAAGTCCTATAATTACGTGAACGGCAAGAAACTTGGTAACTTTAAGGCATATCCATATCCCTTTGATCCTGATTTTGCATAAAACTAATTACTCTTAACTGTAAAATGTATGATTAAGTCAATTTCAAAATCCAATTCGTAATTTTTATTACTGTTCAAAACTTTTTCAGCCTTTTTAAGTTATCTCTTGCACTGCGTAGTCCTGGATTCATTTCCAATGCTTTTCTGTACATGTTCTCAGCTTTGTCATACATTTTCCATCGGTGATACAAAACTCCTGAAATATTCATTAGATTATATATATATATCTGTAATCAACGATGTATATGATATAAATTTTTTAATACCTAAATTAGTATAAAATGTAGGGTTATTCGCATCCCTCGATATTGCGTCATTGAAGTATTTCTCAGCTTCCACAAATTTTCCTGCTTTTCCCAAAATATTTGCCATGTTGAAATAAATGGACGCGTCGTCCGGAATAAGTTTTAAAGCTTCAGTAGCAGCAGCCAGTGCCTTTTCTTGCAATCCTAAAGAGTCATTCACATTACATATAATTTTCTATATTGGGATGACTAATTGAATATAGATAGAGAACATACCCAATTGATCAAGTAACAGAATAGTATTGGTCCAGGCACGACGATGAGTATTTTTTTGTCTAGTCGCATTTCCCCAGGCCTTTAATGCTTCCGCATAACGTTTCTGCTCCAAATACTAAAATCAGAAAATTGATCTTGTATCAAAATTGGAAATTTTGAAACCATGATAAAAATAACTTACCAAAACGCCAAGATTGTAATAACAATCAGGAAACTTGGTTCTATGAGTCAAACCTATAGTATAACTTCTCTCAGCTTCTTGATACTTTCCAAGTGCCGAAAGGACAATGCCTAAATTCATCCAAGCTGCAGCAAAATCATCCCTGAAATATAAAACTCCTGAACATATCTTGAACAGTATAACTAAAAATTCTCTATGTCAACGTACTGCAGTTCTACAGCTCGTTTAAAAAGTTTTTCAGCCTCAACAAATTCTTTACGATCTTTCAATAAATTCCCAAGATTATTCATAGCTTGAGCATAATTAGGATTCAGTCTTAAAGCTTCTTTGTATTCTTCTTCGGCGTACGTCGCGTTTCCAAGATCAGCGGCATTCTTTGCAATATTATAATGCACTTTAGCATTAAGAGGGCAGACGTCAAGTGCTGCACGAAACAGCGTAGTTTCGGTCTTCCACTCGTAACTTCTGATCCAGGATCGCACGAAGAAGATGGCAATTAATCCAATATAGAGTGACAAGAGTGTTTTGCGCCAGGACACGTGCCCATAGAGTTTTTCCAAACCCGTTGCAAACAGTAGACAATATCCAGCAGAAGGAATGTAAAGAGTTCTCTCAGCAAGAACAAAACCCACGTTGAAAAAAATATTGCTGGCTGGTAAAAATGGAACGATCAGTAGGGCTAGCCCCATTACCGTATACCTGTAAAGTTAAGCTGATTGAATGTTGGAACTAATTTAATGATTAAAAATTATGAATAAATTTTTTTTACCTTAAGGAACTGTCATTATTAGCAGTAAGGATATTCGTAAGGAATATACATAGTATGGACCAAAGAATTATTATATTAAGGATCCTAAAATCATATCCTTTGATTGTTGGTATACAACCCATTGACCAGTCAAAGCACAACCATTCCGGGCAGAGAATTAACCAGGTATTTAACGAATAGATATAATTGTAATTAAGCACTCGTAGAATGAAACTATCCATGAATGATGTTGGGTTGTCGACAGGTTGAAATTTTGGAGTAGAAAATCCCATAATACTGAATCTTAGCATTAAAAGCATCATTGTGGAGATGCAAAGAATTATAAGCCGGATACAAAGTTTGTACTTTGAATTAACCAATTCCTTTATAGGTTTAAATGAGTCTTTCAGTTGACATATTCGTATTATATCCATGGGATACAATTTGTTGACTATAGTGATATCGTAAATAGCACAGATACCCTAGAAATTCATATAGTGCATAAGATATGGATTTATATTAAAATAGAGGAGAATATTAGTTTTCGTACAATTGCAGTGATACCAGTCTCTTTGCATAACATTGCTATGCTGATGCACAGAATGCAACCACACATGCTGCTCCATTTCAGATATGTTCCACGTGCATTAATATTCTTACTGTAAAATATTATGGATAACCAAAAAAATAAAGCACATAATACGTCAGCTCTGCCAACAATACCTGAAACCTATTGAATAATTGAAACATAGAATTAGAATTTGACATAACTACATTTAAGTTCACTTACAGCTTCTGTATGAATGGGATGCACCGAAAACAGTGCTGCAGCATAAAATGCTGTACTGTGAGCTTTTGAACCCAATAATATGTCAAATACAAAGAACGTTAGTGTGCAAACAATGATATGTAATATAATATTAACTATATGAAAATCATGAGGGTTTAAGTACCCACGAATCCAATACTGTGCTCTGTAAAAAGTAGTTATAAAAATCAATAATGAATAATCAATAATAGAATATACATTGTACTAATAACGATATCTACCTAAATGTCAGGATGGTAAGAGGTCTGTAAGATTTATGACTTTGTTTATGGGTAAGTTTGGTGCCCCAAAAGTCATGCTTGAAGACATCTAATATCAATGTATCTTTGACATCATCGTTATTGACAATAGCTTCTGTGTCATCGAACACAAAGTCACCATTGTATGAATTGAAGAAACACAGCGACAATAGAACAATTGTTGTAAGAGCAACTGGTAGCCTGACAACTAAAAATTGTTCTGCATATTACCAAAAACAAACTGTGTATCTTATACTGTGAATCGTTGCTCCTCTCACCTGGCAATCTTGTTTCTTGCTCTGATTTCATAGTACATATGAATTCGCATAGAAATATGTTAAAATACCAGCATATTCAGTTTTCGTCATTTTTCTAAAAAATAAACATACACTACAATTCCTAAACCGCAATCATATTCAAAGAGAGCTATGAATAGAAATAATATAATTCCTCAAAATACTCCACAAAGAAATTGAACGTTTTCATAGGAACTACGAAAATTATTCTTGCAGCTTTCATAATACTCCGCGAGCACCGTTCTGCGCATGCGCAAAATTCAAATTTCGCAGCCATTGTTGATTTTCCCGGTACAAGGAGACGCCGAACAAGGACACCGTCAAAGAAGTAACAAGTACGAAAAATACTAACTAATAACGTAAAGGGAATGCAGAAAACACTTCTCACATATTCGGTGTCTCATAATTGCAATGTATTTCGAATTTCACTCGTCGTTCCTCCCTTTTACAGCAATCTCGATTTTGGCAAAGGGTTAAGACGTGCCGACGAAACAATGAAAATTTCTCATCGAACAATGGAACAAGGATTGGCTTTTTAGCAGGTCAGTAGGAAATACACATTTTCGCCAAATATATGTCGGTTATTCACATATCGGTCAGAGTTTTCATGACGGAATAAAAGAAGTTCCAAGGAAAAAAAAACAGTTACGTGATCATACGAATTCCATATGAATACCTGACATTTTTTTCTTGAATCTATTTCCATTCCGTCATGGCAGTAATTAAGATTAGCACTTAGGGTCACAATTATATAGGCACCTTTGACCCCTGAGTCATAAATTAACATATGCTCACATCCATTATACATGTCGATATACCAGATATACATTATATATATATCCGCTAATACTCATAACGTTCAACCATCCTCCCTTAATTACCGCTACCAATTGATTATATCCTGGAAATAATCATCTGACAGTCATACATAATTAGGTTAAGTACGGATTAATTAAACATCCGTGAAACTGTCTTGAGAAACTAAAAGAATAAAGGATAATCCTGCTGGCGATACGACCAATATAACCTAACGAAGATTACGGGGATATCCTCTCCGTGGACGTTGTCAATTATCATTAAAATTACTTTTAAGGCTCATAATGGCTCCGCAATCATAATTCCTAAACGGGAATACATACCTGATTCTCTTAATAAATTCTAACTCGATTTAGAACAAAGTGGCAAAGAGAAAGAAAATATCAAACAATTATTTAATGCAGGTTGAACGCATACGCATCCGTTGTATACGTATATCTTTTTTAATTAATAATCCCGCAGTCTCTTTATCGTTCATTAATTCTTCATCCTCCATTCATTCATTTACCATTGAATTTATTTTGTAACTCGTAAAATGGACTTACTCGTCTACTCATGCACAAGATAATGGTACAAATGAAAATTCATAATTGATAAAAATATCGTATAACGTTATTACACGTTCTGTTACACGTACGAGTCCTGCAATTCTCTTGGTATTATTATTATTATACTCTTGGTTTTTTTATAATAATTAACAAACAGCGATACGAGCAAAATAAAAAAAACAATACAGTGATCTCTTACTAATAATTTTTTTCTCCAAGACTCTTCCACCAGGCGCGACCAGAGGATAATAATAAAAAAAAAAAAAAACAGAGATTCACGCCTGTGGCATTGAGAATGGGTGGCACGCAATTTGCCCGAACAGCGATAAACCTATTATAGATGTAATGAATAAATATATTATAACAATCGAACGTATATATATATCGTCAAAAATGCATTAATAAATGATCGTAATCGTTCCTAAATATATAAATCATTTTGGAACGCTAAAAAGGAGCCTAGGATGTATAAATAGTACAAAAACCATAACAACCTACTCATCATAGTTACATCTTTGGACAGTCAACGAAAGTGAATACCACCTACTAACGTATGTATCTTTTTTTTTTCTTTTTTGTCTCTTCTCTTTAATCATAACTTTATCAATCCCACAGGCGAAATACCAACGGGGATGATTCTGATGCTCGGTTATTATTTATTCAAAAAACGGACGACCCATCAGGACTTCTCTATCCCGTGTCTGGGATATATCATATAGCACACATTGGACTAGAAAGATTATGTATACGCGAATGACGGTAAATTATTCTTAAACGCAAGAAATTAATATGTACAATCCAGCAGTCTTGATTAACCAAAACTATATAATGTCGCGTGTAATAATTATAATGGACTACGGCAGATAACGTATGAGCTGGTAAGCCGATACAGGGAATAGCTGGTGATTGATTTTGGGAAAGTAATGAAAAAAAGGAAAATTACAAGTTCCTCTACTGGAACTTCCCATCCAGTCAACCGGGTACCAGCGCCAATAGTTGTGATACAATTAGATATGCAATCGCAGCAAAATACAAAAGGTCTGGCAGAATATTTATTGTAAATTGATATAGCATATCCGTAATTAACGTTATGGTAATAGCAACAAAGCTTTGCTGTTTTCTCATTAATCGAAATTTACTAGCATGACTTTTCATTATTTGTAATTATGCGATTATTGTTCCTAGGTGAAGTCACGTCAGCGCAATGGACTTAATGTACGCGTGATAGGAGGAAAAGAAAAAGCGAGAAAGAAAGAAAAAAGCAAGAACAAGTCGCGTCTCTTTGGTTTTTTTTCTCTGTGTGGCTAATCCAAGAGACATTAATCGATTCTCGTCCCGTAGCGATCGTTAACAATGAGACAAGAATCATTTCCCTATTGTCTTCTTTGTTTTTCATTGTTGGTCACGTGGCCCATGTCATTTTCCTGTATACGCTTTTATATATATATATATTTAAATCCGTATAGCGATCCTTTCATCATTATTGGGAAGAGCGTTATAATTTTTTTTTTTCTATAGTTTCTAAGCGATCGCGTTAAAAAGGACACCGTATATAAATAACTTCGGTACTTCTCGATTACTACCTCGGTATATAAATACTTAAGTCGTACGTACATGTATATATTTTAATCGTATGCAATGGTAATACGTGGTGATAATGTAATTGTAATTATATTAATAACGCGTCGTCGACGATATATCAATATATAGAGGTCGAAAAGCAAGTGCAATATACCGAACTAAACGACCTGTATAATTGTCACGTGTAATTCATTATAATTTCGGAGAGTGACTGATTCTCGTTTAACTCGAAACTCCTTTACATTAAAATTAATAAGTAATAATAGAATTGTCAATAATTTAGTCTATTTACAACCTGAAGTACACAACGTTGCAACGCGTTGAACAACCGTGGGATTATCATCTGTAGTCTATCCCGTTTATAGTTTATCTTTTCGGTAACACAATTTCTCTTGATATTATGTAACAGAAGTGTCTGCTATATCTGTCTCTCGACACCTCCAACTTTATGATTCTTTCTCTTGTACAGTCATTGCTGTTCAGTTAAATTCCCTTTAAGGAATATTTATATTATTGTGAGAAATTATTAATTGTTGTCTTCCTCTTTCACAGGATTCATCAAATTCTTTGCTTTTCTTTACACTGGAGGCACCAACTGGACTAATTGTCACTGTCAGCATAGTCATCGCTGTCACAGCTGTCGTAGTGCTGACTCTTCAATTGCTGTTGTATCACGGACGATATCTCTTCGTGGAATCGTAATGGGATACCGTCCTGAGGAAGATCCACGGACTCTCCGACGAGGATGTCGAGATTTGGGGAGAGAGCATCCTCTGACGCGGATTCGTACAACCTAAAAAAATTTTATTACAATCATTATCCATAGACATGGAAATTTGTGTGTAATAAGGCAAGTATGCGTGCTGAAAATCTTCATTGGGTGAGTCATATTGTGGTACCATTGTAATATTATTTTTCTATGATTCTGCCTACGATAATACACAGTGTGTGTTAAAGGCTTTTCTTGTTTTTGTTACAGAAATAAATCAAGAAGAGACTGCACGAGGCATTAATACAGGAACACAATAAGAAGCTTTTACAAAAATGCTTGAAAAAATACAAGAAGTAACAAGTCGTTACTCCTTTGACTGTAAAAATGAATATATACATATAGCAACGTCAGTAGAACACACATTGAAATATAACATTAAATTGTCTAAGGATATACTTGCTAAGTGCAATCATTAATATTTATGCTCAAGACAAACAATTACACACATGCTTTCTGGAACAGGTGCATGCACATGTGATTTACTTACTGAGCTGTAGATGATGGTTACATTTCATCATCACACAGCCTGCAACAAACGCATATCGCACCATCGTCATTAAATATAAAACCCAGTCCATAACACGTCCAGTGTAACAGAGTGATCAGCCACGTTAAATCCCAAATTTAAAGAAGATAACTAAGATCTATGCATGATGCATGCCTCCATTAGTTTTTAATGATTACAATGACGACTGCGAATTACGTATCACTGATTCGTCGTTGTATCAAATATGTGTATTGCAATGGTTGATGACACTCTGATTCATTTGGAGAGGAACTTAATGCGAGTATGAATGAAACTCTCTGTGCTTTTCGTTAGATATTCCTTGTACAGTACAATAATCATTTAGTCAATAAGAATGATCGTGCTACTGGGAAATCTACGCATGCTTGTTTTTTTTGAAAAATCTTTTTTTTCTTTTATATTCTTTCATTTTATATTTAAATCGAAATTTTGATATCCTTATAAGGATGACGACTTGGGATTCAATGGGTTTATATGATAAGGATATATAGAAGCTGAGGGATTGTCTCCTATACTTACATCTGTTCACTCTGTTCGTTACCGCTTTCCTCGGCAACCAGGAGTTCGTACTCTTCAGCGGCGAACCGATCCCAATCGGATAGCTGTTTAGTGAAAGTAAATAGAAATTGTGATATCTATGAATGATAATGATAACAGCTGACTGCGCGATAATACCCAAAAGCCAAACTTATCTTTTAAAGCTTTGCCTACAAAAGTTATATTTCATTTGCATGAAATAATTTATATAATTGTCGTCGTACCCTTTTTTAAAATTTATATTGTTTCCCTGATAATTAAGCCCAGCCTATAATTGCTTTTGTTTATTAAATTACCTCGTGACCATCCGCATCGTGATCCCTCGTAGATGCAAATGGATCTCTCTGTTCGTGGTCTAGATATTTTTCAACATTGAAGAATGTATCGAAGAAGATGGAAGTCATCTTGCATTTCTTTAAATCACTCAGCGATATCTTTCCTGGTGTTGCTGGATGAATCATATCCAGCATCTAGAAGAACAATGTAAAATTGATTTACACTCTAATTATTTTAATGAATGTTCGACATGACTTATTAAAATAATTCTAATACCTGACAGAGGCAGTCTTCGAATGGCAGAGTCTCTATAGCAATGGCTTCCATGCGATGCAATTGTTCTTCATAAAAATATTCCAATTCATACATCGACAAGTAACCATCTCCATCCAAATCCATACATCTGTTACGGAGGATACATTGTGAGCAATTATTTACAGTATTTGTAAAACTTGATAAGATTTTTATGAATATCCAAATTCTACCATACCTGAACCAATACTCTATTGCTGTGGGATGATTTTTATCTTCTTCGCTGAGTAAGAACCAGACAAATTCTGTATAACTCATTTTATCTTCTGGCTGCGGAGTTCCATTTCCACTTTTGACACCTCCTCTGGTAACAGCGCCGCTGAATATTCTCTCAATCATGCGTGTAGATAGTGCTGAAAGATATGAAAAAGGAATAACAAACAATAATACATTAACACTGTTTGTTACAAACGGACATTTAATCTGCGAATTGTTTGTTTCAGCTTTTATTCCGGAATTACTTACCATGATCATTGTGCCTGGTGAGATCCATCTTGTCGATGTAGAGATCATGATCGCGATCAAGTTCCCAGAATTTACAATAGATAACGTAGAAGTGCTCGTAGCTGAAGTATGCAGTAACTTGATTGATATCCTCCTCGTGCTCTAGCACAGCAATAACACCCAGAAGATTGCTTCTTCGTAATTCAGCAACTGAGATTTTGCCACTCCAGCTACGATTAACGCAGTAGAATATCCTGGCGATGACCTGGTGATAAAAGTTTGTAAGAAAGACGTAGAAGATGGTGCGATCTGTTTTAGAAGAATTGTATAACTAATTACCGTGTGAACGTAACGAGAATGAAACTCTGTAGCTTCCTTAAGGAAAGTCAGACCAGGATGGGTCTCGACCACGTCCTGCACCAGCGGAATAAGATCTTCCGGAAGGATATTGTTCCTGAGACCTCTTGTCGTGATCCTGACAAACTTGCTAGCAGCGTCATGGTGCGTATTGGATAATCTACCAAATTATTATTCGTTACGAAAAATTGTAAACGATAAGACTATGATTTATATAAAAAATTAATATCTCACTCTTTCCAGAAATCAAGGAAAGGATTCATCTCGACGAATCCATTCTGATCTCCACCAGCTGCAAGGAACAGGGGAATCTTCCAGTACAGTGGCAAATCGCAAGCCTGAACAATACAAAGGATACATGAAATTGAATTTTTCTCATATATAAGAATTTCAAGGTCCATTATATATTATTATAAGTATATATCTATTTTTTCTCATACTTTGGTAATTGCATGGAATTGTGCGCGCGCCGCGCGTTGTCCAGGTAAAGCCTGGAAGGCCGCTGTGATTCGTGCAACAGTCGCCTCCAATTGCGCGGGCGAACTTGGTTTTCCGCCAGGAAAATAAAATCTAAGCGATACAAGAGATACAGAAATATGAAGAAACAATTGTTGACATCCGCCGTAAACAAAGAAAATGCACAATCAATTGCGTACCTTGGTATATGAACATTTCTGTTAGCCTTAACATGTCTCTGAAGAGTCGTGTGAGGTGGTAAACTCTTCTGCTGTGTCTTCTCTCGCACGTAGGTCTGTAATGAAGCATGAAAACCGATTAGAGCCGTAGATATCGGAAGGATTATATCATTACAACATTCTCCACGTCCGAGTGAGCATCGTCCACTGATTCAACTTCTCCTCCAGGTACAGTAGTACATAATATATAAATTAAAAAAAGAATGACATAATAATAACAGGCGAGAGCTTCTCCACTCTGTTATTTATTTAGTCAGGATCCCGTCGAACTGGCTGCTACTACGTAGCATCAGCATCCTCAAGGACAAGGCATCCCTGCTTAACGATGCTGTAAGAAGGATTCGAAGAATGCAAAGAAACCTGTGGAGGTAGTTAATACGTTGCCGCACCTCATCCTACTACGTTACATCATTCCACTACCTGTCTCACTTACTCACTCACTTCTCAGTAACCTGGAACAGAATTGTCCACGCGTTACAACGCGCGACTACAAGCACCGCTGGATGACTACAGCGAGAGAAGAAAAAAAAAATCTGGAATATGCATATCCTTGCGGAAAGCGTCTTGACCGCTATAATCATCTCGACCCAGTCCAGCCATTAATACGAGCGGCTCTCATCGCTAACAAAAAGGTCGATTAAATAGACCGAAATGAAATTGAAGCTGGCGGCCTAAGGATAGTTTTTATAATAATATATTTCCAGGTTAAATCATTAGTATATATAATATATCAGATTACACCTATATCACGAGTGCGTTTGGCATGCTTCGCTGCTTAGTGTACGGATACTGTCAATCATGCTGCCAATTGACATTGTGAATTTGACCGCGCCTTGATTGAGCTTGCTCTCTTGTTTGCCAAATTGACTGGTATAGGTCAAGGGACGAGCTAACGAAATGTGACCTTATGCTAGCCTATGACGATTACTTCATGATTTTCTTTTAAACTTAGGCAGAGCTCATTCAGCTATTGCAGTCAAGCATTTATAATCGTATGTACAATTGGCCTTATGTGACTCTCTGTCTCATGGTCGTTGAGCTTATTTATAGCAAGTATACAGGAGTAATTGCAATGCGCAGTGTGACCATGCACTTTTTCAGGTAAAAATTGTTGGATACCCGTAATGCGTTTATCTGGTACTATTGCGAGCATTAGACACGGCAAAGAGACTTAGGGAATCTAAATAAGTAAAAGGGCTTGTAGTTTGCATACCCTAAAACTCTGTTGAACTGTTTACACGGGCATTACGTTACAGTGAGTCATCGTACTCGACTGAAGTCACGAACCTTTTTGGTACATGTTACAAATATGAATACGTGGGATATAAAAAGTCTAGTCTTGGTACAGCGAGTCGCATTGTAAAAAGGCGTATTTGAATTACTAGGATAAGATTAAAAGAAGATAGCTTTATTAAGTTCATTTATAAGCAGCAGTATGTCACTTCCTGTCTCAGCCACGTGTAAAGCCTGTATTAACCTGTCGTAAAGAATTGCATCCAGAGTTTCGCTAATTCACAGAACAATAAGTAATCCAGGAAGAATATTTGTAAGCAATCTTTATAAGTCGCCCGTGAAATAAGGATCGTGAGTACTTTTCTTGCCACAGTGTGAAAGATACGTACAAGATAAGAAAAATAATGGTAAACCAACCGCGAGAGAGTTTGGGCGACTCTTCTAGACCTTAAGTACGTACGTATAGATCCAATTGGAATTTCTTGTGACCATAATAGTGTCTAGTGCGACGGACACGCGCGGTTTTCACGTGGTAGTTCTGTGTTAGGAATCGTGTAGCATTAATCGTAACGAGAACCCTGTACTCGAGTCAAGTCAAGTCAAGCCGAGTCATATGACTCATTGGCGCAGGCCAAATACGTTAGGGCACAAAACACGATTAGGTATTATGACTCTGATCCGGTTTCAATATTGCCAACCTAACCTGGTACGTTTCTGCATCGCTCTTAGCTTTGATACTCTTAATCGACTCTCAAGTAACGTCCAGCTTCCATTTTCGCACTGAATCGCAGTGGCGATTTCGCCTTCTGACCAGAAATGGCGCAGAACAGCAACAGCTGCGCGTGGCTGCATCTGTTATAATACCACGTACATACATATACTCTACACTTGGTTTCGTTATCCCAACTGGGAGGGAAATCCTTTGTGTTTCTATTGCCAACTCTAATGTCTTCCCGTGCTTTCTTTATTCACGCTTTTGATAGCGTTAACGGGTACCACTGCCGTGGGAGAGACGTTACTTGAAAGGTAACAGAAGCCTGAGATTCTATACTGGGTGCATCCATAAATATCTTCCCCTATGCAGTTGCCGGATTATCCAGTACATATGTATGCGTATGACTACCCATGTAGTACTTTTGTATCTGAGCTTGTACACGTATAATCTGTAGGTGACTATGTTTATAAATTCCTGAGTAACGGTACAGGCGAATTGGCGACTAGAATTTTTATGCAAAACTAGAATAAGTACATAGCATACCTATACAGGATCTTTTACAGTTATATAAAATAAATACTATGGTACAGAGATTTGTTAGGCTTAGCTTGCTGGCGAAGAATAATATTTATTATAAGTCAAGATAAAAAAAGTAATCTAATTATTTATACAAGAAAGACAATCCTGATGTAGATATAGACTTGCCGATCGGTTCTAGATGCTGGTAAAATAAACCGTATGCACAGACAGATATCTAATGTCAGGATTGTACGTTATTTATTAGACGTCTGGCTAATGGGCTCCTGTGAACCTTTTTTTAGGGACTAATCGTGTCCAGTTAGTAAGTCAGGATACGATCTTCCGTCACGCTCGATATAGACGGATACAAGCGGAAACTGGAGAGCATGAGATAATTCCAGTTTCCTTGTTTGACAAGAACAAATAGCTTGTGGCGCCAGCGAGTAGGTACACAGTGTCGCAAGAAAAATAATTTTAGGAAATCAAAAATTCTTCAAAATATATTTTCATCGGGAGACTGTGTTACGTTAAAATTGTACTTTTATGTTCAGGAAGC
The DNA here is from genome assembly GCA_963971525.1 of Cephus spinipes. Taxonomy (NCBI): domain Eukaryota; kingdom Metazoa; phylum Arthropoda; class Insecta; order Hymenoptera; family Cephidae; genus Cephus; species Cephus spinipes. The sequence continues at coordinate 31,410,960 of OZ020573.1, forward strand.
TGAATCTGTCCAGTGGTATGCGATAAGGAATAATTGCCGGACAGCAAAGTACTGCCAAGCCTGTAACTCCGTCATTGTTCAATTATTGTGCAATTGCCAGTACACGTGCATACGTATATGTACACCTATGACTTATGGCTACGGTCGTGGAAATGAGATAAACGACTGACTGGTTATCTAGAAAACGTGAAGTTTTCACCGCAGGGAGAAAGCCAGGTATGGAATTTATATGCGTGAACTATTGCCTTTCCTAGATATTTTACAACTGTCCATTTTTCCAATAACACAACCATCCATTTTTCAGTGACACGCGAGAGGTCTTTGGCAGTCATCTTCAAAAGAAAAGAACTGATTAATGAAGAACCAATGGCAATCGTATCTCATGCACGGATGGATAAGTCGGTCTGGACCACAGCCAGATGAATACGCGGTATCAGCTTGTGCCAAAGCGTATTATCTACGTTATATTATCACCCTATTTTCTATTAGACTATACCAATACCGAATCACGCTACTGCACATAAGATTATTATATATTGAGAAGATAGTGATAGAAGTATAACTATAGCTTCTCTTCTCTTTGTTCTTATTTCTTTGCTTTTGATTCATCACTTATAGACATGATCTTTCAATGATGAAAGATTCCGACAAGTATACTAACGATCTCTCTCCTTGTACGCTGTAGCTTTTAAGGTAATGCTCGTAGGATTTGTTATGGTCTGTTCGTTAATTTAGCTAGGGGTTAATTATAAGCAAGGCAATTAATATCCATTGGCCACGTATGATTTTAATATGGTATCATCGTAATGGATATGTATGATAGATGATAGATAGATGACGTAGAGAAGAATGAGTGAATCTATATAGGAATATTCGTTCGTTATGCTTGTTCGTGGATATTTTAAATGTCAAGATTTGTGTCCTCGGACAGTGCAGGATAGGAACGAATTTTGTAAATCCTTCTGAAGCTTTCGAATTCTCTTTGTAATGTTAAAACGACGAGACAGAAAGAAGGAGCGGGGGCCTCCTCGTCTTGAGATTTTGGACCTGGACCAATGGCTTCCCCGAATAAATATATATACATAGACGTGGTGTATGTACGCCATATACTATTCTAGAGAGAGCCAAGAAGATTCCCAATGAAAGGCTGAGAATCATATGTATGTATAAATGTGGATATATAGACTCTTGTTTTCTTCAGTCCGATGCGTATTTCTCTTTGTCACCTTTCTTGGTCTTATAAATATACAATTTCTATGATGTATTTATACGTATGACTTCTGTCTTTCAGACTTACCTGAGCTTTACTCTGGACCTCGTGACCGGTTCTCCAGGTGTTAATGGCGGGTTGCCTTGGTCCACGTTTATCCAGAAGAAGCTCACTTGGACACTTTTCGAAGATGAGGACACGCTCCGCCACGGAACCTCTTGTGAGAAATGGTCTGACAGGATTGTTTCCGGTTCCGGTTGCTGCTGCGCGAATATGCTGCCTCTGCTGTGTAGTTAACTCAGGATGTGGGACCTGTTCCAATCTTGGTCTTGGTGAATTTATCCTGGGTCCCCACCTAGAGGTTGTGAAGTCACGCTCATCCTTACCGGACTCTTTGTCTTTGCTGGTCTCAGGTTCGAATTTTGTTCTTGTTGTCGATACCAACTGTTCGGTGGAATTGAAGTTGCCAGAATTCCTGTGCTCCTCTAATCTTTGTTGTGTCACTGGATTCTGTTGTGCAGCCCTGTAACGGACCTTGGCATAATCCACAATGGACATGGTGGACAAGTCATCCTTAGTAAGAGACTTTGCTTCTGCGCCACCAGCACTGTTGGCTATTCCTGGTGACACCATGCTGTGGTTGTGGCTCAGGATTATAGGCTTCACTGGCTCGACCTTGGGCTTCTCCTTCTTTATGGCTGGTTTCTGCTTACTGATGGGACTGCTCGTACTCTCCAGTGGTTCATCGATTATCACGGCTCCGGTTTTCAGTGCGTTTATCAACCGCTCTTCCTCGCGCGCCACCTCGTCCATGTATGCAGAAGAGTTGGAATTTTTATTAGGTAGTGTCGCGTGCTTCTCCTCCTTTGTTGGAGTACGCGGTTCTGGGCTCTGCGGGCTCTTAATGCTTTTTTTTGGTTCACCTATTTTATTTTTCAGGGGCCACGTTGTTAGACCCGAGGACATGGAGTTGGCTTCCACCGTCACTGGGGATATAACTGAACTCGTCGGCCTCTTCTGCTGGACAACGATCTTCGAGGGTGTCAGATCGGCTGGGAAGGTCGTCTCTATCGTCTCCAGGAATATCTCATTGTGATGAGCACCGGGGGTCTTGGGTGAGACTTGGGGTTTTACTATTTGCGATGGTTTATTTGGAAAGGTCGAGGTAGGCGATGTCAGGTTCAGGGACTTTGGTTGCACCTGAGGCTTCACCGGCGTCGTCGGCGTCTTCACCGGTGAAGACTGGGGCGTGTTTCTTTCAAATTTCTGTAAGGCAAACTGTATGGAAGATGGTAGATTCTTCGCTGGTGATTTTTGCCTCGACGCGGCTATCCTCGCCTTGTCCTCTACTACAAAATTGTTCACAAGCTTCTCCAGATTGTTGTTGTCTAGACTAGGTGCTTGCGCCAAGATATCTACCGCCGAGGGTGATCCTTTGTTCGTCGACGGCGTCAATACCGTACCAAATTTGTCAGCAGCTGTAGCATTGCTATGACAATTAAGTATTTCCGTAGGAGCCAATCCCCTGCTCTTCCACGTCTGATATATAGCCTCTGCGTGGTCGCTGATCTGTTTAGCTATGGCTGCGATGTCCTCCTCGCCAGAGGAATCAGCCGTGAACTTCCTGCGAAGATCGTGTTTGGCAGTGGCCGCCATTTGTCTCTGTTGCCGCAACTGGGGATGATGATCCAGGAGATAGCTTACTGCCTGAGAGCTGAGCTCGCTCGTCGAGTCCAGGACCAACTCAGCAAGATCAGGACGTTCCCTTAGAGGCACCACGTTCACCGGTATGGCGTATCCAAAGTGGACAGCTTGACAGTCGACCTCGTCAGGAATGGCACGACCCTCGTTCACCAGACAAGCATTCAGATCAGGACAGTGTATAGCACGACCTGGACGCGGATCGACCGTCGCCGAGAGGAAGAGGTCCCTACGCGTGGCACAGATTCTTCCTGTAGATGGCGTACCTGGAACTCCCACCAACTGCGAATCCAAGGATGATCTAATGGCTGGCATAGCTCAGGCCAGCTGGCCTGGCTTTGATTGTTCCTCACGATATCTCCTCGCCTTATGCGACCTTCTTCCGTACTCCGGTCTCATGATCGTCACTCTTATTTCTCAATCCTCTTCACAATATTTAATACCCTTTTCACGATTAATCCACTATGACGAAACTAGATGCACCATTCACTTTTAAACAAACACCAAAAAAAAAACTCAAGCACTTTCAACCAACCAATTTCTCCCCATGGATTCGCACGTCTTCATCCGTCAACCGAATACACGTAAAATTATTTTTTTCTCTATCATACGTAAAATATGTCTCTCTGCGCTCGACAGCACGATAAAATTAACGCGCCATGTTTCTACATTTTTTTAAGGTCTCTTTATCGCTCGATAACTCCCACGGAACACTACCGATACCCTGGCATTTAAACTCGCCACGGACCAAGTGATTACAGGACCTGGAACGATCCCAAGGATATCAGAGGCCTCAGCTGTTGACGACGGCTATCCTGCAAAGACAAAAACGAAACAAAACCACCTGATTAGTCCATCAGGAAGTACAATAAGAAGCCTTATCGTTACAACAGCACTGAACGGAGAAAGGATTCCGGTATCGCACCAAGCACGAAACTCAGCCGACGTGTATAAATTAATTAATCAATCTGATCTTAATTAATATTCCATCGGAGTACCTTAACTGTTCCTTTGTACCTTCTGTCGAATTCACTAACTTTCTTATTCACCCAACGTCACAACTATCGTGCGTATACCGTCACTGTACTACCGACTACGTGCTAGAGGTACGCAAAATGTAATCTTGGTCACGCAATCGTCCAATAGATAGACAGACAGCTGACACGCATTGTAAAGAAAGACTATATATATATACACATATGTATATTACAACGGCTGTAACTACCCTATTCGTTATAGAATATAACTTACACCATCGTTAAGTGAAATAAGAGTAGTACCTAATAACGTCTCCCTCGACGCTCTTTTAAATGAGCCATAATTAAAAAATGAGCCGCATTGAACCAGGCCATAGTAAATTACCCGTGGCACAGTCATGTATGCACAGCATGTCTACGGATGATCCCTTGACGTGCCTGTATAATCTTTTCTTTTCCTCGGAGTAAGCAAATATATGATAAGCTAACGACGTGGGTTCGTCCCTCTTGTTTCTCATCGCGTAAACGTATCGCGTATCGTATAACTCGGTCGCGTTTGTGGTTTACTACATTAGAATACGAGACGGCCTGTTTAAAAATAGCACTGAGCAAACGTCGATACTTGTATAAACGATGTAATTTACGACAGAGTGCTACGAAGCTCCCTGGTACCGTCAACTAGGTTTCTTAAGGTTTCTGTCTTCTCGGGCACCTTGTGTAATAAGTCACGCTATATATTTTATATCTAGACGTACCTTTACGTAGGCTAACGATAAGCAGATTGTTAAGTAAAATAGATTTACATTTACATACCTATTGTATTAGATATTTACTTATCTATTTCTATTTACTCTATATGGCTAGTCTGAAGTACCACGAGAACTCTGTAGTAAACTCTGATGTACCCAGTCTGGCGATGCTCGTGCGTGCTGGATAGAGTGCGTTTATTTTCGTTCGTCCTGTAATATTAGACGTGATGCAAAGCCCTAAGCCGATCCGGCGCTCTTAAATAGTATAAGCCGCTTCTCGGAAACGAAAGTCGACGTGGTCCTAACTTTTCTAGCGGCGTTGAATATGCGAATAATATAGAAGGAAGAACTTGCACGGGTTACAGAGGCGTTTTGTTATAGAATTTTTATACCATCGTAAGTGATGGTATGAAATATTTCTAAGATGTCCTCACCTTTTTTTCTATATAATTGAATTTTTTTTAACGAAGCAAATTCCTCTAGGAATTATTTTATTAGTGTCACTTGTATACTCCAGATATTTTTTTACGTTCTCACGCACTCGCGCACTGTATCCCTTGTGTATATATTTTCATATGGGTGGTGCACGCTATTATTTTTAATTCTGTACTGGGACCACGGGCATAACTCTATCATGAAAATTTGTTCTACAAAGCGCACGCAGCAACGCACGATGCGTGCCACACGAATGCGCGGCTTCGACTGAACCCTGTATGCTTCTAACCAATGGTTAAAGTATACGTGCTAGTGTAGAAGCATGTGGAGTCTACATATGTAGACATATGCTGCTTGTTATATGTATATATATACATATATAGATCCGATTGTAAACGTAGTCAAGTCTTTCTGGAACGCTGCTCGAGTTTGTGCCACTTATGAATTGAGATAATAGTATAGATTGGTGCGTAGATATATGAAAAAAATTTGCTTAAATAACTCAATGACATTTTTCAAGCTATAAACAAATTGTACTGGCTTCTCCCCCCATGGTCTCTTTGAACTGATAAATTTGATCCAAGTGCTAATTTCTTTGGATCAACGTTCCTCTACCCACGTGCCAGTTTAGCGTGTTAGTGGCGAATGGGTCTTGGCTGGTTCTGCCATAAGTTCTCATCAAAATGTTCAATCGGTCTGCTTCCTTTTTATCTGAGAAGAACGAGACCATTTGTCTAATAGCAGTGGTACTGATAAGAGTATGAAATAATGAAAATCGTAGCTGATAAGTAGTTCGTTGTTTTTCTGATTCTTTGATGTTGAACAGGGAAATTTCTGGCAATAGTGTAATTTAATGATATAACATTTTTCTGCCATTGATAACAGTCTTGCAGATTTATTTAGTGATAATGAACAGATTAACCTTTGCTAATAATCCTATATCTTGGTACTAAATAACCTGTTCTATTATACGTGATACCATAAAGAAATAATTCCCTTATCAAATTCTTATTTCTCATAATAATTTTGGATGACAGAATTTTTCAATATTTTTCAGGCCAACCACACTAACCGGATCATCAACGTCAAGGTTGTGGAATATTTGTTTGACTCCAATATTTAAATATTTTGGATCTCATTCAATTTTTAATAACAATCCTTATTTTGCAGCCTGGGAGGAAGATTCCCAAAAAGTGAGTCACTTCTTGAATGAAAAGGTGAAGTGAAGGTTTTCCGGTCGTTCCAACAGTCAGGAACCAAAATGAAAAAGAAGAAGAAGAAGAAAACGAAGAAGCTTACAGACGACCAAGCCAGATGTATTTCTGGCCGAGAAGACTGACTTACGTTTTTTTACACATCCCTGTCGCGCACCAATGTACGAGTACTGGCAAGAGAGGGCTGGCTATTCTCATTCTTTCCGTTCCATGTACTCTTCCCGTCTGCAGCTCTCAGGGTAGAATATCTAATACATAAGCTTTAAGCTCCCTACACACGTAAAAGTGCGATTAAATCATTCGTTTAATTCTACAATGAAAAAGAAAAAAGCCACTGGTACGTTTGAGTGTCTTCGAACGATTCACATTGCAGTTATCAGAACTTCCTTAAAAGGTTATCAACTTGCCTAGTGCGGGCATATTATCCAGACGACACTTAACCGCCATCACTATTGTATAATGCGATTCAATTCTGGAGCCAGTTACGCAATCAACAATAGTCTATCATTTCAGTAAATAGATATCAGTCATAAGGATACTGCAAGTGATAATAATATCATTACCGTACAGTTATTCATGATTTATAACAGTCCATAATTTTAACTGTAAATTCATCCTTTCCAAATCTCTCTACAGATGCTCCCTTGCAATTCTATTCTTGAACATAGACAGTGCACGGACACTATGACTGGTATGCAGCTAATACAAAGAGGCCTTCGATCAGCAAGCTTTCTTGCTTAGTTCGCAAGCTCGTCGGTGGCGGCTACTGTAACGGATGGCATATTTAAAAATAGAAAGAGAAACCGCTTATCAAGCGGCGTGTATTGTTATGGCGTTCCACTGCCACCATCCAGCCCTTTGTAGTCGATATTCTAACAATAGCAAGCTACTGTACAAGTCCCTAGTGCATGTGCATCTTACAGTAGATGCCGTATCGAGATTCGATACAGCAGAAGCGCCGGCCATGTTTTCTTAACTCAGGAATCGAGTGCAGCTACACTAGGAAGAATACGTGCCAAGAAAAGAAGCTGGATAAGCGTAAGTTTCATTCCATTGGAATATTTATGACTGTTGTCCTCTAATTACACCACGATTCGTTTAAATCGTCCAAGCAGGTATTGTGAGCTTTTCTTCAAAATGGCCTGCCTACTACTTAAGTCATATTACGATGCACGGCGTGTCTTACTTGTTATTTATTCTATGCGTATACCTAGGACTTCTCTTAGCTACTGTTCTCTGCTGTTCACGTTCCATATAGTTATACTATACTCCGTCTACACTCTTCAAGGCGCTTAATTCGATTAAACTCAACTTCTGACCGCAATATTCCGTAATCGCCCTGAAATGGCTTCCTTAGACGTGACGTATCTTATTGTTAACAAGTGCCATATACGTCCACGTTACTACTGTGTATGACTGCATAACCTGCATTAGGAAATTACTATAAATAAGTACGCAAGCGGATAAGGGCTGGTGAGCACTGCTTTGGGTAGACCTCCAGGTAGCTACGTAGGTACTAAGATACTCCCTTAGCTCGTCCCCTCTTCTCCTTGCGGTCTACCGCACCGGCTAATATTAACTCGCGAGTGTGACGTCTGTACCAAGAAAAAGGGTCGGTTGCTAGTCAAACCGGAAGTAGCTAGATGCTCAGACTGTCACCCTTCTTCCCAGTGTCTTCCCTTCTTTTATCACGACGTCATGTGCAATGCTTCTTCAACGTAGTAAGTAGCGGTTCGGTGAGAGATTTATCCTGCTTCAAAGTTTTTTATCTAGCCTTGACCCTAGTGCCGCCATAATGAATTTTAAAATTCGTCTGTTTACCACTCGATAACCATACCGTTTGGTAAGAGCAATCTAATGGATTGTTTGTACTCTTGTAAGTTTCATCCTGGAAAGCTGATCTCCATCGCATCCTCCTACCAGGCTGCTCAATAGACTTTCCCACTAATGGCGATCGAAACGCGTCACGAGTACGCTCGTGCCGTGCATACTACGAGGTCGACACCAGGTACAGACACGTTGATAGATAAAAACAGACAGTCGATGGAAAAAGTATTTGAACCGCTCAGCGGTGACGAGTTTCCGTTCAAGGATTTCCGGTATTCGACTATTTTCTAAACGGGTAACACACGGATGACAAATCTATGTAATTTATATCAATGTAACAAACATTTCTCAATGACTTTGGTAGAACGTGGTTGAAATTAACCTTATTGTTTTTAGGTTCTCTGGATATTCTCTGGAACGAGTTAGGTATCCTGGTGACAGCCATTATTTATAGATCGGGTATACAGACATTTCAAATGTCTCTCAAAGAAAGGAACGACACTTCGTGAATGATTTCTGGTGATGGCGTTGATTAATCTATCTGAACATTCCAAAACCTCGGAGAATACCTCGAGAGCTATAGAATACGACGCTATTTGGCCGTCGACAAGTCTCCGGCGTCGATTTATCCTTGGATCGTACGAATTTCAAACTGGACAGTTGCTACCTTACGTTTGCATTCAAATCACGTTTGAGTTATTTTACACGTAATGGGTATCCAACAGTCCACGTGAATTAACCTATACGTTATATGGTGCTCGCCGTGAAATTACTATAGCTTCCTTGGGATTGTATTGTGCTAACCTAGAAACCACCTGGTGCAGGCTAATCGTTTGTTAATTATATGTCGGATAATTAGTACCGGAACTAGAAGTATTATCTACACTAGGATCTCTATAAAGTTCAATCAAATTGAGCGTGTCTGTATTGTAGACTTTCTTACGTATTCTACAGTGAACAGTGTATACACCATACATATGTATATATAAATTCTTTACGAATCCCGTTGGTTTATGATAAGGCGTGGCGAGGAGTGTAAATACGTTTTCGTAATGCCAAGACCATCTCTAGTTAGCCCGTTACAATCCATTAATATTCCACAGAGCGAATTCCAAAATCTTTATTGATCTACCATCCACCTTGGGGTGTCAGAGTGAAATTAGGCATCGCTTTAATTTCAAAATCAAAACCTATCCATAACCATAGTGGAATAAGACTATTTTATTCGTAAGTACATAAAACTTGGTACAATAATGAAAGTCAGTATAAAAGTTTGAAAGGATCGTACGATCTTGGAATACTGTTCTACCCACATTGGCATAAGAACACTGAACAGGTTAGGTCGACGATTCGATTCGCGAGGAAGCGTTAAAATAAGTGTGGGCTGTCAGACGCCATAGAGACAGACGTAGAGGTCTTCTCTGTAGACCAGCGTTCATGGCCAACGAATATACGTGGTGTAAATGAGAACCGATAACAGTGTCCAGTATCGTATTGAATTTTAAAGCGAAGAAAAATCGTAGGTAGAAGATACCGTGGGACGTTGAGATTTTAAGTTTGAAATATCATTTACGTTTCATCTGTTCACTTGCAAACATTAAGGCGCTTATGAACATTGATGATCAGTTTCTAAATTGCACATTCAAAGCTATAGTTTTACATGCTTCTAATCATATTTCCTATGCAGCCTTTTTTAATTCGGATAGAAGACCATACATTCAACGTGCAGTACTCAACTCGTCGTAACGTTCTCAGTTTGGGACGGTGATTTAACGTGGGCGAATACCTACAACTCCTTTCCTTCCTAGATCTACCCACTGTCTATACGCTATGGTGTATATGTACGTATTGCATATGTCAGATACGCATAGAATACGTGCATAGGATAATGATAATGATAAATATATATATACACATATTGATGTATGTTGATACTTTAAGGAAAGACACGTTGAAAACACGTCAAAGTGTAACGGCGATCAGAAAGTCATTTTTATCTTTACGTACACCTACGCCAGTGAAACGTATACACGACTGGAAATTCAGGTCGCTAATAATTGCTGTTCTTATATGCATATGAGGATATATGATAAACTGATTTTTTAGACCGAGTAAATTATAAAGCTCTGTATACTTGACAGTCGATCACACGACTGTGTATCTTTTGTAGCATACTAGGATAAAAATAGGATAGGAGTCAGTTACAAATAAGATATTAGAATACAAAGAGAGCTTCGCTATGTCTGATGGTACTGACATCTGCCTACTGTATCTTTAAGTATTTTGTAAGAGAATTTGTATTATTGCATGAGCCTAAAGCGTGGGCATTGCTTATTGTATGTGGGTGTAAAAAGATTGTGCAAGGATTGCTTGATTAACGTTTACCTGTAATGTTCAGTGGTTGGATATAAGTTTTGTTAATGGCAGTACAAGTGTTTACGATAACGTGTGTGTAGAGATACTGTAGGTTGAGAGGGATAAAATTATTATTAATTATGTATATAATTAATAGTCATAAGGTACAGCGACTTTATTCTATTACAGTTAGTTGTCTTGTATGATCCTAGATGTCCCCTGGGACACTGTTTAGAAGAAAATAGAAAAATGATCCTTCTAACATAGTATTAGAATAGTCTGTGTATAATCAGGTCGTGTCAGCTTTTTACTTTAGACCGAGGAACATGTTTTGTATGAGCTTTCGCAATTTCCTGGATGCGCTTCCCGTGGGTATATGTAATGTGTGCCTACAGCCAGGAACCCTGTACGCTTAGGGTTGACCTTAATAACCTCGTTAGTTACTCCGGCGATCAATTAATTATCGCCTAATTGGTGTTAAAACTCCGCTATCGTCCTGATAGGGCACGTACTTTATGTTGAGGTTCTCATTTTGTTTTTTTATATATATATGAACTTTACAGTAATATCGTAGAAAGTCTGATACTTTGACTTGTTTCAGGGTGACAGGGGTCTTCTGTGAAGTGGCAGAGGAAGAGGGTGGATGAAGAGAGCCACGAGCGAGATCATCCTCAGGGAAATTCGGAATAGAGAAATTCTGCCGTGGTTGGTGCTCCTGGTGTCGGTTCACTCGGGTGACTTCGGCCACTGTCGTTCGTATTCGCTCGGCTAAGAATACCGCAGCCAGCCATATTTGGCAATGAGACCGCGTGGCACGAAGCCGGCGGGAATCCATTGCCAGTGGGAATAGAATGGAGGCAATGAAAACTTCAAACTTCTTCGATACCGCATCCCTGACTAGTGTAAGAGAGAGAGAGAGAGAGAGAGAGCAAGAGAGAAGAACATTAAGGAATCAATGAGAGAAAATCTTGCTCTGATATAATTCCCTTATCAGCTGGGGATCCCGTTTACGTAGTAATAGATATTCCTGTCTGACCATCCAGTAATTTGCTACTGTAGTAGCGATAATCTTAGGTTAGTACCTGATCAAACACGTGACTAGGAATCACTGTACACGTGAATCTTTTTGAAACTGAAAGAGAAGACTAGTAAACTAGAGTCAAGTTTTTCTTGATAATTCGCCAGAGTCAAAGATATTTTTAGTGAATGTCATGAGAGTAACGTTGTACTGGGAGTATTTGGAATTTACTTTTTTTTTCTATTTGGGTTATCGTACCGGTTTCGTATGTGTAATTTTATTTGATTCTTTAATGCCTTTCGATAACCATAGTCATCAATGCTTTCGTTAATTAATAGACGTTAAATACTACTGCGGATACTTGACTGAAGATGGGCGCACCCATGATTCGATTCTGGGTCAGGTCGCTGAGGTGAGGTGTGGCTTAAGTGCTGATCATCCAGCACTAGATATACCCGAGCGTTATTGATAGCAATGGGATGCATGAAATTCGGAATTTCAATACCCCTAATGCTTCTCTTTTATGTGACTACTTCGATCAAGGTCAAGAAAATAATAAAAAGGTGGGTCATTATTTTAACCTCTTTTTTCTGCTTGGGCTGTTATAACGTTTTTTCTTTTCCTTTCAATTTAACTAACTTCTGTAAGGGGTTACTAATCGTAAGTGGTACCCGTGTTTTTTTTCAGGTCTGGTACTACTAGCTCAACCAAACGGTATACCTGAGCTGGTCTTGTATATAGTCTATTAAAACCAAGTACTGCCCACTAAGAGGAACGATTCTTGTGGAAAAATTAAACAGTGCAGAAAGGTCAGAGGTACGGTGAAGAAAGATTTTTTTAATGGATTTCAGAAATCAGCCAAAAAGAAAGTTGTATGAAGATTTAATGTGTTAAGGTTGAAAGAGGGAGGTCTGGGCCATGAGCATCAGTGAGAGTGAACGGATCGATGCGGACGTCGCGACGCCGGCCGCCGCCACCAAAACACTCTCCTTCCCAAGGATCATAACGTCTACCGTTGTGCCTAAGGGAAATTTACTCAGTCGTAAGAACAATTTTGCCGTGACGCGTGTCGCATTGAATCAGCTGATCAAAAAATTTATCAAAATTAGTTTTTCAGACAAAAATCTACCAGATGAAGATCTCTTATCTGATTCAATCGATGGTTTTATCGTCGATGGGAATTTTCAAAAGAATCGATACTGCTTTCCAGATCTTCAGTCTCTTTACATAGATTCCGAAAATAGAGGGCGTGACCTAAAAAACTGGAAAGCTTCGTCTGTCATAAAAAACGTATTTATACCAGAAAGACAGCTCCAGCCCTTGCTAACCTAGCTTACTGCCTGGCGCTCACTACTCCTAGGTCTACACCTTTCTCCGGAGTAGTACTGTCAGCGTTTTGCCGCCACTCGAGCCTCGAGTACAGTTCAGAGTGCTGGATGGGATTTTCAGATTGACGAGGAGTTGGAAACTATCCAATAGATTTGTCCATGTTAGCCTGATACGACACGCAGAGCTCTGGACACGAAATCTCTTAAGGAAAAAAAATTTAATAGATGGAAAACAATTAATGCAGATTAACAATTATGTATAGTACTTATAACTGTACTGATAGCTGTTATGGTTCAATCGATAGCCGCCAGACATCGCTGTTACTCTATAAACAATATCTACCAAGACAATTTATAGTTACACAAGAGAGAGAGAAGCAACTGTCTGGAAATGGAAAATGTAGGACAGTTTGATCGATAATGGTTCGCATATTTCTGTATTACATATATATAACCTAGTACCTATAATCAGCATGTTCTCAAACTCTGTTCACCAGGTCTAGCTGGAAGGAATGAGGTTGACATTAGAGCAACCTTTTCCTGGAAGAATGTCACCAGGAAATACCAAGCCAGAGGAAGAATATCCATTGGCAATTCCTGCTGGAAATTGATCAACATGAATAAAGAATGTGCGGCTCTGTTGAATGTGCGAAGACGTGAAAATAGGGTGAGAGAAACATTCCTACGTCATCTCCTGGAAATGTCTGGGTAAAGCACTAGCATAGTAACGTCATTCCGACGTTACTTCGCAGAAGGAATACCGAGCAAATTTAGCCTAGTGGATCGGCAATGGCTACCGCAGTATACTGACCTCTGCCCTACGGTTCTGACTTCAGGGATTCGTCGACTGGAAGTTGGCAACCTGACAGAGTGCGTGCGTGGAAGCGTATTTCAGACATGGACACTATATACACTGGCACAGCGGTGCATCGTTGATACTAGTAAGCATATACTATAGTACTTGGATCTGATCTATAATGTATAAGAATATAGTACATTGGTACATACTATGCAAAACTACAGACTCTGGTATAACGTGTAACACTCTGGTACTGTACTGTAACAGTTTCTATTTAAACAAGAAGATCTTTGTTATTGGTAAAATTACAGAAAATAGTGGACAAAAGAATTTACATGACAAAATTCAAATCTTTCAAGGATACCAGTACCAGGGTTTTATATTCTTGGGGTGGATCTGAATAACCAGCTCTACTAAGTAATTATGAAGGAATTGCACGAAGAGGAGGAATTTCAGATGAAATTAATGGTAAGGTTGATATTTATATTGACACGTGGTCCTAGTATTTTGTGTATCATTTATACCTATATAAAATACACACCCGTTAACCTTTCAGGAACATAGAAGATCTATGCTCTGTGACTTCCAGTTGTTTCTATTGGCTTTACTTTTTACGAGCGACTTGGCGCTCATTCATTTGGAATGGAGATTCTGATGTTGACGACGCTCAAAATGTGACCCAGACTCGAAGATCACTGGTATATCCTAGCATCATACACAGAATAGAAACACGCCTGCAGACTATCATTGATACCATAATCGAAAACACGTGGATCATATGACACTCAAAGCAGAATAATGGGGAATTACAAAATTAAATTGGCACTAAAGAATTTCTTAGGTGATTTCAAAATAGGTGTTAAAATGGAATCTCTCAAGAAAAAAAAGGAAAATGAACACGTGTCTCTACCAAAGACCGTGTACACAACATACGTATGCCCCAGCTCGTGGCCCAGTTTAATCCAGGTGAGACAAGCGCGAATAGAACAAAGAGACAGTACAAGAGCAGTAGTAAAAAGCACGTGAAGATTTAGCGTTCTCGCAATTAGAAAAGAAAGCTCTGACCGGAATCCTTTATCCGTACAATCCAAAATTATCCTCTGATAATCGAATAATCACAATCATCCTGTTGTCACATTTAGATAACTTACCCGACGCTAGCTGCACCTGTGCTTGCACTTCAAAAATCGCAAGCTCTCCGTCATCCCCATGCGAAGCACCTGGATGGCGAGTACACAAACCCCAGAGAAAGGATGCGCCGCGTTACGGTGCCTATGAAGGCAAGGCAGCGCGGGAATATCGATTTTATTAAGCCCAAAGCATCTACGAGAGCAAGACGATATTTTTCGAGTAAAAGCTCGCAGGATAACCTTGTCGAGGATGCGTCAAAACCGCACCAAAAGGAGTAAGCCTCAAAGTGACGGAACCGCAGTAAACCAGAAGGCACGAAGACCTCGTCTCCTGGGAGCTTGCAACCAACTGATCGCCTCCTGGTGTTCACGCCAATGAGACAAGCTACGTGAAAGCTTTCCTATTGGCACAGCTTAATGGCTAACTGGCACTTTCACTATGCTCTCCCAATCGCTACATGTACGACGGGTTGCTCCGTTACAGGCGCCACCTCCTGGTTATCGCAAGACCCATCAATTCCTCCGGAATTTCGCGGGACGCCGATACCGGATCGATTTCGTAACATTTAGTACGTTGACCCGTACGAAACGTAATCTTATTGTATATTAGTTACACGGTAAACTCTCGCGGATCAGCTTTCTTAATCGTTCACTCTTTTACTAGCCTGGATACTGTAAAGCCTCGCGTTCACCAAGTATGGCTGTGGGTAGACACTGTAACGTCTTCCTGGTAGAAATTCTTCCCTTCGAGGGAACCTACGTACTGATACCGTCGTTCCACCTAGAACGAGCTGTGTCTGATTGGTAGACGGACATGCGCGGTTACGCTGCGTAGTCATGGCGACGTGGGAGCTTCTGCGGTATATAGGTTCATCTGAGCTTTTATTATATAGAGGTACTCTAGACTAGTACTTTACTACTTAGCGAGGAGAGTAATCGTGGGCTGATGTTATATGTAGATGGTGTATATATTACTTTGTACTAATTAGTAGTTTTGCGACAACTGAGTCTCTTTTCTCTTTTTCTTTCAAGCTGTCAGGTAGAGAGAAACTCGTGAACTGATTGATTTAATTTAATTGATAATAAATTTTTTATGTTCACGTTAAAGAGCTTTCTTTTTTTTAGGCCGTCTAAGACCGAAGCACTTAGTTGATCTTTGGTACTTAGAATTTGATGGTTATTTTACTTGCCTGGTATACTGTCAGTTCCAAATTTGTTAGACACTTTTGATAATAAATCTTGTTGCTACTTTCGTACAGCTCTTCCACGTACTTCATGTCATTGTTACTTATGGTGAATTTTTCATAAAGACCTTTATTAGGTTTTCCGTAATGGGCATAGGTCACGTGATATCCTATCGGTCGTAGGTCATCTATGATTTTTTGAATTTCGTATATTATATCTTCGGATTCAAATGGCCTTATTGTGTCTCGTAGAATCTTTATGAGTTTGCTCAGGATTGACATTCCTCTTCGCGTAGATGATGTTTTTCTAGCTCTGCTCTGTCCATTTCATTTGCTTATTTAGATGGATCACTAGGGTTTTAACTGATGTGAGAATTGTAAACGCATAACGAGATTTGGTTTGATTATAGTTTCGTAAACGAATGTATATCTATACGTCACGATGACTTGACAGCTTTTTTGGTTAGTGATTGATTTATTCGAAATTCGATTATTCACGCGAGTCGCGACTGACTGATATGTGCAACTGAGTTTACGAAATAAAAGAAAAACGGGATTGGGCGATTGAGACTCGTAAAGCCTGAAGTCGTTTTTAAAAGTACTGCATATTTATTTATAAATATTTGTTTGATCATTTTATAGTCTGTGTGAGGATGGCGAGTATAACAGGAAATGACGTCACTATATTTTTGAGATTAAGGAAGATTATGGGGCTTGAGAATGTATCATGGATCTATTCTTGTATCCGATTAACTTTTTATATCAAATTGCTAATTGCGGTATCAGTTTAATATACCAAATAGAAAGGTCGTTGTTATGCTTGTCTGATAACGATAAGGATAATTGATACTATCAAAATTTGTCTATCAACTGAAGTATGTGTTGCTGTTCTGCCTCCCTCCATTCAGTGTCGCCAGCATCGCCAAGATTTCCTGCATATTCTGTAGGGTGAAGTATCAATTATGTAATATGAAGTATCAATTATGTAATATGAAGTATCAATTGTATAATAATCCCAAATATGTAATATATTACATAAGCCCAATGTATGTAATAATCAATTTTTAATCATTTAAACTCACCTCTCATTATATGCCTTATGGTCTTTAAAGATGCTCTTCTCTGTGCTAAAATCCTAGTGACTCTTTGCTTAACCGCAGGTGGACACCCAGTGCACGCCTCCAGGAGCACATAATCTACGAGCTGTAACGTGAACAATCCCCCATCTAATCTTCTTAGGTAAGATTCCTCCTCGTCCTCTTCGTCCTTGGCGTTCTTTTCCACTTCCTCAACCTTCTCCAGGTATTTAAAGTGTAGTTCCATGAGACGATCGACCTTCTCGTAGTCGTTTTCCGTGAACTTACTCAGCAACCTCTGTCGCTGCTGACCCTTGCAATTTCTTAGCATACTGGCGATGATGGACACTACGTGTTCTTCGTGTTGTTCAGCAGTGAGCATCCTCTTTCTGTTCTTCGTGGGGGTCTTCATGAACAGTGGGAAGATTGTACGGAGTCCTAGGATGTCTACAAACTTGCTGCAGTTGTCTCTGCCGTCGGGACCGTTCATAGCGTGGTCCAGGACCTGTGAATGTATTATAATAAGGAAACTTATGAGATTTTTATACTTTTATGGATTATCAGGACTAAGGAGTATATATACTTTGAGGGATCCGTTTCGTGACATTTTCTTTTCGCGTAACATCAAATTCATTAATTGAAGCCCTTCTCCACGTAGAAAACGTTCTCTGTTTACAGTAGCCATTAAACTTGAGCATAGGACGTTGAATAGGTTCTCCATCATCTCTTGTTCTTCTGCTGTTTGCGGGTCATGTCTTTTGTAATACTGAAAGGAATACAATTTTTAATAAGATCGTGGAATATTCATAAGCATATACTTTATAAGATTATACATACAGCTAACTGTTGGAGTAACACGTCGATACCATCCAGGTCACCCATTAATAAATGGTTTTCTGGCGTTTCTTGTAAAAGTATTGAGAGTAACTCGCTGGCGTATAATTTATTGGCGTCGAAAGGCATCTTGGCTTTTATTCTTCTGAGTAGCCATTGCATGAGACCCTGTTTACCTGCGTCACTACAGAGTTCCGGTCTGAATTCCAAAAGATTTTCGAAAATAGCTAAAAATGTAAAACATTGAATTTGGTAGTTTTCCAAGGCAGCTTTGAGGAAATATTTTTAAAGTTACGGTATAAAGATTGTATACCTAGGGTATTAAAGACACCGTCACTTTCTTCTTTGACAGTCTCATCCAGTCTTTCTAAATTTTGTACGAGCAAGGCACACACTTGCTGCTCCAGCAATGCATCTATCAGTGAGTCTGCACCTTCTTGGCTCTCATGGAGAATGTCTACGTCAGTGAGTTCTTGTAGAAGATCAACTACCCCCACAGCCACATCCGTATTCTCATGTGACAGTAATTCTAAGAGCGACGGTACAGCTCCTAATTCTACCATTAGAGGATAAAGATCTGGATTGGTGGCAACTACGTGAAGTTCTTGTAGAGTTTCATGTAATTCTACTTCAGATTCCATAAACCTGTTTGATAAAAAAAAGAATATAATACTTGTCATATAGACGCAGTTTTCTATATAAAACCATACTTTTCTGGTTGATCAGGAAATTTAACTCTCATTTCCTGATTCCTAAGGGCTCTTTTCTCAAACAGTAGCACCATTCTCTTTAGTGTAGCTTCATCCAGAGCCTCTACTTCAGGTGCCTCTGTCTCTACATATTTTAAAATTTCTTGTTTTTCTTTTTCAGTCAGCTGTGGCTCCACGATATCATTTGCTGGTACAGGCAATGCAGCACGAACTGGTGCAGGAGGCTCGTTGCTTCTCACAGGAGTTAGTTCAACTTCTCGGGGCTGCCTCTGTCGTGGATGATATGGAGTTTTGATTACCTTTTTGGACTTCTTTGTATTCTCCCATTCATCTTCATCATCCTCTTCTCCTGGTACAGGACGTTTTGGAGTATTTGGCGGCTGGTAGTAAGGAGAACGGTACGTGAAAAATGGGGATAAGCAAATACTTGAACAAATCAAACAAAATATAATGTGAAAGGTTAGAATAAGCAAGTGGCTGCAATTTGTTTACACAGCTTTATACTTTTAATTGATATATTTATTATATCATTCCCCTCTGTATTTCCCCATCACAGTTCTTATTAAGACATTGCAATTAATTTACCTTGTACGATAGTAATTCACCAATATCCATCGCAAGTAAAGAATATCGCCTTTCAAATTAGACACAAATATTCAATTTGTCAAGACGATTCTTCAAACTACTCAGACTCTTTCATACCATATGAAAGTATATAGATTGTGAACGATCCTCGTAAAAAGCAGAAATTAGTAGGGAGATGCACAACGCTACGGTTTTAGGCGATACCAAAATCATGGCGCTAAATAGTAGCGGCCAGTCCGGACGTAGGATTTTGTGAGCATCGCTTCACGTTTTCACGTTTACCTCGGCTACGACGGGATTCGCGTTGTCGACGGAGGCGATGCTAACAAAATCCTACGTCCGGACTGGCCGCTACTATTTAGCGCCATGATTTTGATATCGCCTAAAACCGTAGCATTGTGCATCTCCCTACTTATCTCTGGTAAAATGTACGTCCAACTCGTGAGCAATCCGTTTACATCATCTGGCGCTGCGATATCAAAATCACAAGTTTAAATGCAAAATTTTCCTTTGACCTTGATCTACCTTAAGAAATGTTAAATCTCGATTTAGCTTTTTCCCACGAACTAAGTAAATGAAGGCCACTAAAAATTCTGGAATGCTGAGTTCACAAATGACAATTACCATTAGTTGCCCTAATTAAACGTGAAATAAAAACCATCTTTCCCAGTAGCAAAGTCTAAAGGCCGATAACGAAGAACTTATCAGTGAAATTTCGAAGCTGTGCACGATATACATACCGTGTGAACGTAGCCGATAACGTCTATGCCATCTATCAGAATTTTTTGGAACTAGCACAGCCTCTCAACAGCATCCTCTGTTGGAATAATTCGATAACTTATCCACAAGAAAGACCACCAAAGCTTACATAGCCCCGCACTTACCTGTGGATATAAAGATTAAACCCGTAAACAATAAGGAAGGAAAGAGCCTGTAAGTCGTCAAACAAATTTGACTCCTGATCAAACACTTTACCAAGTTATGTCCTAATACTTCTATCATAAAATTCTCGTACGCAGGAGAGCACGCGTAGACGTGTTACCTATTATGTGGAGTAACTGCCGCTCCTACAATAAACACTGAAACTTGGGTCGTAAAAGATTACGACTAGAAGAAAAAGAGAATAGGAAAAACTATTTCAGAAACGCTTTACGTCCATACCAAGCGTCGCTTGAAAGTAGAATGAACGCCAGACGCCCCAACGTCCAAAAGCTGTGCCTCCCACTTCTTCTCATCGTCGATTTCAATCCTGAAGAGAAATTGTACGAAAGTACTAAGTGGTTTGAATACTCGTGAAATATTTAATTATAATTTTAATTAAACAATATTCTATCTCTATTGATTAGAATTCTCTTTATCCTCTTAGCACACCCATTGTCTCAACAGTTCCCTTTGCTGCTTGCAGACTAAAATAATCAAGCAAATGAAAATCACAAAGGCGGATGCGAAGGTAGAATGAAATTCTTATCTATTATATATCCTCCTTATGTCTTTATTTAATCCCTTAAACTAGTACAACGTAGAAACAGTATATAATAGATGCACTTAGTATATTGAATGCAAAGGAAGGAACGGAGGTCCCGAAGGAATGCGGTTCCTGATAAGTACGAAGTGATACTTAAAAATAAGGCCTACCGTTGTCCGCAAAGCTTTAATGAGTCCCTCTATACAATGGTATGCGCCTTTTCTATCTAGTATCATCTTTTTATTTATTCTCTCTCTTATTCTCATCCTCGTCCCATCTCAGTGTTTCAGGTCAACGTTTTCCCTTGGACGCAGAGAAGACGAAGCTCGTACAACTTCGAATAGACAAATCGTGAGACAATTAATATTAGGATTTTCTCGGTTCAGTCAAACTCTTTATTGAACGACAGAACACTGAACCGACTTTGCTTTCTTTGGCTGCTGTGCTGAGTGACTGATCGACTGGCTGACTGACTCACTACTTGGTCCTATTGCGTAGTCCCAGTTAATGAGCCTAATTTATTAACGTAGCAGGTTGCAAGACACATCGCCTACGCCCGTCTCCCCTTGCTATTCATGTACTGCTTCATCCATAGATGTAGATGTAGTAGTTGTGTATAGTACACTGTACTACAAGAGGCTATCCGCAAACGTGGTCCCCGTTCGACTATTAGTGCAGGTAGACCCTTGTCTTACCTATTAAGTACGGGCATTAAATAGAGACAGAGAGTGTGTGTCAGAGAGAGAGAGAGAGAGAGAGAGAGAAAATAAAATTAATGGCTCAAATGAATTAAGAGGGTTAAAAGAGGGTCCAGTGTCTCTCTCAGTAGGGTCTAAAGCAAATATGCCTTTTCTCCTCTATGTATCATTTATTTAGTGATGATGAATTCCTTAGTCTTGAGTACATAGGTACTTTTCTCTCTTACTCTCCCTTTCATACTCTGTCATTGTCTGGTGCTCTCATTTAGACGGCGTAGCTTTTCCCCCTCTGCTTCCCTTCTTGTATGATTATTTAATAATACCGTTGATTGCTTGAGCCGTAAGATTAAAACTGATGAAACTGATCGACCAGTGGCAGGGATTGTATAATCATTAAAATGATATGTTGAAAGGATATGTATGACGTTGATATGATTATCGTAATTTGTCTGCGTAACGATCTACAGTGATATATACGCGAGCAGCTTCTTAAATAATTCAAAGTAAAGAGAAAAAAGAGGCGCTATTAAAAATTCATTAAGACTGACACTGGGGTGCTCTTCCATTAGCGACTAGTAATTATGTATAATTAAAATCCCTGAATACCCAAGCATCGTTATTTAAGAAAGCTGAGGGAATCCGATCAGTTTCCCATTTATAATATTCTGCATAAAATATGCGCCTCTTGTACCTTTGTCAAGTGACAATCTTGATGGATGGTTCTTATTTTAGGAACAGATGGCACTGCAGTCGCGATTCTCTTCGGCAGGGCCCTTATGCACGACTTCTTGCCGACGGATAAGGAAGAAGGAAAAAGAGAGAGGGAATAAAAAGTGAGAGACCAAGGGAGGAGAGTGAGAAAGAGAGGATTGGTTTGGCGGAGCGGAGGGGGTAGAGAGGGGACCTCCAGTTAGTTTGGCACAAATCATTCCGGTTACAAGTACAGCATACTCTGGTGCACCCTAGGGAAATCGGCATGCGTTCACCGGGGCCAGAGCGCCGGCAGCAGTAGAAGAATCAGGCTGATACTGTAGCTGGAGTTGTTCCCGGAGTTGTCGTTGCCTCTGCTAGCGCCAGAGCCTCTGGCAGCCTCGGCGAGACCTATACTCCAAGTGAAAGCAATGAGGGGAATGAAGGAGAGAAAGAGCGAGATAAAAAGAAGGAAATGGAAAAAGAGAAAAATGAAGAAAGATTAATGCCAGCTCCATCGCCATTGGTAACGGCTAATCTAACGTTAATGGATACTCGCGAGATTGGAGGACGATGCTTACCGCCAATTATGGAAATGTGATCCTTCCCGTGGGACCCCCTGTTCTCGCTGTATACTCTGATCTCTATAGCATGAGAACGGTATATATATATATGTATATGTACGTATAACAGAATACTTGGCAAATCATTAGAAACTCCCAGGAAGTTTCCCTCTGTCGTAATAGTTATCAAGCTCCTGATATATATGTATCCGTTGAGAAGCACACTTACCGTAGAGTCTCAGCGTCCCTTCAGCCCTGCCTAGACTGTTGGTCGAGACGCAATTGTAACTACCCACGTCATCGCGCGTAAAGCCCTTAATTAGAAGCCACATTAAAACCGTGTAGCCCGAGCGTTCTTCACGGATGCTGTATTTCGCTCTGCACAATGCAAAGTATTCGGGCATATGATGAATTACGTATAGAGAAACTTTTTCATTGGACTGTAACCACTTGTTTGGGAGTACAATATTTACCCATCTAGCAACATCTCGTCCCTGTTCTTCAACCAGTAATTAATAGTCTTGGGATAGGCCTCGACGTAACACTCTAGTTGTACATCGGTGCCAAGGGGAGCTCCCAAAAGCTGATTCGGTGCCTTGACCACGGGCGCGACTGCGTGAAAATGAGAGGAGGGTCACAGGGTGTATAGGTTGGTATAAAAAGAGCTGTAATCCTGGAGAACAATGGGTATTCGTCAGGAACACATATGATACTCACATTCTACTGTTAGGGTAACCCTTTTACTAATAGCCGGCGGTACGTCGTTGTTGGCGATGCATAAATATGTACCCATTTGTTTCCGTTCTACACGGTAAAATTGAAGAACGGATCCGTTGTACATGTCGTACTTTACAAAACCGTTTCCACCTGTAGAAAACATCCTGAGCATGAGATTCTTTGGAGTTTAAACGGGAATCTAAACGAGGATACAAAATATAGAGTAGACGTAGTCAGGATGCCGTTAGGGTACCTTGGGTGAGAGGAGGAAGATGAAGAAGAGGAAGCGGAAGTCCTGGTTGAAGGTGGGACAAGGATGTAGCAAGTGTAAGAAGACAGTGAAGAAACTTCTTGGAGCACGCAGTTCGATTCAAGAGCAGTGCTTTGGATGCGGAGGAGCAACGAGCTGGCGGGAACGAAGAACTTTGTAAACTGGAAAGTTCCTGACCCCCCGTATGTACCTGTATCTACGTATACAGGATACCTACGTACATAGTATACATACGTAGATACGATACGTAGCGATAGGTAGATACGTACACGAGGTCGGCACGAGCCAATAAGGAGGATTCCCAGGAGTTCCTGAAGAGCAAGAAGTTGTTCCAACAGCTGGCCACTATATACCATACTGTTCCTGAGGAGTACTCTAGGTGGAGTAGATTATATAGATACAGGATGGTAGTTTTAGGTTAGGTTCTATGGGCTGGCACATTCGTCTCCCTTGGTGTTTACGTCGAGTTTGTAAATCCCTGTAACACCATTCTATTCCAATGGGGGAAGTGCAAGGAAGTTTCAAAGTTTAGGATGATAGAGAGTAAGAGAGAAATAGCAAAAGAGGGAGAGAGTGAGAAACTAACAGCGAGACAGTCTTGTTTCCTAGAAACAACTGGATAGTCCATTACTGAAACTGTTCGAATACTCCACATAGATTTCCAACTTCCCAATGACGTTTCGTCTTAAGAAGATACTTAAGTTTGTTTGTTACTGACCAAGAGGTGAGGGTGATGTCTGCCTAATGGAAATGGGTTCGCCATCCTCGCGTTTCCATGAGACTCTGGGGATAGGTCTCCCCGTAACCTTACAGCTAAGAGTGGCATTTCCTCCCTCGGAAACTGCCAAATCAGCACTGGTGTCACTACCTTCCACGATGTCAGGTGGAACTGTGAATAAAGGTAATTCTATTAACATTTTTCTGACCAACATTGATAACAATAAACATTGTCTCATATTGTTACCTAAAATTTCAACGCAACCAAGCTGCGAAATCATAGGACTTGTATTTATCTGACACATATAACAACCACCGTCACTATCCTCCAACTTCTTTATGTGCAACTTCCAGGTTTCCACCATGCCCTCAGGGGATTGGTTAGTACCATTCATCCCGGTGCCTGATGATGTTCCAGCACTACGACCAATCTCATAAGATACAGTGATCCTGAAGTTTTGAGTGACTGTTCTGGCGTTAACTGATATGATGGTATTGTCTGAGGCGCGCAACCAGCCAATCTGAAAATTCAATTGGGATTTTCCAGTTTATGATAATGTACATTAATTCCATCTATATCCATAATAATTATTGCACCAGCATCAGTTATAGTTAACCAGTAAAGTAAGGTATTTGGCTTAACGACGCAGCAAGTTCACAGCTTAATTATATCGGTTCACAGGAGACCACCGTCCCTGGCTACAAGAACTAAAGCAAACTCTACAGGATGATCCGATAATACGGGAGGTGGTTTCGTGGACAAAAAGAATTAATGAGACACGCTGACGCATCTTTATCAGCGCCTGCTGAACGAACAAGAGAGAGAGGAAGGAAGGAAGAAATTGGAGTATAAACTAGGGAGGAATCCTATAGGATAGATAGGAAGAACCAAGAGAGCAAGTATGGCTGGCCTGGCTGAAGATGGATGTATAGACAGGATAATGGCCAGGGTACTTAGTTTTTATGCAAACTCTGCGATAATGCTGTTTCGTATGATAAATGGATCGCGTAATTACAGGACCTCCAGGCACCCGAATGGATCCCCTTGGACCAGGGTGAGCTTCCCATCCAGGCCTCCTTAGATTCCTTTCGATCTACCTTATCCTGGCCACCTTATGCTACCTTCAAGAACATTCTGGAACTTTCCACTTTTCGTATAGACGGCATTAACGCTCGTCGAGCCCTCTTGGGATTTTCAGAAGCTGGATTAGTTAGGCCGGAACGAAAAGGAGATTTCGTGAAAATAAAAAGGTTCCTATTTTCCTTCCTTTTTTTATGTCTGCTATTATTTTGTTTTTCTTTCTTTCGTATTTTTTCTTCGGCGTCACGATGTTATCAATAACTGTCTTGCTCTGTTGGCTTGTAACAATTTGAGCAATCGTTCGGTCCCATTGGAGTTTCATCTATCTTGTTGGGGGGATGATATATCGAAAATATTTATTATGTTAATAGCCATGAGAATTCACTCACCTTGTACTTGCCGACATTGCGAACGCTGCAGGAAAAAACCACCTCGCGTCCAATCGGCGCTGTTTGATTGCCGATGGGCGCCTCAAACACGGGACCACCGACGCTCGGCGTCGCTTCTGGAAAAAAAATGAAATTCCAAATTACATAATAAGCCCATAACATTAGGTATGTTTATTCTGTACTTTATTTCTGACAAGTGACGTTTATTTGATGAATGCTTTCATGACCTATCAAAAATTGATTACGCGTCGTGGCGGATCAGGATGATAACTATAAGCAAACTGTACGAGGTCGATCGACGATGCCGGAAATTGTGCAAAAGAGAGAATATATACACGTATAAACGAACCAGGTTATACCAAGGTGACGACCTAATTTTACCCTGGACATCCAACTGACATTCCCGTTGGCGTAGCACGCTTTAGATTTTATTTCTTAGCTTCAAACAACTAGGTAGGTACAATTTAATTTACCGAGAAATTTTAACGCTTTACAATCCTGTAACCGTCTCTCCCCTCGTTATTCTCTTTGGTATCCGGAAGCGACTGGTTTTGAGAATGTTTGCCTACGGCGGAAATTTCTCACAGACTTCATTATCGTATCGATATTATCGAGGCGATCAGTCAATAAGTGATTCCCAAGAGTAGAGGCTGAATCGAAGAACACAAGAAGAAGGAAGAGGATGAGGACGTGGAAAAGGAGGACGTCTAAGGATGTAACAGACGTCAAAGTACTTTTTATTCCCAAAGGAATCGACGAGGAGAAAGCAGCTTTCGAGACAATGCGAGATGGCTACTGTCTCCGTTGATAAAATCCCCGTAAGACGTACATCACCAGATACCGTAGGGAAGCACGGCGTCCTGGTGAAGAAAATTTTTGTTATCAACCCCAAGAAAAAGTCATTGGAAAAGTTCAGGTCAAATCCTCTTGCTTTAAGGTCTGTCCAATTGCAATGTGAATCAAGCATTCCAGTCGACGTCAGGAGATCTGGACCTGGTCCAGTGGAGAAATATAATTCCCCAGGGGTCACCAGGGTGGACCAGGGTAAGGCTAAACGACCAACTAAAACATGACTGGTAAGAAGAGCACCAAGGAAACGTCCATCTCTAAGAAAGGTACAGCCACATCACCAGGTGTACCGAGTAAAGAAATAAGATGAGAAGAGGAATTCAACCGACGAGGATGCTTTTAGAATGTCTTGTATCCATAGTGGGTCATCCTTACGTCATATCGTAGGAATATTTTTCTCATATATCCCACTTGAGTTTTCTATATATAGAAACGTAGATCCTTGCAAGTTTCTCTCGTGACAGGCTATTGATCTTCCAAGTAGCCATAGTCCGGATATTCTCTGTCGTTATGTAACAGCCCACCCATCCACCCTATTCAAGTATCTTATATATATGGATATTATATGTATAACGAAACATTAATTTTTTCAGAGTATAATGGCCATCAGGATATTAAGTCAACGTGATACATCCCTGGCACAAAGTCATCGCCAAGGGGACATCCGTCGTCGTAGTCGTCGCGAAGAAAACTGAAAGAATGGAGAAGAAAAGAATAAATGGACTGGGTCCATGATAGCTAAGGGTGGGTAAGAACGATTACCGAGGTTTGGGTAGTCGCGTCTGATCCGAAAGGCAATATCCAAATTGCCTCCGTGGATTTAGCGTTCCTCAGATAGCTGCCGTGGACAAATCGCCGGGGGAATAAAACGAACCGCGAGATTAGACAGGGTCCCCTCTTCCGTCGGCTCTGCTTGCACCGGGTAGACAGGACGAGGAGGACAGGATGATACAGTGAAGAAGAGGTGAAGGAAGAGGACCGAGAAGAATCCCCACGACCCAAATTCCTAAAACTCCCGCGGGATCTATCCTCTAGAATATTCCCTCAGTGGATATAACAGCAGCAATATATATTCCATACGAGGAGGAGGAGGACGAGGATGGTGGCAGCAGCCGCGGGACCAGTTTTCCCGATCGTCCAAATGGCAGCTGGCTAATTAATTCCACGGCCTTACAATTGGCCTGAATTAATGATAACGAGCTAATTAACGTATCGGTGATTATGCCGGGTGCTGCGCACCTCTCCGGGTATTAGGTATGCGTCGACGACCTAGAGGTATACGATTATAGTCATGTTAGTGCGTGAGAGCACACATTCGTTCGACAATTAATTAATCCACTAATTCATTACAGTAAATTGGCTAACGAGTACTCTCTGCAACTCAACACTACGTTCAACGACTGGACGACCCTTGCCCTCTGCTCCTGGAATAGCTGTTACTTTGACACAGACTGTACACTGCGTACGTATTACATCAATATACGTTTCTTTATTACTACAGTCTATCACTCATCGAATCATCCCTTATATATTCCATAGAAATTTTATCTTTACTAGCATCTCTTACTGCCTTCTTTTATTTCCACCCTCTTTCTTCCTCACCATCTTCCTTGCTTTCTCTCTCTCTCTCTCTTTGACTGTTTATACGTGTATCTCTTCACCCATTTTTACCTTCCCTATCCACTATCTCGACCTTCCCAGAATCTGCGTTATTTTCGACCTCGATCGATTCCAGCCCTTTGCAACACAACGTGTAAGACGAGCATAAAAATCGGCCTCAGGATTCAGGAGAGACGAGCAACCGGGAGCGACGGGGACGTCGCATTAAAATGCACCGTGTACGTGCACAAGGATGACACACCGGGGGTAGAAGAGAATAAGACATAGAGAATAAGCTAGAAGAGGATAAGACAAACCAGGAAGCTGACAATCTGGAAAAAGAAGGATGGGAGATGTATAATAAGAGTAGAAGATATATAAAGGGGAGAAATTGGAGAATATCGATAAACCAAGAGATTTAACGTTATATTGGGACTTGTTATTATTATTGCCAGCAGAACCTGGCACGTACCCATTATTATTCCCCAAGCATTCCATGGCAATCAAATATCCTTGCCTTTCTGTATTATAAACATGGAAATAAGAATTAACTTGTGGGAAAGTTTGCGTAGGATTGAATACAGCTATTTCTAAATTTCCTATCTGTATAGTTAATATATGTATATAGATGTCATGTACATTCACAGGGTGTACCGGGTTTAATTCCATGCTTTGGAGAGAAGAAAAAAAAATGGTAAATTGTCCCCCACGTCCTAACTGATTAAAAGCTGGCGTACGACTGACAGGGACGTCCCCACTACATTCATTATATACCAAGAGAGTCTCCCCACCACTGAATCAAGAGGAAGTTTGAATGGGTCCAAAGTTTTGAAAGGTGACAATTGGAATTCATCCCCCTGAGGAAGATCCGGAGGACGTCCCCGTACATCCCAGTTATCCGAGGAACGTATTTTCTTGTTGAAATCCTGGAAAACTTTAAGGAAATTGGACGATCGACGGAATCGACCTAACACCAGGAGGAGCCAGTTTTAAAATGACGACTGGGACACCCTGAGGAAGAGGTCGACTGTGTAAACTCAGTGACACACGTATACGTACCCAGAGGGTATTCTATTTATCCTGGAGACGAAACGAATGGCCTCCTCATTTACCGGGAGTGAATTCATTATGAAAACCCTGAGCGTGCGTCTAGGATACCTTAACTGGCGTACCCCTGCTGTCTCCTGGTAGACCATCCATCAGACTGTTGGGGTTCGCGTGATCAGGGAATCGCGCTACAGGCTCCTTCAAAGGTTATCAGAGCGGATGGCACTGTCTCATTCCTGTGGGACATTCCTGGCCACCCTCTACGATGTAGAGATTGCAGAGAACGTTTACTCTATAAGAACCTTGATATCTGCCTACTGTGACATGCCATGGTATGTCTGAAGTGAGGCACAGGTAGATTTACAAAGACTGTTTTTTTTTTCTGTATATTGACTCGAGTCAGAGACTTGTTCTCTGCTTGAGTGTATAACAATTTTTGAAAACCTTCAGAGACATCGGATAACGTCAGAGCAGTTTATTGCTCCTCAAGTTCTCAAGGGGCTCTTTGTTTCTGCATGCTACATCCCTGTCGCAGTATAAACGGCTGAAGAAAAAAACGAGGGTGCTTCAGAAAGGAAGCTAGAAGAAATATAAAAAAATCAATAAGAGGGGTACTCCTAGCCGTATATTGACTATACGTAAATAGTCGGACCAATGGCTCACGCTATTTTGATATTATCTCTCTTGAGAAATCAGAGCGAATCTTTCTCATTGTAGAAATTTATATCCAGTCACGTATGAGGAAGGTTTTCCTTTTACGTGTTTCCATTATATCTGACAGCTCGAATTCGCGCAATCGATATCTGCGATATCGATTAAGTTTCGATATGACTCCTACTTCAGGTAGCAGACGACTGTGCGTATCTCCAAATGTACGCGAAGGAAGGAAGGACGTAAAGTAAGGAAAAATTCATCAAGTTTCACGTGAAGCGTTTTAATTAAAAGAAAATGGTGAGTAAAATTTCAACAATTACACTGTACAATTTTATACCGCAGGCTGAAGTTGCTCCGCCATCAAGATGACAACGATACAACGTCAATTGAATCCCCGGATGTCACGACAAGAGAAAGAATTTTTGGCAGCCTCCAAACGCCTAGGTTATTTGATTAAAATCGTAAAGGAAGGGACAGGAAGACTCTGGGAGGACCGGAAGGAGGTACCTTGTAAGCAGCTCCTTCCTGGGATAACGACCAAATGGAATTAGAATGTCGACTGCTCGGCTATGCAAACGATCAGAATTAATTTGGCATGTGATTCGAATCTGATGGAAATCAGTGTCGAGCCCACTCTCCGTCTCTCTCCCTCTCGCTACAGAGACAACTACCGACTACGGTTAGACACGGTCTTCTACGCATACCAAGAAGAGTCCCAATACACCTTCAGGATTCAAAGCGGCCTCTGGCCCTCCCAGTCTCTCCCTAGGACTAGTGTCCTTCGACGAGGCAACCTTTCGCTGAAGGACTCTCATGCCTGAAAGCTGACAGCCTGCTGGCCCTGTAGGTTGGCACTCCTGTCCAGGGCACGCGCTGGTACGACACTTGGCTAATCTATTATCGCGATAACCAGGAACACCCGGGACGCACAGACCCCCCACAGGCACAAAGCATTCTCAGAACCCTTTTTTTCCTTTTACTCCTTTTTTTTTCTTCTCTTCTATCTTCTACTTTCGTATTCCTCGTTCCTAGTCTTCCCCTCTAGCTCTATCCCCACCACTGACTCTCTTTCTCTTATAGGGACTCTTTGATCAATCACTCGGACAACCCAGCCAGAAGAGTAACGACTGCATAAATCAGGAACCGATTTATTAAGCCGGTTACCGCTTAGACGACGTTCCAGGATATCCAGGTGCTATCCATTATTAGAGTGAATTCCTTATTACTCCTAGCTTCCTCGAGCCGTACGTATCCTGTGTTAATATCCTTGTAAACAGTTTCAGAGTACATTATTCAAGAATATACCTGGATCAAACAAAGAGGGACGATTGCTGTAAGGAGGTATATCTGGCAAGGATCTTGGAGAGGACAGGAGGATATACCCTTGGGGAATCCAAGCTCGGCTAGTCCGCAGGATGGGGTACTTATATAACTAACTATCCCGTAGAATCCCTATCGGACAGGATCGATGATTTACCCGGAAAGTCTTCAAGAAGATCACACTAATTACATCTCCCACGGGATAGCAAGAACTTTCTATTAGCAATGGATTTTATTTCTAAGAAGTTAATGGCAGTTTCCACGTCCCGTTCGGAGGAACGTACGACTTCCAACGACAATTTCCACTACGACGTATATATCGTATCCGTAAAGCGACTTCCCGAAGACATCCTCGTGACACGTTTGCAGTTAAAACATAAATATAAGCACCAGGGTGAACTCCGACAGGATGTTTATCAGTGAAAATATAGTAATACCACACGGCACATAACTCCTTAAGTGCAGTAGAAAACTAGAACGTGTAAACACCATCCTCAAGTTGGTACCTGGTAGACTACTGTGTAAAAGTGCTGATCCAAAAGCTTGAAAAGGATCTGAACGATTTCGATGAGTCCATACGTGCCGAAGTTAAGCAGAATTTGAAATTGCAGAACGACAAGGACTACGGTTGGTTGGTATTAGATACCTGGTGAAGCTTCACCAGGACTCTAGTAATTTCACTAATGAGAACATCCTGAGAGCTTTATTGCCTGGTGCAGTTTGTTATACTACTCTCTTTCTCTATATCCTCTATCCAGTTCCTGTCTGGTAATAGGACCAACCTGACTTCACTGGCATACCGTACCAATGTACCATGCTTACACAGTACCAAACGACGTACCATCTACGGGAACCTTACACCAGGAAAAGTCAAACCAGAGTCTGAATGGTTCGTCGAACAAGCTTCAAGTATGCAAATACAAATATTCTCTCTCTCTCTCTTTCCCTTTTCTCAATGTAAAATACCCCATAGCACCAGAGCATAGCAAACCAATTGAAAAGTTAACAATCGATCCTGACTTCCTGGGAAAAGTTGTCCAGGACACTTTGGATTCCTCTTTTTTTTTTGCGATACTGCAAACAACTAAGTACACACTATGTCTATCGCACCCTCACTTCAGCTACTCTCAACACCAGGAGTTAGTTTACCTAGGCTGCTACGTTTCCCCATGTCCACACTACTAGCCTCCTCTCTCTTTCTCCCGTCGACTATCAGCTACCGCTTCTTGAATGAGATAGACAGAGAAGGAGAGAGCAGGCAGAAGAGTCAAGGGACCAGATCGTGGGCAGTAGTAGTCTAACGGTGCTAACGGTAGCGAGACGCTATGGCCAGGGGTAGCAGACGTGGAGGACGAGGAACTGGAGTAATCTCTTTAGCGAGAATCCTCACAGAACTTTGCCGTTCCTTGTCATTAGCTGGCCGGCGGACAAAACTGAGCATGCAACCGTAATTTCCCCTCTTTTCTTCAGCCCCCCCAACTCTTACCCCCTCTTTACCTCTCTCTATCTCTTACTATCTTTCTCCTTCACCTACAATTACTACAAACTTTTCATCAGGACTGAAACAGCTACGTGGAATATCCGCAGTTGTCCCGCAGTGTGTTTTAGCGGCGTTTACCCAAGAGATATAGCCCAGGATGGTCTATGCACGTATGCAATGGTCTATGCCTCGTACAGCTACTACATGGACACAGAAGCACCAGGTATAGAAATTCGCGGGAGACCGTATACGGATACTCGTACTGGTGCGTGTACTACTGGATACAAAGAGGAATACGGTTACGTTGGGTGAGGAACATTGCTGCTACTATATGCGTATATAATGTTACAGGCTAAACTCAACCCCTGGAAGGAGCCGTGCTTCCTGAGGTGGGAAAGCGCATCGGACTACGGTAGAGGCATGCAAAGTATCCTTGGGGAATTGTCCGTGACGATGTACACTGTGTATCTCGGAATCCGTATCCAACTGCCGTATAAGCTACAGGGTGAATCGATTTGAAACGCAATGAAAAATCCAGTTGGGAAGTTGGAGGACCAATCAGTGGATGCAAATCGCAGAGAGTTTAATCCAATAGAGTTTGGCGCTTCTAGAGTGAAAAAGTGAGAGCGAGAGAGATAATAGAAGTATTAAAAAAAAAAAAATCTCCCTATCAGAAACGCAGGAAAGGACTCTTGAATCTAGGGTGCGAAGTACCCTAGAATCATACAATTAGCCGGGAGCACATCCAAGCGCTTTTGAGTATACGATTAAAACATAAAGGCTCCTTTCTGCACGGTACTCTTGGTAATCAAGAGGTCCTTGTATATCTGTAGCGCATTAAGTGGCTGGCAATTGATACCAGAGAGAGAAGGAGAGGCAAGAGTTTAATGATAAGCTGATAGTGAAAGAGCGATCGTAAAAAAGAAAAAGGAAGAATACAATGAAACTTTTGTAAAGTTATATACACCTACCTTGATAAAGTGCAGCGCGCACGCGGATGCCTATTTCGAGAAGAGCGATCACCGTGATCGCCAGCGATCCTGGTTTCATTCCTGCAGCGATCTCCAAGGGTGCACAACACTAACGGAGCTCACGCGTGAACCGTGGAGTACGACACGTGGCCCTCGTGGAGCTCGAGGGTCCA
This sequence comes from Cephus spinipes, assembly GCA_963971525.1. Lineage (NCBI taxonomy): Eukaryota > Metazoa > Arthropoda > Insecta > Hymenoptera > Cephidae > Cephus > Cephus spinipes. Next base: position 31,444,776 of record OZ020573.1, read on the forward strand.
GGATACATGACCGGCCCAGAAACTTGGCGTATATTAATAACGACACGTGTGCCGAAGGTAACTGATATGATTGACCTTCTCCAGGCGACGGTAAGATAAGGGGAGGTATCAAAATATTGATAAGAGTTTCATTAAGTATCCCCTTAATTAGTAAATTCTTTATAAAGATTATATATATACTATATGTATTCCATACAGTATATACGTATATGCGTATGTATATATATACGGATAATTTTTTTTAAACTTTTTCTGATTTAACAACGTGTTATCAGTTATCACGTCGGCGACCGAGCGGCACGATGTGTCGAGCACGGGGCTTGAAGAAAAGCACTGGCCTAGCCCGCTGAATGATCCCGGCGCGTCCCGGGCCGTACTGCCTGGAACCCTCAGAGATGTGGCTCTAACCCTCGTTCCCACGTCGAGGGTATCTGCGCATGCGTACGTGGTGCCCTGATGCCCGGGCACTGCCGCCTCGCGTTCACAAATCTCTCCTACGCTGTAACAAGTTTCGTTACACACGGACACACGGCTGCGGCCGTGGGAAAAGGGAGGAGGAGGAGGAAGGAGGTGGGCCAGGGTAGCCAGCTCCCGTGGGAGGGTTGCCACGGCTCCTGTACATACCTATACAGAAGCGTACTGTGTCGTACTATAGTGTACTGTATTGTTATATATATATAGAGGATGGAGGGTGTATCAGAGGACCTGCAGTTACCGCTGGACCCTTTCTGCCTGCCGGGCTATCCTGGCAGCGATCGGGATACGCCGTCGAAAGGGATGCCGAAAGAGGTAACTTTGAAGAGGAGTCCTGGATCGTGATGACTATGCCGAGGACCTGGTTGAAGATCCTGAAAGAAGAAGGGAGGATATAATGATGGAGAGAGAGAGAGAGATACCTGGGATATTAACTTTACCTGGGATGACGAACCTTCCTCGCACATTCGCCACAGTAATCTCTACTGCGTAACGAGTTTCGATGAAGGATAGGTGATGCTAAAGAGAGAGCGAGAGAGATAGAGCAAGGCCTGAGCAGCACGGGGTTTAGCTACTGAACTGGTTAAAGGGATGGGTTCAAGGGAGTAATACTTCCTGGCACGGATAATCCTTCTGTAAGGTAACCGGTCACCACCTGAACTTACAATCCTATTACCAGGAAACTTTGACCCGGTGCCGAGAGAAAAGGCTGGTCGTTGATTAACATCGGGGCTGGTAGCTAAAAGAGAAACAAGTTTTATCATAAATGGTACGTAGCTATGGATAAAGCTTTAAGGGATGTTGTCTCAATGGGAAACGTATCGTCTGGAACAGGGATGCTGATCGTGTGAATCCTCAAAGAGTGAAGAGGGTGAAAGAGGGTAGTAGGTTGTAGGGTGTAGATGGGCTGTACGTAAGGGTCGAGAGAACCCTGTCACCGGTGCCCGTTCACAAATCTCTCCTACGCCGTAACAAGTTTCGTTGCAGCCGGGTAGACGGGTATTCGTGGGGATGGTGGACATACGGGCCTGCGGCCGGATTGGTGGTGGAACTCTGGTAGGGGTTGCTGACTATAGCCAAGTTATAGGGAGTCATAAGGGGGTTGCAGTTAGCGCACTCTCTCACCCCATTCGTTTCTCTGACCCTCCTGAGTTACCAACCATCCCTGGCAAGTCTCGAACTCTGGGGGGAAGGGGCCAAAGCGTGACTGGTTGGTACCCAGTGCTACCCCTAGAATTGTTCTCCTTGTATGTTACTAACCTAGAGCCTATAGGTACCTCTAACCTCCGTCATCCTAGTCCTAGAATCTCCCTAGGAAGTACGTGTGTATAACGATGGAATGGGGCTTACTGGGGGGTGGTTAACGTGGGGGTGAGATCGTCACGCTTTGTCTGGTCCAGCCTGAGATTACATACCATGACCAACAAACTACCAGAGTCTACGGGGATATTTCACGGAGGGAGGAGAGAAGTTGCGAGAGCAAAGTGGAAAGGTTTCCGGAAGTCTGCGAGAAGTGGTAGGAAACCAGTTGGAATACCGGTGGGATACTCAATGTTCAAAGTATACAGAGAAACAGAAAGAGAAGAGGAGAGTGAGAGAGAGAGGAGAGGAGAGGGTGTACAGTTTAAAGGTGTCTACCGAAGTTCCAAGGTCTCACGAGGTTCCTGAGGTTTTCACAGGCGAGCAAGGGGGACGTTAGTAACGCAACGGTTTAGGGTTATGGGTAATTATGCTTATGGCTCGTTCAACCTGGGGAAGGATGAAGGACACTGCGTGGAAATCGTATGTCACGCGAGACAAGGCTCCCTATGAGATTTTGGATGAAACTGATGTTGAGTAGGAGCTTGAAGGGAGCGATGAAGAGATGACGAGAGGGAGAGAGAGAGAGAGAGAGAGAGAGAGAGAGAGAGAGAGAGAGAGAGAGAGAGAGAGAGAGAGAGAGAGAGAGAGAGAGAGCTGAAAAGGGGAGGAGAGAGAATTCCCGGGATATGCCACGTCCTGGATCCCGGGACGAGTGTTCGATTGGTCATCGGGTAACGTTATGTCCTCCGGATCACGCGATCGGAACGTACTCGCAGAACATTCTGGAAGATTAATTGTGGTTAGAATCGTCGAGCGGCCATTGGACCATTGATTAGAGAGAAAGCTAGTTTCCCCATAGAACCATATACGCCCACAGTAGGTACGAATATTGCAACACGCAGACATACAGCCATCCAATGGGAATCCATTGGAATTTTCCCACCTTATATCAATCCAGTCCTCATCCTCCTCATCCTCGTAGGCTCTCCTTTGCACCTCGCAAAAGGCTCCAACGGCTAATTTCATTGTCCGCTGGTAAGGACCCAGAGGGAAGGTTAATGGCGGATAGAGGTTAGGTCGAGGCAGCTCGTAAGCTTGCTTAGCCGAAGCGTCCTTGGGAAAATTAGGATCCGGGAGAAGAAGGCCTCTGTCGCTGCTATCCTTCTCCCTCAGGTAGACGATTCACGTCTGTAGTCTTATCTTTCTCGCTTGTGTCCTTAACGGAACTCTAAGTAGAAGCCACCAGATGCGATCCGTCCGTTTCGTAAACAGTAGCCTCTGAGGAAGAGTCATTTAGTCCTTCCGGCCAAGAGGGACCATCCTTTGTGTCCCCTCTGCGATTGGCTTAGCAAGCTGGTGCCCTATTTCTAGAACGGCAAGACTGTACAGAGAAGAGAGAGAGAGAGAGAGAGAGAGAGAGAGAGAGAGAGAGAGAGAGAGAGAACATCCATCAAGATCCTAGCTAACTTAAAGCGAAATGACAAAATGGCGGAATGTCGTAAAATTGACCGGTGTTGGTAACCTGTTCCATGTTCTAGAAGGTTAATGAGTCCATTGAAACAGGTAACCCTTACGCCAGTAAGCTCTTAAGTGTCCTAGGGACATTTGGGATACTAAGAAGAGGGTTTCCCTGTCATGGGTAGCATACTCACTTAAGCCCATGTTCATCCGACACCCTTGACGTAATAACATCATGTATGTAGAATGCCCACCTGGAAAAGGGATTAATAAAAGTAACGATCCTTGCCCAAGAGATCCTTTTTGCCTTCTAGGTGTCTTCAGGTGGACTCGCATCTCCTGCCATTTACATTCTGTTTTCACAGCATTAATAATGCAGGACCCTGGTATCTATAACAGATACGTACGCTCATTATGTATACGTCAGATAGGTAACCTAACCTCAAACGTTCTAGATACATGACCGGATACTACGCCTGTAACGTATCGCCGGTGCTGATCGTAGCTGTTTTCTCTGGGTGATGAGGATGTTGGAATTCCTGACTGTGTGATTATAACCATGGAATTAATACGCTTTACTAGGATATCTCTAGAAATTAATATTGGTAAGTAAACGCGAAAACAATGCAGTAGGATTTCTTGTATATTCCTTTTTATTCGACAACGGCTGCTAAGAAATATTGAATGGTGGCAAAAAACAATAAGGAAGTGTGTTACCTCAGCAATCGTGCAAAATTACCCGGTTGAGCTGGGACCCCTCCTGGTACAGATTTCCAGCCGACCTCGCAATTGGCATAATGCGTTAACGATTGTTCGCCCCGGGAAAAAGCCAGCCGGCTGGTGGTTGGTCGACTGTTTAGCCGTGGCTGTAAACGACCTATGGCACCTGGTTCAGCTTGCCTCCTGGTGGATCGAAAATACTTAAAATATACCAAGATGACTTTTATATTGTATCAATATTTGGCTTCAGCGTCGTTTGTCATTGTATTCCAGGACTGTGACAGAATTCGAACAAATTGCCAGAGTGACTTTGCTCAACAACTAACTAAATTGTAGGGTGTCATGAAAGCGTACAGTACACACTGGGGCGAGTGCAGCATGGCCATACTGAAAAAAAAATACATATTGCACTACCGGATGTTATTTGAATTTTATAACTTTTTATCCTTTCATTTGCAGTTTACCCAGAACTCCCAAGAACGACAAAGCTGAGTACTCGCAGACTCAACTGATTTTCACCTGAACATTTAAATTTGATTTAAATTTCAACTCGGTCAGGGGGACCGAAATATTCTTAAGGGATTCTTAACTGTTACGTCACGTCCGCCTGAGTGTGTTTTTAAGACCCTTAAGCCACTCTATATAGGTATACAGTTATCTTGGAACGTTGGATGGCGGTGGTTGTTGACGTCTAGACGAAGGAACAAACAATTTATGGTACGCAGATATCCAACCCTGGGGGCCGTCCCCTACCTACCTACCTACCTACCTAAGGCACCAGTTTTCGTACTCGGGACCGAGGAGCTATTCCCCGGGTCGACGAGAGAGCGTCTGGATAAAATAAAATAAAAAAGAATATACGAGAGCGAGAGAGAGGAGAGGAGAGGATAAAAAATAGAAATAAAAAATCCATGTTCTCCCTCCTTCGCCTCGTCCTTCCTCCTGCCGCGAAAGTGACAAACTCCCCCGGGGAGGTTACGCCGACGTAAACGGCCCGCACTCCTGGCGAGATTTCATCAGAGATAAGCCGTTCTGGCGCCAAGATGGCTCCACTAACGCTACTCACCTCTCACTACGAACCTTTTTCTTTTCTCTTGCTCTTCGTTCTTCTTCTATCTCTCTCTTTCTCTCTATACATATATATATTCCACATAGGCAGAGATATAACCTCTTCCACGAGTTGCTACTCCGCGAGAGTGCCGCGTCTAATCTGCAAGCAACGAAAATAATTCTTCTCCAGGTCAGGAGCTCCAAGGAGGGGACCTTTTACCTGGAACTGTGCTGCTACACCATGTCCCGACATCCGGTAGCTCGTACCTCGCATCCTCCATTTCACTATCCCCATCCTACCCGGGCGTACCTTATACCAACGCTGCCTTGGCAAAGCCCCTCTGGTGCAACGTGAAAACCCCTTACCAATCCTCCGAGAACGTATTCACCGAGCGAGACAAACGTGCTGGAAAGATTCTGGGTCGACGAACCGATATTCGAATGTGCCTGGTGCTCCATCTGCATAAGATATACCCAGTGACTCCTCATCCTCCTCATCGTCATGTTCATCCGCAAGGGGATCCTGAAATCAATTATGAGATTATACAGTCCGTACGAGTTAGCTTTTTGCCTGGGTTCACCAAGCACATGGTTAATACCTAGAGGACATCCGGTGGGGTAACGGGGAATACAGAGAGTCCAGGAGGCAGTCCTAGGAGCAAGAACCTAACCGGGTGATAGCATACCGCAAGACACAGATAGTCAAAGAGTGGCAAGTAGCAAGTAAGGTAGAAGTAGTATGAGAATCAGGACGTGGAAGAGGGAGGCTGCCGAAGAAGACGTTATGCCAGGGGATGAGAGTAGTGTCTGGATGTACAAGGGGCAAGAGGGGGATGGCTGCCGATAGATGTAGAGTGGATAAGTGTGAAGGGAGTAAGCAAGGGAGTGTAAGGGACAGGAAGACTTTGCGACCCATTTATCCCATCCCTCTGTTATCTTTGCGCTTCGATCGGCCATCCCTCCCCTCCCTCTTCTACCCTTAGCCACAGGCATGTGTTACGGTTTCCTAACAGCCGGTGTGGATTTAGTTTTGGGGGTGGAGTAATAGACTGGCGCAGATCGCGTGACGATATCATGTCCCTTTACGGGCTCAGCTACGTAGCGGGTCCTAGGAAACGGCTCGACTACCCCTGCCACTCGTCCCATCCTCGAGGAAAACGGCGAAGGGACTTCCCTGGTAAACTTGTCAAACTTTTACTTCAGCTCCTTTGCCTTATCCTATACTTACCCTTGCGTTTCAGTACGCCCGACTTCCTTTGGCTTGGCTACCCCTTTGCTTCCACGCTTCTTTGACATAACCAGAGACTGGTTTGAGTAGGAAAATCCAACGGCGACGTCTACCACTACCACTGCTGCTACTGCCACTGGCGCCAGGTCCCACTGAGAACAAGGATACACAGTGTAGTCGGACTACTATGCTGTTACTAGCAGCAAGGTACGGATCTTGATATTACGTGCCTCTTTGACTCCTTTCGTTTACCATCGTCCATTTCCTCTTCTCTGATTCTTCATAAGGCTCCACGTGCGTACCACTCAGAGGGTGGGTCTCCTGTCCATGCATCATGGTGTTTCTAGACGTTTGGTAAAATGAAGCGGAAGCATAAGCGAAGCGCGACAAGGTCATATGTAAAACGTTGGAGGGAAGTTGAAGCAGCGAATCGAGAAATTGGTGGAACGAGATATCCACTTGGTGGTTGGCTCTCGTGTGGGCTGCTCGAGCAGAAGGGGTGCCCGCTGGTTATATAGGTGGGGTGGAGTCTGGGAAGCAAGCACCCCCTTTTTCCCTGCAATTTACTTTCTGCGAATTAGCGCCAGCGAAGTGGTGAATGAAGCCAAAGTCAAAGGCAAGGGTGGAAGAGAGACAGAGAGAGGGAGGGTGTTCCAAATAGAAAGACAAAGAAGGAAGAATGAGAGTCAGTGAAAGAGAACAAAGAAGAGAACGTGGGTGAGATTGGGAAGGGCAAGTACCAATAGAGAGAAGGAGACGGATAGAGATTTAAAAAAAGAGAAAGAGAGAAGCTATACCCAGTACACAGTAGAGTAAGGAGTGCCGGTGAAGGCAGTAGCTGACTGGCTGACTTCATCCTGGGTAAGGGTAGCTCGGAGAGGAGGTGCATCGATTGAAGGATGCTGTAGAGAATGCAACGTTCCGCATCTGGCTGTGATCTGTCAAGCGGAAATGACGTAATTTACATGAGAAACCGAAGTATGGATCTTAAGCGCAGATACAAACCCATGGTTCGCTCGTTCTCCTTTGGCGACATGTCACGTGTCACCAAGGGCCAGTTTTCATTAGAGTTCATCCTACTGCTGACGAGATCACCAAATCCTAGTGTTGCTTGCGCTCTTCCTCTTCCTCGTCCTATATTTCCATGGTGATGATGCTGCTGCTACTGCTGGCTGCTGCGACGTACTAGGATGCTCAAGCTAAATCCGCAAATTGCCGGGGACGCATCCGGGACCGGATGCAACCACGACGACACGGCACGACGACGAGGGACGCGTCGGCGAGACCGACGCGACGCTCGCAGAGACGACCATGCTAAATTTGACAAACGACGTCTGCACGTCCTTCTCTCTCTGTTCTCTCTCTCGCTCTCGCTCTTGGTCTATTCCTCTCTCGTTCTGCATTCTCATCTGGTCTCTAGTCAGACATTTAATTTTCCTTTTTTCACAGCCAAACTTTCCAGAGTCCCTTTTTCCAACTTGGTAAATACGCGTCGCTGAATAATAAATGTACCTTCGTTATTTCCCCGGCCATTAAGCGACGTTCCTGGGTTTCCATTCCAATAATTCCGGCGATTCCGTCGTCCATCTATTTTTCCAATTCTTCCGCCTCCTCCTCGAGGAACTTCCGACTCTTTTTCGATACTCGCCCTCTCGTAGCCACAAGTTCATCCGCCTCTCTCTTTCACACTTACTCCAACCGCCTTCGCCTTCCTCTTCTCTCTGTTTTTCATTCATTCATGCGTTCCTATGCGCGGCACATCCCGTCCCAACATCCCCATAAGATACACCGTCGATTTTATCCCCCTAGCGAAAAATTCCCAGCCACCCATTTCACTAGGAGTCGTAGCCAGGTACAGTTCTGGGTCTATTATTTTTCTTCGATTTTTTTTAACTTTTTCTCTCTTCTTTTCCTCTCCTCGTACTCTGGTAGAACTTTCATCCCCAAGACAACAACCGCATCCGTACCGTCACCAGGGGTTGACACCTCTCGCTAATTCCCCAGAGAATTCCAGAGAAATTCAATATCGATTGCTGATTACAACTATCCGTCTGTTCCACTCCTGGAGGTACTGCGGAAGGTCCTTCTGCACGCCGGATGATATTCGAGGTGGTTTGGCGTCGTTGAAGGAGGTCGGCCGAGACGTTCCCGAAGGAGGCAAAAGTACCGGGGACAGGGTGGAGGAGCACGAGGATGGGTGGAGCGTTATTTCGCCGTGAAAGTGCCACGAGCAGAATAGCGGCAGCTAAAAACAGAGAAAAAAAAGGTTAAAGAGAAAGAGAGAAAGAAAGGCTAAAGGTAAGAAATAAAGAGAGAGAGAGAGAGAGACTGATATACAAAAGATAAAAGGTAAAAACCACCCTCTGCAAGATCTGAACCCTTGACCCCTTCCCCCCTCCACTATATCTAGTGATATAACCAACGGCGAGACAACAAAAACAAGGCGTGGGAAACGCAACACGCATAATCGACCCTGAGCCGACATCGTTTAATGCGGAGGATCCTGGCGGAGGGTTGAAGGAAGTTGTGGGTGGGTTGTATGTATAGAAAAGAAAAAAAAAAGAGAAAGAGAGGACCAAGGGTGGATGGGTGGGCTAACAAAAAAAAATATATGTCCACGCAGCAATATTCACAGAGGGTGGTGTAGGGGGGCAAGGAGGGTGGAGAAGGAGGGGAGAGGGATTGGTTTCTCAAGACGGGAAAATTTACGATGTACTTTGAATTCTCTCGAATATAATGGGATTAAGGAGAATAACCGATATTTCATGAAACTACCCGCAGCAGATATCCTACCGACCCTATTTCCATATATATATATATACACATATATATACGCAAGGACCGTCAGAGCTCTGTACACAAAAGTGGGTAAAAGCGCGGGGTATGGCCGGTAATAAAATAATTTAACAGGCGGTATTAATTCGCCTCGATAATTAACCAGTCAAGATAATTAAAGATCCACCGGATCGTCCAGAATACCCATAGCAAAGTCCTATCTGCACTGGAATCCTAATGCCATAATAGCACGTATTCAGACGCCCCACCAGATCCAGGAAAACAGTAGCAAGTTAGTCGTCCCGGTAGGAATTCACAGGACACTATTAATTCGTAGAGAGTAAAAAAGAATTATCGTGCATTTTCCGCTGTCAGCCGAACCTAACCTAGCATACCTAGGTATACATTAGAATACGTATATGCATACCTAACCAACCTGTCCCGTCTCTCTATGCAGTCAGCACGACGCATAGCCGGTTTTAAGGTTATGTTGACGCTTACACAGGTGGGTACTCCCAATGACACGTGAATGGAGCAGAAAAGTACTTCTGTCATCCTTCCTGACAATGAGATTCCGGATGTCAGATGATACAGGAAGCTGAGTATTAAATCGTCGTAGGAAATCCATTCGTCAAGGTCCGTCGATGTTTATAAATACGTGCTGGATGCGTACGTATCCCGGAACTTCCTAGAGGACGAGATATCAAGTATCGGTATAGCTTTAACGGGCAGGCTATATCGCATTTCGTCGTATCCCCATATCGGCGACCGAGCCGGTTATTTGCAGCCGCGGACCTGTTTATGTGGCCGTGTGCTGACAGTGAACGCGCCCGGACATCGATACAGCTCCGCCATTGCTTCTCTCCCTATCTGGCTCTTCCTTCCACTCTCTCGTATTTCCCCATAGTGGGACTCTCTCTCTCTGTCTATTCCGCGCGCAAGAACTCTGTGTCTCTTTCTCACTTTAGCTAAGCTCTTTCCCTCTCTCTCCTTAGCCTCTACCCAGCACTCTGTATCTCTCGACTACTTACTCCCTCGCCTTTCCCCATTCTCTCTCTCACTCTCTCTCCTACCATCCTATCCCTACTACCGTGGCCAAGCTTCTCCGTCCCTTTAACCTAACCTCCATCCACCCGCAGCATCTAACTCTCTTTCTCATCCTATAACCTCTTCTCTCTCTTACTTTCATTCGTAACCTACAACTTGCGCCACCGTAATAGCTAAGCACTATACATCCGTTACAGACCGGTCCGGATCCCCTTCCAACCTCACTTTTGTACTAGTGTCTTCTTACCTACCTACCTACCTATCTACCTTACCTACCAGTCATTTTCCTTCTCCTGTATACGCTATGCTTTCCTTTGTAGTACAATTCCACACCACTTTCAAGAACAAACTCCTGCCGACTGACTGAGCCATTCTCGCTCTGACAAACTTCTCCACAGCTCATCGGCGGCTGCTCATTGTCGTGTTTCCTCGAAGCCGTAGTGTCAAACATTAGAACTCCATAAGTTATCGTGTTATCTATAGTGCAAGTAGGTAGATTTTACATGGGGAATGGAGTCGCTGTTGGAATCTATCCTCTGGGAGAGGATCTCAGATTTTTTTTGTCTTCGTCCCTCCTTTGGTTCGAGGATGTAAGAGGATTCGAATGGTAAGAGCGTAGGAGATGTAGAGAATAAGGTTTCCTATGGGATAGGTGATGGGCTCGAATCTTCCTCCTCGTTTACCTTCTTTGTCACTCTGTACTTTCTTCAATTCTTCTCTCTCTCTTCACACACACACTCTCAAATCTCTTGTCTTTTCTCGTTCTTCTATTATCAGGGTATTTGCACCCTAGTACCTCGACTCTGCTGTCTGCGTTATAGGGGCTGTATGTACTTTCCACCCCGGCTCCTTGGTAACTATACAAGATAGGAAAGCCGTCAGAGTTAAGGGGTAGGAGGGTTTCTCCTAGTCGAGTAATGAGAGGAAGATTCCAAAGGAATTTCAACAGTTTTCAAATCGATGAAGATCATTAGACAATGCCGGTACTGGTACAGTCGCTAATCTTTGTTTGTCCGAACAATCAACCCAATCTGCCTGGAAGAGGTCCAGTTTAGTCTGTTAAAATTGCGACAAAATTTATCAACGACGGACGAGTCCGAACTTAGTTCTTCGATCTTTTAAAAATTCAATCTAACCTATAATTCAACACTACGTAACCTCAGCACCAGGTATCCAAGTTTAAAGTACTTACCGATTCTCACCACTGTCAAAGTACGTACCTGTCAATCTATACAATTCCTAACCTTAGTTACTCTAATGTATTTCTCGTAGCCCAACAGACTACTGGCAATTCGAAATTTCACGAAATTCGACGTCCTCTACACCCACCACCCTCTTTGTATCGTAATTTGATACTGACTTAGTATCCCGATGGGGTTCGATTCGGGAATGGAGTTTCTCCGATATATACCCTGGAAATGCTTTTACCTATGGACACCATGATACTCCAATGTACTCTGCTATACCGTTAGAGCACAATCCTGGAATAATTGTCAGGTCAATAGTAAATCCAATTCAAACTAAGACTGATTGTACAATTATTAATTACAATAAGAAAAGGTAATACCAATTTTTATATTATACGATCAAGAAAAATCTTTTTATATTAACGTATTATTATTCACTGTCAAGCAGGATCACGTTCGCGGTATAAAAAATACACGAGGTTGACAATAGACATCCGGTTATGGATCTCGGGTATTTCCCTGACAAAAAATACTAAGAGATAACCAGACGGATGTTACAGAGGGACTTTAAGACCTTGATAAATTATATGTATGAGCCACAATCAACAGGACCATCCTGACTCTCCCGGACCGGTCAGTGTCATCGTGTACACCGTACGTGACTCTTCGGAGATTCTTCAGCGACGTCGATCAACTTGTCTCCAGTGAAATTGTCCAGTGGTCCATATCGATCTTGAACGAGTCATAAAGGGAGCCGTTGAGAGAAGAGCAAAGAAGTAATCGAAGCACTCAGCTTCCTAGTTCAGAGTAAAGAATAGAGTGATGGACTTCGTCTCATCTAAGTAGGAGCAACGGTATCAGGTGTTGGCAATAAGGCGGCGGTTGGGTTTGCTTGAATAATAGAGACCTGGGGAAAAAATCGCCTCCTTTATTCTTATGGTGGCTGAAGATGGCGGTAAGGACAGGAAGACGTTGACGAGGGACTCTGAAAACGAGTGGCAAGAGAAGGAGTGAGTGAGTGAGAGGTAAAGAGAAGAAGAAAAATACAAATCATTACATTAATATCAATGAAGTCATCGTGGATGACTAGTTATTTTCTCATTTGGTCAATTAGTGGGCCTATAAGATACTGAGACTGGAAAACGTCTTCTGACCCGTTGAACTGTAAATCATTAAACTATTAATTACTCTAATGAATATAAGCACAGTCGACCCTAGTTTTTGAAAAATATACATAACGTATATGTAGATACATGGTATCCAGTACTTCATCATCAAAGTAACGTGTTTATCCTCAGGATTATTTTCAGGGATTATTTGCATTAACCTTATCAGTGTACCTGGGGATATTCGTCGATATTGGTTATATCCCTAGAAGCCCTGACATACACGAGAGAGGTCACCCTGGTGATGGGAGGAATGAATTTTATAAAGATCCAATCAGTCCTGAAAATTGGATAAACGTGATTAGAGAAAAATTGATAGTACAAAAAAGTACCTGGACCAAGTAAATCGATAGTCATCGATCAGTTATAATATTTGTAAGTATCTGTACTGTCATCCTTATCAGTAGTACCATAAGCGTATTCTTGCGCTAAGTCATGAAGACGATAAACCTAATGAAAAATTATTTTCCTAGGTAATATTATTCATTATTTTGTATACACTGCAATATCAAATTTTGTATACCCTGATACATATGGTTGAAGTGTATGAACCAGTCTCTTGGTGATTATCATAAACGTCAAACGAGTCCATGATGGAGTACGTGAGTGATGATCAATACGTCGAAGTGACGACAGACAGTCTCATCCTGGTGAGCACCACGTTAGATCCCCGTAACAACCTGACCAACGTCTACGGCGTGAAGACCCAATTGGCTCTGTACGACGTGCTGATACCGGTTCTGGGATGTCTGATAATAGTGACAAATCTGGCGGTGACCTTATCTTCTGGATTGCTATTGAAAAAAGGAGTTCAGCCAAAGGCGACGTACCTCTTCCTCGGAAACGTCGCCATGGCTGACCTGTTGACAGGGGTGGCAGTTCTCTTTGGTCAGTTCTACCCCAAGACGTTGAGAACGCACTTAACCTGCACCGTGCAGCTAGGTAACCTCAATTACAGGAATCTTTAATAAAAATAAGAAGAATTAAATATCAAAAAAGGTATCGACTCTTCGTAGACGAAGTTGGTAATGGAAGGTTGAGGATGGACTTAGCAAAGACCAAAGATCTTGACTTGGGGGGGGGGGGGGGTTACAACGTCAGCTAGCACTGGTAATAGGGGTCTCATAAAGATATGTCGAATATCCTGAAAGGTTTAGATCCTGATCCTGGTACCCATATAATATATTGTAAGGTATCTTAAAAGAATCTATCGTTATTCGATATTGAGTGCATTATCGAGTTGATCCTGGATAATCACGTAGTCGAATGCACCATATAAAAATATATATATATACGTAATATATAGATACCAATATACAGAATATCCAAGGAGCCTATAGAAACGTACAGCAATACGTTACAGGTTCATCCGGTTATTCGCCATTAATAATTCCTTATCTTGGAAGCCGATCGGTATATTTTACTTGCCCATATAATCCGCACGGGACCTGGTGCTTTTATCCAGGCTTTAATAAATACCCGAGGCGTACCTATACCGATACATATAACTCGAGTACATGACTCAGATAACAGAAAGTAAGATGAGATTTGACGTAACCCTTAAATCCCTAAGTCAATATTAAATTTTAATTAAAAAGAAAAATTAATTTAATCAACAGGTATGATAGTCTCCAGCACGATAACCTCAATCTACTCAGTGGGTCTGATAGCAATTGACCGGTTCCTGTACATAGTCCACGGTCTCAATTATTCAAGATGGGTCTACCCAACAAGAGCACGTCTCCTGATCCTCTTCACCTGGATCCTGGGTCTGACAATAGGCTTTCTACCACTAACCGGTTGGTCCGGCTCGACGAACAACGGTCGTTGGTGCTGGTTCATAAAGTTGGCACCACCAGGTCTGATAATCCTGATAACGATAATCGGTCTGCTGCCGATCCTCCTGGTGCTGATCCTCTACGGGATCATCCTGTACCACGCGGTCAACAAGGTGACCCAGTTGCAGCGCGCGGACGCTCGGCAAGCAGCGACCGCCGCAACTTCCGGTACGGCAGAAAAAAGCAAGATAACAGAAATGCGTATCACTCGCGGTGGCCTCGGAGCGGAAGTCCAGGACGCAAAATCTACGAATCAAAAGCGTCGAAACAAACCGTCCAAGGTAAAGGCTGTGAAGGTCGTTCTCCTGACATCCGGAAGTTTCGTCGTCACGTGGATGCCTTACTTCATAGCGTGTTGCGTCTACGTCATGTGCGACGAGAAGACCCAGAACTGTGGCACCTTGAAGGTGGCGATAGCGTCTCCACTGGCGATCCTCGGCTTCCTGAACTCTCTTCTGAATCCGATAATCTACGCCTGGTGGCACAAGGGCTTCCGTGGATTCCTACGAAGTATCCTCTGCCGACCTGAACCTTCGAACAACCAGAGCAGCACGTCCAACACCAGGACAGGTTCATCCTCGTCGAAGTCCAAAAGAACCCTGACAGCAAGCAAAAGCGTTTCCTCCCAGGAATCTCTACGCGAGTCTAGCGCCACCTCGTAGACCAATTCGGTTGCTTACTTTGCGGCTTCCTGCTTGTCATTAACCGACCCTCGATCATCCATCTACTTACCTACCTACACCTACCCATCCGCAATACGTATATCCTGCTATACGCAAAGCCCGAACTCCGTATTACCGCAGGCTACGAAATATCAAGGTGAAGCGTTCCCGGAGGCAACTGCAGGAAGCGTTGAGTGCCAGAGCAAACAACCCGCCAACTTTTGTGATCCCTAGGACAATCACGTCGAAATTAAATACGCTCATATTTTAAATTTACCCCAATTCGCTGCAACCAAAAATAATACAAAAAAATCATTTGAAAAACATCCGCACACCTTCACGGAACGGACAAAGATACGTGAAAACAAACGAGCAGTATGAATTATCTGTATATTTGCACTTAATAATAATATAATAATATATTGTATACGATAATAATAATAATAATAGTGTTACGTTTTTTCCCATCTTTCCTTTTCCTCTTGCTGTCCTTCCTTCGCGTAATGAATAAACCGATGTAATTAATAACTAATTAAGATAAAAAAAATCACTACCATCTTTGGGAGAAAATATAAAAAGGGGGAACAGGGGGAGGGGAGGGGTACTGGATGTCTCTGTCTATATATATATGTATATAAGAAGGGTGGAAGGGATGCTCATGGATATCTGATGAATGTAAGTGGAGAATTTAGACGACGGGCGTTAGGAGTGTAATCAGGGGTTTGGGTCTCTTGTTAGGTAAGGTAGGCACTGAGGGTTCTAATAGATGAAGAGGGGGGGGGGGGGGGGGAGAAGGGTTCGGAAGGAGTGGCGAGAGAAGAATGTGAAACGGGCATAAGCAACCCCGTGAGAAGTTAGGGAGATAAACGAGGCAGCGTGGATTTATGGGTGGAGGAGAGGGGGTGGGTGGGTCAGCGAAAGAGAGAGAGAGAGATCGTATAGACGCGAGAGCACGTGGGCGCCTAACGAAAATCTTTGATTAATTTCCTACTGGAAGAATGAGGGTTGCGAGTAAAGGCGGCTCGTCACGCTTTCTCATTCTCGTGCCTGGACTCTCTCTCTTTCTCTCTCTCTCCCTCTTCTCGTTATGGCGCGAAATTATTATATAAAAAAAAGGACAGAGCGGAGTTTTACACTGAGAAAGAAGTACACGCATCGGACGCAGTGGCGCGCGCGTCGAATCTTCCACGACAGCCAGTAGGTGTATTACGAGTGAAAATAATTATTCAATGATAATCGTCGATCACAATGAATCGTGATAAATTTTTTTAAATCTCGCGTCGTGATATGGGACAGATGCGTATGTCTATGAGTTTTCACGTATATCGCATGCGTGACGTTTTCTTCCTTCTTTGTTCATTTCTTACGTATTTTTCTTTGTCCCTCGAAAGGTTCGATCGTCACCTGGATAAGCTCGCTCTCGTTAGGGTAATATTGATTTGATTTTTTTTGTTCCACGCAGCTGTATTAACTTAGGTTAGACGAGGCATTGACAAACGATGGAAGAATACAGATAAGACGGCTGATCGGCTGATTGGTTTTTACTTTTTTTTTCACGTCAGAGAGATGAAGAATGGAAACGAGAGAGAGAGAGAGAGAGAGAGGGAGAGTAGTAGAATATAGAGAGAATTTCTAAATCGATTCACGTTATAGAGTGTGTTTACCTTAAAACGTAGAAAATCGTATAAAAGGCACGAATTCTACAGTCGTCGTTAATAATATACAGAATGGAGGGCTTTCCGGAACCCTTAAGGGTTTGAAGCAAAGAAAGGGTAAGGGAGGAAGAGAACTAGGGGGAGAGAGAGAGAGAGAAAATAAACGAAAGAAACTTCAAGGATACTAGCGGCTGTCATCGTCAACGTCTTCATCAACGTCGTTTACTCCTGGACCACGAACGAACCTCAGGTTATTCTGCTCCTGGCCGATGTCACTCCATTATCTTCTCACTCTGTCTCCTCTGGCAAATGGATAAAAGCAGAGTCGCGTCGAGAACGAGAAGAAAAACAATTGCAAGAGGGAGAGAGAGAAAGAGAGAGAGAGAGATAGTGAGGAAAAGATAAAAAGTAAAAAAAGATATAAAGCAACGACCAAGAGAAGAGTAATGGTCGTGTCCTAAATTTCATGTGGAAAATAGACAATCACTTAACAGAAGATATAAAAAGAAAATGCATAAAGAGTGAAAACGACCTGGAGAAATATCCACGAGATAAAGACAAGGAACGCTCGGGTGTCACGTGGATCGACAAAAGTCAGAGTCAAAAAGGAAAAACCAATCAATTCGAAAATTTCATGCATAATTAATCGTTCGATCGAATCGATAAGTTTCCAATCATCATCACCATGTACAAGAATTTCAACGCTTTATCGTGAATCAATAATAGTGATACATTATACGAAATCCCCTCCCCCCCCATCCCTCCCGGTAGCCCGGCTCTCAAAACGCTCAAGGCTATACGATTAATAACATCGATAATTTCTTTCACTTTTATTACCTAATTTTAGCACTCAGGGTTCGCAGTCATAGTCATCGTCCTTGATAGACAATTTTTTTTATTATTATTCCTCAATTTTTATTATACCCATAACTTTATCACCCACTCCTACCGTCCACGTCCACCATTTTTCTTGTAAAACTCGCAACAACGCCCTTCAACCCCTTCGCTCTACCTATAAACTTCATTCACACTCCTTTTCTCTCTCTCTCTCTCTCACTTCCACCCTCGTCACGGCATTGACTAATATTCCATCATAAGAGATTACACACGTGATTGCCTTTATTACTCTTTAATTATCCTTCTTGAACTCGTCGGGCTTAACTCATTGAGTATATGTATTTATATATATATATATATATATATATATGTAATATATAAATATAAATATCGGATATTCGCGTCGGTACCAGAAGGATCGCATACAAAGAACGTAATTAGTAGACGATATACATGGGGCAGGGGAGAGTGGTTAAAAGATCAGGGAGCAGGCATTACCAAGTAAATACACAATAGCGCAGACGCGTCTGTGCTTTATCAGTTTTTACACGATATCACGTAATTAAGCACAGACGCGTTAACGCGCCTTACAATACGCAGTCATCGCTCGCATACAATTCGCAGTTCCTCGAGATTATGTGCATCGGGACACGTGAGAGAGGCGGTAGAAAAAATTACATTCCCACAAAGAATACACGAGGGATGGTCCTTTACCTCGAATCGTCATATTTATCATTCAATTCCCTTTCTTCCCCTAATCATCAATTTAAACCCCTTTCGACCTTACGACGTATTTCTGGATAATTCAATTCCCAACCACCCTGGGATTCTCTCATGGGAATGCGACATACACCCTAAATACGTACTTTATACATCATCCTCAGAGGCTCCTAATGGTATTTAATTAATAAACGCTTGTCCACGAACAAGAACACGAAACACTTTGATAATTGCTACACGTAATCGCCTCTTAAGATTAAGGATTAATTATCATGTATCATTTATTCCTTTGTCTTGGTATTATGGTACTTCATTCATTCGAAATCTCTTCGTTATTTTATTACTTTCTCTCTATACTCCTCTCTTTCCTCTGACGCACAGCCCAACAACTCCTGGCGCCATCTACAAATTGCTTGATTATAAAGAGTCGTCACGTTTTCTCCCTCTCTCTCTCTCTCTCTCTCTCTCTCTCTCACACACACACACACTCTCTCTTTTTCTCATTTTCCCTCCACGACCATTGCTTAACGCTCTTGTATAATACTATCGAAGGGAAAAGAAGAATAGGAGAAAGAAAATTGTGAAATATTATTCTAAACTCTCTTTCAGGCGAATACATCATCCAGCCGTACATTATATTCACAGGTCGTACTGTCGACTGTACGCGCGCACTAGACTACTAATGGTACCGCGCCGTTTCCGGTTGAGTTAACGTGTCCTTGAGAGACAGTGAAGAATGACGGAGTAAGTGATTAACAGCCGCCATGCCCATATTTCGCGAACGAAGGCGACCGTGAGGTCTCTCGTCTGATGTCATATTAAAAAGAAACGATACATCGATCCGAAAGAAGTCAGCCATTTTGGTATTAGTTCTTTAAAAAAGAAGAGCCCGCTGTCGGCCCACGCGCAGAACTTACCGTATACGAGAAAAACCCAGACACGCTATTTTTTCCCCCGTGACTTCCGGCGAGGCAGGAAGATCAGAAGAAAACGCAAGAGAAAACCAATCGAATTCTCATAGATTTTCTTCCTTTCCTTTCTTTTCCTCTTTCTTCAGGCACGAAGAACAGTAAGACGGTGTGACGATGGTACATATCTTTATATATAATACGTATGTATATAACCCCCGGAGAACGAAAAGTTCTCGAGGAAGCTCTAGACAGAGGATCCTTAGCCATATAGTAATCGTCGTCGACTCTGTCTCTCTCCCATTCGTAATATCTCGCCACACGTTATATTACTTCTTCATTCTATTTCCTATCACTAGACGCTGCTGCACGGGGTGCTGTTACTGCAGGGGCACATAAAAAAGCATAGAAACCTTTTTACAAGGAGATTGATGACGTTCAGTGTCCTTTGGGTATTTTGGGACGAGTGGAGCAAGTACTGCGGTCTGCCGTTGTTGTTGCTGTTGTTACGTTGATGCCGATGAGTACACCGTGTCATTCCAGTCATAGTAGCACCTGGCAGTGAACAGTGGGTCAAGGGACGTACCGGACAGTATCCTAGTACACGCGGTGGATATGCTGGTGATGATGATGATACTCGCGACGATGGTGGGGCCAGGCGTGGCCTAATTCGGGATCACCAGTTGGCCATGCCGGGTTTATTCAATGTCATGAAATAGATCTGACAGGAGCTTCCGCTTTTCGCCGAGGAGAAGAACACCTGGGGAAGACATAAAGAGGATCAATGTAAGAGGACGTTCGTCAGGTAAATGTTTCACCAGGTACGGACGTTAGGTTCGGCGATAAAGTCTAGCGTACCTTATCGTTACGTTCACAAAGGAACTTGAGCCGTTGAGCCTTCTTGTGCATGAAGACGCCATCCAGGTGTCCACTCTCGACACTCCGGATCTCGATGGCCTTGTTTCCCCAGCCCATTATCTGCCCGGTGCCAATGTACGCGACGCTCGTAGGCATCTCGCCCCATTGCAAGACCATGGTTTTCGATACCCTGCCGTAGGTGTTCACGTAGACGCCCTCGTTGTCGTAACAGAGGAGCAACTGCATCCCGTTGCTGTTGGGTAGCATGACGATGCAGTGGGGACAAATGGGTCCTTGAGTCTGCGCGAAGAAGAGCAAGGAACAGTAGTGTAACAAGTTCCTGAGCATGAGGAACAGTGCTGTCTGACTGGTACCCGAGGATGATAACTCACGTGCTTGGGTAGATAGATATCGTAGACAGTAGCGGAGTCCAGGTCGACGGCATGGAACCCGTCGGCACTCCCGTAGATGACTTTGAGCCTGGTACCCTCCTCAACGGTGAGGTCGACGAGGAGTGGCCTGTGGGCCAGTTCTCCAAACGATTTGAAGGCCATGAACTTGTGGTAGGGCTTTGGTGCCCAGGCGTAGATCTCTATCGAGTCCTTGAGGGCGATAACGAGGAACTTTATTCGCTCGTACTTGACTATCTTGAAGTGTACGGCGCCCTGGAGATCGCCGACGTTTATCCATCCGTTGCGTCGCTCCACTTGCTGCTGAAATTACAAAATGTCGTATGAGTCTCGCTGTACTCCAGGGATACCAACTGGGTCATCCTGGTTCCAGGTTACTGAGACTCACGTCGCTGTGCCCGTCGGTACGTAGGATCTTGCTCTTCAGCCAGGACAAATAATAAACTCGTACTCTGTTCTTCTTTCCGCTGATGGTGATGAGGATGTTCTGTCCCTCGAGGACTTCCATTTGCTGAAACCGTCTCCTGCTGATCAGCTGGTACACTTTACCCTGACCGCTCCTGTCCAGCAGCATCAATCCATTCTCAGTGCCAATGAGTAGATTCACACCTGGTGACAAAAGCAGCGACAAGAAAATTTATTTACTCCACTCCAAAGAGACAAATGAATCCGTCACTCTATCTTTTAAGGATATCCCTTGGGATACTCACCCCAGAGGGCAGCACAGAGAATTTCACTATTGAAACGCTTCTTGTACTTGCGTATCTCAGGTGTGTCCGAGGCCAGGTCGTGACTCGTGGGTGTCACGTTGACGTTCACGTGGGACTCCCTCCTGGCAGGACCAGCGCCGAAGCCAAAGGTCAGGAAGGACCTCTGCTTCTGTTGGAGCGCAAGAGGAGGTGATTTTACTGCTTGTCGATACTGCAACAGATACAACCTCATGAATTGTCAGGTTCCTCGCGTATCTGGCTCAAGTATTTTGATTCAATGGATATCACAGGCGAAGACGGAGGAGTAATTCAATTCAATTATTATCAATTAGCAGCACTGATTAATCATCCAGACCGAGTCTTAATGAACTGCATTAATTAATTCACCGTCTCCTCGTTTTATCCACCAGAATTGGATTAGTGTGCGAGGATGCTTGAATATCAAATTACAAAGTAAGGCAGCGGTTAGTCGTTTTCCCAGATAATTCTAAATCAATCTATTCGATTGATAACTCTCCTCCAGGTAGAAAAAAAAATTCCCCATACTGTCCAAACACCTAGACTCGTTATCAGAGGTTAGTGAGCAAGAATGAATCATCAGTCAAGCCACGCATAGGAGAAGCCAATTGAATGGGAAGAAAAGGTGGATTGTAATCTTGAATGGTAAAAAGATTCAAGTAAAGCAGAACAGAGAGAAAGAGTCTGAGACAATTAAAAAGGTAGAAAAAAAATGTCAAAGGTACCAAGATGCAAGATTGTACTCAAAGAATTTTAAATGACAATATAACAGTAATAACGTTGAAATTAAGTAAAAAATATATATATAAAGCAACTAAAGAGAATAACAAACAGCCCTTGAAGGAAAGTAGGGCAAAGGATCTTAAAGAAGGAAGCAAGATACATCAGAGTGGTCGATGCTGAAATTTTAATCACCACTACCGTAGCCTCATTTTCTTTTTTCATGTATCATGTGTTCTCGAACCCCAACTCTGCTACATTTTCAATTTGTGCAAAAAACAAAGAATTTACACCGGACCACCATCTCATCCCCTATATCCATTTTTCTCCACCCTGATATAATCTTCAATGTCCCATGGGATTCCACTAACTCAAGACTAATTCCCATCTTGTCCCTCTCTGTTTTATCAATTTATCATACTCCGCACTCACAATCCCCTTCACCAATAATCATTTAATTCAATCCGCTGAGCAACTTGACAAATGAAACATGACAAATTCAGATTGTTACACAATATCTGTTAAGCATAGAAAACAAATGGACAATACAAAGGACGTCCAGAGGAGTGTCCCAAGGAGGACATCCAAAAGTAAAAGTCATCAGGAAAAACCGTACAAGAATCAGAAGAAGAGAGGAATATGAGAAAGTAAGAAAACAAAAATGTTATATACAAAAAACAAAAACAACATCAAAACAGAAAGATCTAGAACACCGTCAAATTGAAACAGCATTCCAAACTATCTAATGAGCTTAAGAGGTTCTAATAGAGTTTTATCAACAGACAGATCAATAAGGATACCAAAGTAACAAATCATAGTGACAGAGAGAGAGAGTAACAGAGAGAGAGAGAAAGTGATAGAGTAAAACAAAATGGTTCCTCCAGGTCCCCTCAGAAAGTTCATGGCCAAGTCGACACTGAATTGATGTAGATGAATGAAATACTTACATTGCAATTAGTATTGGGATTGGGGTGGTCAGTAGAGGGCCCTGCCCTTCGAGTTAGAGCTCCCGCGAGTCCCACAACACACAACATAATCCTGAATTAGTCACGCTGATTTTCCTTTATCCTTTACACTATTATTCATTTTCATTCAATTTTTCTTTTCTTTTTTCTTGTCTCTCTCAAACGCAATTACTCGCGTCTCGGATTGGCCTAATTGCTACGTCTGCGTGTTACCCTCTTTTTTGTCAGTTATTCCAACAAGAAAAATTACACCAAATCCACATCCCAGTTGACGCGTGTCAAGCATGCGTCTCCTGGACGTGCGAGAAAGCCAGAAGTTTTGATAACAGACACTTGATCAGAGTTACGCAAGATTTCTAACGTAAAAGTTACTTGAACAATATTGTCCAATGGAAACAATACTCATATAACTTTTCTACGTTCGGGTTATCTCTCTGAACCCTCGTCACTTTTCGGAATCTCTTTTACATTAATTTGACATACGGTCGCCTATTAAACAATTGAGAAGGGGCTTGGCTTTCTCCCTGAATAACATAATTATTCTTGGCTTTTAACTTTTGTATCCGCGTTTCGTGCTCCTTCGGATCGATCCAGCAATCAGGATCTACGAGGACAGTTGCTGGATCGTTCGCTTGGCATATTATAATTCGCACGTGACAGAACAAGAGAGTACAATAGTGGGAACCAAAAAAATAATATATATGTACACATATATAATATAACATAGAGAGAGAGAAAGTTAGAGAAAGAGTAGCTACTTCTTCAAAAATGCAAGGACGGAATCTCTCTATCGCTAGGTCCAAAAAAAAAAAAGGTGTGTAATCAAGTAGAGACAGAACGAGAGAAACGTAAATATCGTATGTATAAGAAAAAACAAAAAATGAACGAATAAACAGTATTAAATAATAAAGAAACGAAAAACGGTAACACGACGTGTCTAAGCGATCGCTATGGATATTTGGAAACTGAAGCTCGGCCGGAGACACGACGACCCAAGAAAACGAAGGATCGATCGATAACAGAATTTCATTAATTTGACTTATTTACAATATTAAAAATATAATATAGATCCTTCGTCCTCGTGGCTCGATGTACAGTCTCGTCCACAAGTGCCTGGCAAGAGTATTCATGGTTCCTCGACGAGTCAAAAATCCTCTCCTCTTGCCAGATTCTTGTGTGGCGCAAAAATGAAGGACGTCACTCGAGTAAGCCACCATATGTATTCGACAGACAGTCGGTAGGTGTACGTGAAAGGGTGTTGTCTCTATTAAAAAAAAAATAAATAAATAAATAAACAAACAAACAAGGTAGACATAGAGAAAAAAAGAGAGTGAGAGAGATAAAAGAAAAAAAGAGATAAAAAATTGTTCTATATATACGTAATCCGGCATTGTTCTTTCTCGTTTAGAAGAAATGCACATTCTTATCTGACCTCCTCGCTAGTCGACTTGTCCTGGCGTTGACCTGGCGACGATGTCAATAGGTCAGGAAGTACCGAGCTCGGCCGTGAACCTGGTGAGGAGTCCGATCGCTGGAACTCACCGCCACGTCGATCGCCTTCTCGACTCTGTAAAATGTGGTCGGTAGCGATGAGAATTTATAAGGATCGACGAGGAAACGTCAAAGGAAGCGGGAAATTGCTAATCTATAAAGGTAGTGTACACACGGAGTATATCTTGTGAAGTATTAGGTCGAACGTGACCGGCGAGACATCAAAGTCTGAATTCGTGAATAAATTTTTTCTTTTAAATTTCAAAAATTATTTCTTCCTCGATATCTATAATGGATACAGGTGTCTCTTGTATTTATTTTCACGGACTAGATCGAGATACCCACGTGGTCGACGGTCTGCCAGCTGAACTCTTGCGAGAGAAGCCAACTGGGGTCTGTGTGATTCATGAATTCAGACGTTCGACGGAGCTCGAGGTACGTCGTGCAGATACAGAGAGAATAATAAAAGAAAAATAGAAGATAGGACGAAGGAGAAGAGAAAGAGAGAGGCAGTGTGTACGCGTACGGATAAAAGGAGAAAAAAAAGAGAAAGAGTAAAGTCTCAAGAAGGCTTTGGAGATGAAAGAGGAAAAGAGTCTCGGAGCTTTAAAGAGAAATGAAGTAAAGGACAAAAATAAAGATTCTTTGGAGTTTAAAATTAAAAAGAGAAAAAAAAAAGGTGAGAAAGACAGCATAGCGTGGAGTTCGTGTAAAAATGATAAGGACAGCATGACGCAAGCTCGATTAACAAGTTAACGATAATAAATGCTAAATTCGATCAATAAAGAGGAAGGTACCAGTGTCAAGAAACAATTACTCGACTCGGTATACTCTATGACCTATGACACGACAGGTTGGTCAAGGTAATGATTAAAGAATAATATAATAATAAAAAATCCCAACGTTCTAAAGGAACGCTCGAGAAGAAATCTGTCGTATCGCCTTAACGACTAAGGTGAAATTAAAAAATAAAATTTCGCAGTCATGCCAACGTAACGAGAAAATAAAATCGTGTCAGGAGACTGTTCAGACGTGAGTGTAAGTTAGTACGAGTGAGAGGGACACGTAGACGAGAGACATAACCAACAAAGACAATTAACAAAAATGTGCAAGAACAACGTCAAAACGCAATTGGATACATGACAGCTATAGCCAAGCACAACACAACACATACAAAACGCACATGACTAACAACGGTAGCAGTAGCACAAACAGAAAAAAAAAAACATACAATAAAGATAAACGCACGAGAGTCAAAAAAGAAACTGCGAGTAACGTTATGGGTATGAATTCATATTTTCAAAAAAAATAAGAAATTCACATTTTTTCTTACATATTTCATTACTCGCAATGACTTATACAAACGGTATATATAAATCTCTCTCTTTCTCTCTCTCTTTAACAAACATTTATCGTTATTTTGCACTGGACGAAACGACGTGGATCTGTTCTTTCCTTTTCTTGCCGCTCAAAGACAAGAAAACAAGACAAGCATGCTCCTCGAGTGGGGGGGCGCCACTGTTTTTTTTTAAAGAACAGGCATGCTCGACGTATCATGCTGAAGAATGATGCAGGTAGAGAAGCCAGTAGAATACGATGATGATGATGATGATGATGATGATGATGATGCTTATCCATTATGTCTTGAAGACGATAAAATATGGGTAACTGTAAAGAACAGGTTGATGAACAAAAATGAATTGCACAGAGGTGAGTGATTAGGTAAAACAAATAAAAATTAAAAAAAAAAAAAAAAAAAGACAAAGGCAACAAAAAATAAAGAGCAGCAAGAGGCGTGTGAGGCATTGCCATAGTAGATAAATAATAGTCGGTAGGGCATTGACAGCATTTTTTTTTTTTCCTTTTCCTTTCCTTCTTCCGACACTCGTCCTCCTATGTACAAGCATTTCTATTATTTTTTTCTGATTCATGCAAAACTGTCACGACTACCAAAACTGATCCATGGGTAGAGCCGTGGAAAATTTTAATGATCCTTCCATGACTTCATTGACTTGGCAATTCGATTTTTTTTTCCAAAAATTTCAATTCGACTTGTCCACGCCAAATTGTACAAACGCCGTGTTCCGTGTATTACTTTTTTTGTCCTCTTTTCTTTCTTATTCGCATCTCTCTCTCTTTTCCCACGGTAAGACTCGCGTCCACTCTAACCTCACTTTTCTCATTAATCATTAATATTCTCATTATCCGTCTCCTCTTCCTCTTGTCACGGTTATCGCGCGTGACGATTTTTTTACACGACAAAATTTCACATTCCTCATTATCTTCTCCGCGTATCGTCACGCTCCATACGTATTTATAGTGCCGACGTAGAAATTAACGTGGCTCCAGACACCTCGGTCTACAATCACGTCCGATTGGCATGTCCTTTCTAGTAGAATTTTGCCTGGCGTTTCTTTGGCTTCTGCTTTTCAAAATTCTCCTTCGACGCGTGGACAGTGAAAGGTGAGAGGGGGTTTCGCATGAAGTGGCTGGGACAGGTCAAGAGTTCGGATATTTTGGACGGAGACCTCACTGGTCAGTCTCGCTTTTTTGGATTTTCATTTTTGTTAGCACAAAACACAACGGGTTATTTTCGATCGAACACGCGGTTTCAAGCAGCCCACCGTGGCCAATCGACTCGGAGTAGCGAAATATTTTACATTTCTTTTTTTTTTTTGAAACTGAAATTTGACCAATATTTCACATTCTTCCCCCTCCCCACCCTCCAACGCCAAAACTTTTTCTATCTCCAACAAACCGTTACCCCGTTTCCGCGTGGTTATCGAATTTACATGGCTGCGGTGGGTTCGACGAAACTTTTGTTATCGGCTGTACGACTCGTGTACGTATTAATGGTATAATCAGTATCTACATTGTTAAAGTCTATAGTCTCTACGAGATTATGGAAAAAATAAAAAAAAGATCTCTTATACTCCCAAAATTAATATGTCCATGCGGTTATTCCCACAGGCCAGATTCAAAAAAAGGTATTAATAATATTTGTATTATCATTATCCGTGTGTATGTAGTATACATATATATATATATATATATATAAAATGAATAGCAAGAAGGAGAGAGAAGAAATGTATTATCCGCTACCAAAGGACTAAAGAGAGAAGGAGACAGCGAGATAGAAATAAATAGTAACAGAGAACAAGTTCAGCGCTTAATTAATTTTAATCTAATTAACGCGGACGACTCGAAATAAAGTACCAGCAGTAAAAAAAAAGGACACACTGTGTACCGTCTGCTCCAATTTCGTTATTTCCGGGCAGCAGAGCGTAATTAATTGGTCAGTTGATTAATCGATTAATTTGGGGATGAGAGAATTTAGAGACAGAGAGAGAGAGGAGGGGAAAGGGAATGAAATAAAATTGGAGAAAAGAGAGAGAAAGAGAAAAGTCTAAAGAATTTCACTTGACAGATTAGTCTCGAGGATTAATCGACTTTGGACCTAAAGTACCTGAATGATCTCGAGGGAATCTTGAAGAAATTAATATTATCGATTATATTGTTGATTACAACGATAATTCATTTAACATTCACGCTAACTAGCGTTACGAATCCTCGGACTTGCATATTGTGCACGAAAAGATGTAGAAAAGAAAAAAAAAAACATTTAAACTTATGGCAAAGAATGGTGGATGCGCTTCTAGTGAAAAGCACTGTAGCTTCTTGTCAACTAGCCTCTATGAGATATATATATATATATATAATTAATAACGCTCGTCTGACTACAATTACCAGAAGGTATTACTGTATACATGGGTCGATTGCCTAAAGGGGCGCCTATGATAAGCGCGATAAGCTAAGTCAAAGCTGGTAGAAAGCTCAATAACAATGATATGCGAAGTGTATTTTTCTTCTAATTTTTTCTTGGATCGGACGAAATTCCTGGGAAATTTTCTCTCTTTGTTCTTCGTCGAGGACACGAGAGAGAAAGAGAGAGACAGAGGACAGAGGGAATTTCCAAGGATTCCCCAGAGGAATGTCGAGATTAAATCGTTGCGTAGACAAGACACCTTTTAGAGTAGGGTCGATAGGCCATAAAAAAAATAAAGGAAGGCAGGGTCGGAGGTCAAACACGTGGTAGTCAAAGGAGTTACAAACGTGTGTATATATATATATGTATACATAAAGTAATAAGCACCGACGGAGACAAAGGAGCGACTGAAATTGAACGATATATATAAAGTGTCAATTTTTCATAAGACCCCCAAAAAATCGTCGATTTTCAGATTTAAGGGAGAGAGACAAAAAAAATTTTTTTTTTAAAGCAAGACGAATCTTCTTTCTTATTTGAAAAAAGCGACTTTTCTATTTTATCCCTTATAAGTTATATCATCCAGATAGCGCCCTGAGCCTAACGCCCCCCCCCCCCCCCCCATACAGTATACCATAATTTATATACATATATATATATATATATAAACTCCAAGGGCAAAAGAAAATAACGAATGTCTAGGCCTCGCTGAGGTCACAATGGATGCTCAGGCTCCGTGACGTAAAGTCTGTATTGACTAAGATAAAATAGGACAGTAAAGGAGGAGTCGGCTTACGTGGCCAGCTCGAGTATAACAATGAAAGAGTGCGAATTGGATGAAAGTGACGAAAAGATTGAGAAAGTAAAGAAAAAAAAAGAAAGAGAGAGGACCGATGGAACTTAAAGGGGACTACAGGAGAACCCAAGAGAGCAGTCAGATGGAAAAAGAAAATTAGAGACAGACACCATATACGTATATATACGGTTTGTAGGGTGGATCGAGTTAAATATATAATATTAATGTAACGTTAAAGAGAAACGTTATGCAAGTCTCGTGTACAAGGTTAGGTTAGGTTAGGTGAAAAAAAAAAAAAAAAAAACGACGCTTAGTCCTCGGCTGCATACGAAGTTATACGAAAGAGGCGTTTACGAATACAATATCCCGTATTTAGTAGCGTTTGCTTGCTCTCTGGCATACAGGTACACGATATACGATATATCAAAATGACATATATATATATATATATATAATATATACATATATCCTGTCCCCTGACACAGTCTGCTGTACAATTGATTGCGGTAGGTTGTTGCTGTTGTTATTATTATTATTATTTGTTTTGGGGAGATCTGGCAGGGTGGGACTGACCTGAGTCACAGGGCTGTACTCGCTAGCCGTGGTACTAGCCGTCGACTTAATCGTCCCGGTATCGGAGGCCTCCAGCGGCCTACAACTCCGTCTCCGCATTTTCTCGGCCTCGCGTGAGAAACGTGCCTCGACGTCGAGCCGTCGGGCCTCCAGCTGTTCACGTAAATCCTGCCGATTCCGAAAGACGATCTCGCTCTCGGTTTTCTCCCTCCTCGGCCTCTGGGGCCGCTCGCCAAACGAGAAGTCAGTGAGTACCGGTTCCCCGGGCGCGCTCTTCTTACCGGGACCGGATATACCGGCCACGCTGATCTCGCTGCCGCGACGATTGCCGCTTGCGAATATACTGGCTTTCGAGTCGGACTTGTGAAGGTACGCGGAATGCCTCGTGGACGGAAAGAAGTCCGAGTTCTCTCTCCTGAAGGCACGGCTGAACGGTCCATTCGAGAGCTTGGAGTCCGACTCCTGTCTCCTGTGAAGAGGCTTCGGCTGATTGTGATGATTGTGAGAATGATGGTGCTGATGGTGCTGGCTCTCGCGCTTCTTCTGCGAAGCGCTGCTGCTCGTCGTAGTTCCCGTGCTCGCCGTCGAGGTGGCGCCACCGGTCGTACCGTCGATCATCGTACCGCGCTTTAGGGTCCTGTCGCTCGACGATGACGTGGCGGTCGACGAACGCCCCTCGCTACTCGACTTGCTTGCCACCTCCTGTTTCATTTTATCCAACCTTTCGTTAAATCCTTGAAAGAAGCGGGTAAAGTCCCACTCCTTCAGGAGCAGCTGCTCGTCTATTTCCGAGCGACGGTTGTTTCCCGCTTTATCGTCCGGCTGATTAAGTTTCTACGCGGGCGGATAATGACAGAAATGACAAAAAAAAAGATACATGCATAATATTCCTGACGTCGGTGGAAGATATGAGGATTCAGGGGGGGGGGGGGGGGGGGGTGGATGGAATTTGAGAGCGATTCTCTCGCTAATGTATATTTTTTCGTCTCCTTTCAAAAATTATACCCTCCTCGAACCTTCCTTGCTCATTTACCCCAAATCCAAACTCTCGCTCCGTCGATTCACGAATCTGATAATTTTTTTATCACGCGACTACAGGACGTCGTGCGTGACTTCAGTCACGGGATTCCTGACATTGTTGATTTTATACGAACTAAAGATTCTCTATCTACGTCCAAGTAACGTCCGTTCTTTGGTTATCGGCTGTGTTACGCGATTATCGTGTACTTTTTTTTTTCCTACATCCGCAACGCTACGAGATCCTAAACGATCGTCGTTCGGCCATCAGCCGGTACTGGGTGCCAGAGAGTCTATGCAATTGTTAAAATTGATATGTGATGAAAATTCGGTCATGAGGAAGGATAGCTGACAGCGGACTTGTTGCACCAGCAGGATGAATCAGTTGGGTATAACAGCCTGTCGAGGTAATGGGTACTGTCTGCAATTGCACATATAAATGCATCTTTTTTTCCTTTTTAGTGACAACGAGACTCCTGGATAACACGAGCGTGAACGTGGTAATGGATGCCAGTGAATTAGCTACGAACAAGGTAAGTGAAGATGTAACGAAAAAAAAAAAATTAAAAATAAATAACGCTAATAAATGTAGGTAATGCAGCACGATCCCTTCCTCTCATTCGCGACAGAGATCTTCTCCTTCCTTTTGCCTTTGTTCTTCCCACCGGTGAAAAGGAGGAGAAAGGAAAAAGAAGGACAAGCACAGGATCTCCCGTCGTTGAATTTTCCTCTTATCCCGTCACCAGTTAATACACTCTTACACGTCGTCTGGCATATTCACTGTGCTCTGAAACAGTGTAAATTTTTGCAGACCCAAACGAGTACAGACGCGACATTAAATTTTTCTAAAATCATTTAATTTCATCATCATAGAGCACCGGTGACTTGGACATCCTCGCACGGCGGGCAAAGGTTAATTTTTATTGAAAACGAGGAAAATTCCGACTCAACGGAGAGCATACATGTATGTGATAAGAAACGTGTCCTTGTGTGGACATTTAAAAAAATATTTTTTTTTAATTAATTAAAAAAAAAAAGCAACGTGTCACGTCGTCTCGTATGTGAAGCGTGAACATCGAGGCAAAGTGCTACTGACACTTAAGTTACGTGAAATATATAAATATAATGTGCGTATATATATATTTATAGTATATGCACATATATCGTGTGTGTATATACATATACACAAATACAGATAGGATACAGATAACAGAGGTGTACGATAACCATCAGCACACATAAACTACTTATACAGTGTGTGTATATATATATGTATATAGACAGAAATCTCTTCCCTCCGACTTTTTTTTGGAAAAACTGGTGGTCAAGGCAAGAGACAAGAATTACCAACGAAAAGGAATCGTATCCCAAAAGTCCAAAAGTGAAAACTGATTCTTCACCGCAGTGTTATAACGTGAATGATCCCAATCTGATTGATTTCGAAAAAAAAAAAAAGAGAGAAACAAATTTTCCCTTAATGTCCCACAGTATACATGATACTCGGTTGCAAGAACGTTCAAGAGATACACGATGTGATAAGTAACGACTTGTACACGGCAGTTGCGTTTTGTAAGAGTGAAAAAATAAAAAATAAAAAGTGATTATCAGTGCTACGTGAGTCTGGGTTGCAGGATACGATAAGAAGCAAAATTTGGATTACTTACTCGTTTCATGACTAAGGTGCGATCGCCCGATTCTTCCTCGTCGGGTGTTGGGGGCAAAGGTCGATTTGGTGCGCCACCTGTGGGTAAAGAAGGTTCGAGTTAGGTGTGTGTATATATATATTTGAATTAATTAATTAAAAATGTATTAATAGGCAGGACTGAAAATGACAATTGGAATTAAATTTTTATTATATTAGTATATTTAATATTAGTATAAGAGTAATAAAAAAAAGTCGATACGTTTCTCCTACCTTTTGGCTTACCTTCGTGGTGAGAATTCTGAGCATTGTGGGACGAGTCCGACGACGGTCTGAAAGGAGAAAATTCAGGGCTGGAGCGGCAAAAATAAAGACCGGGATTGATGAAGCGATGACGGGTGTGCAGAGCAGATGATGATGATGATGATGAACCGCGATGAAATTGATGAGTTTGAGGTAAAACAAAATGGGAATAAGGACGATAAGAATGGCATTAGTAATAATTACATTGAAATTTAAATATTAACATGGAAAGCCTGTTTCTAACGTCTGACAACGATTCGTGACTCCAGGACGAACAGGCGTTCCAATAGAGTACATTGGTTCATTACCGGAAGTGATAGCAAGACGTATGAAGAACATGACAGTGACGAAGGACAATGAACCAACGATTATTAAATTATCGTATAATCGACTGAACGTTATACTAACAGTGGCTTGGGTGGATCACTGGCCAGCAAGGTTCCGTCGTTCCTCATGTTGCTTCCGCTGGGATCCTCGATATCGTCGTCGCTGTCACTTTCGATTGACAGTGCCTAAAAAGAAAAGAAAAAGAGTTATCCCGGGTCACACAAGATTACGGAACACATAGGCAGATCGATCGTCAAATTGTGGTAGCAAAGTGATCAAGAAAGCAAAGTAGTGAAAGAAGCAGACAGTTAGCGCTGCATACGCAAAGTGCACGGAGTAAAGTTAGATTACCAGTTGCTTGCTATTATTAAATGACAATTGATCAATAAAAAAGTCCAACAACTTCCACGTGCTTACTTGATCGAGAATACTGGAAGATTGTGGCATCTGCTTGCTGTTCTGCTCGTTGCTAGGCGCCGAATTCGACACGGATGTCGAGGCCGGTGGCGCAGACGTTTTGTGCTGCCTGTTGGGCCTCGGCGGGGCCTCAGGGCCCTGTGACA
Source organism: Cephus spinipes (assembly GCA_963971525.1). Taxonomy (NCBI): domain Eukaryota; kingdom Metazoa; phylum Arthropoda; class Insecta; order Hymenoptera; family Cephidae; genus Cephus; species Cephus spinipes. The sequence goes on from OZ020573.1 coordinate 31,477,962, forward strand.
CACCAAGCTCGTTGAGTTGAGCAGCCAGCATGTCCAAGTCCTACCACCCGCACACACACACGACCCTGTTAGTCACTGCCGAGACACCACATCCTAGTATTACAGAAGCCGTCTAGGTCCTGGTCCATCCATAAGAATCTATCCAGGACCCATTGAGATGTGTCGCAAGACCAGAACGCTCCCAATGAAGTCTTTGGGTCCTTTGTAGATTCGTTAGGGATAGACCTGGGACCTTGGACGCGACGACTTGTTAGTCGATGGATCATCGATAGGTACGAACACAGTGTTCCCTTGGCTTCCCACGTTAATGACTTATCGATTGATACTGATATTTGTTAATGATTAATTAATATATAAGCTCTGGACTAGCAAACAGGTAAAATTACTCCACAAAGCTTTCTTTTACCATGAGCCACGTACATCTGGGTTAGTCTAGATGCATCCATCTGATTCTATGATAACCAATGACGTATGATCATCCAAATTAATTTCATTGACAGTCTGAGCGATCGACAGATGCAATCTACGAGATTCATCGTCCTTTCTGCTTTCATTGAAAATAATCGAGTTTTATCGTCTACATTAAAATGACAAGGACGTCGTGATAACATTGTTAAAGCGTGAACGAGTATAAACTCCGTGCGCAGTTGTGTGTAACAGTGGATGCACAGTTGCAGATGTATAACGAGTAGTGTTGCCGGTGAGACGGTATTTGAAAAATGAAGAAAAAAAAAAATTAAACAGAAAAATCCATGAAGGTAGAACAAAGAGTAAGGTGAGGAAGAAGAGCGGCGAAGAAACGTGAAGAACTAGAAGAAGGTTGTGTTGTCTTCTTACCTCCGGCCTCCTCGGCGGCAGCTACAGTACATGAACATGAAAAAAAAAAAGAGAAAAACCAAATACATTCCAAAGCCAAACGCAACAGGCTTTCATCTATGATTTACTATATTTGTGCACGTGTCTTTGATAAGAGATACGTGCGCGCGACATCTAGCGCCAAGTGGGGTGGACAAAAACAATTTTTTTCCGTGCCGCAAAAAGCTCCAACCTCGGTATCCGGAGTACGTTTCGCAAGGAGGCAGAATGCCAATAATCTAATAAAACAAAAAAGCGCGAACGTATCGCTTGTTTCTGTAAAACCAATTGCCATCGCATTTTCCGAGTCAAGGACGACGATAACCGTCAAAGAAAGAAACGATTGTTTTCGCCCCGAGAAAAAACACGCGACAGGCGTGTAACAATGAGTCTTTATCGTGTTGACTGTAAGAAAAAAAAATATATATATATTCTTTGACTGTCAAATTGATTAAAAGTTCTTAACCTCGAGACGTCGCGAAGCCTCGGGATGCCGCCGGGCTGGCAGTGCTTAATGAAACAAGTGCTGTGTCCGGCGCACTATAGGCACGTTAACGTAGGTCGTGAATTCTAACGTGAAATTGCGAGATTCGTATGACAGACAGAAAAAGGACAAAGATAAGAGAGAAAAAAAGGGAAAAAAGTCAGATGTACAGAGATCGAAGAGAGCCGTGAGACTGGCGTTAAATGCAAAATGGCCACGAGCACCATAAGAACAATGTTAGATATGCCATAGACGTTACATATTTTGACTGAGAGAAAAAAAAAAAGCTAAAAACAGATAATCAATTCACAAGATCTCTGGCAGCATTAACAGAGCAGCATTAGCAGTGGCAGCTGTGTGATTATATTCTTGTGCTACTTGTGTAAACGATCTTCTCCATATCTCCTAGGAGTTCCTTGGGTAAGACCAGAATTCGAGAATTTCAAGAGTGAGCTAATAACTCGAAATAGAACCAATAGTATCTGTGAGCGCAAGTCCCAATCCCAATGAGATCCAAATAGGCTGGGAGTCGAAAGATCGTAAATGAACGCGTCTCCTGCTCGGCCCTTGTTCATCTGAGCAATAGAAAGTAAGTCGTGTGCATACGCATGGCATAACTAATGTTTAGGGCATGACCAGTAAAGGTAGAAAGGACGTTCCTTACCATTGGTTTGAATATCTGACTGTTTCTCTGCGGTGCTGACTGCCCACCGGAGCCAGCGGCACTTCCGCCGCCGCTCGACGGCGCTTGGTGATTCGAAGGTGGCGTGGAGACCTTGTGCGGCTGACGTGGATCATCTCTTGGCGTTGGGGGCAAGGGTCGCGACGGTGGCTGTGGGTCTGGCACCACTGCAGGTTAGAAAGTACCAATGGCAAAAACATGCAATAAGGAACGAGTGTCCGAATTCCCCCGGAGTGCGGCATCCTGGTGTTTTAAACCTGCTCGCAAAGACTCGGGCCACTCAAAGTTCTCCCTTACCGATCAGTCTGTGCGGAATAGCCGGTCTAGCCGGTGGTCCAGGCTCGGGAATTTCCCGTCGTCCCTTGTCCTTGGCCGGTGGCTGTGGCACGTCCTGGGTGAGCGTTCGACCTTCCTGGATCTGTTGGAAGTTACGTCTGAGGGTGTCGCCGCCTGGTGCTTGAACTATCGAGGAAGGTTCACCGGCCAGGGCTGGTTCCTCCTCTTCGTTCTCGCTACCGCTGTACCGATAGTCCTCACGCTCTGCAAAGATACGGGTATATGGTATATTATTTATCATCCAAGAGAAAGATAAAGCAAAGTATAAATCGTTAGTGCGTTTAACAAGTGGCTCTTCTGCTTGCTCCAAGAGCATCCATTATCGGTCTTGTTAGACGAACGAGTTGTGGAAACAAAAAATATTTACTCGAGGCAATATAGCGATAAAGGGAATTTCTATCCGCGATAACTCCTCGGTAATTGCAGCACAAATTGCGGCCTAGAGGGGAAGGAGACTAATTGCTTGGACGATATAGTTAATGGAAGAAAAAGAAAAAGTAATGAAAGTTGAACAAAAAGAGGAACCAGATGAAAAATTTTCTTCGCTACAATAAAATTGTACGGCGCTCGAGCGTCTTCTCTGTCCTACGGAAGTAGAAGTTGCCCGAGACAATTTCCAGACCCTCTTAAGGCTACTCGTTCCACGTAGGTGGGCCAAATTACCTTTCTCTTGTTTGCGCTTCTTGCACCGGTCGATGTGATCCTTAAGCTGAATTCTCACTTGTCGCTCGGTCGGTTGGTCCCGTATGAACGGATGCTTGAGGAGCTGTTCTGTGTAAGGCCTCTGGTGATAATCCTTTACCAGGACGGTCTCGATAAAGCCGTGAAACTTTTTCGCCCACTTCTTCGACTTGAGTCGCGGTGGCGGATTGCGTGGAATCAGGAAGAGCGCCTGGTTGCAAAATCAAACGACGATTAGATGACAGTCGGCGCCGTTAAAAAATTGTACCGGAAGTCCCGTACGAGCAAAATTGAACTTACTCTCATGGGATGAAGGTCGCAGAGCGGTGGCTGTGACTCAGCCATTTCTAAAGCAGTTATACCCAGTGACCAGAGGTCACTTCTGTTGTCGTAGGTCGCATCCGGATTCTCGTCGCAAGCGATGACTTCCGGCGCCATCCAATATGGCGTACCGATGAAGGTATTCCTGCGTCCTATTGTCCTGTCCAGTTGTGCGCTTACTCCAAAGTCAACTGTGCATCGGAGAAAGCAATTAGATAACAAATCCCCTATTATGCCCACTACAAATTTCACCCTAGATCCGTCACCTGGGAAACTTACCGAGCTTGACTTCAGCATTGTCTGTGAGCAGAACGTTCTGTCCCTTTATATCCCTGTGGATGACTTTGTTGCTATGAAGATAACTAAGTCCACGAAGTATCTCCCTGGAAATGTAGGCGATCCATTCCTCCTTGAGGCTCTGGCCCTTGGTGGATTTCACCAGGTCCGTCACGGAGCCAGCTCCGCAGTACTCCATAACCAGCCACAATTGATCGTCCTTACCGGGTGGTGACTTTTTGATAAATGCCCCATAGTACGTTGCTATGTTTCTGTGATTCGAGTACTAAAAGCAAAATGATGTACTGATTAGTGTAAAATCACCCAACGATCCCATCTAACGTGTTCCTCAATCTTTGAGCAGTATTCGCTATGAAGTGGAACAGCATCGACCATACGTCTTATGCAATTAGCCGTCAGTAAAGATTTTTCTTAAAATTCAAAAAAAAAAGTGCAGGATCTCTATTTGACAAACTTTTTGTCCTTGAAAGGACAATCTAAAAAAGGAATATTACAAATCAAATAACTTTTAATGGATTCTCATTGTAACAGTGATTACATAAAACACTTCCACACACTCCATACTGTTCCACCTGATAACTCCATCTTACCCTCTTGAGCACATTGATTTCTAACTTGATCTCCTCTTCCTCGTCCTGAAACACACAAAAAAACTCGAGTTAGATTTACTCAGCCTTCACCTGGCGCATTAATAATTGACTCCAGTAGTAGCACGAGGATATAGCTCTCGAATGCTACACACACCACAGTCATCCTGACACAGTAAATTACAAAGGGGTGCATCAGGCAGGTACATACGTAGGAGTCAGGACGTATCCCAACAGCTAAGTGCAAAACAGGTTCCCCACTGGCTATAACAGACGTCTGTTAACTGACCCTGGACTATTACGTACAAGTACTCCTGGAGCACATCTGGAATCCACTAGACTGAATTATACCTGACAGGGAATCTCCAGTACGCATAAAGTCTTAGTCATATCTGAGATATGGTATAAAGCTCCAGCGAACAAGGAATTCAAAAAATTACTTTCCACTACGTACAACAATCCTACGACTTATGCCTAATACAATATTCATCCACTGCGTAGGCATCATTATACACATATGGTGTAACAAGAATAGGATGGGCACTGCGCAGCCACACAATGAGCATCCATATGATAATTAACGTAATTACAATCTCCCTCATCACCCTTACAATCATTATTAGCCATCCTCTCATTAAATTGACTAAACAAGCGTCTCCTGGAGGTCCTAAGGGATAGGGAGGGATCAATTAAAAAAAAAGTCAACTCCCATAACGGTCATCCCTCAACAAGACCAGTCTACTTCATTACTTAAAGCCCTCGCAGTAGTCAGTATTAGAACAGCGACAATAAGTGAACATAGGTCAGGACACTTAAAACAGAGGAAATTTCCAAAATATAAAAATCTATTGCAAACAGACAGCAAATGGTTCTATGCCAGTACAAATTTCGTAAATCCGCCTACACAGTTTCTTAAGATACCATTGAAAACGTATAACGGGTGTTCAGTTTATTCCCTAATGAATGCCAGAGTTTACCTTTCACAATACACATATATAAATACAGGTGGCAGCAGCGACAACCGATTTACAGACAGGCTTTACCGCAGCTACAAGAGAAGTGCATAGCTGCGGTTGCATTAACGGATTCTCCGGTGCATCCTGAGAGATAGAATTTCGCCACCTGTACATTATACACCTATATGCGTATACATATAACACCGGAGAGTGACACGTCACGAGGACACTCAGGCAACCTACATCCGTTCAAAAGGAAACCGCAAGTCGTTTAAGACTCTCAACGAAAACGGAACGACCTTACAAATACCAATAATTCTTTTCAAGTCAAAAGTCGGAATACATTTTCAATATTCCCACGTAACGATATGTACACCCTGGGACGAGTCCTGATCCTTTGGATGAACGTGCTCTCGCCGAAGACGTGCGTGATGGGAACGTAGTTTAGCACGTACATAAATAACGTACGTGCATACACCGTAGGTGGACTCTGGTTATTTATCTCATACGTAGTATCCATACGCGTAAGTGCAGCGTGGTACGTAGGGCATGCGAGGAGAGGAGACGCATGTTCAGGGTGTCTCAACAAGTACACAAGAAGTCTGGAAGAAGGGAAAAAAGATTTTTTTTAAATACAGTAAACGAGTAGGAGGAAGTGAGCCATTGAATTAGATACACAAGGGGGGGAGAGACAAGGTGGACAAGGAGTGAAAGCCATGAGAGAGAGTATATGGGAAAAAAATTTATATGAATTAATACCGTCCATGGTATTGTACCTTGATCACCCGTTATAGCCTGTTCACCAGGTGGTTTACGTAAACGTAAACGCGTAACGATCGCGCAAACCGATTCGCAATGGCAGCAACGAAGAAGCCGAACGACCACGTCACGTTCGCTAGCGTGACAGTGGGCGGTCTATCTCTTTTTATTACACATGGTGTGTGAATATATATACACACGAAAGAGCTGCCATTAGCATAAACGTGTGTCTCCAAGGGGTAGAGAAGTACGGTCATAGTTCCTATTCGTGGTTGTCGTGATCCTGAGGAAATATCCGCTAACGGCTCTTTTCAGAATCCTCCGTAGGTACAGTTTCTGTTGGATTTATCCATGTACGGACTTGTTATGTATATAGTGGTAGCTAGTATTAGAGACTGAATTCTCGCTGTCTCCCAGGAATAACGTTAAAAGTCCCAGACGCACATATGTGGGTCTTATGTACATATGCGATACGTATAGGTTAGAGTTTCCTTCCATTCCTGACCAACCGTTTCTCTGTTACTGTCTGTATACCGGTGGGTTTCTCGGGTTGCTTCGACTTTGCCAGGGCGCCACACCACGTATTCCAAAACCTGTTTTTCTTCGGCAAAACGAAAAGCGTGAACCCCACAGAGCTCGCGGAACGGTCGACAAGACCAGGATGGCTGTGCAGGAACCACCGATGCAAAATGGATGAGTCAAATGCATTGGTATATATCTTGCCACTGGGTATGAGCTACGTGGTGAATTATCTTAGTAAGGAGTTTGTACGGTTGAACCGTGAAGGACTAAAGGACAGAGGAATTAAATTTTAAACGAATTTATGGATTTTCCGACATTTTCGGTACGAACCTTCGTCAGCTGAATTATTAGGCGGATGAGGTGGGGTGAAATATTTTAAATAATTTACAAAATCCATGACTGATTTTTACTTGGAAATTTTGCATACCCAAACGCTGTTGTGAGAGCGATGAAGATAATTCAGCTGATTTAAAATCTTTTATCACTGATAAAAGTCTTAATTGTTATCTTAATTCATAGAATTCTCACCTCGGTGACGTCCATGACTTTGATCGCTGCCAACTGACCAGTCTTCGTGTGTCGACCCTGAAAACAGAGAGATTGGATGATTAAATCATTAAGAAAATAAAAATATGTGTACAAACAATATATATATGTAACATAATATCTCAACCTAAATATCTATATGCGTACTCATATGTGTCTGAAGCAGTGGACAGTCTCCCGAGGGGAAGATCGTGCAACTTCCACGAAGAAAACTGATGATTCATCTATCAGTTACAAGCGAGAAAGAGAGAGAGAGTGAGAGAGGTAGAGAAAATAAATGAGAATTCTACGGGTTATCCGAGTGCGACTGGTTCCTTCCCAGAATGACAAGGATAAGAAGAGTCACGATTTCCCTTCTACGAATTCCAGCATGAATCCCACACCACATTTGATATGATAATCAAACAAAAACATTCAACACTGACTTCCCCCTCAGATCAAAGCTCCCAGTTAGTATATAATGTAACAATAAAATTGAAGATCGAGACCAAAGGACTTTCGTAACCTACAAAAAAGGAAAAAGAGAGAACGTTACTCAGTCTGATTCCCATGATAAAAATCGAAAGAATTCTCTCCACTCGCAGAAAGCTCGTTCACTCTCCGATTCGTCTGGCAATCCTGCCATAAGTTCGGTCATTATTCCCCAATGTTTTTGACGTTTCCAGAGAACTCGCTGCTTCGCACACATTTTCATTCTGGCTTTTCGTAACAAAGCGATATATGGGCGTTCTCTTTTTTTTTCGCTTCCTCCCTATCTGTCACCCCAAGTACAGAATAGAAAGAAAAGTAAAGAGAGAGAGAGAGAGAAGCTCGTTGAAAAACACGTCAAAGGACATTTTACGCCGCGCGGTTACTTACCCACAGCCATGAGTACAGAAGTACAAAAGTACTGCGGATAGGTAAGAATAAAAGAACATACGACGACGAGTGTCCCGCCCGACTTTACGTATTTGTTTCGTTATGACCGGACACACCGAGTTTACACGGACTGTCAACCCATCATCGCCGAAATAAGCCGATTACACTTTCGAGGAAGACGACTCCGTGAGCTTCCTGTTTTTTTTTTTTTCAAACCTTTTCGTTCGTAACGACTTCTTTATCGAGTTGCCATTTTTCACCGCTAGATGGAGCAGCAGCGCTAGCGGCGGTGGCGTCGAGACTAGACGGGAAATCTACATTGGAATTTTCTTTTGCAACTATTGCCAGCTACTTTTAAAATATAAATACACCACACAGAGAAATACGTAACGGTATTCTCGAATTCAATTGTGTTACGATTTAGATTCCAGGAAGGTGATTCATTGTTCCATTAAATCTTGCGTCATTCCCGATCTATTCGTTCGACCCAGAGGAATTTTAATCTGTCAATCGCACGTAAGCAAGCGAAGAAACGTTATATCAGAAGAAGGCTTTCACTCCTTTTTTGATTCCTTCAAGGGACTAAACGGCAACCTGTATCAGCGTTCAAGATAGATTATCACTGATGAATTCCCCAGGGAGTGATTACGTATGAATGAAACTCTTTAATTCCATAAGCCGTATCGTTTAACGCGAGTTTATTCCTGGTCACCTTGTATTAAGGATTCCATGGCGCCCACGTAAAAAGTCCGCACGAGACAGTTCAGTGAAAGTTATCAGTACCTATATACGTGGCTGCCTGCCTAAGTATCTGCTTACTTGCAAAATAAAATATATAAATACAAAAAATAAATTTATTTTCAAAAATTCCGTCTTTCTACAGAATATACAACAGCTAACCCTAAACCTGAGGATCACCCGGCTATTAGTAGTTGGTTATGTAAACTCCAGCCACGTGGACAGTGCCGAATCGACAAATTCCAAGACATCTGAGTATAAGAAATTGAAGGCAAAGGAAAAAAAAGGAAGACATTCCCAGGCGCTTCCTTCCTTGTGCGTTTGTCACGCTTAAAATTTCACCACAGCAAAGAGACATGGAATTCCGTCCAACAAACGTTGTACGGTAATTGCCTTCGACGTTATCCCATACTCAGCAGGTAAATAATGATAACAGGAGTCAAGCCCATTGCAAACGAACTCGCACGTGACGGATCAAACTAATTTTTCTATAATCTTACGTGTCTATCTACTGCTTTTAAAAGGAGGGCGTATGAGCAGCACTGAAAAATAGCTATGGCCAGGAATTTCTCGAATCATTAGAATCTCGGGAATCGCTCGCCGAGAAACTGTGTCTTGCACATTAACACGTACACGTACGCCTCTGAGAGTAGGTCTGCAGTGCATATATATATATATACATTTACCAGAGAGGAATGCTAAACGCGAGGCAAAAGGGAGTATTAAAATGAGGAAAAAAAGGGAGAGAAAAATCGAGAGTAGTAGAAAGTGCGGAGAAAAAGTTACGCGTACACGTGAAAGCATGGTGCGTATCCTATGAAAAGACGTTGCTTAAATATATATCGGTATATCGGTACTGTTTATTGTGATAAATGGTTCAACTTTTCCTCCTCTTCTGTCTTTCTCTCTCATTGCCCAGGCTGCCAGATAAATTAAGCGTATTTATTGGTATAGGATTTGAAGGTGATCGAGACGACAAGGGGGATTTACGGCGACAACAGCCTTTCCAGGAATGCCCTGGGCCGAAGAAGACATTGCCGAAAGTATATCTGATGGCTGCTAGAAGGGAAAAAAAAGCTTATAAAAGAAAAAGTCAAGCCCCAAGGGGAGTAGCGAGATCTGAAGTCGAAGGAAAAGTAATCCCTAGGTCCAGCCTCTTGTTCGTAGGAGGTGCGTCTCGGATTTGTTCCCAAGGAAAACTCTCCCCTATCCTCTGAGAGAGAGTGAGAGCGTGAGAGAGAAAGAGCTAACGGTATCGGTTAAAGGATGGCACCCGCAAACGTGCGGATCCAATAAGTGGCCGAAGGAGAAAGAAGGAGAAAGTCCAAGAGAAACAGGACACATGGGATAAGGATGATAGAGAGGAATCTTGCCCCGCATCTTCCTGGAGCAAAGATTTTCGTCTAGACAAAATTCCAAGCAGAACGAGTCCTTCGATACTCGTTACCGATGTCTAGGTAGACCCGGCGGAGTTCCTTGAGCCCGTTATAAATCAGTATAGCCCGTATACCCAGAAACCTAACCCAGCACCAAGGGCATATAGTCCATACAGACATATTATATATTAGTCGTAGCGGGTACCTGAAAACTTTGAAAATTCTCCGAGAAAATTGGAATAGACGTCGTAAATCAGTATTACATCCCATTGGCTGAATCCACAGAATTTCTTATTGCATCGAAGGATAATGGAAAATTCAGTCTACATATATACACGCACGACCACACAGAGGTATCTGGAAACTTGCTACAACGAATTTCGATTAATCTTTTGACCCTTTTATTTTTTTTTATTCCGTGCCGGCAACAGCCAATAATACTGGTTTGACAATTTTCCACGGACGAGACCCCCGAAATTATTGGACGCCGTAGAGTCTGTCGCAATTTCAAATTTCCCGCTCGTTTCAGTGTCAATTACAATTAGTACCAGCGACGACCCTCGTCAAGCGAGGTACGAAATTTCATTTCTATTTCTGACAGAACTAATATCCTGAGATACGGGATCAACGTTAATTCTTGACTTTGGCTTAAAGAGCGAAAGGAGGATATATAAGAGGATTCTCTTTAAAAAATAAAATACATTGTCTCTTTCACGCTATTGTACCACTGTCGTCAAATGAGAGACTCGTTCAACGGAGTCTCAAGAAGATAAAAAGACCAAACGGACGCATCAGCTGTACCAGTGATGATTATAATGCTAAAGACTGCTTCTTTTTTTTTTTTCTTAGCATATCAAGGAAATAGCGTAAAGGTGAACCTGAACTACGCATTTGAATGCATCCTCGAATGATAAATCGTCGGTGCATGTGCATCGTGCAGAAAACATTGCACGCGCAAGAGCAGGTACTTGAACTAACCATAAGAATTATATATACGACAGAGTGAGAAAAAACATTGCAAGAGAGAAAGATAGAGAAAAAGACTCGTTTACCAGGTCGAGAAAGTAGGACGAGTGTTTACGCGCGTGCAGGAATATTCCTCGACGAGAAGATCAATGTGGGAAGAACAATGGCGACGAAGACATTGATTGGGTCCTGAACGTTCAAGGTATTTCGCGTAGTTTCAACCTGCGGGTTGAACGGGGCAATTTAAAAAATAAAAAATATACTAAAAATCTGAAGACAAAATGGGGACCAGAAAGAGAGTGAAGTGCTGCCACGTGGTAGGGAAGGATGTAGTGGGACTAAGAGAGAAAAACCAGAAAATGGCCGATGAAACGTAGCCACGCGTGAGACGAATGAATAAAGGATAATAGGAGTCCTGGAGCCGTTGAGAACCTGGCTCGAATAAGAATGTGGTCCATTTTGTTTTATAAACGACAACAACCAGGTAAATTTACCCTGGATATTATAAATAATCAATCTTTAGACCAGACGCGACCAAGTATCAAGAGCCCACGCAGGACACGAATGAAATAATCGCACGGGATTCCTATTACAAGCGAGAGAAGTAACTGGCAATGATTTTTCGTCTCTACGTCACATATGTTACGCAAGTATGTGCATATGGGGACTGCGGTGCCTGCGTGCACGCATGAATGCAGGCAAAGAGATTCGATCGTCGCGCAAACATACGATACGGGACTCTGGCATAGGTACCCTTGCACATGTGGGACACGTGTGTCCAGGGTACAGTACCCTGCATGAAAATTGAAACGACACGACGTTAAGGAAGAAAGAAGAAAATTCCAATATTTCTTTGCCATACGTGAAATATTGGATCAAAACAAATTTAGAGGAAAAAAAAGAGAGAAGAGAAAGTTTTACAAGCAAAGTTTCATTCGTTCAATGAAATCTCCGGGACTCTAGACACTCGTAAAAACGTCCAAGCTGCTACCACGGAATGTTTGCTAAATCTTCGTAGAACAATCTTCTTTCTCGAGGTTAGGTTACGACGTCACTCAGTCTCAGTCACCGACTTGCAAGTACGTAAATATACAGCAGAGGGCTGTCACCCTCGACGACTACCGGCAATGGCATTGGCAATGAGAGATATGATTAAAAATAATTAAAATCTTTAATTCGTGCCAAAGCAATGGCCCTGGAGTTTGGATGCCGAGTCACGGCGGCGATCAATGTTTCTGAATGAGGCACAAGACCAGACCCTATAGTTAACCGTAGTCTGCGGTACTGCTCAGTCTCTTGTTTCTTTTCACTTTTCTCATCTCCTTACAGCCCCCACTCACCTAACCATTTTTTCCCAGGTTTCCCCTTCACCCGCTCGTACCGACAGAACCGCCACCGCCATCTTCCGGTAAACCCGGGGATACCTTGAAATTTGACTATACGGTATAGCCCAGGACACAGACCACAGACACTGTGCAAGCTGAGTGAAAAGCCACGTGAACAAAGTTTGAGGTATTCCTAGAGACACAATATTAAACCAGGCAGTGACCATGCCCGACTAATAAACCCTGAGATACCAGCAGACAGCAGATACGACAAAGGTCCTGGCCGATGCGTCATAATTATGACAGCTGAAACTCCTGTATACAAAATTTGTACTGGCAAGCACAGAAGATAAGGAAAAATCTATGAGAGATCTTGAGAGTCTATATATATATATAAAAAGTATAAGTGACAGAAGATAAACAAAGTACAGTAGCCAAGAAGGAAGGACTGTAGCAGCTGAAGATTGAAGGAAGACAGAAAAAGGCAAGAAGGTGAAAGACTAGGAGAGAGGGCACGTTTTTAATTCCCCGTACGAGTCGACCTCGAATTTTACCAAACCTAAGGAAAAAAAAAAAAAAAAGCGATAGAAAGGAAATGAAAACCGTCGACGACATCCTCCACCGTAATCTTTCCAAGAAAGGTTGGCATCGTTCGCTGAAAAAGAACGATATTGGCACCCATTGAGCATAGACGAGGCGTAATGGACGTGGCTTCTCCCTGCGCCTCCCAAAGTCAAAAGCACGGCAACCCGAATGGCGAATGAACGTGACATTGGCGGAAATGTGTTTCTATTTCAGTGTCTGTCCGCGAGGGGCTGTATCGCGATGCGTCCTATTTTCAGAGAGAGAGAGACGTGGCTGGTGCTCTCACCAGAGAGAGAGAGAGAGAGAGATAGAATAAAAAAAGAAAGAGACACAAGGTTCAAAGTCGAACGGGAAACGCGAATATCTCGATTCCAGTCATGAATGAGACTGAGAGAGACGACAATAGTGTAATCTGTCATTATTCCCTCAAGAAAGTGATACAGTTCGTATAAGACAAGAGACGTAGACGGGGATAAATAAGAATCAAGAGGGTCGGGCGGCACTGGGTATACCCAGAACGCCATTGGGTACCGTTACACAGGGGGCAGTAGTGCCAAGCAAGTACATAAGTAAGTAAGACAACGCCCGATCTTTGATAGGGACGAAGCGAACGGCTGATTGCCCGTATTATCTCCCACGGACACACTTGTCTACGGTCACGGAGCACCGAGTCCCCGAACGCTCGTGTTCGGTGCAAGTAGAAGCACAGCAGAGACCGACGTTACCTCGCCTTCTCCGTCGTCACGCACAGGGTCATCACCCTTCCCTCACCCACACGTAGAAGGAGGCCGTGCGCTCGAGGCACGAGCGTAAAAATACGTTCCCTCGTGTATTAGTCAGTCGCACCAGGAACAGCCGTGCTGGTGGGCATTAGTTAATAAAGCTGCTGCCGGGAAATGGGTTGGACACGTTTTTCTGATGGTACCAACGACACTGGAATTTTTTATCCTCGTCGTCCTTCGAGCTTTGAGATATATTTGAGATATAAGGTAACGGCATGCAGGGTTGGCGGAAATAATTTTTATCTTTCTTTTCTCCATCGACTCTGCCATCTTGCGGTTTCGTACCGATCGACTGAATGTCAGGGAGCAGCGCGAACTCGATTGAGCTTGGTTGGCTAGGCTGACGTCCTGAAAGAAACGTGGTAGCAGACGCTAGTGGGGATTCGCGCCGAGTAACAATGCACAATGGCAGACCTTTCAGTTCCTCCATTAAATGCGGGAGGGCGTGTGACGTTCTCTCTCTCGCTCTCTCTTTCCCGGACTCTCTCTCTCTCGCTCTCTCTGTCGTCCGCACACTATTGTGATAGAATGTAAATGCGTGCAGAGAGACACGACCCAGTAGAAGACAGGACGGACTTGGTCCGTGGTCGCCATTAGATTATCTACGTTCACGAAGCTCGGCTACTGTTAGCAAAAGGGTCGTATACGGAATGCATTATTTTTATTTCGTACGACAAAGTCCTTTAAGGTATTCGTTAAGGTTTCTCCCGTGTCGACGGTGTAACCAGCCAAGGTTAAGTTACGAGAGCCGTGGTTACGCAAGATTTTGAAGCATGAAAAATGGCAGGGAACGAAGAAAATCCATAGGAATTTACAAGGACACGCCATTCTTGTATAACGACGGAGTAAAGGTTATACGAATTTTCTAGACGGTTACGAAACGAAGAGGAAGAAGAAAAAAATGGCCACAGAATCAGGACAAACGACAAAAAAGGAAGGTGAGAGCCCATCAAGGAGATTGAAACAGAACCGATTTCATCGAAGTGCCCGTCTACAATTTTCCATTCCACGGTGGTCACGCACCCCTCGTTAGCTCTTTCGAGGTACACACAAAAAAAAAGTGAGATATGGGGTTAACGAGGAAAGCCGGGAATGGGAAAGGGGGTCGAAGACCTCTCGGCTTTCCATTCGCTTTTTCGTCGATTCCCTCGTTACAAACGAGCCTAACGTTTTACTACGGTGAATCCTATCTCTCGACCCTCTACCATTTTTTTTTACCCGACATTAACAGTTCTCCGTCTTGCCGTCCCAAACAGACTAGACCTACAGTCCCTTTCCCCCGTCCCGCCATCGTTCCCTATCAGTACAATAGAGTGACTGTGACCGTCCTCAAAGTCGAAATGTCCCTGGGACAAAATGCACTATGAAGACAGTGTGAGGCCACCTTAAAGAAAGTACTGGAGGAAGTGCAATGGCACCGCTGCAATGTGT
This sequence comes from Cephus spinipes, assembly GCA_963971525.1. NCBI lineage: Eukaryota > Metazoa > Arthropoda > Insecta > Hymenoptera > Cephidae > Cephus > Cephus spinipes. Next base: position 31,493,049 of record OZ020573.1, read on the forward strand.
TTCCCGGCCACACCCAATCACCAAGTATAATAATTCCAGCACAGGGTTGTCCCCCTTTACGCCACTGTAACCGTATACAGCATGGCGCAGTGCACTGTGGTACACGTTACAAAGAGCAAGTGTTATTCGGGTAGAGAAAGAGTATTAGGTTATATACTTGTAACATAAAGCCCCGAGTCCCAAGTCACCGTAGTCTCCTCGCGCAGAGCCAAGGACTTTCTAAGTCGTTCGTGGCAGACGGTCGGACGGCCCGGGTCGACCTTGAGCCAGCTGACCTTGCCAAGGAGGAGTTAAGGTCGTACCATGACCCGACGGCAACGTCCAGCACCCACGTGGAAACTTGTAATATCAAAGCGAGCAGAAGAAAAAAAAGAAAAACACTGACTCTCTTTGAAAAAGATAACCCTAACGGACACATAACCTCAAAGCTTCAGAGTCAGTAACGTAGCTCCTCAGTACCCACTGGATACGTTACAAAGGTAGCCAGAGCCATCTGTACGGGTGTTTCTATCACCTACGAGACCGAACCACTTTCCGATCATCATCCATTGTCGTACCCAGGCCGTGGATATAGACGAGTGTCTTTTGTCGAGCATATCCAGAGACTGACAACGGGAAGGGGCACGGATTCCGTGTCGAGGGTGTCCCAGAAAATCTCGAGGACTCCTCTAGGATTTTTAGGTTAAGACATTTTTTTTACCCCGCCCGATGACGTACGTGTGTCTAGACCGAGCGATGCAAGTGCTAGGACGTTGCTATAGCCAAATCGAAGCCATTCTTGGAATACCATAGTGAGACGACGATACTATTTCACGATCGCCCGGAACTTTGACGAGTCACGAGGAACGAAAACTTATGAAATCACGCAATTACGCACTAGATGAAACATGCTGCTCGATGGCCTGTGGAAATTGATCGAGGGTTATTTGATCCGATGTTAAAAATACGCATCCCGGACTCTAGGCCGCGTGACGCTAGCAGTAAATACCTTTGACATTCTCCCTGACAACGTGGGACAGGCCGACGGAGATCAGGACGGGGAGGAGAGCGAGAAACCCGATGAAGGAGCCAATCGAAGCCGAGCAAATATTTTTAATTAATAGAGCGACGACGAGGAGTCAAACAAAAGGAAATACAATAAAAGCCAAGAACAACGTAAAAGAAGATCGTTATTCAGCCGTGGTGTCGTAGAGAGAAAAAATTGAGGGGAACGACGAAAAGAAAAAAAAAAAAAATTCCCAGACTGATCCAACCGTCACGAAGTTAAGCCGAACGTACCACGAAACAGCCACTGGAGGAGCACTTAATTTTCATAGACGGTCGGAATCGATCCGTCGACGTCGAGGAACAAGGGTGCCAACCTTAATAACAATATACCCTTACCGAGGTACCTACTGTGCAATACGCATGCACATACTGGACTATACCACGTTAATAATTCAATTGAACAGTTGAAAAGTCATGGAACAATTCACTTTCTATGGATAATGCTTTCCTCGTACGGTATATATGTAATATGGAATACGCTGACAATGTACAGTACGTGTAGAAAATAATACGCTGGGAGGGGAGCTAGACGAGCGTGAACAGCTGTATTTAATTCGATCGGTGATTCAAGCCCGAGCTCCCCCGTTATTGTGAAAAAAAAAAAAAAAAAACCTGAGCAAACAAATCGATCTGGGTTGTCGTCCCGCGCACGTTGTAATATTTATATTTACATTCATTCACGTTCACGATACATACTATGCAGTCGGCGAAGCCGAGTTTTGGGTTATGCGGTAGGGCGGAAGACCCGGGAAAATTTGAAACTTCAAGAGAGCGAGCACAGTGTCACTCCAATATGGACAGTGAGTAATACAGCGTACAAGAGGTTACTCTCTCTATAATGACTCTTTCTCTCTCTCTCTTTCTCTTTACAGTACATATAGTACAAGAGGGAGAAACGAGCTAATGTACGCGTAATAGAGGCGACGTGCCAATGACTGAATGACGTAAACGATCAACGAAGTGGACAGTGGTTCCCAGCCGGCCGTGTTCTCTGATTGCTCTAAATTTGTTTCAATTCCGGTAATGGTAGGACGATTGCCACGTTGGCATCGGGATTCGTCAGCGGTCGGTATAAAATTTGAACGTGCACAATGGCGATGCTTCGCTAGGTAGGTATCATCGCGCGGTGACGGTCGAAGAGGACGTTAAAAAAAAAAAAATTCGTCCGACGAAGGATCAACTTGGTTATTAACGACGGAGATGATCGATGGAGAAGAGGAAGATCCGCGGAGGTTGGAGGACGAGGACGAGGCCCTTTTCCAGACGCTAGGCGTCGAGTGACGAGGTGGGGCCGGGAGACGTCTCCTCGAAGAAGATTTCTATTCGGGGATAGACGACTCTAACCGGGGTCCCATCAATTCTTGTGGACTACCGAAAAAGAACCAGGGCATCCTTGTATAAATTTCGGGTTACTTTCTGACACCTGGAGAAATGCAAAAGCGATAGTTAAAAAAGAAACATTGCATTGACTTTTTTAAAGAAATCATCCTTTTGCTTTTTTTTTCAGTAATTAAAAAAAAATTTTTTACTACAACGATCCGAAAAGGCAGTGGGGACCGCGAGCACGAGTCAGTCCTGCCGGAAATATAGTGCGGTGTCCTGCTGTGTCCTTATAGAAAGCTCAGATATCAAGAGACCGGTATATGCATTATGTATACATATAGGATACCCTTATAAGGATCAAGAGTGCTAGGTGCGCATCGACGTGAATTACGTCAGAAGCGTTTACCAGCGACAGCGTCATTCGTTTATCTGAAAGAATGATATACAGTGTAAATTGAAGCTACGAGATTTATCAAAAATTCGCATATAGCTTGGACAAGAACCCAATGAGCATCAGTCAACGAATCCGTTGCAGTCCCATCCAAATTAAGCAGCGGCCATTAAGTCCAGATCAGATCCTGTCGCAAGATGGCCTTAATGTCCACTCGCAAAACGCCAAGAGCCAAACGCCATAGCAAGGCGAAGGCCTGCGTCAAGGATGAGCAGCGCCTCGACAAAATTCAAATATTCGTCCGTGCAGCATATACAAAATATTCGCCAGTCAGCCCGATGAGAAAGGAGAAGAGAGGCAAAAAAGAAAAACCTAATTTCATTAAATAAAACTCAGGTCTCAATATACAGAGCACAATCAACGTATACGGATCAATGACGTGGTGCCGATCATCGATACGAAATTATACAGCTAATTAATGATAACGTATAATTCCCATGCGAGTTCAGCTTCGCCAAGTGTGCAAGAGGAGGCACGAGACTCGACTTTACCCACCAGCCACAATAAAGTAATTGAAACCTGCTTTTTGCCCGAGTACGAATTCCACATAGGTAAAGCCTAGTGACCAGTGACTATGAAGAGAACAAAAGAAGAAAAGAAAAAAAAGCTAGAATTGACTCAGATACCAGTACAAGAAATAAGAAAGGAATGGCATAGACTCGACCTCCGTCGAACGACCGTCTGCGCCTTCCACTGGGAGCCTCCTCTTCAAGGACGTTACCCATAAGAGAATATCTTCAAGGTGAATCACCGAGTCTTTTGGTACCCTCCGTAGAGGAAGGACGGAGAGAATGCAGAACGAGTGAGAGAGAGATAGAGAAGCAGGTAACAGAGAGAGATATTCTCCTCTCCCTCAGCAACACGTAAATCCCACGTAGGAATGTACATATAAGGTTGATTCAGGAACACGAAGAACACATATACACCACTTCCTCAGTCCCAATTGCCTCCTTTCACATTTCTCCGGTTCCACGAGACCTGGTGAGTCAGGAAGGAAGAAAAAAAAAAAAAGTTCATTATAAACGACGTCACGAGGTTTTCAAATAATTTCCAAAATACCAGTAATCGCACGAAGTACCTTGTCCCGATAAGACTTTTTCGTCGATCGTCCATCGACGATCTAAAACTCACTTCCGGTATCAGCGACGGGTATGTGAAATATTTCCGTTTCAATATTCATACACGTCGATCGGTACTGGCGTCCCAAAGTTTTTTCCCATCGGGTATGAATTTTCCAGTCTGCCGCATGGAAGTATCGGGCACCTTTCACCTTCGACAGTCCTAACGCAGTTATGCGTAGAGAGTGCCTGGCGTATATTGCGTATACGTATTATAAATACGTAGAAGAGGAGACGGCGGAGGATGGCGGAGTACGTGGAAGCGGGTACCCGGGGATGACTAACGCAAAGATAAGTGGCCTGGGCACACCGATCGCTGTCTCACGGTTCCAAGACTTTCCTGAAGAGCCGTCCCAACGACGTATATTTATTTTCTATCTCTTTCTCAGTCACACTACAGCCACGGAGTACGCATGCAATAGAGAAGTAGACAAATCGGCCATTGCACGGCGATGCACCGTGCACGAAAAAGAATGACTGCACGAGTAGCTGAGGATTTTTCCATTTTATATGCCCCAGTAGATCGGCCGTGAGTTCAGGGAGTTTACTGGTGAGACGGTAGTGGATGTCAAGCAGTGGCCATTGGCACCTGACATGAATGGAAGCAATCTCGCGGCATATAATATTATACCCAGGTAGCGAGAGTCCCTGTGGTAGCCCGTGTATAAGCTGAGGTTAAATTATGAAGAAGGATCCTGAATCGTGAACTACAAAAGAGGAGAAAGAGAAAAAAGAAGAAATTCTTGAAAGAATTCGCTGTAACGAAAAAAGGAATCAGTGAACGACGGGCATTAATAAAGAATATAATTTTTCTCCGCGCTACAGATAGACTCTGGAGGACCTTGAATCGACGTTACGTTGACCTTAGTATTCTCACAGTAGGTACGACGGGAGTCACGTGTAATCCTGGTTAGGACGCGAGGAGGTTAGGTTGTCTCGTTAACGGTCGAAAGGAGGCTACAGGAAGAGAGCGAGAAAGAAAAATTGGTGAATAGCTTTAAAAATAAAAAAAAGGAAAGATTGAGAAGAAATATTATGTGTACAGTGACGTTTTGAGAATTTTATATATATATATATATATCATTTTTCGTTGAAACTTACGAAAATAGAGAGAAAGAGGATGAGGGTTCTCGCTAACGTGGTAGAGGATTTAGATACTCCTTGGCTGGTATGAACCGAACAGAGTCTCCGGAATGGCTGTCCGCAGCTAGTAAATCCGAATGCAGTAGGACTGCCAGAGGGCGAGAGAGGAACCTTAATAAAAATGGTGAACGAGATGCTGAAATGTTGAGTTCACGAGCGGTGCCGTAGACGGGGTCGGCACGAAAATAGAATAAAGAGAAAAATTCTTGAGAGAAACCCACATGGTACTTCACAACGGTCGAGTATCAAGTCCGATGTGAATAAGTGAGAATGAATTCCCAGGCAAGAAACGGGCAGTCAGGATCGTGAAGCGGAGTGCGTGTAGAATCGTTGACTGAGAACTCTGGGTGTATCAAAGCGATAATAACACACTGGGGAAGTAAACGGCAGATGTATGTGATACGTATTCAGGAATAAAGAACTTCGGAGTGAGATATCAGACCTCGTGTGGGAGTCCTGCCACATGCCAAGGTTTTTCTCAAGCGTCTGTACGACATTTTGTGTTCCATGTATTTTTGGCTCTGCCAGGACACTTCGATGAATGGAATATCGACAGGGACACGTGTACGTCACACCCTGCCCATGAATTCGACTGGGAGTCCTAAGTCCATAACGGGGAAAGAGACTCGAGGTCGTACCTAAATTCTCATATAAAAAATATGAAGTACTATGCTTTAATTAAATCAATTAAGTTTTACTCACTTTGTAGACTTGACCGTAAGTTCCATTTCCGACGACCTCGATCAGCTCGAATATTCCAGCTGGGTCCTGTGAAAATAGGAAACAAAAAATGTAGATCGTTAACCTCAAAAGCAGTCAATAATTCATAGTACGTAAATAACGGCGGATACGATTGTACGAAGAAAAAAAAAGTCAGAGATCTATCCTCACACCGAGAGTAGAATGTGTATGAATAGCAAATTCGAGTTCCTTGGAATAAACCAGCTGTTACTCCAGAGACAGAGGAAGCCGTGCAGTGTAAACACTACTGTATACACCGGGTGCGTCGTTGTCACTCAGTAAAAATAAATAAAGAAGGCAAGGAGTGTCATCGACGAGCTGCAACCCAAGAGGATGTCTGAAGCATCCTCTAGGCATGGCACGAGGACAATAATACAAGTATCTAAGATCGTATTAACGCGTTAAGAAATGCATCGGAACCCTCAGGGTGGGTCCCCTCCTTAACTAGTAAAGCGAGTCCAACGATCTCGTGAAGGTTAAACCCGAAGGAACTAGGAAGCAGAACGGAGATAAAGTTCGTAGTAACGAAAAAGAAGTTACAAGCCCAAGTAAAATTAATATCACGGATAGCGTTTTTAATTCACTATTTAAATATACCATGAGAATACTGATATTCACCTTGAGGGCGTTCAGGTCGATGTCGTCGAGGGAACAGTTGACGCTCGGTGCCAAATTATGCGCCATCTTGATACTCCACTAGCACTCTCTCTCTCTCTCTCAGACTACACACTCTCTTTCGAAAGAGCCACAGAAAATGCTTTATAATATATATATATATTACACACAACACGGGAACACCCTTGCCGATAAATAAAAACCTCTTCGATAATCTCGTGTCTCCTCGAGAAGAAGACGTTGCTGGGAGAATCCCGTGCCGACTGTCGTCGCACGAAGCCGCCTTAGAGATAGCCAAGGAACTTCAACGGGAATTAAGAAGGCAGGTTATTCCAGTGGATGAGAAACACGCGCGACCGCACATGGTACCGTCACACGAAAATCCACGAACAACCGACAACCGGAGACTTATTGCCAGACGAGGAAGCTTGGCGATGATGCGGCGCCCGAGGATGGATAAATAAAAAAAGGAAAAAACAGACTGAACCGACCTCCTCCGAGTCAAAAACGTGGACCGTGAGGAAGCTTCATCGCACGGACGAATCTTTCTAGGGTTTGTAACTGAACACTGGACCAGGTTTCACGACGACTCTAACCAGATCTTCTATTATGTACGCGCACCAAACGAACACTAAACACTGGCCGCGCGTATCTCGTCAACTATCGTCGTGCCGTCATAACGGATGCAGCTAACAGCAGAACCTATGCTGAACCGAGTCCACACCTCAGCAGCGATGCCAGTGCGCTCTGTGTCTCTCCTTCTTCTGTCTCTACTTCTCTCTTTCGTGCACACGCGCTTTCTCCTTGTCTCTCTCTCTCTCTTTCTCCCACTACAGATTAACTTTACTCCTTCCTTTCACTGCGGGCTCGCATACACACGATTATACATCGTAGCCGACTGTAGCACTGCCACTTCGTTGCTGCCAGCTATATATTTCCCGTTTATTTATTTTTTAACAGCCACCTACATGGCCACAACGTTACCTTCCTATGTCGTACTGGTTCTTGCTCGATTGGCCCATCTTGCGAGTAATAATGTCTGAATATCTTTTTTTATTCTCTCCTTTATACCTAGTTTTTTCTAGTTTGCCTGTGCAGGCGTCTGCAGTGACGTCAATCCAGATTAATGTACAACATGGCCGCATGGTATACTGATGGGCTGCGTTTATGCACTGCACAGTGGGAACATTTTTACTTTTTTTTTCTTAAAAATTTTCATTTCAGTTAACATTGCTTCTTGTAAGTAGGAGCGCTACAAATTTTCAGGAGTGAGTCCTGACTTGTTATTTATGCATAATATGTTCTCTGGATGGTCCATCGAATGGTTTTCTGTGATTTTTTTGCCTCTTCGAGGACAAAGTTTAAACTTCAATGGGAACTTAGCGAAGGTATATTAATGACGCATGTAATATACAATAAAGGAGTAACTACTTAACATAGTTTATAATTAATTATATTTTACATATGCGCAATATGATTGTAATGTTCTTTTTTTTTATAACAAATAACAAATACTGAATACACAGTGCCTTGTAATATAATAGCATTAGGATGTCCAAAAGAATATAATCAGCATACTGAATACATAATTCAACCAGTGAGTAAAGTTAAGGCTTCCTTGTGGTAGCAAAAGCACAGTACTGTTCTTATTTACATGTGAAAACAGAGAGAACTAGTAAGGTGGCGTAATAAATAAATAATAAATCTCTACGTCAAAGGATTATTTTACATGACAGATTTTTTTAAACCAGAAACGAGCTAAGACCTCAGCAGAGTGCAGCTAATTTTCGTACAGTATTCAAGTCCCTGAGTAACATTTGTACAGTTTGCTTGGTCCTGGGTAGAACATCCACACTGGATGTCGGGTCATCCGGATCCATGGCTTCCAGTGCTGCAACGAGGCAGAAGAATATACGTAGATTAAAAACTGGCTGCAAGCCAAGATATTATGCAGTTGCACCTGTTAATCTTTACTCACCGCACACTTGAGCCTCGATGGTGGTTAATCTGGAGTCGATATGATTCTGAAAGTGTTCGATGTGCTCCAATAATCTTAATCGACATTCCGCTGGATCAATGGGAGCTTCCGGTTCAGGAATAAAAGGTTGCATAGGCGGAACAGTCTCAGGTTGAGCGAGAGGACTGGTTTCCTGTGTAATATTTTCAGTTCCCGGCGTGGAAACTGCCAGTGGACTCTGAGACGTCGACGGGAGATCCACGCTTGGAGTATCCGGATTTTCACTGAGATTCTCGGACGTCTTCTTCTCGGGACTGCTTGTCCTGGTGAGTGCATCCAATAGAATATGTCCATCCGTCTGAGTATCTTCCTTCTTGATGACCTTAGACTCGTCCGAGTGTGTACTGTCTTCTTCAAGGATCTTCATGAGCTCCGTATCCGAAGCAATGGACTTCTTATCCGGATCCTCCTTGACGGCCTCCTTAAACTCTACCTTGGGGTCCAGAGAGTGTGAAGTTTCCGAAGCTGTGTCCATTGAATCCAACGGTGTCTTTATGATCTCCATTACAGGCACCGGATCCGTATCCGGTTTTGGTATCTCGCTCTTCTCCCAGTTCTTAGCCCACAGATACAATTTTGGATGATCCTTTTTCCTGCAACGCAGCACACGAAACCCTGTAGATCTGTTCTTAAAGTTACGTCACATCAGCTGATTAAAGTTACACTCACTGTGCCACGTTGATCTTGACACGCAGACTATGGAGAACTTGCTGTATCTGCAAAAGAGCTCCTACCAAATCGTACGAGCGTTTCAACATAGCGGTCCTCTGGTTAATGGCGGCTTGATTTTTCGAACGATTCGGTAAACTGGAAGAATTAGACAGTATATAAGTAAACGTGAGACGATCGTTCCGTGAGATTCTGTAAGAACGATCATTCGTCGTAAATCACCTTGGTAGTATTCCTTCCTTGATCCAATCCTGGTCATGAAAATATTTTAAAGATGGCCGCTGTCTGTAAGGATGCCTGCATATGTAACAGACGTATTTCTCAGGCACGTCCTTTTCCCTCTCGATGCCGTTGCAGTGCCCGTGTTGCCAGCATAGACAAAGATCGCACTGTATCATAAGACCGTCCTCCTCCATGTATCCACAGGTGCAATTGATTATCTCCTCCCGACGTAGCTGTTCAACTTTCACCATCTCCCCGTTGATCATCATCATGACACCCTCGCCTTCTAATTCACAAAAACAGAAAGAGCACACAGGGACCAAATTACAAAAAGATTCACAAACTTGCAAATGGGACGGTGCGTTTGCTCCTGTGCCACTGCGTTGCAAGAATTATTCGTAATGACTTGAATGAAGCATGGAGAAAGACAAATCTAATGGTAATACGCAATGACTTTGCACTGTATGCTTTTTGTAATCACGTAGCAGTGCAGAGAATTAGATGAATACAAAATAATAAATAACAGTGAAGGAAACAGAAGAAGGATTCGTGGTTAAACTAAAGCAAACAAAAAAAACCAGGATATTGTATTTATTCTGTTATATGATCATTAGAGACTCGATGTGATTCGATGATCTGTTTAAGGGAAAATGTGACATCTGATACGCATAATGATTTTTGATGAAATAAATAGGGATGGAAATAAAAGGAAATAAAAGATATACCTTCGACATCATTAATATTATCTCTTTTGGCAGCGTCCCCCTTAGGGGTATCGCCTTTCTCATGGCGAGTATCGTTTAGCTGACCTAAACAATAACATAAAATAGACGGTAATAAAGAACGAGGAATCTTGAAGTCGAGGAATCTTAAACAGATGAGAGAGGAGACAGCGAAGAGAAATTAAGAGATAGAAAACCTAACATGTACTTCGAGTTAAATCTATTGCAACTTATTCGATAGGCATTCACTAAATGACAAGACGAAGAAGATAAAAAAAAAAAAGTGGGTAGTGTATTCTATTTAAACTATATGGGACTTACTGCTCTGGCTGTTCTCGTCGCTTTTTGGATCTGATTTTCTGCGACTGAATCTGTACATTGGAGTAGCAGGTTCCTCAACATCCAAAGCACTGTCATCTAAATCCCCATAATCATCCATAAGCTCCTGCATGCCTGATAGCAACAAAAAGCAATTTGTCTGCCGCCAAAACAAAACTCACTTTCTACTACTCTTAAGAAATAATCTCAAATGCAGTATGGGGATGCTCCGAAGGTGCTGGGATAGTGTGTAATATGTATTTATTAAATTTAACGTGAAAATAATGGAGGCGATTATAGATATATTGTACTTGATATTTTTTAGGATGAAACTTTAGGCACCAAGCCTTTTTCTACCTATATACATATTTACAAGATACGTTAGTTATGGGGAACCAATTGAAATTGGAGCTTTTTCTTCGGATGACAAGGGACACTCATGAGTAAAAGCTCTTTTACATCGACAGGATATTATGAAAGTAAAAGATAAAACCACTCTCTAGGTTAAGTGATAAAAGGAAGATGGTATTTACCTTGCTTCTTCTTAGATTTCCCAGGAAAGTCCGTACTGTACTCGGACAGCTGTCGCTTCTTTTGTACCTTTCCTTTGTCAGGATGAGTCGACTCGTCCAAAGATTTGGATCTGTCAAGTTTCAAAGGTTCCGCAGTGGATGCTGGCCTCACAGGAAGTAGAGTTTTAATTCCCACTTGAGTCTTCTCTTCCCTGACTTTCATGTCGAAGAGAGTACCTGGCGACATGGCGCAATTACTTTCACGTTTCTTACTGTCTTCATCCATATCGATACTCTGGGTGGAGGTAGGCGACGAGATTTCTAATTTGGTCTCCTCCTTGACAATGGTGGTAGGCTTGTCTGGTCGAGGAGTTTCACACTCTACGACCGGAGTCAAAGGTTTTTCATGGCCTGCCTTCTTCTTCTCGAATTTGTTGATCTTCTCCAGGAAATTGTTTGGTTTCTTGGGTATGATATCCTCGATGGACTCTCCTATAGTCCTGGCGTAGGCCAGGTCAGCAACATTTGGCGTTGAGCCCAGGAACTTGGAATACTCTGGGTGATAATGCTTTATGTGCATCTGCAGGAGATTCTCTTTGCGAAAGTTCTTGTTGCATCCTTCCTTAGGACACTTGTATGCGCTATCTTCCATTTCCACGCGAAGGCCACCTATGAAGACGGCTGTTAAAAAAATACAGATTATCAAGCGATTCTTAAGAAACTCTATTAACAGTGCGAGTCGTCAAGATACTCACAATAAACTGTTCCTGAGCAAGATTGAAATGACAATGGAAAAAGTGTAATGCTTTATGAAGGAAGATTACATATAAATGAAAACTTACCGCCGCTGTCGACCGGGGTCAATGGTGTAGCTGACGGAAGGGTCACTGGAGTCAATGACAGAAAAGATGTATTTTCTGGCGTAGATGTCTTTGCTTTAGGCAAAAGAGTTTTTATTTTCCTAGGAACATCCGGAGGTGTCTCTTGCTTGAGTCTCATCACATTAAACTTGCTGGTTTTCTTACGGTGAATGCAAAAGTCAAATTTCTCTGGGTCAAAGTCGAATTGACCTTGCTGCTCCATGAAGGCTCTGATATCGTTTCGGGATCGGAACTTCTTGCCACTTGTTTTACTGAGGAATCAAGTAAACCGTAATGCATTGTTCCTTTATATAAAAATAGATATTGTACTTTTATAATACTCACTGTATGAAGAGAACATCCCATTTGCCAGCTGAGGAGCCTGTACGCCTTTGTGTAAAATGCTTCTGCCATCCTGGTGGTAACCTCTTATCGGGAACGATGATGGAACGACGAGGACCTGCTCAATAAAAAAAAAGATCTTGCAAGAGGATGCAGATTTGCTAAAGATTTAATAATTATAAGCAGTAAAGAGTGTTACGTACCATCATTGCCATCTACGATGTAAGACTCAAGGCCTTGTGGTTCACCATCGATCCATTCAGGACCAATGTCTTCTTCATTGTCAGTTTCGTTCCTCATGAATTCCTTCCTCTTCTTCTTAGTGAACGTCTTCATCTTAGGTTTGGTATTCTCAAAGCCACGCAAAACCTCTGATCCCGAGTCATAAGAAGTACCAAGAACCGAATCGCCCAGATCAAGCTTTCCATCGTCCTCACTGAGCACACTCTCTTCCTTCTTTATCGGACGCTCTACCTCAACTTTCTGACGTTTCTTGCTATGCGTATGAAACAGCTCCATCACAGTATGCTTCCGCTTCTTGTCTCTTCTCTCTTGCTTACTCCCTATATAATCCCCCTCAACCGACTTCTGAACCATTAAAAAAAGAAATACTCTCTAATCCATTACATACATACTAAACATTTGATAAATAAACAGAATAATATACAACTTAAACAGCATTTCATTACAATTTCTCTTTCACATAAGCAACTCCATATTCTCTCCATCCTGCCCAGTTAGCACGAATGACAAAAATCTTGTATCAAAAAAGTACAATAACAAAAGAGTGAAAATGAATTTAATAAAACAATATAAATTCTACAAAACATCACAATATCTCTAGTAAGGTACTCGACGACAGAAATCAAGGTATCTGATGTCGACGCAGCGATTCTCAAAGCTAATACAAGAGAGAAGTAACAACATAACCTCTACAGGTGAATGAACGCGACTGATCCGTACCTTCTCGGACGTGGTAGCGATTTTAGTCATCTTCGAGGACCTGACGATCTTCGTGTATCCATCGTCGAACAGAACGTCGTATCTATCTGAAATTATCTCTGGTTGTACGATTAGTTATTCCTCAGAAAGAAAACGTCAAAAGTCTAGGCGCTCACTTTGAGCGCTCCTTAGCCCAGTTAAGGCTAGGCTAAGCTAACTCACCGTTCCCCAACACAGCGTTCACTCTGGCCGGATACTTTCTGCCATCCGCCCACGTAGCCAGGATCTTCTCACCGACGACAAATTCACGCATCTTCGTTTCCCTGCGAGACACATTGTTCTTCGTTACACCGCGCGCCATTCCAACACTATTTATTCCACTAATGTATGTCGCAACTGAGCTCCAAGCAATTTTTCCTTCACTCCACAAGGAACTACCGCAACTTTCTCTTGGTGTCTGACGACTGTCTATTTGTGCTTTAATTTTTCACCTGATATCTACTGAGACTGTAGCAAAAATTAAAAAAAAAAAGGCACCACGAGATTCACGACACTCTGATATTTTATTGTTGACGTTAATTACCATTAGACATAGCCAAGTAAGACATTTGACTTCAGGACGATGAACTTCAACTTGGAACTTGAGGACCAAGGGATGATTTTCTAGGTGTATTAACATGGAGGACACATTCAGGGATGAACTCATTCAGCTAGATTTCTTTTTGAGAATCAGCTACAGGTTTGGAAATGATGGAGGATATGGATTGACAGTTATTAACTGTTCGGAGCAACTGTTACTTGGAAAGACTGTGCACTGCTAGTGATAGAATTAGGCAGACTCAAAATTGTTGGGGGATGGGATCTGGTTGCTGTACCAACAACTACTTTATTTGATCAATAATGAGACACTGAAACTATCCGGTAGCAACTGAATCTACTGGGTATATATGAATGCTACAGGAAATATCATGCTTTGCAACTTACTCGTCGAAAGGAAATTTTGCTCTACACCAAAGAGAGAGACTAGTGCGATAGATCAAAGTAAAAGTAACAAAATACCATATGACTATTGTTGTACAAAAAAAATAAGATATATCGTAAGATGTTTATAGAGAGGCATTCTCCTTTTTGAATACACTGAGCATTAATAACCAACTGCAACTCTACAAAGTACTATTCTACCTGCTAATAATGTAATATCCACTTACGGAGATGGCAGCGTCCAAGTAGGCTCGCTTTATAAATAGAAAATAAATGAACAGCATGAATAAACGAGGCCCAATACAATTTGTATTAATATCGCCCTAACTCTTATCGATTTTATTTTATCTTAACAAGGTGTTAAAGAATCTTTTTTTGTAAGTACCTTGGCTGTATTTGAAGTACTCGTAATCTGGAACTGTCCATAGGTATCCACTCATCAAATCTAGAACTCCACTTGTCGAAATGTATCAACACTTCCCTCTCAACCCAGTCTGTTTCCACTACTCTTGCAGAATACCTGCGAAGACACAGGAAAATGGTCACTTAACAAAATTGACACATGCTCCGAAATTTTGTCAGATATTAATCCAACTATTTACCATTTCTCATTGAAGTCTTTAGCCTCTAACTTAGCACCAGGAAAAAATTTCAAACCACCACGACTCATCACTTTCACTTTAGAATCTCCATTCTCAACACTTTTTTTATCTTCAGTTGTAGCAACCTGCTCTGGCTCTTCTTTGATGATTTTCAAATCGATCCCTGCACTTTCTGCCTTATCTTCAAGTTCAGTAACTCCCAGCTGCCTCGTAGCAGGATTAAATTTACTCTCAATTGCATCAACATTGTCCTTAATATCCTTAAGAGGAAGCTCTGCCTTCTCTACTTTTTGTTCACCATCATTCACCTCCGATGTTTCAAACGGATTAAATGTATCAGCCGCAGAAGCTGGTCTGGAATTGTAAGCCTCACTGCAGCTATCAGACTTGGGTGTATGTGCATCCGTCAAAGTTGTAGAGTCAATATGATCCAAATTAGATATCTCAGAATTAATAAGATCCAAATCTTCCTGAGCATAAGAAGAAGACTTTACAGGCATTGTCATAGGATCTGCAACGTAAAAAAAGACCCAGTTAACAAAAATCCCCCTAATATAATCCACCCACTCTAAAAAAAAACACCTCAAATACAATAACAAAAAACAAAACTACAAGAATCCCAAAAAGTCCCAAAGCGTATCCCATCGCACATATCTCCATCCACTCTCAAACTTCAATCGAAGGTTACACAAAGAAAAAGTCAATTATTAAAACTACCTGGATGATTATCGTAATCGTGAAAAACCGACGGGACCGCTCCTTTCCTCAATACGAACTTCTGTCCTTTGGCGGTCTCGTAGTCGGCCTTTTTGAAATGCCTATGGCAGACAAATTGTCCGGGCGTGGGTTTAAAGGTTTGTTCGAAACCACCAGAAGCAATCCACTTGCTCCTAAGGATAGTGTCCTTCGGGAACTTGTGAAATGGTATACCCCTACCGCGGACAGCTCGGACGTCGATCTGGCAATTTGGCACGCAACATTTGCGCGCCATTCCTCTCGGGCCCGTTGGCGGCATCTCGTAGCAAGGCCCACGCGACCGTGCGAATCGTTGCTTCATCCGTTCACCATGGAATAACCGGACCGCCACAGGCGTAATCTACATCGCACCGGTGCTCAATGTTCACCCTGTAGCCGTTAAACATGTCCCATCTATCAACACTTCCTTCCTGATACATCGACCACCGGCATTTTCTACCCGAGTAACGTTTCTCTCCCGGCTCCACTGTCGCAACTCTCTGCCACTCACGCCTCACTCACTACCTCAAGGTATTACCTCACAATCCATATATTGCTCCTGGCGTATCCTGCACTACTTCCTAGCACCCGCACCAACGCCGTCCTCCTCTACTTCGACGACAATGAGACCTCAGAATTCAATTGGCGTTTCAATCCTTTTTTTTCCACGCGCAACGCAAGACGCAACACGACAAGGAACGTCGCGAGAGACACCGACGACACTGATCGATCTACGCGCACGCCGCTCAGCGAATCGCGATTATCGCGCGATCCACTTCCACTGGAGCGACTAGCGATGTCGCCTTTTCCCCTGATTATTCTCTACCTCGGAATTCTATCGAGCTCTGCTTTTAAGTTATGTAGACGATACGAGTTCTCTTTTAAATACACGATCCTTTGATTTTGAAGATTTTTATACGTCCCCTTTACTGCCGTATCTTTCTACGGGAGTTGCATGAGATATATTGGGGACAATGATGGTTTTTTTTAGGTTATGTAATCTCCTTGATCGTTAAACCTTAGGCTCGTATACAACGTACTACTATAGATACGTGGCTTTGTCGTGATTCACCAATGGGGACGTATCTTTTCTTTGGTTAGTTTTGAAAATCGCGCATAGCTACTGGTATTTAGTGCGGTTATTGATGCTACTGTTTGTTGCTTTGTTGAGGCTTTCTGGTGGTTACTGTTGGATGTTAATTAAACTGATTTGGTTAATAGATTTTAATAATTCTTTGTTCTTGGATTGACCAGTCAGAACGAGCTTACGTGGATTGTTGTAAATGGAACTGAATGCGCAGATCGACGTGCGTGCTGGAGTTTTGCTCATGTGATTTCCGGTGATTCTTTGACTCTTTCACTTTTCCGGTGGATCAAGTAACTCGCGTGCTTGTTCTCTTTGCGAGCTAAGGCCGAATCGGCGACTTGCACCTCCTTTAGGATCCATCGTTTTTTCGTATAAACGAAATATCAAGCAACATGACTACTAAAGCCGAACTAGCCTGTGTCTACTCTGCCCTGATCCTCGTCGACGACGATGTTGCGGTTACCGTAAGTGTTGTATACTTCTGCCAGTCATAACAAATGACTATATTTTTTATTACCTTGTTGCATCTTCGATGTTTCATTCTTGGCGTATATTTTTTTGGCAAAGTTAAAAGAATCTGCACTGACTCTAATGGATGTTGAGGGAAAAATTTAATAAAGAATTTTTATTTTCCTTGGAACTGATCGCGTGGTTTTATAGGTTAGAGTCACAGGACGCCAAATCATGCTTTGTGTATATTCAATTTATTTCAGTAGAATTCAGTAAACTCGAACTTCTTTTTGTACTTTGAGTGCAGAAACATTCTGATTTACTATTTATTATCTTTCAGGGAGAAAAAATCCAGACCATCCTGAAGGCAGCCAACGTGGACGTTGAGCCTTACTGGCCCGGTCTCTTCGCCAAGGCTTTGGAGGGTGTTAACGTTAAGGAGCTCATCTCCAACATTGGCTCTGGTGTCGGAGCTGCTCCAGCTGTTGGTGGTAAGCATAGTCAATTTATATTTAAATTGAGGTACTCTGTTGAATATGATCCTCTTTTCATCCACCAGACTAGTTTCTTGTAATGCTAGTATGGTCAGCATGTAAGAGGATAATAAAGTAAACGAGAACCTGCAGGGTTTGACTGTCTAGAAATTTTAACCTCGGTTCTTGTTAGCAACAACTCGTTCTCAGTGTCATATTTTAGTTCTCCTTAAAGAATGCACAATATTAAATTATTCTTTTTCCATGAAAGTTCCTGCTGCTGCTGCACCTGCAGCCGCTGACGCTGCCCCAGCTAAGGAGGAGAAGAAGAAGGAAGAACCTGAAGAAGAATCTGACGATGACATGGGCTTCGGTAAGTTTTGATATTATTAACAGATGGATACTAAATTGTTATTTTGAACCAATGATTATTCATGCATGTATTAGCTACTGAAAAAGCTTATGAAGACATTTTACTCAATGAGGATAGAGATTAATAGTAATTCTATAAAGCCTAGTTACCTACAAGATTACTCAAAAGTATTTTGTTTTATTTACTACAGGTCTGTTCGACTAAGTCTGAGGATTGCTACGACAAAAGATCTACGTTGGATCCAATTCCTATTGTACAGTTATATTGTACACTGAAAAATTAATAAAAAATTGTAAAACAAAATGTCTACTTTTTTTTAAGGCGATAACTCCTTGGATCATTGTAGAGATATCGAGACATTCTTTATTCTCGGTTTTGTTATATTACACAGTCATGATAACATATAACATAGGTACAATGAAATACTTGTACAATAATATTCCATAGATATAAATTATAAATAGCTTTGTTTTAGATATAGAATTTAAAAAATAATTTGCATATATAAAATTAGAATTTTCGCATCTCCCTTTTCCTCGCAAAAATCAGAGTCGGTATAGTGGTCGTGTATATAGTATATGCATACAATACGATATAGATATACCGCTACATATAGAACGTTCCAAGTTAAATCTCTGCTTAGGTACATAACGCCGTTCCTCATAAAGCATTTATTCCCTTTTGCGACATGGAAAACCTTCCAGTCATTCTCAACAGTAACAGTACGATGAAGTAATTCCCTAAAATGTTTACTGGCAGAGCACAAGTTGTAAAAAAAGACATTTACAACTATGGCTTTCAGAAATAAAAAGAATTGTCAGCCATACTGTAAAATATGAACAGCGTAATTTTACCTGGAACATCCCATAACTGTCCTTTACGTATTTGTGCCCCTTCGCTTCACCATTTTTATTTGTATTTTAATATAAACAGCACACACAGGTAGCACGTGAATCGCTTAACAGCTAAGAAAACATAACAAATAAAAAGTACATTGGTCAGAGAAAGTAAAAATACAAATAGACTCGATGGAAATTCTAAATCAACTGCGAACAATCACCATCGATACTTACAATAAATCTAATTCTGCCAGATGATAATATCGAGTGGACTCTTCCTTCTTTTTATACTTATCTATTCTCTTTTGTCATTTTCAGCGTAACAGACATATCCATCATTAACCCACATACTAAACATTTTAGACTATATGGACATAAGCCTTTCATAATTACTAATTAAAGTTTTTTTGGCCCACATATATTTGAAAATATAGGCTACAGTCTATTTGAAATAATGAATTTCGCCTCACGCGTGTGTCTGTTACCACAATTGAATTTAGGTAAAGAGAGAGAGAGAAAGGGACAGAGTATAGCTCAATTCTGGGGCTCTGCCAACGGAAGCCATTGAGCTGAAGCACCCCTACCAGCCAGGACCTCGTGAAACAGGTCCCTCTGGCTTTTACTCGATACTAAGCACCTTGCTAAAGGTTCACTGGCACCTAATAGACTGTCGTGTAATACTAGAAATTCGAGGGTACACCTGGAAAGTAAATCTCTACCCAGGTCAAAGGTCAACGCCTCATTCCAAACGGGATTGGTGGTGTTGCGTTGTACTCCGGTCTTCTTCCTCTTCAATCTTTTACCGTCCTGCAGGATAGTCACCTGCGAATGCGAAAAAAATCAATGATAAAAAAGTATAAGCGATAAATGATGAACCATGGGAAATCATACGAACGACAAGATACATCAGAAGATAAAAATGAGAATCTTAGCATTTACCAGTAGATATCATCCTCTTATATTATTCATCTGCTCTAATCTTTTCAATCTTATTTCGAAGGATCGTGTGGTATTAAAGGGAAAAAGAAGTAATCCATCAATTCAGGTAATCCCTGGCATGAGTCTAAAATCTTCTTTGAGAAGGGTACCATAACTCTACAAGAAGTAGATTGCACATAAAAGTATAAATAGACCTGGGAAGATACGATTTCGAAGTTTGAAAAAATGACTTCTCAATTATGTTTATCTTTTTTTCGATTTTCTTTTGTCGCGCTGCTAGCTTGCAAAAGGTGGTATCCCGGCACGAAACGTTTAGACTGCATGAGGAAAGGGTCTCCAACACGATATCCGGTTTAAATCGACCAACAATATCACGCAGCCTTGCGTGATTCTGTGAGAATGACACAATGCGATGAATGTTATAACACCACCAGGATATAAGGAACCTGGTGGTTCTAGGACCCTGACGATATTGCACCAAGTGACGAGCACAATACAGTCTGTCTCGTGTACAAGATTGAAATACTGATCTACCTTGACATAAGGATCTGAGCTGGTCCTGGTATCATCGACCACCCTGAGGTTTCTGGCCTTGATGACGATGACCGTAAGCCTCTCTGCAGAAGGTAGGAACGATATGGAGACCATGAGTTCTCCTAGCTCAGCCCTGTAGTCTCTTTCCGTGCACTGGAGTACAGGTCTGGTAATCGTAGCTCTGGAGCCCAGATCGACTGCCGATAGAGGAAGTCTGACACAGCCTATACTGTGGTGCCGGGAGAAGGCGTCGAAGTCGTAGAGCAGTACTTCCAGGGTTCTCCTGGCAATGGTCGCAGGTTTCACCTCGAAGACAAAGTCCTCGTCGAAGACTAATTTTAGTAGGAAGAAGAAAAGGGCTTTATCTTTTTAAATCAACGCCCAATACACGCTACCTCTTACTCACCAGGATTCAAGGTACGCTTATGTATCCTAGTTTGCCAGACGTTACTTCGGTCTGGAAGCAATCGTATCTTGGCGTAGGGATCGGCAGTTCCACTCAACTCGCGTGCCTGAAGGTCATGCGCCTTGTACCAACAATTAATAACAGGTTAGATATTGATTATGCGTATTCACGGAATATAATAATGGTTGTATAATATAATCTGGTGAATGATTACCTCTATCAGTCTCACGGTAAGAATAGCAGCTGGTGCGTCGTAGGCCAGAGCCAGTTGTAATTCACCACGTGCATCCTCCGTGGAGCTTGGCGTCATCGCTATGGATTGCTGGGTTAACGGATAAGATTAATAAGAAAGAATTCTTTATTGTCATTTACATTTTATTCTTACGTACCTTCTGATAAAGTGCTGTGTCTATTTTTGTATGATCCAATCTGGTATGCATACTGGCTACTGTTCTGGGTCTGGCGACGACTACGTGCTTCTCCGACGCCACCAATGGTCCACCAGGAAGTGGAGGAGCTACTCCAGATCCTATAGGACTGACAGGACTCACTGGTGCACTGTCGCATTCTGATAGAGAGACTGCATGGATTTATATTAATACCATGTTTCTTGATTAACGTATACCAGTGCACCATCACATTTACCTCCAGAAGATTCAAGGGCGAGGTTGTCGTGCATTAAATTATGAGGCCATATTTTGTCCTCGCTTCCTTGGCTGGGAGCTCTGGAGCCATTTCCGCCACCTGTTCCAGTTCCCAATCCTACAAGGGCCTCCTTGGATCTGGCAGCCTCTTCTCTTTCCAGTAAGTCTCTCTCGAACCTGGATATAAGTTTTTGCTATTAACCACGCCAATTTTTTCTGCTCCAGGTACAAACTTTAGATATCAAAAGTATGACCGTTCCAGGGATCGAGTCTCCAAGGTATTTTCAGTAGACAAGAAAGCCTTTGTACAAATAAAAAGCGGACCTTACTGTGATCCGGCAGAAGGTCACCTACCAATTGAGAGGTCCACCTGCAGGACCAAGAAGAGGCAATCGTCTCCTTGCACAAATGGCGTACACGAGAATGGCCAAAATTGCTCCAGCAGCAGCGCCAACCAGCCCCAGGGCGACAACTACACCCACCCCGTGGGCATCCATTGCCCCCTGAAAAAAATAATAAACAGAAAAATTCATTATCATTATTTTCACGATAGAACGAATTTCCTGGGTGAGGAAAATTTTAACGGTCAAGTTATTCATAAAGTTCCTCGAAAACCTTTTCTTTCTTTCATTTTAATTCTTATCCCCACCTCATACACTCTATAGACCTTGTTCATTTTTCTTTATTTTCTCTCGTAAAAATTTTGAGCACCTCTGACTTTTCATTCTCGTTTTCTCTCGTCCGTAAATGACGTCTGTAAACCAAAGAGGCGCGTAAACCTACGCAAAGAAGCCGTCGTTAAGTTTTCCGGATGAGCACAGACTGAAGCGCAAGGGCCAGAACTCTAGTCGACTTAAGGGCTTAGGACAAGGCCAACATTTCAAATAGCTTCTTCAGGCTCGTCTTTTCGGATTCCCGAGTGAAAGTAAGAATAAAACTTTTTCCCAAGAGGACGAATCCACGGAATAATTTTGCAATGCGAAGAGCTTCTATTTTAGGCAGGTTGAAGAATAAAGGTTTTCCTTGGGTAAAATTGAGGAAATCCCATCGACTATCTTACACGTGTGGATCTTATCCTGCAGGACTTATCATTCCTATGGCAACGGACCCAATAGTTGCTATTCAAGGGTGCAGATGGTATTGTCATATCCTTTCGACAAATCCCTTATAAGATATTTCTTGGGTACAGTCTCAGCGTCGAATTATACCTGCGTCTCCCTGAAAGTCCAAATAGTGGAATGACAGGTACTCGCGGCAGTTTAGCATACGTTAAAAAAAATCCTACAATCAATAATAAATCCTATACTAATAAATCATTTCTGAAATTATTGAACCCGTCACCCGAATCCTATATAAACAGTAAAAGAACCTTAAAGGGTACCTAGGGAAACCATCTGTCACATTTAAACTAGAAATATCTCACGCAGAATCCAAACAGTCAAGAAGCTTTTCAAAATCCACGCATCAAAATCCTTTTATACTGGCAACAAGCAGTGCTCAATGGCTTTTTTCCCGCAATGGAATAAAAACAATTTTCAGGATATCGATCAGATTCTCCATTTTACGTTTTATCCCCTGTCAAGTACCGTGTGCGCACTCCTTAAAACTCTTGAAGCCGGTATAACACTATTGTACCGTGCTGAATTGAATTTGACAGAAACGGTAAACCCCAGAGTAACGGTAACACCAGCCACGTGGATACAGAAACACAATATATTTGAAGTAGACAGCTAATATGATTAAATAAATTTTGTATTAATATCAGAGACAAGGTTCAATAACGAAATGAAGTAAAAAATATTATCCTCCCCTCAAACCCAATCCTCGTCCTCCGTGTAATTTCATTTTCTCCCTCGAATCTGGATATAATAATTTGCGCAACTTCTTCCAGAAATAAAAAGCAGCCAGCCAAATCGCTTATCCCTGTACAATCCATTCCTCCCAAAGTAATCAGCAACGTTTGATTGATTGTTACATAGAAAGAAAGAAAAGACAATACAAAAGTATCAACAGGAAGAAAACCCTGCCGGAAGTCACCATTGTCCTACAACCTTTACCAAGAGACACTTCAGAAAGTACAATCAAAAAGTACAATGGCTAAGCCGATTGATGGAAATACCAAGAGGCTCATCCTTTTTTTAAATTACCCCTAGACGCTTAGCTGCCACCTTCCTCTTCTACCTTCCGAATCGTATATCTAGTTAATATCCAACTTATTAGACACTTTCCAAGCGATTTTACGAGGCCGTATACTATTCTTATTACGCTGCTGCTATATGCATATACATTATATACCCGTGTATATATTCTACACATAACGGCCAATACTCTGAAAACGAGGTTTGCCTACCAGAAACATCCGCCAATCTCGAACTACCGAGTAAGCTTATGTCTAATATATTACACCACTTTAGAAAGTGCCTAGGAAACTTATGGGGTTAACTTTTTCAGTCGCCACCTCTCGGATTCGTCCTACCGCCAGTAAGTTACACTGCACAGACGTGGTACAGGGCGAGAATACCTCGAAGCTCAGGTAGGTATAATGCAAACGGGTAAGTTATCGACAGGTCATTGTGAAATACATAAAGTTATTGGAAAACTACTGGCGAGTTATGAATGCATTATTTCTTGCTTTCGTTCTCCTATGAATGAAGCATTTTGCATACTTTATTAGCCCTGCTTAAGTAAACATATAAAAATCGATATACGTCTGGCATATTGGATTTTTTTATATCGAATTTTCCAAATTTATTCCCTCTCCAAATGAATTTCCACAGAGCGATTTAATATCGGTAATACATCGACGCAGTTGGAATTCCTGACGATGACAAGTCTTTGGAGGTTAGGTGCAGGTCTTATATATATATATATATATATTTGAACTGCCTCAACGACGCGCCAATATTCGAAGCTCTTTACACGTCTCGACGACTCACCGACGCCTTCACGATGGATCTTGGTGTATATTAACACGAAGGAAAATCTATTATTCTCCTTCGCTGGCTGCTTACGACGTTTATTACATTATGGAGCTTCCTTATTTTATGGTATACATATATATATTTATATTTAATAAGATTTGTCTGCAATCTATTTTGAAATTTCAACTCGTACTTTACAGTTGTTACGTGAGTGGATCCAACTAACATATTTATAGGAAGGAAGTTAAGGCTGCTATTGTTGTCTTGACACTAGACAGTGTTGTTTTAGTGGTCCAATATTCTTTTGTGTATTCCTGCTGTCCTTATTCTTTGTGAAGATACGTATCGACCACGATGGTTTTTTCACAGGAAGGTATGAGGTTTTGTCAAGCTGCGTAAATTCCCTTTGAAAATTTACTTTGATTTCTACCTATAAACCTTGGATCGTTACTGAGCTGTACCTAGGTAAGTATGTTTTAGGTTCACAAAGCATTTTCAAAGCAAATACATTATTCCAGCATGCACTCGTGGATGTTGGATTGACTATGATTTTTTCATTTAAAAATTTTTAACGGATGTGGATGGCAAATAACGTTTTACGAATTTTCTATGACAATCAGGATGATTGCGGGTACTGAAAAAAAAAAAAAATTCAAAGGATCCTCAAACAGGCGTTTATTGAGCGTGTAGTCGGCATTAAAGAGATATACCTTAAAGACAGACTGCTAAAGTTTGAATTCATGGTAGAGTGAGGACTGGACAAACCAAAAGGAAAAGTTAAAGAAGTTTAAGGACCAGATGGAAGAAAAGAGAAAGAGAGATTCGTAACACGATAAATCTTCGAAACGAGTAAGTTTTTATCAAAGTTTCATGAAGACTACCCACCTTCACACGGATGGGAGGAAAGTATAAGCGAAAGAAAAGCTAGAAGAAAATTAAAATTTAGCGTCTGCAGGTATAACGGGAATTTTTCACTGGCGTATATTTTGCGTGCTAGAGGTACCTGAGATAAATGAAAAAATACTAGCACCAAGTATGACCATCCAATTTAACTTGGGTAGCTCGTGCAGGTTAGGCCAGACAAATGAGAGCCACTGACTTCAAAAAAAGAGAGAGAGAGAGAGAGAGAGAGAAGCCAAAAGTTCATACAAGTTGATTTAGAATCTACAAAGTTTCTCGTTTCCTACAAGCAGCAGTCCGATTTGAATTTCAAACCTTGAATTAGCTAAACTCGATTATAATCCATGTACAAAATCACCAGATTATGGCAGGAAGTCAAAGTATCCAGGAATACTTAACAAATAAGCAGAGTAGTTGCATAAAATAAATTTTTTGTAAAAATCTTTTTTACATATCTGCCATGAGTCCACCAACGACTACAGCGTAGTTATAAGGTGGGGTCGAAGATGACTCTTTAATAAAATATTGAATTCCCTGATAAATTTAATCCACGGTGCTTTTAATTAGTCGAACCTTTGGCTTTGAACCCCAAACTGTTAAGCTTTAAATGGGCTTTTGGAAGGCATTTTCTACTTGTATAATTTTTGACTTGGAGCTTTAATATATATGAGAAGGCGATATTGTGGGAAAAATGATATCGATTTAGAGTCGAAAAATAGACTTTACGTCGTTAGTATCATTTTTCCCCAGTCGACCGTGTCAGACAATGTCTTGTACGCGGTTGCCTTTTTTCACTTCTCAACACTTCACGCCTCCCTTACACTTTTATCTTAAGCCTTCACATTCTTTTTCATTGCTATGGCTCATTTTATCCTCGACTATCTTGTTTTTTATTTCAACCAAACTTTATAAGGGAGTGGTTCCTTCCAGCGTCTTATTGGCCCTTTTCATCTTTACAGCGACCTTCTGACATCTACCTGTACAATGGAGGCAACCACGATATAATAACTTCGACAACGTCCGTATCTCACGGAATCAAAGTGTTGCCTGACTTCAGGCAAGTGCGAATACTTTCTTATGCCTGGTCAGAAGAACGTAAGTAGATTACCAGGATCTCGGTTACAAAGCGTGTCCAATAAGTCTTTTCCTCGTTTCAGGAGAAATCGAATAGCTCTGCCAGACAAAGCTTCTATTTCCTTCTGTCCTCATTCGGCGATTTAAGACTCGGATATCAACGTCAGACCCGGTACTCTTATCTGGCGAAGAAGCTGGAGTGAGATGCTCAGAAGATAACAAAAAAAAAAAGAGTACTTTTATTTTTGTCAGCATCCCTCAAAGGATCGTTCCTGGAAGGATTAAAGAGAGGGATTATTCAGGATTAGAGGTAACGTCTACAGGAACAAAGTCCTTGAGATACAGAAAACTCAAAGCTCCTGCTGAACTTTAATCTTCATAGTCCTATTAAAAATCGATGGATCCCCAGGCCCACTAGGATCTCATAAAGAATACTGTAACGGTATACAGTACATAGGCGTACACCCAAGATCCCACAGGAGGTCTGAGGGGACCAGAAGACGACGAAATTTCAAGTGGCACGCAGTGCGAAGTTGAGTGAAGAAGACTTCAAAGGACGAAGCTCTGTTTATTAGATTATAGGAAGAAGGAGCATTCCTGAATCTGAAAGAGAGTTGATCCCCAGGCCATACTGAAACATGGTAATGAAGTAAAGTTATATCCAGGATCTTAATAAAATTTTACCCACAGGATTTTGTATCCTTACCTTAAACTGTGAAGCTCTTAATTCTTATGGTTTTACACTTTCAAGGGTACTTCTGGAGCTGAATAGAGGCATTTGTGAACTTCGTCTAATTCCTTTTTAATACCCAAAAAAAAACCACAACTTCTATCATCCACAGTTTCACTGTTCATCAATGGAGGTACCTCTTGTCTGGACTCATTGCAAACTATAGAAAAATATCGGATGCAAGTAAAACTTCTCTCTTTTTTTTAATAAATAAAAAATAAAATTCTAGATTCCCGGACGCACCGTGAAGTCACCTTCACGACCCAGTCGCATCAATCCTGGATATCCAAAGTGATCGTTCAGAAACCGGACGTTATCTTTCTGATCCTGCTGAAGAGTTGCTCCACCATCTGAGGTCCAACCGAAACGGTCCTATCGATTAGACGCAACTCGACTAGCGACCCCAAGGAAATTAATAATATTCCAAGAGAAGATCGGGAATATCTTCCCCCGGGAACAAAGTGTGTTCCCGAGGTATCTCTCCAGAAATGCAATTATATAAGGTTGACGTCCTCGAGCAGGAAAACGTGCAGACGTTGCCTTGGTAATTTGATTCTCACGAGGAAGTGGCTTTTTCCCAATATCTTATTCTTTGACCAGCCTTCCCTCTCTGGTACGTCTACTCTGCTCCCTGTGCCATGCTTCCATTTTGAGGACTGCTCGGGTATGCTTATCTTTAATTTAAAGATCTTAAAAAAAAGTCTTTCCAGAGTACAAACAGGCACAAGCCAAATAGACTTTCACTCTGTATCATGGAATACCAGAGTCTGTCATAACGATCCAGAGGTATACATAATTTATGTATTAAGTGTGACTATCGATCTTCATTGGTATGTCAATTATTATCACAGCCTTCGTGTTACTTGACATTGCCATAGAATCAAGAGATACAATATTTCAAGCTTTTTGCGGCCGAAACTGAAACCTGATCTTTTTGTTTCTGCGGGTTGTACGATTAGAAAGAGTATAGCCTCTAGTATATCTGTAGTGAGTTCCATGGTTTGCACTCTCACAGTTTTTTTTTTAATTCAAGATAAGTGCGTAGTAGGTAGTGCGTCTATACGCCAGTTTTTTGAGTTTTTCAAAAAAGTATCCTTTGCTAAGCTTTCCTATTGGCCCCATCCGAAAGAATACAGTCTCGATCAACCAAAACCCAATTACTCAAATATTCCAGCGCGTGACGTGGAATAGATAATAAATGTAAAAAAAGTCGATGAAAAAAAAAAAGGAAAACCCAAATACCCAAAAAAATTCTTTTCTCCGTTGAATAACCAAGCGAACGGCTTCTGAAAGAAAAGGAAAGAGAAAGTCAAGAGCAACGAATAAGAATGAGAGCAGGAGAGGTAAGCGGCAATGTATAATTAATCCAAGGTATCCCTACAGTTTCAAAATTTCCCACGGTAGAACGCAAATAAGTAAGGAGGAACAGGGAAAATCGAAAAGAAGATAAACGTCTGAAATTCTTTAAGCGATGGAATAAAAACCCCCGAAGGACGTAATGATTAAACTAATAAAATACAAATCCCCAGTTCACCCTGTGCACAGATGAGGAATAATGGCTTCCCCGTGAAAATATATCAAAGCACTTCCTTTTCAGTAATTCCAAAAAGGCACTTTTACTCCCCGCTGCGTCGAAGCCGTTAACAACATTTTTAATATCCGACAAAGGTCAAGGAGTATGGAAAATCAATTAAGAAAGGAAACCCTCATCTGATAAACAGCATCTAGCCAAGGTCGATATCTCTAAACTGTTTTTCACTGCCTGTATCGGACTGATGCATTAACGTACAATGTGTAACAGTCCTTTCTTTTTTTTTTTCACACACGTCAATCATTCTGGTGACAATTTTACGGATGCACGAAGAGAGTAAATTATATTTTAACATTGACTGAGACGAAGGCTAATAGAAGACAGCTGGTAAATTCACATGAAAATTCGAGTAAGGATATTCAGTAGAAAGTAACGCGGTTAAACTCAGCAGCCTCGCCAAAGTGACTGCTGACCCAGTCGAAGATAAAACGCGAGATGGAAACCAGCAAGGAAAACAGATATGCATCCATTTACAAGCAATAAGCTCCCCGATCCATCAAGACATTGCAAAGATACGAAGGCAACTTGAGATTCTCAAATATGTACAAGGATTCCTCTCTATTTAGCCCTACAAGACTTTTTTTCTTGAGGCTATCATTTTATACGCATATGCACGCCCATACAGCATAACTGTACATTACTATATACTACTTAGTCCATGGCCTGACAAAATCGATCCCACCCACCGTATAGAAGGAGGTCCGGAAGTACGCACTTCTACACAATGATCGTACACTGAAGTGTCTCACGTACTTTCTTTGTGGTAAGAGAAGGAAAGACATACAATGTGTGTATATATATATATATATTCACCCGTAACGAGATCACTGGTCCATGGGTATGGAACAGGAAAAAAGGTACTGGTCTAAAGCAGATCAAGAGAAAAGCATTCTGCGCATAGTACAAAGTCAAAATGTAGCCACGATATGGATACAGGGCGACTGATAAGAAATAGATCAAAATCCCTGAGCACTAAGGAGCGAGAGGGAGCGAGAGAGGCGACAGGGTGCTGGTCACGTAAATTCAGCACGGCGACCAAAGTTTATAAAAAATTTAAATAGGTTTACCCAAGTAATTGCGTTAGCGGATACGTCTGTCCTTGTCGCGCTCGCGTAAACGCCCATAATGCCGTCTCTCTCGCACTCGCACCGGGTATAGGAAATTAGAAAAATCTTTAACCCCTGGGGACTCTTCTCTCCCACTACCGATAAGTCCCACATTGAATTCTCCTGCTGCTCCTCCACCATTGTCGAACGCTCAGGATAAAGACACGCCTTTCATTGATAATTTCGTGCTTCTGTATTATTCAATCACATCCCCTACGTGTGATATACTTCCACAGCATCCCTGATAATTCTTTGATCCAGGGACCGGTATTCTTCTACGTGAAGCCTGCGCTCATAGCTATCTCATATTTTATCAGTGGAGAGAGATGCTGGATAACTGTCTCATAAAAGAAGCCTGAAACTCCTACTTGGAAGACTCCTCGGAGTCCTTGACGAAGACGTATTAGAGGGTCGAGGAGACAGAAGACATCATAGCGGTTCCTATAGAGACCTATAAAAGGGGATTCGATGTAGATCAGTCTCGTATATGTATATATATGTATATATGCAAAGGTCACTGCGACTCCTGTACGTTTATAGCATCCATACCATAGACTGTATATGCTATCATGATGTATAAACAATACCTGATTCGCTACTACTGTATATTATGAAGTAACGCTTACCATCCTCCAGCCGGGAAGCTGGTATTACATGAATACAGAAAAGGAATAGAAGTCCTTAAAAATGCAGCGACAGCCCTTAAGTCTCGTCTGACCATTTTCCGCCTTATATCGTACTCCCTTCTCTCTGGTTAGCTGTTAGGAGAAAGATAATAAAAAAGATTTTTAAAAATAAAGGCCAAACGCTCTCAGGATAAGACTTGCCTCCTGGGAGTCATTAGATGGACTGATCCTTCCTGAAATCCTGATAGTCTTTCTTCTCCCGCCCTACCTAGGTCTTTGGAAAAGCCGAGCTTGGACCTGGTTGCTTATTTGTCGCTTTCGAAAAGCGCCCCGAAGCGACCAATAACACTTCTGACAGCTTGTCAGGCTCTTAAAGGATGCCCGGGTGAGTGGTGGGTAAAACTGCAGAATACCAGCAGATATGAGTAAGAAAGATGCACAACCAGAGCTGAGTATAGCGCCATGCTTTTGGTATCGCCTAAAACAGTAACGTTGTGGATCTCCGTACTCATCCCTGATACGACTTCCTTTGGAAGAGCTTCGAGAGTTGTCAGAAAACAAACTAACCGATCCGCACCTAACTTAAAGGAGAAGCCGTGCTTCGTAGTTCAGCCGCGTGGCGGCGCCACAGTCAAATGCCAAGAGTAAAGAATGAAAGTAGAGGGAAAAGAAGAGGAGACGAGGGAAAAAAAAGGGATAATTTAAAAGTCGCCTTGTTTACCTTCGTTACGGTCGGGCGTGCTCGTGTCTACGAAGCTGCATTTAAAAAGCAAAAGAGAGAACCAATTGAAATTTGATTTCGTAAGTACACACCGCTTTTAATTATTTTATCTTAATTCTCGCAGACATTTACGAAAGAAAAATATACAATATATATATATTTTTTAAAACCTTCAATTTCATTATTTTACCAATTAAATTGTCGTCGGTTGATGTTGTACTTGCAAATTCTTTTCCCGTACAATCAAAACTTCTTCACGTACATTGAATCAACGATATTAACTGTGCGGCAATGTCAGGTTAAATTAAGAACACAGACTCACTTATCACGGGGCACTTCGTGTTATCAGTAAAGCTTCCTGCCATTACCCTTCTGTATACATATAGGGTTATTCACATTCACGACAGACCAAACGAATGGTGGTGGCGTTTGTCGTTAACAGTACAGATATATTTACCCATAAAATTTCTACTAACAATCGATTCGCCTGTCACGCGCACAGCTGATGATGCCTAAATTATAATGGCAAAATCACAGAGTAGTATATACTGGGTAGGAATAGATTAAATAATTTTGATAACGTAAAGCGTATAAAAATACATCTGTGACAATACTAACCACGTGATAAGCCGATTAATAATTCATTCGTCTACGACGGAACTACGTAATTCGGCAGATCTACCAATTTCGAGACACCCTGTGCATATACGCAAGAAAACATGGGTTAACCTCGAAACCAGCGGTTGTTCTTATTACAATAATCTGGACAATATTTCAATGTTAATATCCACGAAGGGAGACGCCAATCGCTTTACGATTCCAACGCGTTTCCCCAACTCGTGAGGATATTATGGTAATTGCAAGATAAAATTTATCGCAATGAAGAATCCTGGCCGTAATCTTAGCCCAGGAACAACCCGAAGTCGACGAGGACATCGAAGGAAGGTTACCAAGTGATAAAAAAAAAAAAAAAAACACTGGACTGACCTATATATTCGAGCAGAAGATTTATGAGAAACGTTAACCCAAACTTTTCACATTGGATCTTTGACTTTTACACAGGAAATTCGTAGCCAAAACTATTCGACAACTGCCATGACTGTGTCGTTATGAAAGAAGCGACAAAAAATATGGAGATTTCAGTTACAGCTGATAAAAAATTCGTTACGGTTCAACGATCCAATTAATATTTAATAACCTTTTTATAACAATAATAATTACTGTTGTCAGTGTTATCATTGATTAGTTATAAATTTTATCAAAAACTCACCGCTCAACCAGCCGCTCTGCCCTGCATTACATTTTTCAGTGCTGTCACCGGGTATCGCGCCTTCACCTTCTGTAAAATAAAAATTAAGTCTGTGAGATTTATATAATTTTTTTTCTTTACAAAGAAACAACCTGCCTATTACTTTGTACGAATATTGTGCATCTTCAGTACAGAAACTTCGTACAGGAAGAAAAAAAGACGTCGACTTTTGAAAATAGCTTGAATTACTTTATCCACCAATTAAACCTGCCTCAGACGTGAAAATCGTCGCTTGTCCAGCTCAACTTAACCGTGAATTCTTTGAAATGGATTTTTCCATTATTACGCTAATCCCTCATAATACGCCATCACAAAGGGATAGCAGAGTCTGGAAAAGCTAAATGAACTTTGGCGGGATCGTTATCCACAGGACAGTAGATAAAATTTCATCAAATTTATCTCCGTGCATCAAAAGCCACGAAGCATCACGAACAAAATCTTATGAGAAGAGGAAGTTGGTTAATTTTTCCTGAACGTCGTAGAGAACGGCGGTCGGTAAGGTAGAAACCTTCTAATACCAGGTATAAGATAACCAAAAAATAAATAAGAAGACAGCACAAAGCACTTGGTGGTAATCCATAATGAATCTAAAAGCCTTAAGGCGTTCGACAAAGAAACCAGACGTTAAGAGACGAAGGAAATAAAATAAAGAAACACAAACAGCGAATCCCCATTAAAAATACAAGTGCCGATTTTATTTCTGCAGGTTGGAATAAAGGAAATGGAAAGCACGATGAACAGTGTGACGAACAAAGGGAAAGCAAACTCTTAACCAACATCAAGTAATGTAATATACATATATAAGGTATTTTTAATTGACATAAAAATTCCATTTGACTTTCGACTCTTTTATTTCTCATCAGGTTGCTTCCTGGTATCTTCAGCGAATTCCACGTCTCAATAATAATCCTTTGGCGATAAGACTGCATTCCTGGGTACCTTGCAGCTTGATAACAGACTGTTACTGGTATCTACAGGTACTCTAGGTGTTTCTGAAATGCATTACAGTTCACGCTTGGTGCATGTGGGTCAAATTCGATTCACTGATATCTAACTGTTTGCACGGATATCTTCCTGAATCAAACATCCTCTGCAGCATCCTCCAGAGAATTACATGTCACACTGATTAATCTCAAGCTTCCTTGACAGGAACGAACGATTTACTATATTAAAGGCAAAATTAACATTTATATATATATTGATTTTAGAGTTACAAGATACGACTGTTACTTATTACTGTGCATACTGATTGTAATAATTACTATTATGATCGACAGTGACATAAGACAAGTATTTCAAAGCTTAAAATTACTAAACAATTCACACAAGGGTATCCCCATACGCCATATGTTCTACCACTTTTGGTTATTATCAAACAGCCATTATCTAACTCCAATGCTAATATCATAATCATTTAAATACGCATATGTAGGCGGTCTTGTCAAAGCTCCGCCTCGTGACTCACAGTGCAAACACTGATTAGGTCAGGGAATTAACGTGGATGCGATTAAAGCCAGTGAATCGAATCGCCTTTTCAAAAGGAATCCTTTAAGAATCTCTTGAGTCTTGTTTTCTTTCTTTTTTTCCTCTTTTCTTTTCTTTTTGGTATTCCAGCCCCAAGGAACCATCAGGGTCTCCAGAGGCGAGAGTAGAACTTACGTGACGACGTTACCCAAACAATCTGCAAAATTACCATAGCCCAGAAAGCAATATATCACCAGAATCATAAACAGACGTAATTTAAGGATTGCCATCTCTGAGAAATTCTACGTTGTTTTTTTTTTGAATATCCCAATTTTGAATATCCTGTATCGCCGTACCTCTTGGGGTACAAATTAAATGAAAAGTGGCATAAACGGGTAAATACGGTTCTAAATATACGCATGCGAACAGAATTTAGTTTACTCAAAGTCGGGTTCTAGCGGTTTTTTTACCCCCCCCCCCCCCGCCGTAATTGCGAACGCTTTGAGATACAAATGAAAATCAAAGTGATACAAAGAGATGCTAACGGGATACAATCAAATCGCGTTTTGAAAATTAAATTATTTTTAAATCGGGTGCCAGGTTCACGTAGGTCCTATCTCAGGCACGACCTAAGGAATCAAATGGAATTGTTAGGAAAAATTCATCCTGCTGAAAGGACAATGCGATCCGCTCTACGTACCCTGGGAAATATCGGAATTCCTAATGTATTATGGAATTCATGATAACAGCCCATTGGACCATAAGGCATTTCCTTTAACGATTTTGCCACGAGAGCCTCTATATCCGGTTACTAATATTATCAATTTTAACAGTCTGATTCGAATGGATTCTGGATCCCATTCAACGGGCAAAATAACCCTTGGAATAAGGATAGTTGAAAATTACTCTGGATTAAAATTTTGAATGAATTTTAAGTTATTATCATTGAGACTAAGCAGAATAAACTCCAGGATAAGTCTGAATCAGTATTTATATCCACGTGTAATGTCGTACTGAACGCAGCAGACGTTAGTAAATTCAAATCGTATACGAATATTCCCAGTAGCTTTACGAATGCATATATATATGAAATCAGGAGTTTCAGAAATGAACTGTGGCCAGCCTGGGACTCCTATATATCTGTACATCTGTATATCCATGTTGCTTGACTATACGTATTTATTTTCCACGATCCCCGCAGAAACCAACGTGGATCCAATGAATCCTGAACTGTCACAAACTCCTGGGGGAATTTAAAATTCGATTCCCGTCTCGGATATCGAATGGGATCATGTACCAATTTTCGTGACAAATTCCAGAAAGCAATTCGTTCCCTCGAAGACTTCGTGCCGAATGTCTTCAATTTTATTCGGTTACTGAAAGAAAATTGAGGGGAACAAAGAGACGACAATATCAAATTAAATCAGAAATCTACAAAGGAGGCGTTGTAACCTTACCACGTTTCAGAGTATTGACACCGTGGACATGAGTAAGGGAAGTCTAACGGCTCTCGTTAACCTGCCAATACCAGACGATAGATACGTCGTCGTCGTAGTAGTTAAAATAAAGTGGAGAATAGTGAAAAGGAATTACTTCTAGAAAGATTTTTAAAAAATGGTACTTAATCTAGGCAAGTCAAGTTTCCGTGTTAACCTGAATCTGAGTAAGATAGGGTAAAGATAGATCTTCTTCTGAGAGATTATGGAATTTCTGGGGAAATGAGCTCCACTAATTGCTGGTAAATCGAATCAACACTCCCTCGTTTGATAGAAGAAATGATAGTGAACGACAGTATGTGTGTATATATATATATATATATATATATATATATATATTTATTAAACACTCATAACCTCAAATTCATCTACGTTTAAGTAAATGTATATTCCGTACCTGCTGCATTAATCATATATGGCGGATATTCCGATCGTACTCTTCAAGAATCCTCGTATCAACATTTATCACTTGTTTTCCAGCGGAGAACGAAATATATTCCTCTCTGTCCAGGTAACCGTACGGGTCGAGAGTTTCGTGTATTTGGATTTATGCGGGTAGAGCAAACGTGCGCAGAATTAAATATCAATCCGGGTGGGTTCAAGTTTAAATTCCACGCCAATTTTTTAATGCTCCGCTTTGCCGCCCGCATTTCCGTTTATTTCAGAGAGGAGTAGTATTAAGACGAAGGGAACAAAGAGACCTGGTGAATCTATTGTATGTACGTGCAAAAGGGACACGGGCAGGAACGGGGATCCCTGACTGATGGTTTCATTCTCACGTGCAGCCACCCTATAATTTCCTATTTCCAAGTCTCGCTAATTAATCCTGATGCCAAATGAAGTTGAGTTAGAGATTAGTAGGATTCGAGGAAGAGAAGAGGAGTATAAAGTACACGGAGTAACTTACAGGTTAAGGACAGTTTCTCTTTGGCAATTTCCAACGACCTTAATGCGGATTCCACTAGTGCTTTTTAAGGTTAAGTCCATTTTGCCTTGAAAGAGAAGGCGAAAGAAAAATGAGAAGGATATTTTTAATATTCATTTAACGCACGAACCAAGGTAATACCCTTACAAAAGGGATCGTAGCACTTTCGATCGCGCAACGGAAGATCTCGTTGAAGAGCCACGATGACATATTTCATTGAACGTAAATATCGTTTAACCTCTAACAAGTTTACGGGAGACAACAAAGCGTCGCTAATGTCAAATTCCAGGGAGGTTACGAAGCTGATATTACTGTACAAAATGTCGAAATAACGTTGCCAGTATAAGACGCCTTTACCTCGTGCGAATACAACAGGAGTTATGAAACGAGGTTATGAATACTCTTCTCCCTTGAATATACAACTACTTATTCTTTCCTTGTATAATGAGTGACTAATCAATCTGTTCACGTTTCTCGTGTCTATCTACAGTATCCTACTACTGTGTAATGAACGTAAACAGATACTAGAGACGGTCAATACGTCTAACAATCAATTAATGATCTCTTCTACTACGACGACATACCTGCTGTCCTTAAGGCTATGCTGTGTATGCCCTTCGTAAATAATGCCTACAGCCTTTCGTACCTTCATACACATCTACAGGCATCTAGATCGATCAGTTGGAATAAGTATATTTCAACAGTTACAGCCATCAAATAGAGTATATCCTCCTCCAGAGATCACTATGCAAATAAAATGTAAGTCCTTACCGTGGCAGGAGATTGAAAATTGAGCTTTTATGTAAATCACTAAATTCTCCATGGACTTGTAAATGAGGGGAAGTTTTAAAGATAAGAAAAGGAAAAAGGGTATTAAGTTTTAAAGAATCTCTATCTGTCAAGCAGTCTAGAAACACTGTACGAATACTCCGTGTATACCGTTGTACCGAGCATTCTAATGCATCGTGACCACGTAGTTCATCACAGTTTTATCTATTATTTAATTTACTTACAGGACTATCAATTATCTACCTTGTTATTGGAGATGGACAATGCAGCTTGTTGCTTCTTCACTACACACATATACACACTTGGTATAACTACACTCCCGTCTGCTACTGACGCGCGCCGCACGAAGACTGTCGGTTCTGGCAGAACGCCAGATAAACTGTGGTTTTAACTATGCATGGAGTTTTGGTGGTGGGAAAGGATTTGGGAGGGAAGGCGACAAGACATATAATATATATATACGATTGTTAAAGGAATGAGTATATAGGGCCATGCAAGAGAACCGCGAGGAATATGGAAGAGTACTACAGGGTTACTCTTGGGGAGGCTTGCCGAGTGCGACTCCGGTAGAAGTGTCCAGAGGGTGGAATTGTTGAAGGGGTTTG
The DNA here is from genome assembly GCA_963971525.1 of Cephus spinipes. NCBI lineage: Eukaryota > Metazoa > Arthropoda > Insecta > Hymenoptera > Cephidae > Cephus > Cephus spinipes. Next base: position 31,530,411 of record OZ020573.1, read on the forward strand.
TAGGCGCCAAAGCATTGTGCGCAACGCTCTAGCGTTATGTATTGCGTATATGTATATATATATAACAAAAACCATTGGGATCTCATACCCCAGAAGAAGCTTGTACATATATTTATGTATCCTGTACGCGAAAAGGGAACTAGTATATAACGTTAACGTACCTTCCAGAGAAACCCTGTGGAGTCTAACGTTGTTATCTAACTCACATACGATACTGGAACACTATTGGCTACCTTTAATTTTGCCTGGAAGTATTCCGAACACATTATTCTACTTAAGTAGCTGCTATACACTCTTCGGTGTAACTGCTGCAGGAATATTGGCTGGTAGGTTATAATGGATGGACCGTATAGAATTTTATTTATTACCACTCCTGTGTACACGGTGTGTTTTATTTATCCGTTTTATTTCTGAACTTCTCCCCGGTAGAACAATATTCGTTGTCTATTTGCTTTCTGATTTTTTAATGAAATTTTTAGGTAATGGCACTGGGAATTGGTGATTTTATAGTTTTGCATTGGAAAGCACATGAGAAGCAGCAAATACGTGTGTATTTCGTGGGACGATATATCAAATGAAATTACCGAATTTCAAAGGGATGATTTGTATAGGTGGATATTCGATCCGTGACGATTCATGGTTCTGCTAAAGACACGTGCCTCGTTCAGGGGATGGTGTCGAAGGACGATAAGGTTCACACATTGCCCACTGTCCCCACATCATTGCGTAGGATGGATCTCCTTTTAATGGCTGTCCAAGGATTCTCATCAGGGTTTAATTCCAAAATTTCCATTCAATCTGTATTTGTACCTTGACACTTGTGGTGGCTGATTAATTAAAAATAATGTACGGATTTGACAGTGAACAAATTAGGCGCATCAATTATTTTTCATAGTACAGAGCTGTTTTAAAGAATTCTGATTTTTCTATTCAGGAACTTCTATGGTACATACCCATACTTTCTGGCATCGTCGACGTCCTTCTACTTGGTTAAGCAAGTGTTTAAGGGATGACACAAGAGTTCAGAGGTTGATGGATTAAGACCTTCACTCCTGGTTCAATTTCGTCAATGTAAACAGACAAGGGGTATAAAAATGACCCGAGGTTAGTTTATACACTGCACACGTGCAATTCTCCTGGGCAAGAATAAGAACCAAGGTGACGCACAAGGATTCCCAATAGGAATAAGTAGAATTGATTGCAGCTGCATATCTATTTGAACAAGAGTACAAAACAAGGAAGGATTTCCCTCCAGGAACGTGGTACACGATTTTTCTTCCTTGAAGAAAACTCTAGCAGAGAATTTTATATTTAAATATTGAAGGAATAATGTAACGGGTTAACCGTGGAGCATAAGGTCTGCAAAATTGTAAGGGGGATGCAATAATTATACGATATATGATGATTATATTAGGCTAGGCGCCAGCTGCGTTAAGCGTCGCGACGCTAGGGCGTCCTTTTGTGTGTGTGGAACGGTGTTAGCTCGTGACTCGTGACGTGAACCATGCGTTCGATGAAAGCTCACTTGCGTGTGTTCGCAGAGGCTGCTTGGGCTTTGTATTGCGTACGTGCGAATGACCTCTATCTTCTTCGTAAAACCAGACAGGGGACGTTCCATCCCCAGGAACATTTCGACTGGTTGTTTAACTCTGAAATTCCTCTGGGAGACGCCTTCGGGCTTTTGTCTACGTAGCGGGCTAACGTAAACGATAGCCTTTTCGCATAAGGTATAAGATTCTTTTCTCAGGATTCTTTTCTTTTAAACTTTAGACAGTCTTTCATAATTAGCAGCTTAATTTTTATGGTTCCTTTTATTCATTTCTTTAAATTAAGACAAATGTGCGGCCTCCGTTTCAATTCTGTATTGGAACTTTATATTGACACTGAGAGAATACGACAGACGAATCTTACCAGACAGTTCTTTTCAGAGTTTCATTATATATTTTATGTATACTCCGACACGAAGGAAGGCTGCCTCACTTTTTTATATCGAAATTTCATAAAGAATATTTTTAGCAAATGGATGCCAAACATGCTCTTCTATTGACGTTTTCTGAATATGATATAGATTAGACGTGCCACTGTGCCATGCGATTTTCATATGTAGAATCGAGTAGTGGGTCCAGTCGACACTGACAATCATGGATACTGCATAAGAAATCATGTTTTTGTCTCTCTTCTACTTACATATTGTACGTCAGGAAGTGTGTCCACGTCTGGTACAGCGTTGATTGGACCCACTACCTTTGTGTATGTATATAGCATTTCATCTTGAAGCCCAATCTGCGAGTGCGGCGATATCCAAGCTCGCGTGACACCATATTCCTTAAATAAGAAGACTGCTCTATTTACCTCTTTAGTGAACGTTGCGACGGTAAAAAATAATAATTGTCGTTCTGTATGTATAATTTTCCAGGTTCATTGATATTTATTTCGTCGACTGCACCATCTTTTGGCGCGTAACGTTGTCGTTTCAATCGGTAACTAGGATGCCTAGTCTATTTTCAGTCAATGCTTATTAATTAATAGGAAAAACATTAGCGGAGAACGTATAGAACCTTAAACTTAATACTTTAAAATAGCTTCGTTGTCGATTGATGATTATTCTATTATGGATTTAATCACTTATTTTGTCATACACAGGTAGTCTGCAGTGGCAGTCAGTGTCAAAATGGCGAGCAAGAAAATCGTCTGCCTTCTTGGCAATTCAAATAAAATTTGTCAGCCAAATTTACCTGCGATTACTACTCTCGTTCGGGGTAAAGCTTCTTGGGAACCTGTTGACAAAGTGACCCATACTGGTCAGGTAAAAGATATTGAACAATGATCTCGAAAAATGATATTACGTAAATTTGAGGTTATCTTGGGTCCTTTTAATAATTCCTATTCTGTTTTAGAAATGGGATGACGATGATCCTCGCCTTGTAAGATTTGTTGACAGACAGAAGCTCGTAAATCCTAACTGGGCTATTAATCTCATAGCTGAGGTTCCTCCGAATAAAGCCAAGGACAGAGTCGTCTATTGTAATGGAGGTGGTGGACCTTTGGGACATCCCAAGGTGTACATTAATTTGGTATGAAAAGTTAATTAGTTTCTTGGATTTGTCACTTGTCATCTTTCTAATATTGTTTATTTACATATAGGATAAACCAGGTAATCATAGTTGTGGATATTGTGGTCTGCGCTTTTATAAGGAAGACCATCACCATTAAATAACACTCTGAGAAAGATCATAGTGAAAAACGGTTTAGCTTGTACTATCATAATATTGTTAAACATGTGAATAAAGTAATTGTATAGGTAAAATATTTTTCTTTGTTCTGTTTTGTCCCCCCCACAGATGTATTGAATAAAAAGAAAGATCATAGAACAGTAAAAGGGCATTTCTTAGAAAAAGAAATTTATTTCGATCGTTATCTTTTGCACTTACTAATAAATTAATGATAATTAAAATACTTATATCGATAAGTTCTCATCCTCCTACAATGCAGTTTTCTGACTATTCATTCCAAGTGGTATTGCTTGCAGCTCAGTCCTCATACACAGAAATTCTCCACAGACACACATTATACTAAGGGATACAATATTTAAGCACCACCAGCTAAAACTCGAAGGGAAACTGGCATTATATATCCAGCACAGCAGTAAATGTATCAGATGTGCGGTACAGGCAAAGTCCATACACTGTTTTGTTCTTTGCACGAGCCACCACAGAGCCAAAGCACCAACTAAGGCATTTAGTACAAAAATTGTAATGACGAGTTTTCCACCAAAGTCACGAACATGAACCTCACTATACAGGAAGGCATAATCTAGCGATTTTGTTGAGCCTAGAAGAGTAGCTGCTATCCAAATCCATATTCCAAGGAAAAAGTACATGACACTTTGCACAGCGAATATCTGACATATGATTAATATCGGATCCCATGTTGTTTTACGGAACTGTCCTGAGATGTTGTTCATCATGTCTTTTATATCTTCTCCGACTTTCTGCCTGAGTGTTATTTATGTCAGGCTCCTTCTACCCATCATTCTCTTCAGGATTCTCGGATCCCACCAGGTACAGCTAAAATGTAACGATTAAATATCGTTTCTGTCCAACATTATAAAATATAATTAAATAAATCCATTGTAATCAAACCTTGTAACTTGCTGCAATTGATTTGTACTTATAAAATTACCATTATTACATTGCTTGTAACACTTGTGATTCCGTCTTGTCTTAAAATAGAATTATAAATGTCGTATAATAAAGTGTTTTTGTTTGGACAGGTTTTTACAGAGGACGATTTGTAATATATCACACGTACATGACTTGGTTACCGTCAAATTGCATATTTGTAGGTTATGATTCATAAAATGACGTCACGAACGACAGAATTTCGTAACGTAGAACGAACGTCTATTACCACGGTGACAAAAGAAACTGCATTACGTGTGTGACATTACGCTGTTTTTCGAACGACGTAACATTTTTACGAGATTTCGAAGCGACACGTGAGAAATGTCATTCATTAATTTTTTTCAAAATCTATTCGGTGCTGGGAATAATCAGCGACCACCAAACGATAGGTAAGACCCTTGAAAAGTAACGATAAACGTTTTTCCACAGTGACAGTGTAGAATATTCTAGATGTTTGGCAAAGCTTTTTCTGTATTTTATATATTTACTCATTGTCATATTTGTATCCTGCGTATTATTGTAGATACGAAGAACACTGGGAACCAAAGCACAGTTTTAGAAATCCTATTTGGCAAAATGATGAGGATGATGATGATGAAATCGGTGACAATGATTTCAGGTAAACTTTTATTTTCTTGTTTATCCTTTATCTATTTAACAATTTTTCATAAAGTAGTTTACATTGAAATAATCCGATGGTATTTTAGAAACCCTAGACATGGTTTTCATTTCCACATCTTTAGCGATCCGCTTCAAATAACAAAGTTCTTTGAAACAGAGATGGATAACATGTTGAAAGGATTCTTTTCTGGATTTGCTCAAGGAGAAATTACGTCGCCTTTTGGAAGTAAGTAATACAAACGTCTGCTAGATACTATCAAAGAAATGAATATTTGATGGCTCATTAATGTTCTAATCTTATTTACAGATGACGAGGTATTCAAAGCCTTGCCACATGGTAAGCCACAGAGGAAAGAAAATCTTAGAGATGAATTTTTAAAGCCTGGATACGAACAGTCTGGTTTGGATCAATCTGGATTTTCCAAACCCAAGGTCGATGCTGATCTAGATGGAAAGTAAGTGTATACGTACTCTGAAGCATTAAAGAATAATATACCATAAACTAGCTAACGATATGAATATTTGTTTACAGAGTCAGCACAGATGAATTAGTGAAAGTTTGGACAAAACCTTCAACATCTCAAGAAATTCAGACATACAGTCCCAATAGACAATTCAATATTCAATCATTCGGTAAGTCTATAATCACCAGGAACATTCGTAGACCAGATGGAACAATGGAACAGCATAGAACTGTAAAAGACAGCGAAGGTAACGAGGAGACAACAGTCACTAGACAGATTGGAGATAAAACCCATACAGTGGTAACAAAACGTGATAAGAATGGTATTCAAACGACAACAGAAAACCTAATCAATATTGACGAAAGTAAGTTAATTAATCTATAATTAGAAAATATTTTTTAATTAACAGAAGATTCAAGTAACCACAAAACCAAAACTTTATCTTTCAGACGAACTGAAGGACTTTGAAAAGAAATGGAGCATCCAGCCACAACCTCGAAACGATTTTCCCCTGAGCAATTTCCCCTGGCACAAATTCTTTAGTCCGAGTCCAAAATTGTAACACCAACAATAGTACCATAATTAAGCAGACTGTAATTATACACTACTAGACTCGATAGATACAATAATAAACTAGTTATTATAGAGTTCTCCTCTTCGATAAAAACCTAGTCCTACGTTAATAAATACTTAATACGGGGTAAATATAAATACCAGAATGATACAGAGTATCACACACGCGCCACCAAAGTCCCAAACGTTGCAACTATAAATTTCTTTATTTAATCGTATATATATATATTCTGTACACGCCACATATATACAGTCTAATAAATTCCTAGTCTACATGTAACCAAACCATCAATGCTTTTTTACATAGTTTTCGCCCTTTCAATTTGAAAGGCGACAACCACGCGATTAAAACTACACGATTGTTATTTATTTGGCTGCTGAACGCAAACCTAACGTAACAGCATATTTATTAAACGCCCTAATCAACGCCACAATAATTCCTTTTACATTGTTTCTCGTCCACCTCTTTCACCTTGTCTTAATAATCGCCTCTAAGTGTCTATCTGCACTATAAAGCGTGTCATTTTCGTTATCTCCATTATTCCTCGCGTTCAGCGGTAATAAACGCACCTGGATAGACAATAGCATAACAGTAATACCCTATCATAAGTACCAAAGATAATTTACAAAGCGAATTGCTTTAATTAGTTACATAACAGAGTAAACGACAGTTTCCAAATCCTCAACTTTCTCTACTTCCTCTTTCCTTTAATACTTCACTGAGCCACCCCACGAAGCTGCACTATATTATCTACATCAGCACGGTATCATGGAAACTGCAGATGGATGTTCATTAAGAAAAACGAATTTTTCTTAATCTTTAGAGTAGGAAGATAAAACGAAAAAGGGAAATAGAGAAGCACAACGAATACCCCGATCTCTGCCGGACCAGGAATGCAAAAATTAAAATTAAAAATTGGAAGTAAACCAGCAAGAAAATAATAGAAAAGTAAGAAAATATTCTAAAGCACCGATCCACACTATCAATTTGTAAAATTAAAAAGAAAATACTGCGTATGTTCAGTTCAAACGAAATTAGGAACAATATCTACAAAGATACAATAATTGAGCATATTTGTCCTTGCGACTTGAGAAAGTTGAAAGAAGGAGATAGAGAAACATGTTAAATTGGACGTTATTGCAAACAAAAATTGTCCCAACTGATTACAAACTGTCTGAAGTATCACCAGGATCTTCAAAATCTTTAGAATCGTTTGCCTTGGGTAAGAATTATAGGTGGGATCCTCCAAAGCACCCAATGGAGACACACATTAAATTAAATAGCGTTCTTGCACGAGAACATTACAAAGGATATTGTACTCATTAATCATCTAAACTAAGTATCAAGCCGAGGAACTCAGATTTGGCAGAACCTTTACTGAATAAGAAAGAAAATAACAGAAATGTCTCACGTACACCAGCATTCCATTTCAGCAATGCCATTCCATTTCTGTCACATTACTCAAACTCTTACAATGTTCTTATGCCTCTTCGTCATTCAGTTAAAATTCAACCAAACAGTCTGCAACCAATTTTTACAAAACCTCCTCGCTGTGTCTGAATGATACAACAATAAAGAAAGGAAAAAGCCACGAAACACTATATAACAAAAGAAACGTGTAGTTTTGAAGTACATTGTAAAAATTAATATATACAATAATGGAGGTTCGATAGGACTTCCAAAGGCTAGTATCATTTGTCTCTCTTCTTACGTGATTAAAAATCCATCTGTTTGCCAACAATCCCCGTTAACCCTCGATTAGGCTACAAAGTCGTATTAGAAACAAGTAAGTGAATCAAAAAATAAATCCGTAGAGCTGCTTTATTTCAATTAGATATTTCATTTCTCTTTCTACCTCCCCTTCAAATACTTCATAATTATTCGCATACGCCAAGTTCCTCGTTTACTTATGTACACAAAAGCATACAAGGTCCTGATCTTGTATACCTTGCACGCGAGTGTATACATATATGTATAATAAATATATTGTCGTATAACAAGTAAATTATCAATTTAATTGTCGCACATTCTTGAACAAGCTTCAACTCGAGAACATTGCTACGATCGTTATTAGTTTAACAATCAATGAATTATATTAGATAACGTTAACGCCAAAGCACTCGAGTGAACAGGCTTTCGCAATACTACGAGTGAGTACAGATAAAAATTGTCTCATCGATTCGGTTGCTGTGTGATGTGCAAACAAAAAATTGTCACTTGCCTTACGACAATTACTACTACGAAAATCATTATGTATATATGTATATATATATATATATACACACACATATATAATATATAGGCTTTTACTTATGTACAATTTTTATTATCAAGAGACTTTTTTTTTTTTAATTTCCCATTGGCTCTCGTATTTAGCACAGACGTGAATATCTGTCAACGGCATAGAAGGTATCCATGTAATACGATTAATAAAGTTTTTCAAAATAATAAACTTTACAAGAGGAAACAACGATATTCAATGACAATGGAAACAAAACTGAATTCACTCGTTGGGCAAGATTAGTTTTCTGGCCTGAGGCAAGATCTGCAGATACTTGCATATCAAGAGACACATATTTATATATATCCTTGATAACATTCTGTGCCGTTGCACTTGGGATCCCTCGTAATTTTGGCTTAGATCATCAGCTGGATCATTTGTCCATGATGAATCCGGCCTAATTTTGGCTAAGACAGCTATGTATATTATATTCAACATCGTACCTTCTTATTGTATGGAATAATTAATAATAGTCAAGTATTTAATATTTATACACAAATTAAGGTTTGGACAGTTAAGACTCTCGGGTTAGTACTCAATAGAGGACGTTGTAGGAATGGGAGACCGGTTTAGAGGATTTGGTTTTTAAATGTGCGAGGCGAATCCTGTGGTCAGGATACCTCATCGCTCTGCAAAGAAAAAAGAAGCATTACGAGAAATTCGAACGGAATTCAACGTCCACTGACTGCCACGGTAGTGTTCCCATACGTAGAGACGTTTCCTTGAAGATGACGGAGTGGTTACTCCTGGCCAAAACCTTCAGTCTCCTCGATCGCGTAGTTCAGCTTCTCTACCATTTGGTCGTAGCTTTTGTAAGGTGGCAAGTCCAGTCGATTGAAGCACGTGTGAGATCTTGGTAGCCACGTATCCTTGCCAACCTTCTCTATACAAAATCTTTGCGGTCCGTTGCTCCCTGGAGAGTGGTAAAAAGTACAATTAAATATTAAACGGATCAATTAATTTTACACAAGGACTGTACTTACCCATCAGCTCTGCAAAACCTCCTACCGGGACTCGACAGGTTCCTGTCACGAACTGCAACAGTCTGGCTCTCTTCTCGGTATCGGTCGTCCTTACGAACTGTACAGAGTTGAACAGAGACAACACTTTGTTTTTCACTTTCAACTGGTAATCATGTAGTGATTAACGTAAATCAATTTAATTGAACCTACCTGCCAGAACCACAGGACCTGCTTGCTGTTACGCGTGTAATGCCTGTAGATGGTGTTTCTTTGCCAGTCGTCAACATCAATTTCCTGCATGCCGCATAGCATTAATTCCAATTCACGTTCATCGAAATATTTAAGCCATTCCAGGGGTACTACCGAATTGAAGCCTTCCAGGAAGGCTTTCGTTTGCTCCTCTATTCCGCGAGTCATACGCCACTCGGTCATCAATCTAGGATTTTTCGTAAGACATAACTTAGGACTGCGAAATAATGTAATATATATTTAGAAATCTTCTTTCACCTTACCTCATATACTCTTCCTTATTCTCTTCAACGACTCTGATCTTGTCGCCGCCTTCCTTGAGCTCGTGATGAATTACCTGACCCAGGACTTCGAAGTCCACACTGTAATATAATTCCAGGCCGCATTCATCAATGTTATTTTCCTTTATCCACACGAGGGACTTGTAGAACTCTGGATCTATCGACTCTATGTCTTTCATTATGAGTTTCTTATTGAGCATACGCTTATAGAAAGGCATGGTGAAACCGCTGTAGATAAAACGACCATGATAAAGTGCCTGTGAAACGAATTGGAGGTTAGTCAACGCGAAGAATGATGTATTTAGTGTGATAAAATAAAAATTCACCATCGCAATAAATCTGCCAATAAATTTGAAATACTGCAAGTGATCTGGATTGACGTAGGAAGCAGGATTTATCTGCAGACTATAGTTGCTCTTATTGGCATATTCGAATAAGCAGTACATCGGATTGAGCACCTCGTGGCTCAGTAGGAAGAACCATTCCCTGAAGACAGATAAGGATGAATATACATACCTCTGCAGGTTGAGTGTCCCAAAAATAGATAATGCGATGCAAAATATAGTAGTACTGACCTCGACACGCCTCCATAATCCAAACCTTCTTCGCCTTTAAAAATTATATAAAGCCTACGTCTCAAGGCAAAAGCTTCGACGTTCATAATTTGATGATAGGAATCTTCAAAAAGTGTCTGTCTGCTGACGCTGATTTTTATATGATTTGACAAGGCGTTCGTTTGACACAGGAATCGAAATTGTGATAATTTCCAATGGAAAGATCTCTCGTACGCCCTTGGTACCCGGTAGACGCCCTTAGGTCTACGAATTAATGTATAAGATAATGAATATTGCAACGACAGAAGCCAGGTAAATTCCTTAAAGAATTATCTAAGATAAAACTCACCCTTTGGGAGCACCTGGTCTAGGATCCTGGAAGGTGGTAGTCCTGGTATTATGATCGACAAAATATCTGGTACCGTCCTCCGTCAACCTGATCTCCCAGCCGTCGGGAAGTGGAGGCTCGTCCATTGTCTCCTGACCCTGCGTCCTGGGATCTTCCCACTGAGTCGTTCTGTTTTTGTGATTAACGTAGTAAACTCTTCCTTCAGGTTGCTTCCGTCTTTCCCATCCAGCTGGCAAGGGACCCAGAAGAGCATCATCCTCATCGACGGCCGCCGTAGAAGGTCCGGCCATAGCAGCCTGACTACCATGAGCCTTGGAATATATTTAAAACATTGATAGTAAAAAATAATATTAACAAATCAGAGGATTCAGTCTCTCTATTATTAAGTACTAGGTACCTGGGGATAGAGGAACCTTTGATTGCCTTGCTGTACGACGTACTGTCGTTCACCCTGCCAGTGCTGAAAGTGCTGTAGCCTCTCCGTATTCGGCCTCTGCCACGTAGTGCTTCTTGTATTATGATCCACATAATAAATCCTACCACGAGGATCCCGTCGGACCTCCCATCCTGGAGGTAGAGGTTGCGGCCTCTCCCAGGAGGTGCTACGCGTATTATGATCTACATAATAACTGAAAGCATTGACGCACCAGGTTAAACATTGCCAACCATACTAAGATAAAATATAACTGTGTATTCTCAGTGTCGAATTTTTCTTAATGCTTATGTAAACTATTGCTAGCAGTAAAATCCATATCTCGTACGTATTTTTAAGTACACCTTTCGTCCCAGCTCCGCCCACTCTCTTGTACAAAGAATTAGGCTTATCATTATTTATGAATCTAATTGTATGGCACAGCTATGACACTCAAATTCTATCATTTTCGAAGTGGGCATAATGATTAGAAGAATGTTTCGTATGTATTACCTGCGCTCGAACAGATCGGTTCGCATTTCCCAGCCTGCTGGTAATGGTTCCTCAGGTTGATTTCCATTCTGCCCTTCACTAGGTACTGCGGAAGGTCCTGCGGATGCTGGTTGTCCTGGTGGAGGACATGTGCCGCTGCTACTATCACTTGTGGAATTGTGATTACCCATACCGTTTGCTACTGAAATTGTCGGTGGTACAACTTGGTCATTGTTCACGCTAATACTGGCTTGATTTGTATTGTAACTGGAATTGTGAAGTATATTGGTTGAACTGCGATGCATCACTGGTTGTATTGTTGAGGGAACTGCATTCTCAGTGCCATGTAATCGCATACGAGCACGAACACCTCCATTTAGGATGCTGCGGTTATTCGTTGTGTCACTATTAGAGGAACCTGCAAGAAAAGTTGTATTAGCTTTCAGTGCGGAGACTTGATTATGTATGATAACGTATCTAATTGACTTACCAAGAGGCATCGGAGTACCAGCTGGAATATTTTGAGTTTGTCGTAATTGTTCACCAACGTTTGGTGGGGCAATGCCATTCATATCAATCCTTAAGCCATCAAAAAGTGTCACCAACTCTCCTACTTTAGATAACTGAGAGTCATGCTTGCTTTCTATCATGAGATCAAGCGTAAGCTCAAGATTTTCTAATTTCCCATTGTAATGAGAAAGGATTTGAAACAGACTTATTCTCTTTTCTCCGATCAAGGCATCCTTGCGGAAGGTGCTGTGATCTAGCAAACGAAAGTGCAACTGAGAATAAGGAGTTACGAGAATTGTAAATTCCTCATTCCACTTTGGTTGGTATGTAGATTTTGAGACTTCTGTCTTTCTTGGGCTTTGCTCATCCACTGAGAATTCAATATATGGATTGGGCTTAAGGAATGACGAACTTCTTAGTATCGCTGCTTCGACTGAAAGTAATGGAAAGTTGTTGCATGTTTCTAACTATCTAAATGAGAGAGAGAGAAACATTTCTCTCCAATTCATTTGACTACTGATGTACAAGAAAGTCTAGATATTTCAATAGATATGCTAGAGCAATTAGAGCAACTCACTGGTGATGCTCAGCTGGTGAAACCCAGGAGAGACTGCCTCCACTTCACAGTGGGACATGGTACGTTGATTTGCTTAGTTTCAATATAAAAATTCTAAAGAATTATTCATATCATTTTTAATACCGTAACACCACTTTCATCTGCAAAATAATGCTAAATTATCTCTCAATGTACGTGTATGAACAATAAAGCAGAAAATAACTGGACTTAGGAAACATTCAATTCAACTAAAATTACACACACAGCTGGACCAATATGTACATTGCATAACACTCTCAATCAGATGAACATGATACTATAAGCAACGTTAAAGAATTTCAATCAAAGTCATACTGTAGCAGTAAGATTATACTAGGAACGAAACTAAACAACATTCCTCGACAATGATAAACAAATACAACAGATCTAATCACTTTAAAAACTCCCAGACCCCTCTGACTGACATGAACAAAACAAAATAATCGTTAAAGGAATAAAAAATAAAAATGCATAATAAAATCTGACAAAAATATTGAGAAAACGAATGAAGTTCCTAAGCATGACTTGTATCGAAAAAATATCAGCAATTATTACCCCTGTGACATATCTGTCAACCTACGCCTTAAAATTACACAATTCCACTCCTAAAATGGTCTGATAATTTTTTTAATAATCAAGTAATCGGGTAGTACAATACGCTAATACGGGCGAAAGAAAAGAAAAAGATATAAAAGACAATTGGGCGTGAATCTCTCCAGGTGCTCTGTGTAAACTACAGCAAATATTGGCATCACTCAGTGGGTATTATAAACCTGACGTTTCCCGAAGGGATTGGTGTTTCTAGTGGTTGCGCTACAATTGAAATAAATGAATTCTCCTTTCACAGCACCGACCTAAAACGCACTCGTCGTTGTTAATAATGCCCTGAGCTCTCGCAGCATCGCTTGCACGTACTCTCTAGACAATTCGGCACTGAACACTGAATTATTTTGCAGAAACACTGACGATTTGCGTTATCATTGAACTTCACTATCAGTCAGCCACCATCTTGCCATACGTCAAACTAGAGTTTCTTTTTATGACACGATATACATATAATCCAGATTCTATAGTCTAGAGTCTAACCAGAAAATGGAAGCAGAATAGGAGTCGTGGGTTCAGCCATGTTGTATAATGAATTTTTCAAATAGCAAATAATTCTTGATACGTTGTTACATTTTCTTCTTATTTCTAGACTATTCTGTAGTACGTATTAGAGGAAATAAAGCTTACTTTACGCTTTTATAAGAATTTTGATCAATTTCTTCGTGTGCACCGTTCAAACATTGTCTTTTTTAAGTATCAATCGAGTAGTATTCCTGCACGGTAGTTTAGAATGTGATACATAAGGAAAACTTCAGACAGTCCGTTACTTTAGACTGTTAGGAATACTTGGGTCTCTCAAGAGTTTTCTGATTTTCTGTCACACGTGTAAGATACATGATTATTTAGAAATGGGAATAAATAACAAAGTTGAATATTTGGTTGTCGATACCAGTGCATTCATTAAAAATGTACCTTTGCAGGTGAGAATTTTATTTTCAGTTTACAACAGCTATTTTATAGTTTGATCGAATGTTTATAGCTGTAAGGTCTTGTAGGTTATCAATATTTATTTAGTTTGATATTGTTTGTTAAATGAAGTACACTTTTTTTTATTAGAATGCTGAATGTTAATTGTTATTTGTTAATCTGATGACGATGGATGATTACTATAACGATAGCAAACTTACCTTGACAACTGTTATGGTCTATTTCAAACTTATTTAGTTGTTATCACTTGAATAAATTGTTAGTTTGTACTTTAGTTAGCAAGGATATTGAAAGATTAACATGTTATATGATCCAGAAGTAATGACTATGTTAGTATTTCTCTTAGCAATTTGTCTATCAGAGGTGTTAGTGATAAGAATGATAATCATATGATAGCATATCAATTCTACATACTTCTATCAAAGTCTCTGAAAATGAATTTTTTTTTCTCCACCTAGGAAATTGGTACCAATATTATAACGGAACAGGATGTTGTTAATGAAATTACCAATAAGAGACAACTGAGAAGACTGGTTGTTCTTCCATATGATTTATCAGTAAAAAATGTTTTTCCAGAGAATATACAGTTTGGTAAGAAAATGGATTATCTTAAATCATCTAGAGTATTATATTTATTTATTCATTCTGACAAAATACTATATTACTATTATTATAGTTACAGAATTCTCTAAGAAAACAGGGGACTACACAAGTCTCTCTGCGACAGATATAAAAGTTATAGCATTAACTTATCAACTCGAAAAAGAGAAAGTGGGTATATCTCATTTGAAGCAAACACCAACAATAGTAAAGACAATAAGTACTAGCAATGCAGGATCACAGGAACATCCAAAGGTCCTAGCTGGTTTTTATTCACCTGAAAATGACACAGAGAGTGATGAGGGTAACGATAATAGTGAAGCAGATAATGAAGAGGATCCTGAAGGGGATTCCAATAAAGAAGAATCAAAATCAGAAAATCCTGACGTATCACTAAGAGCTCAATTTGGAGATACAAGCAGAGAGTCTTCTCCAACTAATTCAATATCTGCTGCTTCATCCGAATCAGATTATGAAACAGCAGCATCCGATCTAGAAGAATATAATTCAAACAACCTGGCTGCAAAGTTTGCGACATTGAACTGTAAACCAGAGGATCTCAAAGTGGAAGGTGATGGTGAGCACAACATGGATGATATCCTTGTACCTGTAAAGTCCGAGAATGATGACCAGGATGAAGAGGATGAGGATGATGAAAACGAAGAAGAGGAAGATGCAGATGACGAGGGAAACGATGAAGATGATGGCGGATGGATAACGCCCAGTAAGTTATTAAAAGACTGAAATTTAGAACAGCTGAAAAATGATTTATCTCTTTCAGAAAATATTGTCAAAGTCAAAAAGGAAATGGATGCTGACGTTTTGGAAGATAAGCCTGCTACCGTCGCTTGCATGACAACCGATTTTGCAATGCAAAATGTTTTAATGCAAATTGGTTTGAACGTAGCTGCTCTAGATGGCAGAGTCATTAAGCAAATGAGGACGTTCATCCTTAGGTGTTACGCTTGTTTTAAAACAACTAGCGTTATGACAAAAATGTTCTGTCCCAATTGTGGACACAAGACTTTGAAAAAGGTGGCTGTGTCTATGGATGACAATGGCAAAATGCAGATTCATGTTAACGCACGAAAGCCACTAAGTGCCAGAGGAAAAAAGGTGAGTCACAACATCTTAGTCTCCATGACATTCATTTTCTAACTCTAATCCTCTTATTTTTGTCATCCACAGTTCTCATTACCAACTCCAAAAGGTGGAAAGCATGCGAGCAATCCTATTCTCTGCGAAGATCAACCTATGCCTGATCAAAGACCAACAAGACTGGCGCGAACCAAGAATGATCCTCTCAATGATGATTACATTGCTGGATATTCTCCGTTTGTAATGCGAGACATAAATTCAAAGTCAGCCATGCTTGGCATTCGTCCAGGAAGTGACGTCAAGCACTGGATGAGAAAGAATCCTAACGAAGCAAGAAGAAGGCGAAAGTAATTCATTCTCTTTTAACTTAAGTTGTATACAATAAATATGCATTTAATATACCACTGTACCCCTGTGCATTTTATATTCCTCTAACTATCCGTTACTATCGAACAACCATATACAGGGTGTCCCAAAGTGAATAGAACATAAGTAAAGTTTAATTATGCAAAAGTTAATAAAAATTCTAAAATAAATGCCCCGGGTGAGGATCGAACTCACGACCTTAAGATTATGAGACTTACGCGCTGCCATCTGCGCTACCGAGGCTTGCACAATCATATTTGCTAATATCATAAAATTCCATAGATTTCGCAATCAAAATATTTACTTGAATAATTGCAATCTTTTACAATAAATATCATTGATTAGTAAATTATGACCATTTTATAGGATATCATTAATGAAATATCTTGAGACGGTTGTCATGGAGTGAGAATTTTTTTTTGGGTTGAGCCTGAACAGTGAGTTTGAGACACACTGGCAGACCAGCTGTTTTGGCGTCTACTCCGAGAAGCGAAGTAAGAGATGATTTTTTGACGTGCTCGCGAATCTATTCGATATTTTTGGTATCCCATGAGATGCTGTGCCCGGAGGTGTGGGACTTCAAGGCTCCCCAGCATTACTTCAAGGTCGAGCATGCGAATTATCTGACAAAGGATTTGCCAGTTACGATTAAGACGCATTACTTCAATCACTCGGTAAGCATGTAAAGACAACAGCCACATGTCAGACCTAGGGTTATGTTTTTAAATGTTTTTACGTAATTTTGCACACTTCTTGGATCGTTGCCAGGTCTCTGTCGTACTTCCTGACACTGTCAGTATTCCAGAGGACCTGCCAAACAGTCTCCTAGAAGATACTGACTATTATCGTATTGAAGCCCTCAACACCTCTGAGCTTGTATGCAAAGAATTTATAGAAGCTTTCATTAAGAAAGGTAAAAATTGTTGTTTGTATTATTCATATGATTCTATTTACTCTGTTATTAAAGTATAGGTCTTTTTAATAATTTTGTCCACAACGGCTCAAATCCTTTGAAGATTACGAAACAAGTCCCTGCCATTGTTTCAGAAATTTTCTAACAGCAAAAATAGTATCGTATAAAGAAACTTGCATGGATCATTGCCAATAATCCAGCTTGATATTTACTAAGATTGCCAAATCCTGTTTTATAGACATATCTTTGCAATTTACATGTTTCTAATAGTTCTTGCTATGGATCATTGTACTTATTGTAAGCAGAAATATAGTTTAAAAATAAATTCAAATACGTCATCACTGTATTCTCTCATAACCGAATACTATTTTTTCCAGGAGAGCTAAGTCTACTAAGTATCGGAAAGAAGATCGATCTTCACAATTCTATAGCAATCACTCCAACCGGCCATTTAATAATCTCCTTGGTGCGTGAAGACTTTCAAAAACTAGGATTAGAGGGTACACCATCCTTCTTTGATCGTAAGGTGCAAACGCGTCACGGTAAGTCTCAGGAAGAAACTTATTAAGGAACAATAATACAAAGCAGAATAAAAAATGCCGAGAAAACACCAAGTACCCACGCTGGAGGAACTCGCTCTAAGATCTGTGGGTGAATTTGTTACTACAATCGGTAGAAACATGATCCATCCGGTATGCAAACTCTCTCAAGCCAATCCTCAGCTTGGCCTGATGACCCTACAGTTTTGGTTGGAATGGATAAAGAATCAATTGAGCTCAAGTGTACCCTGGCATTTGCACGATCGTATGGCTGTGGAAGCATTAAAAGCAATATCGAATCTCATCAACGAAACAAAAAGCACCTACGATAACTTTGCGCCTATGAGGATCTTCCTTTCGGAGATGAACGTCGTCGTAAATCTAACAGAAGTGGCTATAAACTCGAAATTAAGATCAATAGAGTTCACAGTATGGCCAAAGATTATGCGACACGTCCTCTACAAAAATCTTCACAATATGACAGGTCTGGAGGTTCTGGACCTTGGTTCAGGCTCCGCTGGCTGGAGAACTTCAGACATTGAGAAAATCATCATCGGAGGAGTATGCTCCATGTCTAATTTGACTTCCTTCACATTGTGCTTCGATTGTACGGATAGTATTATCACGGCTGTGGGACAGAACTGTCCAAAGCTACAGAAGCTAGACGTGACTGCCTCAAGATCAGTTACTGATCGTAGCATAGGTGCTATATTGAAATCCTGGCAGCTAAGGGAAGTAAAACTCTTCAGGACATCCGTCACTATAGCAGGATACTCTGAATTGTTACTAGGACATTCAAGACTTGAGGACATCGGTAGGTGCGATGAGTTTGGTTACATCCTGGAGCACATCAGAGCGAACGGGACCTTTGAGAAACCATTTCATCTGACGTCCTTTGAGAGTCGTGACGTCACATCCGAGCATCTGTATTTACTGATAGAGATGTGCCCTCGCATAACGAAACTCTCTTTGCTCCACGACGAGAGGATCAGTGATCTCTTGATCCTTGGTGCCCTGGACAATCTCACTGAACTGAAATTACTGTCGTGTGATTTCTTTGCCGATCGAGTCAAGACATTACTAGAACTCCAGGGCGGTAATATTACCAGTCTCCACTTGGAGCATGTAGACGAGATAGATCTGGACGCTCTCATGTACATAAGTCAATATTGTCCTAAGATCAGGAATCTTGTATTTTACAATTGTGAGTTCCTGGAGCACTCATCGATATCACCCAGGAAGCTGACGGTGCCTCCTTTCAAGTATTTAGAGAGAATCAAGTGCGTAGTTGACTGCGCCAGTATGCATTTGGAATTTTTACTCTCTCACTGTACCAATATTAAGTTCATACAGTTAGGATCATCTACGGGGATAGGCGACAGGACTATGGCACGGGTACTATCAAAGAATCCAATGACTAAACTCGAGGAACTCAAGATTCTGTACAGCGATGATCTCTCGATGAAGACGGTCCAGCTGCTTATGCAGAACTGTGAGAATTTACGAAGGATCTCGGAATTAGAAAGCTGGCAAGGCATATCAGTCATTGAGATTGACATTTTCCGCAAGGCACTCAAAGATAACAACGTCGACTTGGACACGAGTCCTACCTTGTCCTTGGCTTAATTCAGAGTATCCCTCAGGATTAGTGACAGGGGTCGGTTGTGGCTTCCAAAGCTCAGGATAATATAATGACAGCAAAAGAGAGAGAGATGAGACATTCTCAAAAAAAAAAAAACATATTTTTTCCCCTTTTTTCTCTTTTCTTCTTTTAAAGAAAACGTAGCTTAAGTTAATCCAGTTTTGTCGTTTACCCTATTGTCTTTGATTATTACTTGTTTTCATAATTAATATGAAATTTGCAAAAAAAATGACATGATCGTCCAGAAACGAATTTTCTGTTATCATAAGCGACGATGATTATTGACTGAGAAAAATGATACAAGGGATTTTACACTGTAGTATCGTACAGTCGTTATTACGTATTATGCAATAGTGCCGACGCGAAGGTGATTTCGATGAATTTTACATTAGCTAAGACATGTAATACGTATTTTGTACTTTGATCAGCAATATATTGCGATCGGCTATATTGGAACATTATGATAACGTAAAAAAAAAACTATAAGTATCAAACCCAAAAAAAGGAAGCATAATCTTTCTGTATAAATTTAGGCAATACGTATTGCTATGTAAACGAGGGATGATAAGTGCTAGAATGTTTTTTTTTTTTCACTTAACAGATACCTACTGTTAATTTATAAATGAACTTTGATTCTGTGACAAGTGTACTAGTCGAACTGAAATTGTGATTAGCCAAGTAAGTTTTGATTGATTACAAAGTGCCTTTTTTTTTTAAAGAGACAAACGAAAATCATTACAGAAATAAATAAAAATTACCGGACGAATACATTTCTCTATCGGTTGGGAGTGTTAATATTATGGAGCATTTTGTATTGTTATATTAATTTGCAAACGAATCCATTGTACCGTTCCTGACGAGAGAAGAATATATATATATACATTTATATTTCCAAGTCTTGCTAAAAAAAAAGAATGTATTTATCATTTATCGCCAAACACCCCTGGTAATATCACTCGTACCGTTCTCGTTTCCTCTTTTTTTTTAAGTCGTCACAATCGATTTGAAAGAGGAGAATTTTACGCCCGGTAAGAAGAATTATGAACGCGTACGAGAATCACTGGAGAAAAGATTGACTGAAAAATTTGTGGCAATAGTAGCTTGGGATCCTCCAGGTAAAAATTTCATAGTCCGTCTATCGATACAAATCTTTGTGAACCAAGATGAGATTGTTCGAGGCTATACAAATAATTATTACAGATGAGAAGCTGTGTCCATCTTCTATTGGAGCTTGGTTTCATTCACGTGGATATTCCGTGTCACTGTGCCAGCAGAAATTTATAAGACGCAGTGAATATTCTATAAAGGTACCCATCATTGAAGAACCCACAAACTATGACAAGTTATTCGAGTGGCTTGGAGTGTTCAGCATAGGTGGTGATCTGTGAGTATTCTTGTTTTATATAAAATTCTACTAGCTTTCCAAGTTACTAAAATATTCTAATTCATTCGTTGTCCTTCCTTCAGGGTAAATGGCAAGGATGGAGATTATGTTAATACGTATCAGTGCCCAGAGCCAGCTGTTCTTGTTGGCCAGGTTCAATATTTACAGTGGACTGGATTCTTTACACGTAAACAAATTGAAAATATTTATAAAGTCTTAACGAATTACACTCGGACCCGAGAGAGGTTACCCTGGTCCAGTTTAGATGTTCAGGGCTTCGAGGATAGTCCTGTCAGTTGGCACTTGAAGGAACATACTTTTACCATTAACGGAGATAATAGTTACACAATGATCTTACAGCCTACTGGTGAATATCTACTGCGAACCAGTTTATGTTCTAATAACAAGTCCAGAGCTTTTCAATAAAATTAACTTGTGAATCCCAGCTGGCGTTCTTAAGTGATTTATTATCCTGCCAAGTATAAAATAAACTAGGTTACAGATAAGTCGCATAAATAGAGGCTCAAGGGGGGCAACGATTATTTTGCTTATAGATCATCAGAGAAAGTGACTAGAGTAAATGAGCTTATCACGTGTTTTAATAGGACTAAAAATGAAAAGCATCGATAACGTGATAACGAACATTTAGGACGTGCGCATAAATTATTAATATCACAAAGCATTCTACAGGGACGCGTGGTAACCTAAATAGATTTATTTAAAACGCTAATAAGAGGTGCGACAAAACGTAAAGGCACTAACTGCGTTAACGAGAAACGATTGATCAATTTTCATATGCAATAAAGGAGCATAGGAGATTCAAGCACCGCCCTTTCATAGTGAATTTTGGATAGGTGTCATCGCGAGAAGATAGTTATGAGTATATTCATTCTAATATCGCTATCTTTCGGGGGGTAAATTAACGTGCAATGGTTATCATGACAGCTAATGCGTTAATATTAATTAAGCATCCTTAGATTATTTATATATCTTATATAAGTACGTGCGAGCTATCCGATTCGCCGAATTTCACTATTGTATTGTGATAAAGATCTTCGATTCCAGATCCAATGGACATGCGTGATTTTGAACGCGCCATTAATTCACCGATATCGTCCAAATCTCGGCTGTATCTGTTAGTAGATTATAAATGATAATGTTATTATTGGTTTCGATATAAAAATTGTTTTTGGCAATATTTACCGGCTGACGGGACGACTTGGATTTTCTGACGAATCTGATGATTTTTGTACCGCGGATTCCCCGTCGTCGGGATTGAACGATGCTGAGTTTCCTGAGAACAATAGGATTTTTATGTACGAATGTCTTCTCACAAATGCATACAGCATCCTAAGCAGCTTTATTTACCTGTGGGAAATAGCATTGTGTGCTTAAGTAAATCTCCACTCATAAATGGCGGAAGAGTGTCGTCTTCGTCAGCAAGTATATGATTAGAGGGATCCATTGCTATGGATTCAACCATTTCTAACCACTGTTGATTGTGTGATCGGAATTTCTCAACTTTTATACGTGCTGCCCAATCCTTGTCGCACATCTGAGATATTTAATGGATATATTGGAATTCGTTATTATGAATAATAAATATTTATGTTATATGGACGTAACAAGAGTTTACATACAGCAATGACATCTAAGCAGGCATCGCAGACTTTTCTGATGGCTGGATTTTTGTCATGCATCAAATCAATCAGGTAACCAGGTGCTTCTGTAATTGCAGATGATCATTTATATGTTTTCAAGAAATAAAAGAGTTCATTTTGTCTTATACCAGCAAAATAAAGTAGTTAAGCGAAAAACAGATTTTTACCATTACCGGTCTCACGAATCAAATAATCTCTTGTCGAGTCGTGTTTGGCAATTTGATAAAACACATAGATTATTTGCAAGACCATCTCGTCGTCCTCTTGTTTTGCTGTTAACAAACAAATTAACAGTTGTTATATCGACATTTTATAAAAATATACAGACACTTACCTTTCAACAGTTCTATCAGAGATAACAAAATATCTGCTTTGCACATAAGTCTGGCACAGTCTTCGTCACAGGCTGCAGTGCCAAGGAATATTACAACTTCTAGAACAAGATCATCCTGAGCTTTTCCAGGTACAAGATTGTTTCTTATCCAGGGGATCAGATTGCATCTTTGTAAAATTTGAGAATAGTCCAGATCCGGTAAAGCCAAATTACCCAGAACCCCGACAATTTCCAATACAAAATCTTGAGAGTCTGATTGTTTCAGAGCCATTGCAAAGTCACCAACGAATTCCTGAAAGACAAAATTGATTTGGTGGAAGAAAAATATGGGTTAGGAATATCCAGACTGGTAACGTACAATGAAGGATTCCTTAGCAGAGTCATGTTGCGATATGTTCCTGATCATTTTCATAATTAAAGGATCTTGAGTTCTAAATGCTTTACGTATAAGTCCTTGAAGTCTGTTGTTCTCGACCATAAATGGAGCATTTTTACTACTAGCTGCCAAGTTTATACACAGAGCTATCAATTCTGGTT
This sequence comes from Cephus spinipes, assembly GCA_963971525.1. Classification (NCBI taxonomy): domain Eukaryota; kingdom Metazoa; phylum Arthropoda; class Insecta; order Hymenoptera; family Cephidae; genus Cephus; species Cephus spinipes. The sequence goes on from OZ020573.1 coordinate 31,553,546, forward strand.
TTATTGTATCTTCTTGAGACTCCAAAATCATATCTGTCACCTTTGATAGCGGTTAAACATTAGAGTTGTTTGTCTGATTCAATTTTCATACTGTCATTCTAGTCACTTACCATTGGTACGCAATCAGTATTAACAAACATGGATTTAACTTTATCATCCATACTCAAATGGTATAGTAGGCCCAGGATAACTGTTTTATTTTTAATTTCACCTGAACGTAGAAATAATAAGTGAAGTATTGATGCCTATCGAACAAATTATTGGTACTTACTTTGACTCAATAATTTCACCAGTTTAGGTAATAATCCAACTCTGATCATTCTTCCTCTTAATTTTGTATCGAATGACAAATTAAATAAGAGTTTGAGTGTACTGATAATCAAGTCAGAATTATTGTTATGCAAGAGACGTGGAAGCTTTTCAATTATGTTACTTTCAGCCTGAAAAAATAAGAGGGACGTAAGGTTTTATGAGTGTATGAGAGAATATAAGATGTATTTGTATATATTAATATCTTACCATAATGTCTTTATTTTCGCGGAAGATAGATAATTTCTTGAGAAATGTCACAACCAATATTAATAAATCATTGTTGATTCTGTCTAAAGTCTTTATAAGCATCCCGATAACATTTTTCTTGCGCATTTTTCGTTCCACTTCCGTATTTTCAGCAATGTTCAGCAGCAAGTAGAAAGCAACTGTACGAAAGAATAAATTAGGGAATAAAAGTTGATAGTAAAAATAATGGGAAGCGTACCTCTTAGTAGCTGTTCTTGTTTCTTGGTTAAACTTTTGAATTTCTTGCGACTCTTCTCAATTTCGTCTTTCATTTTTTTAATGTCACTCTCCGAAATATTCACAGATATTTCTATAGAACGTCTCTTAATTTCAAAATCCAATGGACCATCGGCGTTCCAGATATCCTCGCAGATTTTCAATTTCTTTTCAGAATTATTAACAATTTCAACAGGGAATAGCACAAAGCCTGTGGTATTTTCAAAATGACGTCTACGCTTTTCCATATCTTCTCTCCATTGATCATAGCGACGCAGTTCAAAATCTATTATGTCCATACACAGAGAACCAATCTGTTCAGGAAAAATAAAATTAATTCTCATACTGCGCTATACAGAGTGCATAAATTTTAGGAGATTTTCACTTACCCTGTATTCCAGAACAATATTATGAAATTGACTATACGTGGAAAAGCAAAAGAATATATATACAATATTTGTGGAAAGTTCAATACTTCGTCTCCAGTCTTCTCTCAGTACTCTAGCTAGAGCGCTTAAAAGGGATTCTACGAGAAATGTTACATTAGTTACTTCGCTTGGTTCTAACTATTTTTAAAAAATTCGGAAATAGCTACCATTCTTAGTGAGCTCCAAGAGATTATCTGGAACCCTGGCTAATTGTAAAATCAATGACGATCCTTTAATTTTTCCTGGTATCTCTTCGTACATCAACTCGATGTAACTGTCTATGTTGCTAATTATTGCACGCTCCGTGTCTCCATTGTCAGTACTAGTAGAATTAGATGAGGTTGGTCTAGGTGGTTGAGCATTAGCGTCATCTCCTGTAAAATTGAAACAATAAACTCAAATACAATAAAGTCTAGTACCCTAATAAAATTAATAAAATTCTCAAATCAATTAACTTCTATACCATCTCCATTGGACCGTCGAGTTTGCAGATAATAAATAAGTTGTTCGACTTCATGTAATTTAGATTCGTGAATCAAGCTACATTTCTCCATTACTTCTTTAGCCAATAGAGCAACGTTGGTATCTGCATTTAAGCTCTTCAGTCTAATTATCTTCTGACATTCCTGCAAGGAAAACCTGAGTAATTATAAAAACCTTAAACCGGTTCAAGAGCTAGTTTTGCGTAATTTGACTTGCCTTTCGATCGCCAAGCATAGGATCTCCAAGTTCACCCAGTATAAGAGCCTCCACGTCATAGTTAACTACCAAAGCCTTCTCCGTAGGGTGTACATCCAAGGTACCCGACCTGACCTTTCTAAAAATAATAAAAATAGAGAAATGAGCATAATGCTGTTAAATCATCTTCTGGATAAGTTCATTGATTTCTTGCCTCATTGACATAAAAACGTCAGAACACCCTTGAACATTTTACCTTTTCAAGAATTTAGCTTCGTCCATTTTATTATTAGAGTGGAATCTAGATACAAACTGTAGACGTTTCCTCGCCAAATTGGCCAGGAATTAGCTGTTGTATTTATCTCAAAAATTTATCGAATGTATTATCCATAATTGTTCTGTTTTCCTCGGGAGGAGACATCCGTGGTTTCAGACAATTACTCTACAATTTAGACGGATAGAGGTTGGTAACAAAGGTGTATTCAAAAATAATAATCGGCGCGAGATTCGGCCCATACTTTTGCCATTAAAATAAATAAAATTGAAGTATAATCTTGCTAACTGAATAATTGTAATTAATATTCTCTAATTTGATTGCACTAACTGCACTACTGAAATATTTGATTGCACGCGCAATAAATTTAATGATACGGATAACGCGGTATTTTTAAATAGTATTTACTCTGTTTACTCGAACGTCAAAGGTTTCAATGATGTTATCTATTATTTGACATTTATTGGATTCATTATCGAAGTGTTACAATATATATTACTGAAAAGTGGAGCACAGTATTGATAGTAGCTTACGAGCCCCATCATCAAAATTCGTTGCATAAATATATTTTATAATATGATACAGCTGTTGAATAAGGTGTAAAGAATTGTATACATATGTTTTATCAATTTCTGACATTCATTCAGTATTTTATTTATTATTTAGTATTTGTACAGATAACTTTTCAAGGGTAGCTATAATGGAACGGAGGAAGGTAATAATTGATTGCGATGGTGGTACTGATGATGCATTGGCACTGGTTATACTCATTGCTGCTCACAATATCGATAAAATTGAAATAATAGGAATTACATGTGTGAATGGAAATACAAATCTGGACAATGTTGTAAAGAATGTTTTTAGAACATTACAGATATGCAATGCTTCAAGTGTAAGTACATTAACAATTTATGGCTTTGCTTCTTAACACTGTATCTTCATGACATGTGTAATATTATATTATTTGTTTTTATTTCATCTAGATTCCAGTTTTCAAAGGAGCTCACTCTCCGTTTCTGGCAACAGAAAATGCCAAGAGAACAGCAATGGAACGTTTTCATGGTACTGATGGTTTTGGAGACATATACACAGATGAGCCAGATATAAGTAAATTACAGACAGAGCATGCAGTGGATGCACTGCATGGACTAACAGCTAACAATCCTGGTAAACAACGAAATTACACAATGAATTGCAATATTTTTCATTAATTACATGTCACTTTTATATTCCAGGTGAAGTAACTGTGATATGTCTGGGTCCATTGACCAACATTGCTTTAACTATTAAAATGTTCCCAAAATTTCTGGAATTTGTAAAGGATTTTTATATCATGGGTGGCAATCATACTGGTAATAGACAATTCATGTTATTCTGCTTTGATGCAGTAGTAGTTTGATTACTGTAAGTTAATTTATAAATATTTCAGCACAGGGGAATATAACGGCGCAGGCTGAATTTAATTTTTATGCAGATCCAGAAAGTGTTCACATGGTTCTGAGTAGCAACGATAAGCCACTATGGCTGATTCCATGGGAAACATGTTTAAGATCAAACATATCACATGTAACTATTAATATGCATTAATTAATTCTGATCTGAATACATTAATGAATTTAAATAACGATTTCAGAAGTGGAGGCATGAAGTTTTTAGTCAAATTGACACTCCAGTTGTTAAAATGATGAATGACATTGAGCATAAGGTATACTTCCAGAGCAAAAAGATAAAACCATTTTACAGCCCATGTGATGCATTTGTAGCTGGAGTCTTTTTAAGACCGGACATGGCAAAGACTGTTGTAGAGTATCATGCCGATATAGAATTAAATGGGATGCTAACCAGAGGACAGGTAGTGCTGGATCATTTGAAATCGAACAAGCCAAACGTGTATCTTATAACGGACATAGATTTTGAACTTTTTCAAGAGCTCCTTATCTTTGCTGCTAATCCCTTAATGTATAAAAAACATATTATATAAACAAATTGAATATATACATTGTGTATAGAAGGAATTCATATAAAAATATCTTTACATTTATATGTTATTTTCATCAATCTATTCACTGTACAAATTTCATAGTAAGGAATGTTACTCTACATTCATTCCAGTTATAAGAATGAAAATTATTTAGCTAAGACATCCCTTCAATCGTCTAAACCAAACAGAAGAAATACTGAACGGTTTAAGAACACATATTTTGTACAATGCTATGTTAAATACAATAAAAATACTTTACAAACTCTTTGAAGTACATCATTAAATTCACATTCAGCCATCGTCAGCATAGTGTACAAGAAATTACAGATTAGGTTTTTCAGGCTCCTGCTTCTCTTCCTTCCTGGACTCCTGAAACTGCTTTCTGGCTTCGCGATTAGACTTTAATAATTCCACTAGTTCAGCCTGAATGTCATCGTTCTTCCTTTCAATGGTATCCAAGGCAGAATTTAGTTGATCAAGTTGGGCATTGATAGCTTGGAATTCTGAACATAAATTATTCGTACACGTTACACATAATTTCATGAATATAGTTATTTAACAATACCTTATATAGTCAATGTAATAAATAAAAATCATCCTCTGAAGCTAAACGCTCCTATCATTTTTTTCCGAAGAAAGTTCCTACAACAGATACTATTGAATGAAATTATTAAACTCAAAAATTACCCTCATCGTTATTAATATCGTCTTCATTAATCTCAACTCCGTTCTCTTCATTTCCTTTACTTTCTCGCGGATTAACAGCGCCTTCGCCCATATTGTCATCTGCCATCAGTATCTGAAATCAGCTGATTTTCTGCCACGCCTCCTGCATATCTTTTTTTTTTCAACGTATTCCCACATTACCGAGGATACGTTCTAAAATTGACTACTATTATTCCGAGTATAGTTTTGTCTCATTCTATTCCATGCAAATAAATAAGAACAAGACGACAGCCGTATTACTCCCAGTGAATTTTGGAACGTATCCTGGGACGATAAGCTGACGATAAATTATCTTGTACCATTTAGATAAGTTTATCTACATCCGGTTATTACGAACTTCTTTAGAAACCCTAAATAAATAATTATAATCCTCACAAATCAAAGACATTTCATTGCATGGTAATTGTATTGGAATTTAATTACCCATATGAAAATAAATCAAATAATTTTATCGCTCAAGAAATTATAGGAAGAAGATTTGTTGCTATTCAAGAGTTAAATTTTCGTCCGCTGGCAGCACCATCTTCCGGTTCTTCTTCACATTGATTCATGTTTCCCGTTTTGAGCGTCAGTCGTACGTTGTTGTTTCCAAGGTGAGTAACTTATAATCCATACTTTATTAATATTGTCACTAAGCATCCTCTCGTAAAAATTATTTTGTAATATTGTGTTAAATTTAAGCTTTCTCAATTTCATTATATCTTTGTCTTACCGCTTGTCGTATAGTGTAAATTTTTACTTTTTTCTCACCATCATGCGTTTGCCGGGTGACGCCGTAATCATATGAAGACGTCCATATGCGATGATGAGCAGATTTTCATTATTGTTCGTTAATCTATAAAATTATATTTTCGGATACTATATTACATTTTATATGAAACTCCGTATTTTTTAATATCTTTTATGAAGTAATTTTTCCGCAATAAGAAGCATTAGTTACATGCAGGAAAATGGCGGCTGTGCTACGTGTTTAGGAAGCCGCTGCATACAATTTCTTGTAGATTGTGCATACAAGATATTACTTGCGTCACACCATATCTTGTAATAATGTATTTATTTAATGCATTATGAAATATTTTTGGTAACATTAGTATGAAGTTCAGTCAATTTTTCTGAATTTACTTGGGATTTTCATGTCTAAAGGGAAAGCATGCTGTGGCGTTCAAAATGGCTACCTAAGTTCCGGGGTTGAAAATATATATGAATGCGAATAAAGATGCTTAACTATAACTTGTAGCGCATTCATAATTATCTGTGTGTATTATTTTATGAAAAAGCATAATTATAGAAGAGTACATGTTATATATGTAATGTAGTATTAATTTTTTTTATAGGTATCTTATATCTCTGCTTAAAGAAATCTAAACTAAAAATGGCAGACAACGATGATCTTTTGGATTATGAGGACGAGGAGCAGACTGAGCAGGTTGTGGATGGAAGTGGTGATGTTCCAGCAAAGAAAGAAGTCAAAGGAACCTATGTATCGATTCACAGTAGTGGTTTCAGAGACTTCCTGCTTAAACCAGAAATCCTGAGAGCCATCGTTGACTGTGGTTTTGAACATCCTTCTGAAGGTAATTATTTTAGTGCTTAGTATTCTTGTGACTGTAATATGCAATCGTTCGTGATGATAACAATTGATAGGGACATCAGACTTTTCCATGGTTGAATTCTATCAATCCTGATATTTAGATCGCTTCTTAAACTCATTGCATTATTTTGTCCAAGCGTCTAAGTTTTTTGGTCTTATGTTACAGTACAACACGAGTGCATTCCTCAAGCTGTTCTTGGTATGGACATTCTGTGCCAAGCCAAGTCCGGTATGGGAAAGACTGCAGTCTTTGTACTGGCCACCCTTCAGCAACTGGAGCTCACAGAAAACCAAGTCTATGTCCTGGTAATGTGTCACACGCGAGAGCTAGCCTTCCAAATAAGCAAAGAGTACGAAAGATTCAGCAAATACATGCCTCAAGTGAAGGTAAGCTTATACTACTACTGAGAACAATCATAGTCTTTAAAATATAAATTCTTCAAGTGATGTATGTGCTATCTTAGCCTAAAATGATGACTTACTTATATCACTACCCACAACTGATGGAGAAATTATTGAAAATTGCTCAGCAATTAATTACAAAAACTGGTGCATTAAAAAAAAATATTCATGATTACAGGTGGGTGTATTCTTTGGTGGCTTACCAATCCAAAAAGACGAAGAGGTATTAAAGAACACCTGCCCTCACATCGTGGTAGGCACACCAGGACGTATACTTGCTCTGGTACGCAACAAGAAATTGAATTTGAAACATCTGAAACACTTCATCCTCGACGAGTGCGACAAGATGCTCGAGTTGCTAGGTGAGTCTCTAGACTAAGTCTCTGCCATGGAACAAAGTTATTCTATAAAGGATTTATCTAACGTGTACTAAATCTGCTTATAGATATGCGCAGAGACGTACAGGAGATATTCCGTAGCACGCCACACGGCAAACAAGTCATGATGTTCAGCGCTACCTTGTCCAAGGAGATCCGGCCAGTCTGCAAGAAGTTCATGCAAGATGTAATTAGCCAAACTTCCTCTTCACTTGAATCTTCGAACACTTCTACTTCATTGGCCCTGCGTTCACACCCAGGACAGAGCTCAGACCACGTTATAAATAATGTTCGAGGCATACCCCGCGGATTAGGATAGTTAGATGGGAACAACCGGGATGAACCTGAATGAGTTCTTTAAAAAAAAGAAAAAGTCTGTCGTCAATCGCCGTGGACGTCGACGAAGTCGCACTTCGCTTCCCCCTTAACGAATCCATTAAGATTGTCTAAGGCCACTGAAGTCCCATCATGTTCCAAATCAGCGACAAAAGTCGCATCCTTCCTGGAATATCCTTTTGCTAGAGTCGAAATATCCTCTTGCTGTTCTACAAGAATTTCCCACGTTACATCCTGCACCTACGTCCCAACCTCAAATGTCCATTCCGAGTATGATTCAGCTCCTACACTGTTATACCGTTGTCGAATCCGTCACTTCCTCTCGAAGTTATCCATGCGACAGAACAGAAAGTGTTCAAAATCGAAAATGCCATTTCCCACTTGTATGTTGGGCTTGAGATTAGATAAAGAGTAAGGGGTAAGTTTTGTAAATAAGTTTAATCGGGTCTCGTGGGTTGGGGGGCTAAGAAGACATCAAGACAACCTGAAGACAGAAGAACGCAAGAAAGAAGACACAAGAGGAGCTACGGGTGTTAACAGTGGGCGCGAATTAGTTAGGGATCAGAGCTCTTCGTCCTTAAAAAAAAAAAAGAAAATGAAAATATCTTTAAATCTTATAATTCGTTCGCTGTCTCTCGGTGAGATAAGCGTTTAAATCAGTCCTGGGATTAATCTTTAAAGGAAATGCTGGCTGGGTTACATTTATAAAAATGTAAATGACAAATGAAACATAAAAATACTTAAATGCAACTCGTGTATCCCGGACGATCACGAAGGATGCTGTCCCAGAAAATTTGCGACGAGGGTGGTCATTCGTGGCAACTCCGTCGTGACGTATCATTCTAACGAATGAGTGAAGCACACAAAAAATGGGTCAGAGGTCAAAAAAAATAAGAGTCGCAACCGATAGAAATTGTGTTACCGTGAACAAACCACGTCTCTGGCGAGGCTGATGGTCAAGTTCTTGATGTACAAGAAAGAGAAAAAGAAATGTTCGGGAATATGGAGAATTGCCATCGAGAAGGCAGTACGGATGTGGCTGAGCATTCCTGGGTGCGCCGTCTTAGTTCTCTGTGGGGGTGACTGCTGAGTTTTCATTGTTGGGCACTGCCGAGAGGTGGAAGTCGCCGGACCGTATGTAACCAGTGTGACTAATCCGATCGACGATATAAGCGCAAGTCCCCAAAAAGAAAAGAGAACAAAATGAATGGATTAAATCTTGATAAATTAAGATTTAATACAAATTTTTTGTTTAGAAATAGACTTAGCAGAAGATCCTCTTTAGGATTTATTATAATTAGCCAGACAATTAATTTTGTAATGTTAATTAATTGTTTTCATTATTTCTTTACACTTTATATTACAATCAGAATGATCACATGTTTGTTAACGTAGAAGATAAACCAGTAGTATGTCGAAACTGGCAACTTGCCTTCTTGCTGCTGCAAACGTTTGATTGTTCGCTTCCCTGTGAACAATTTTCTTTAAATGACTGTTCTCGAGGTTTTTTCTTTTTGTTTTATGAAATAGGCAGTTAGAGCTTCCCCTAAAAAGAAATCTTTACTCTCGCGTGGAGTTAACAAGGAGGCAGAAATTAGTTAGGATAGAGTAGGTTGTCTTATGAAAGAATTGTTTGCGCAGCCCATGGAAGTCTACGTCGACGACGAAGCCAAGCTCACTTTACACGGGTTACAACAGCATTACGTGAAACTCAAGGAAAATGAGAAGAACAAGAAACTCTTTGAACTGTTAGACGTTCTTGAGTTCAATCAGGTATGCTGTGACAATTTTTGTTTTTATGATCATCGATAGAAGATACAGTACTCTTCTGTATATTCTCTTCGTTCAAATGATGACTGTATCTATCTTAGCCTCGGATGATGACTACGATTACATACCACCTACCCACTTCTGATGGACAGCATGATTTATATTTGTTATAGACTAACTTAACTTTACATGTCATACAATTAATTATTGTTTTGTAGGTTGTCATATTTGTTAAGTCAGTGCAAAGGTGCATGGCCCTTGCGCAGTTACTCACTGAACAGAATTTCCCTGCAATTGGAATCCACAGAGGAATGACACAGGAGGAACGTTTATCCAGATATCAACAGTTCAAAGATTTCCAAAAGGTACTTGATGATTGTTAATTTTATCAAAGTTTTATTCGATCCACACAATGATGACATTTAGTTCACATGATCACACCGTGATACTCTTGAACTCTCTCACTGAGTGTTTGCCTAGGTTATTTACTTTGTGTAAGTTATCAATGAACTTCAGTTTATTATTCAATTTTATTCATTTTCAGCGTATATTGGTGGCTACGAATCTATTCGGACGTGGAATGGACATTGAACGTGTCAATATTGTTTTCAACTATGACATGCCTGAAGATTCTGATACGTATCTTCACAGAGTGGCTCGTGCTGGTCGTTTTGGTACCAAGGTAAAGTGTCTTTGTGGAATCAAAACGATTACGCAACATAGCTTGATTTATTTTGATTCATAATTTTTTTATTTGCTCACAGGGTCTTGCTATTACTTTAGTAAGTGACGAGAGTGATGCCAAAATTTTAAATGACGTCCAAGAAAGATTCGACGTCAACATCACTGAACTACCTGACGAAATTGATTTAGCCTCGTATAGTGAGTATCGATGACAGGAAATACTTTAATCAAACAATTAATTATTGATTGAAGATCATAATTAAAAGTCTTAATCTCATTTCAGTTGAGGGCCGATAAAATTGGGACAGAAAGCATGATTAATTGCAGCTGCTTTTATAGTAAGTCTTATTCAGTTTTTCATTTTTATAATTGCTCACTTCGTTTATTAAATTTAACCTTTAATTATTTTTTTTATAGATAATTCTACAGTATTGAAAGACTGTAGCGGAAGGAGGTATCTATCTTGTAGGATGGAGGAACGAGCACTTGAAACTAATATTTCTACATCCACTTCGCGCAACCCCTTCGATCTTTTTTCTACGAAAAAAAAAATAAGAGGACGTAGACTCTCCAATTTTCAACGGAAATAACTTTTTGTTGACAATGCGGTCATAACAATACTTTCCAAGTCGATAATAAATATCAAATGGTTACTGTACAATATTATTTATATTTTATTCCAAGACTAGCGTGTAAGGAGGTATTACTAGTGTAACGTAAATGTGGAGAGGCTGCGCTAATGTATGTTGTATATCGTAAAAACGAATAAAAGTGACATTTTTTTGTAGAAACGGACATACCCAGTGATCTCTATAACAAACCTTGTTGAAGTTTAGTATAAAAAAGAATAATTATAAAACTATAAAAAAATTATCATCCTATTACCCAGTCATAAGTATTCTGCACTTGCCAGTTAGTACTTATATGATATACTGCGTATTTGTACAATTATTAAGTACCAATATTTAAAATCGATGAAATTATGTTAAATTATTTTTATCCTTTGCAAGTCTGAAACTTTTTTTTATTATGATGGTGAAACCCAACCACCAAATGCATTTTCAAGCTCTCTGGCTACAGCTAGGCAAAGATGATCGTTATACGGCGCTGCTACAACCTGTATAGAAAAAGGAAAAAATTGTATAATTTATCGGTGCACCAAGATTAGATATTTTATACCTGGAGACCAACAGGTAGACCATTCTCATCCAAACCCATTGGTACCTGACACACTGGTAGTCTTAGGACATTGAAGAGACACCAGTATCCAAAATTGAATGGTCTTAGATAAGTGGAATAGTGATAAACAGCTGAGAATGGTGAACTGGGGTAAAAAAGTACTCCGTTGTCTCCCAATTTTTCCTGAAAGAAAATATAAAGGTATGAATAAAACTTGTTAAGTGATTTAATAATGAAAAACTTACCAACAAATATTTCTTCATGTTAGCTGTAACAGTTTTTGCCCACTCGCTATTTTCCTTTGGCAAAAAATCCTCGTCTACGAGCTTAAGTATTGCTGCCAGTGTCAATTCTGATTGGCATTTGAGCAACTTGAAAAGCTCTGCTTTGGCGCTTGTGCGACCCTGATAATTATTTAATTGTGACAATGCTTAGAATTGTGTTGCGAAATTTGAGTTAATACTCACTTGCATATTTGTTACGTTGGATTTGAAATTTATATTTTCCTGGCTCATCCAGTATCTCCATAGTCTATAACTGTACTCCGATCCAGGAATTTTGATCTAAAGTTATGCAACAATGTTTAGCTTTACCAAAAAGCTTTTTTATTCTTAATTTCATATCTTCACCTTCGAGGCTGATCCTGTAAGTCGTTCAAAGTGTCGAACGGCTCTTATTAAAGCTGCACGCATCGAACTGTTCACTTTGCTGGCTCTGATGTCTCCTGAACCCTCTTGATAAAATATATTCAAATTTTTCAAATTCACAGGAGTATCCAACTTTAATTTTGTTATATTAGGTCCAACTAGGACACGAAGAAACGGTAATAGATCTTCTGCTTTCTTACATATAGGCCCAACTTCCGCCATTGAATTTGGATAATCCTCAGATCGCAATCCAACACCTTTCAAAGGAGTGATACCTGTATATGCAAAGGAATATTTAAACAATTGAATATCAGTAATTAACATTTATTATCACACCTTCAGTTGGTTTATACCCAAATACTCCATTGAAGAATGCTGGCATCCTTACAGAACCACCAATATCGCTGCAGATGGAAAATGGAGCACCGCAAGCAGCTACAATTGCACCATCTCCACCGCTGCTTCCTCCAACTGTTCTGGTAGTATTGTACGGATTGTTTGTTTGACCGTACACATTGTTCCTAGTTTCACTCCACAAATTTAATTCTGGAACATTTGTTTTACCCAGAAGTATTCCACCAGCTTCTTTGAGATAAGCCACTACCGTTGCATCATTTTCTGAACGATGATTACGTCTGCAAATTAATCCCATAGAGTGCAGAAGACCTAAATGGATATGGTATAATTTTATTATTTTCAGTATATTTTATTATGCAGATTCAAATTAAGTTTTATGACCTTTGACTTCATTGCTCTCCTTTGTAGTAAATGGTACACCCAGAAATGGTTTTGTTTTTTTTAATTCTTCAAGATTCGCTCCACTGTTTAATAATTTATCTACATTCTTAGCTTCCTCGATAGCATTAGAGTATGTCTCCTCCACTATTGCATTAATCAGACCATTCACTTCTTTACATCTTTCAATAAAAGCACACACAACTTCTTCAGCAGTTACTTTTCTTGATCTAAAAAAAAAGATTTCAACTTTTATGTTGTACTTCCTGTAACTCAACAAAATTTAATACATAAAATACAAGTACCGTATCTTTTCTGCCAATGTCACAGCACTGTCTAAAAGCAAGTCGTTTTTAACCGGAGGTACACGTTTTGCCTTCTTATCATAGTAAAGACCGCAGAAGAAGTCAATGAAGAAATCGAACAGTGCATGCAATTGTACGATGAAGCATCGCAGGAGATCACAAAATAGTTTCTTCAAGACATCTATAACTTGATGTTTTGTTGTTACCTTCTAAGGAATGACAACAATGACATTATACATTATCATTTTATATTTTATACAACTCAATACTAAATATTGATTAGAAATATTTCTGCAATAAAAGTCTTTAGACATTGACCTCTGTAATACATCAATTATGACTAATTAATGAGAATTTCATTATCTCTTCAAAATCGTACTGTCATGTAAATCTTGTATACAGATATCAGAATAACAATCTTAGAAGAAACCTACCTTGTTTCTAACTGAAGTACACATTATTGCAAGATATTAAGTGAATTCTTTTTTCACCTTACATAAAATCAATTAAAATTGATTCTTTTAATCAGTAACCATTTATACTTTATAAAGCGGAAGCAACTTGTTCGTGACTACGTGTACTTGAAAACTGGAATGACGATGAAAGTGAAATATGTAAATTGTGATTGTATATCTATAGATTACTTAGCTACAGGCAACGTTCTATGGATTGAAGCGGAGTTTATCTCGGACACAGTCGGACAGTAATGTGCGCCGATGGGACTGAGAGCAATGTTTTTTGACATCCATTATAGAGTAGCCAACATTACAAGATATTTAATAGAATTATCTAACCTCAAAGATCCTTGCAATACGCGTGGATCCGGTTTTTTGCAAAAGCTGTATTAAAAACTATAACAAGGATGAAGGACATTGATTTTGATTATGGGAGCGATCAAGAGGTATCTGAAAATCATTCAAAACTTCTTGAAGCTGTATCGCAACTCGATAAAGGACAAAGGTTAGATTATTTGAAGGTTATGTCAGAAATATTTTTTAAATTTTTTAACAACTTTTGCATTCAGTAATTAGTCGCTGTTTGCTATTGTTTCATTATTCTGCAATATGTTATGGATACATTTATGCTTGTTATTGATATTTACAGTTATCCCATTGTAAATTTTTTAGAGTGAAAAAGCCACAGAGAAGCGAACCCAGTTTGGAAGTTTCTGAATTCCATCTGGTAAAGAGTGGAGTCTCTGAAAATGATGCTGTTGGGCTACAAGATCTTGCTAAGACATTGGGACAAAAAGGGACTCATGCTGACATTAGCAAGAAATTTTCAGCAGCACAGAATAGATCTAAAGTGTTAGCTAAGCCATTAGAGAAACCTGCTGCGGAGAGAGTAAGGAAAAAGATTAAGATGGAAGAATTGTTAATTCTTGTTGATATAGTGTATATGGTTCACTCTTATTCCTTTAGATTAAACGTGTAGTGGGTTTTGAGAATGTCAAGAAAGATTTGAACAAGTGGAATGGCATTGTAGCTCGGAACAGAACTGCAGAGAAACTAACTTTTCCATTACGTCAACCTTCTATGAAGGTGGATGGATCCACTGCGTTTATCCAGAGATTCAGAATTCAGTCTGAGTTAGAAAAAGAGTTGGCTGCTTTGGAACCGAAACAGGAGAAACTAGAAGAGAAGGAAGAAGAATTTCCTTTGACACTGGAAGAAATTTTACAGAGGCGACAAGAGACTGCAAGATTCAGGGCACAGCAGGTCTTTATTATTTCCTTTATTAAAGTCATATAAGTATAAGAGTAATATATATGTTAATATAAATTAATATTTTAGTCATATAAAGAAGCAAAGGCCCACAGGCAAAATAAAATAAAGAGTAAAAAGTTTCATCGGATTCAAAGAAAGGAAAGGATCAAGCAACAGTTAAAAGAATTTGAAGAATTACAAAAAACTAATCCACAAGCGGCTCTTGAGAAACTTCAACAGTTGGACCAAGCCAGGGCGCAGGAGCGAATGTCTTTGAGACACAAAAGTACTGGCCAGTGGGCGAAGAACAAGCAAGTCCGAGCCAAATACGATAAGGAAGTAAGAATATATCATTTACCAATAACATTGTACATCGATTTGTCATCAAACCATTTTATATTTTATATCATTATTTTAGAGTCGACAGGTACTGGCACAGCAACTGTCTATAAGCAGAGAACTGACACAAAAAGTACAGAAGGATGATGACAGTGAAGATGATGATGAAGAGGAAACAGTTCTGCCTTCAGCATCGGATAAAGAAAATCCTTGGGTGAATGGTGTCAAGACACAATCAGAAATCGACGACTTTATCAGCGGTTATCGTAAATATTGGAATGATCGTAATAAATTAGAAAAAGAGGAAAAATCCCAAGAGGAGACTCCTAAGAAAATCAAGAAAAGTACTAAGAAGAATGCAAAAGTAGTGCCGAAGATAAAAGAGTTACCCAATTCCTTAAACCCTGTCGAAGAGGTAATCATAGAAGATTTAAATAATACGAATCATGATTTAGAAAATAAAGACTCTTCAGATTCTGACGATATCCCAAAACTCAAAATAAATTCAGTAACAAAACCCAAAAGTTCCAAACAAAAAGCACCACCCCAAAAGTTGTCTAAAAAATTAAAAAAAGGTTCAGCCCAGCAAACTAACAGTTCATCGATACAACAAAAATCTGTAGAATCTAAGATCAAGAAGAAATCCAAAACTAAAAAACCCATCAGCACCGCAGAGTGGTCTGTAACTCCTCTAGGAAGTGACGATACCGTATCCGAGAGTAGTCCTTCGAAAATCGACAAAATTGACGACATCTTCGACGCCATGGAGGATACCATAGAAAATAGAATAGAGAAGAAACTCCAGAAAATAAAAAGAAAGTATAAAGCAGTACTGAGTTCCGATGAACAACCGTCAAAGAAAAAGAAAAACAGCCAGGACGAGTACACAGGCGATCTAGGTTTCAAGAAACAAAAAGTTGTACCGATAATAGACGAGAGGATGGACGAAACAGCAAACAAAGCATCTTCGAAAGCAACTGCAGATATAGTCCAGCTGAAAAAGCTAGCGCAAAGCAAATTATCGTCTACGTCGAATACAAAGAATCCTGAAATCGATCCAAGCAAGTACATAAACGTGAAACCTAAGTACATGAAGTCTCAGTTACCAGACGATATCGCTGCTGGTGATGAAGCGATAGACGATAACGAGATAGAGGAGGAACAACAGAACATAATAAGCGAAGCCTTCGCCGATGACGACGTTGTTGACGAATTTCGAAAGGAAAAGGAAGAGGAGGTAACGAATGTAAATCCCTATTATCTCTTTTATACAATATTAATCTCCATTACATCCCCAGGTTAAAAAAGGACAGCCGGAGAATCTAGACTTGACTTTGCCAGGTTGGGGTTCCTGGGGTGGTAAGAATATTAAGGTATCCTCGCGCAAAAAGCGTCGCTTCATCCTTAAGTTTCCTAAGGATGCTCCTCGTAAGGATGAGAACAAAGGTGACGTTATTATCCTGGAGGAAAAGGATCCAAAGGTAAAGGAGCATCAAGTGAGCGAAGTTCCATTCCCGTTCACCAGTGTCAAAGACTTTGAAGCTAGCATCAGAGCACCGATCGGTAGGACATTTGTCCCTGAAAATGCGCACAAGAGATTGATAAGGCCAGCAGTGGTGACAAAGATGGGCCAGGTCATTGAACCCATGGATGAAGATGCGTTGATTAAAACGAATACGACAAAAGTAAGACGTCGTACAGGAGCTAATAAAAAAAGAACAGCCACCAAGAAGAAGAGGACAGGGAAATAATGTATTCAATATTTTTTAAACATTAGCCGGATGTTTAATCATTATAAAGAGTCGCTCGGACTTGCATACAATCTACAATAATTTCATTGTACGTAATAAAAGCTTGTATGACTCGAATAGCATAATTTCTTATAATAAAGATAAAGAGAGTGAAGAATCGTACAGTCAGTCACCCGTTTTCTCTTACTGTGATATTGGCACTGTGATAAATTCTATTTTGCGATCAGGCCTATCGAATATAATGATATCTACAACCACGTCAAGAAACTGGTAATTATGGAAAAACGAAAGAAACTCAAATATCTCGGAATGTACCAAGATTATAATAACCGTTGTGATAGCTCGTTATCAAGAAACTTCATGCGAACCGGCTAGTTTTACGCGAGTGAACTTTTGTAATATTGATAACAGTACAACAAGTGTTAATAATCTGTCTTCATAATTATCTCATTATCCCAGTCAAATATCGAAAGAGAAAAAAAGTATCTCTGATAAATAGTGACCATGAAACTAATGCAAAACCGAACATAAAATTCGTTGAATGGAAGAGAACGAGTCTTTCAATTGACCAGGAAGTAACGAATAAAAATCTAAACTATAAAAAATATTAAAAATTATTTTTTTTCTTTAAGAATTATTTATCATGGCTTCCCTTTTCTTTGTACATACAGGGTTGTAAAACGATAATAAAAGTAAAAAAGAAAAGCCGCTTTCGACCTACATGTTACGCGTGCGCTTCGTGTTCTAGTGATGATTGGTCGATTGGGTGCCGACATCAGGGTAGGGATAGAAGAAGAAGACACGGTAAAGCGTAAGAGAAAGAGAGAAAGACAGAGAGAAGCATATTGGCTTGTTACGCTTTTTCCTTCCTCAGTGAAGCAAAGTTCGTTGAAGAGGTCGGTCGCAGTGAGTTCGTTAAGCTCTTCTTCGGGATCCTCACAGCACTTCGCATTACAAACGAGTATTCTATTAGAAGTCATCTCGTGTAAGAATGGCGACTAATAAGGCCGATAATAGTACAGAAAGCGTGCAATTTTTCGAGGGTGTTGAGAAGCTCCTCGAAATTTGGTTCACCAGTAGCGACGGCAAGGACAGACAGCGTGATCTTCGCAAAATACCCCGGTGAGTAAACGACCTGGTGTAATAATATTGCGAAATTTATTTTTGACGAATATTTATGATGGCGCAATTTCCTCGGTATATTCTTTGACACAGCAGTCATTCTATTCATTTATTAGATCAATAGAAATTGATCACTATACAATTCTATCCGACTACCGGCATCCTCGTTGAGCTTTTTTATTAATATAGATAAATCATGATAACCTATTGGTCCCGGACAGCTAGGGATTTTCGAGAAGGATCCAGAGATACTGTAATCTGGTTTTTGCTTATAAAAAAATTCACATTTTTTAAAATTCATATACTAGGAAATTGATGACTCGTTTGATTTTCATAAAACGTCTTGTCTCAGCTCGCACATAAGTAACTATCAGAAATCTCTGTGAACTAAATTTTACTTCAAAATTTACTCATGATTAATGACTTACTTTGATAATTAATATCATTGCATTACTTCCATACTAAAAAAAAAATCCAATGCAGATACAATCATTAACATCCGCTCTGCAAATAGTGTTGTATTTAAATGTCCAATATGAACAATGGCATGCTTTTAATTGTCAATTTTGTCAAAATTCATTCATCATTTCCATGGCAATCATCATTGCTGTATCATTCAAGTAAAAGCAAGGATATCACGATAGGAAAATTTTCCAGAAATCTGAAACCGCCTAATGTACTTTCCGTTACGTATTTGTATTATTAAAGCTATACAAAAGCTTTGGAGAACAATGGTAACTGAATTCCCCGTATTAAATTCGGGGTTTAGAAATGTTCCTTAATATTCTACCTGTTTTACGGAAAATGTTATACCTATGGAACCATTCTAGAAAATCCTTTATAGAACCAACATATATATATAGACATAGAGATTTGATGAAAGGAAGTACGTCGTTTCCAGGCTGCCTACGATGTTCTCCAACCTTTTCGCAATCGATAAACCCCATGGCACCGACGTAATTCCTTGGAGTCCTCATGAAAATTACGCCGGACCCCTTTTTGTTTCATCTTGCTTATACAACATTTGTGACGTATAATTTTCATAATTATTTCGTCTCCCACTCACTTTTTCTCTGAAGAAAAGAGGTTACGGTACAGATACCACCCTCGTGCGATGACCTTTGCACTGTGCGTCAGATATATTAAATAATATCTGAAAGCCAAGGAGGATCCTTGTGCTGCGAAATGCCATAGCGTCCTGATGCATCGAAGTTTAATAGTAAATTATACTCAGTCGCATCTCATATTTATTAAACGATTTATTAATTAAATGCAAATGTTTGATGATAAAATAATTTTTTTTTTTCGTTGCAGACAAAAGTGGGAATCTTTACTGAAGATTGTTCGCTGTGAAATAATAAGTTTTTGCCGTAACGAGCAAGTGGATGCTTATGTACTCAGGTAGTTATACTCTTGACTCTATTAATTGTTTAATCATTTCATAATCGACCAATTAATCAAAAGTTGTCCCTTGCATTTAGCTTTCTCTCTTTCTCTTTACACATACAACTTCCACTCGAGCTGAAAATCCTGTGTTAATATAATTCGTGTCACTGAGCTATTAGATCTCAAATCCATTGGCGGACATTGTCGTAACATTACTAGGATACAATAATGTGGATCATGGATCAATAATCATGGACACCCGAGAGAATTTTATATCAAGTTACTATGAGCAAGTCGAATCAAAAATATATGACCAAGTTGCAACGAGTCATTGCTGCGTCGAGCGTTGCTGTGACTGTGGATACTAGGAAAAAAAATGTATGATTTATTAATTCAATGGATCAAGGATTAATTAGCCTTGTACGAATGGTATCAAATGTTTTTAATGCAAACGGTATCAGGGACAGAGTCTAGAAAGTAGGCTGAATTTAATAAAGAATTACTATTACAGCTGATAAGAACATACATTTTTCGTGTACAGATTGTGCAACTACATGTAGGTGGGTGGTAGACCTTGCACATGGAGGAAGGAAAAATTTTTTTCTTGTTACCAGTACGTCCGGTAATCGATAATTATTTGTATTTTATTTCCTGAGCCGTATCGGTCGAGGACCGTCATTTAAGAGTAGAAAAGATAAGGGCGTAATACGACAAATATTAAATGTTGAGAGGAGATAAATTTGCACCGTCGAGAAATTCAATACTTTTACCTCGAGCATTATTTACCATGAAGAACCAATTGTGTTAAGTCGTTCAACTGTGTTAATAGTTAACAATCGATATGAAAGTATATTCTTTTATCTATTACTAAATAGTAATATGGCGTTACCTTATCCTTTGTTTTCCCTCGACTGAATAAGATATAAGAGTTCCAGGAGAATTATCAACGTCTCATACAAATAGCAGTAGAAGTATATAATACGGTTATTCAAGTCTGTTGCACCACAAGAAGACGGTCAGGTCCATTTGATTTCCGTTAATTCCCATGATAGTATCATCTTCAGGTGGTACAATAGTCTTCAATAAACCTATGTGTATACAAAGTCAATGATATCAGTCATTGTCATTTGCAATGCTTAGCATTTAATCATCATTATGCAATTGTTTGAACATTTGCATAATTAAACGGCTCGCGTGGCGCGAGACTCAATCCCAGATTACGTTACTGAGAATACACAATGCTAAACTGCCGTATAATAAGTGTGCACTGATAAAATTGTATTGACTTCCGTATCGACATTTATCTCTGGATTGTTGTTAAAGTTAAATGAAAAGTATGTATTGTATGACATTGTCGTCACGAGTGACCGGCGACCTTTGCCTTGTGTATTTTCCATGTAATAAAATTATCTATTAGCGCGTGCGTCTAATCAATGTCTTACAGTTAGTTTAAATCCAAGGTTGTTATGTTTCTGGGAACTGTAATATACATATTCGATTTTCTAAGTACTTAATCTGTAAACCAATATCTCAAGGATATTTTCTGCGGAACTCTCTTATCTCGCTATTAGTTAACAGACTGGACCGGTTATACTCGGAATGACGAGAACATTTTATTTGGTCATATTCTCGAATACTTGAGAAAAAATTGGTTAACGTGCCGGCACCAGCTGATTTTGTTTGGTTTGGCTTGACATGGGCGCGCCCTACAGTAGGTAGAGATACAGTGGAAAAATACAGGTGGTGTAGTGATCAATGTTTTTAGTACGGCCTACTGGGTGCCAGCTTTAGTCTTTTTTATCTTTCAGCCGGTCTCTTGCGGCTTCTTTTCGTGTTATTCATTTTTACAGTTTTATTCAGACTGTCACTCGTTTCTAACTTTGCTTTGATTTCAGGCGGAAAGCGATATTTTTTTTCTGAGTGACATTTCATGTTTTTCTACTTGACTTCATTTTTTCTCAATTGGAAAAATTTAGCCAATTGTACTCAGCTGTTGCTTGTTACGTCACGATTACCATATGGGTTATGTATGCGTGTTTTACGTGTTGTGTTAGGTGAGAGCAGCGACTTAGCCAGGCCAGAATTTACCTTGCAAATTTCGAGGCCAAAATTTGCTTATTCTTCCTGAACTTCATCTTCACTGAAATTTCAATCTCTTGTGTCTTTACATCTGTCTTGATGTTTTTTTATTCATAGAAAAATATGCAACTTTATGCATACAGCGTTTTAGTTTACATACAGAATTGCAGGTGTTGGTTTATATTATGAGAATTTTGGAGAATTTTGGTATTGCATGATTTATTATAGTATTTCTATGGACTTGAGCCATAGAGGATTTGTATTTATTTGCAAACCTAATAGATATTCGAATAATTAACATTTGATCTTGTCCTTTATATTTATAACGCATTTGCTATTTTAAGGTAGTGTATCTTTAAATGTTATACATATAGTCATCTGCCACGTGTAGACTTGCTGTAGTGGAACTATATCAGCACAAAACGCAGCAGTTTAGTAATTCTGTTGCAATTGGAATTCCTCATTGTCCAACATATATCTCCATGAGTGTTGTAATCATATATTTATTTAAGCTCTATATGCATTAGTGATATTAAATCCAATACATAATGGACTCCGCACTATGTCGCCAATATCTAACCAGTGATTTTTGAGGTTCTTGATACAAATGTCAATGGTAGCTTACCTTGTTGAACTTTAAAATTGATGTACTGAAGACAGCGAAGAGGAATATCAATTAATACTGATTATTCTACGAATGAAAAGTGCAAATACATCAGTGCATAAAAGACACTGTTAAGAGGATTTATGTCACCATGACCATAGCGGGGCCAGTGAACAATGTAGAATCTGCAAAATATATATTTTCCACTGATAAGAAATCCCAGTGAATCAAATTCGTCACTGATAAACCATTCTTCTTGCATCACGTGCTGTCTGCTTAGAAAGAGACGTGATAATCAAATTCATATTTTCACAAGTGAGAAGTTTCTTGAGCATCACGTGTATCAATGTTATCAGGCGAGTAACGTTGAAATGATCATAGGTCGTTTATAGTAAACTAACGATAACCCATAGTAATCAAAAGTTATTTTTGCAGGAGAGAAAATTATCGCAGAAGATAATTGTAAGGCTGTGAGAACATCCTATTTACTCGTTAAGGACTGTGCTAATTGATGAAACAAGGAATAAATCATTAGGATCATTTTCATCTTCTGTTACTGGAATGATAACGATTTAAAAACTTACACCGCTGTCATGACACCACCATTATAGGAATGAAACAGAGACTTTTGTCATTTAATTCACAATTTACAACTGCTACTGTGCAAATCCTCAGATATGCTATAGATACTCCTGCATGATTCACAATGATTATTGTTCATGAGCTCAAACGCTTAAAGACCCACAAGTGTAAGCGCGTGACTGACGTATAATGAAAACTTCATTGTTCAATGATTTGTAGTCATTACGCTCTCACTTGTACGTATAAAATGTCCTCGTGGGTCACGGATTCTAAGATTGCTCTTACAGTTTGTAAACATGATCTATTATTGGATAATTGTCTCAATTTTTTTTTCATTTTCTTTTACTTATTCAGTTCACTAAATCCACGAGGAAGTTATATATGGGAAGATTGTTCATTCAACTTTGAAGGAATATCCTGGATCGAAGGGCGACATACGGCAATGACATTCGCCTCTTGGTCTACGTCTAGCGGCTAGCGAGACTAGAGCTAAAAATACAGAAGCATCGTAGAAGCCAACTGACAAGCTTTTAATAACTTACTTTCGTCAAGGAGTCTACCAGTTATCCAAGTTCACAATAAACAAGACCCAAGTATCATGGAAATTTGAAAAATTCATTTGATTTGGAGTTTGTCCGCGCATTCACACAGAAAGAAGAAGAATTATCCAAAAAAGACATTCGTCATTTCCACGGCCTGGAATTCTATTAATAGATTCAGTACCATTCATACGAAGTTTTTGGATTTAATGACTCAAGGTCATTCTTAAAAATTGACATTGTAAAATTATACTCTGCACGATGATTTCTGTGCTCCTGAATACGTGACTGGCATTAAATAGCAATTGAAGTAGATTCGTTGTATTAGTAATAAGTTTTACTATATTGTCGTTCTTCGAACGTGGGGTCTTTGGACGATAGACTTTGTAGGCAAGTTCAAGATCCTCAGTCGTTGCTGAAATCAGAGTTAATACTTTGGATAGTCCTTTACCCTAAGAACAACATCGTATTGATTTATTCGCTTATATAAGAACTTGTACGCACGAAAAATTAAACCGAGAGAGTTTGGGATGAAATATTTCGCCTGTAGGCTATTTCAACTTTATCAAGGTTTCTCAATTTCGTCTGTTAATCGATCTTCTGTTATTAACAAGGAGCATGCACTGTATTGTAATCACAAACCCTTAGGTTTTTATACAGCCGATATTTACACTCAGCTCTATACTACTACAGTAAGCAAAGGACTGTATAGGACTTCTTAATGGCCATTTTATTGGGGCGTTAAATAGTTTCTATAAATATACCCTATAAACGTAGAATATTATGCCAGGATGTTCTGGGATATTGATTTTCCTGAATTGACTATAGACATTGCTGTTTATGTGCGGCTTTATCGTTGGTTAACGTTAAGTGGGATGTATAAAGTTTCTGGATGGAAAATTTCTCTGGCAGAAAGTTTGACCAGGAATGAAGATTCTATTGTTACTTATAAAAATGCATACGTCATTGTTAATAATTGTCAAAGCTTTGGTACGGTGTATAAAGTCCATTTTTTTTTCTTATTTCAGTGAAAGCAGCATGTTTGTGTCAAAGCGTCGACTGATTTTGAAGACCTGCGGTACGACAACGCCATTGCAATGTCTGGAGCCACTTTTACATCTTGTGGAACAGTACACGGGATTTGATGATGTCGAGGTGCGTGTTAATTATTTGTCAATGTCTTTGGATTCATTGTGGGGGGGGGGGGGGAGTAATTGTCGTACTTGAACTTGTTTGATGTTATAGGTAGGATAGAAAAGATAGTGGATTTAAAAAAAAGGGAAAATGTCTCTCCTGCTACACGTGACAAGGACTAGTGAGAAATTTGTAATTTTCCACGGGCATTCAAGTTGGGAAGTGCTTAGCTATATAACTTGACCTAGTGCATGGATAAGTGATGTTGCTATATATAGGAAACCCTTGGCATACAGAATACATCTCTACCTGTTGGTTTATTGATCTCTGTTAGCCATGGTACCGTGTGTGAATTTCACTCTACCCTTGAGATCCAATTTCTAATTTTAATATATTATATAATTTTTCTCATTCTAATCCAATAGAGATTTTGGTATATATACTTGTTTGTAAGAATTAGAATTTATTAGAAATACCAAGTAGAGGGCTCGAATTAATTTTGTCTATATGTGAGAATGTGAGAATTGCTTTTAATAATTTTGCCTATTCTTTCTTCTTTCAGGATTTATTTTATTCGCGAAAGAATTACAAGAGACCAGAATTGCAGATATCACCTCATCAGGCATTCGAAGAGGAAGTTGCTCTGCTTGATACATTCTTTCCAGGTAATTATTAATAATCATCATATGATGGGTCTGATAAATGTCTTGTGGGTTGTTTGGAATTAATATAGATTAAGAAAATTGAAATAAAAAAGTATCCATGAGGAAGATATCCTGGGGTTTTTCCCTTTTGTTTACAAAGTGTTTTTGTTATTCTTACTACTACTTTATTTTCAGATGGCGAAGCTTACTGTCTGGGATCAGTGGACACTGACTGCTGGTACTTGTATACGTTGAACAGGGAAAAGTCTTCCCAGGATAAAAAAGAACCCGATCAGACCCTAGAAATTCTTATGACACACCTGGACCCAGACGTTATGGCTATCTTTACCCGGGACGTGTGCTCTTCCGCGACGGAGGCCACGCAAAAGTCTGGAATCGAGAAAATCATACCGAGCATGATGATCGATGACTTTTTATTTGAGCCTTGTGGCTACTCCATGAACGGAGTATCCAAGTGTGTAAGTAATCAAATTCCTACGATAGTTAATTCGACGTTATTGCATAGTGTTGTTAGTAATAAAGAATCCCAAGACTAATAAAATGACAATATACACAGGGAAGCTATATGACGATTCACATAACACCGGAACCGGAATTCTCATACGTCTCCTTCGAGAGCAACATTCCAGAGGCGTCTTACGAAACAGTGATACGTCGTGTCCTGGAGACATTCAAGCCTGGAAAATTCGTGGTTACCGTTTTCGCGAACAAGGAATCCGTAGCCGCGAACACCCCTAAAGAACTGGAGCAAGCTGATTGTCTAAACTTTGGTGGCGATTGGTTACGGGACGACGTGCAGTACTGTCGCTTCAAGAATTACGACCTGACCTGTGCGTTTTACTCTAAATTCCCAAGCTGAGGGTTCATGGACGCCTCGCTTGTTCCTGTCGCGGAGGATCGAACAAGCGAGGCGAAAACATCCCTCTCCCTTTCCTATTCATTCACAGCCAATCAGAAAAACCCCTCCAAAATCATAAATAACGCAGTAATCACTAATCAATCGGCAATCTCACAATTGGATGATGATACCAGCATCCTGAATGTTCTTAACCAGAGTCAAGACAAGTATTCAAACACAAACAAGTTGGATTCGCGAAAGGATCATCTAGAGGAAGAGGACAGTTCCGTCATGGCGAATTCAAGTAAAAAATCTGATGAGCGCTCTCTACAAGTTAACAAAGAGACATGGAAATTCATTCCGAATTCAATCTGGAGTACTGACAAGGATAACAGAACAGTTATCAGAAATTGTTCACGACGTTCCACGTCTTCGCCACAGTTGGGAAGTAAGACAGTCTCACGTTCAAAGGTATATCGGAAGGCGTCTCTTAAATCGTCATCCGATAAGTTAACGCCGTCTACGAATTATCCGTACTCCCCGGTTTCCGGTATCTCCCCAGAAACTAGGATCACGACGATATCAAATCGTTCCAAGATCACAGCTCTGGAGGAAAGAAATATTATGATGAAGACTTGTCAGGGGAAGAAGACGGAATCGAGTAGAGAGAAAAACAACGATTCTCCCAATGATACTAAACTCAAGTGGAATATGGAGAATGTACATATTACTTGCAATCCCCTATCAAATCCATACCCGTACTCGACGCCCTGTCAAAAGAGCACATGTCCACCTGTGACAGAGAGTCAAGAAGAGGAGCCAAAGAGTCACAGTTGTGGGAGCTTCCTACCGATATTATCCCTGATACCACAGACGGTCGTGAGCTTTCAATATCTAAGCCCTAAAATGAAGTTTTCATGGTGGCGTAATAAGATCTCGTGAAAACACGCTTAAAGGGTTGTCCGAAAGCGACTGCCACTTAATAGTCGTCCACGGCAGTTGCTATCTGGTCGACCGGAACTGTACGAAAAACCTCTTACCTCGTAGTGGAGCTCCCAGCCCTCGTCAGTTAGAGGAATCCTGTCTTGTTATCGTGTGTCAATCTCTGTCAGAAACTCGACAAACAACCCTTAACTATGTTAGCTTCAACGTCTGGATAAGCGCAGAGTTTACGGGTTAGTCTTCTTAATTTGTAGAACACGGAAATTAAAAAAAAAAGGTATCAAATCACAAAGGCAAAGTTTTGACCTAGTGATACTGAAGGATTGCAGGAAGAGAAGCTCAGCTCTAGTCTTGGTGTCTGGATAAGGATTAACGACTAAATGTTATTCCTTTTAATATCACTAGTCCTGATGATGAAGAAAAAAAATAAGCAAAGGAGGCAGATGATACAACAAAAATTCGACTATTCACATTTACAGTAAAGATCACTTAGAATGGATCAGCACTAATTCCTCGTGTACTTGTTAGACCTACGTGAAAGTTAGATTAATCTAATGTGAAAAAAATGAAATTAAAAAGAAAGATGTACGAACTCTGTTAAAGAAATAAGGGTCTTGTCGGAATTTAGAGCCAATGGGTCGGATTCTCGAATGAACGTACTTAACACCGTATATTTTCATACGTGCACAGTTGCGTCCTATGATTTTTCCTTTGAGGAAATTCATTTATTATCTTCGAGATCGCGCGTGCGTCGATTATTACATTTATCATACCCAAGACCTATTTTGCACTTTATTTCTAACTATATTTATTTTTCAATTGTCCTCTCTCCTTCGGAGAGACCCACCCATGACTACTCTTGGAGGACTAATTTCAAGAATTAGCTTTTATTAAGCGTGGACTAAAATGAATAACAAATATTCATATTAGAGATTAGAAAATGCGTCATTTTTATCTACCCATTGGTCGATTAAATTGTTGAATATTTCAAATCTATACTTGGTAGAGCTGTTATTTTTGTTTTCTCAGAGTGAAGAGTTAAAAAGTTTAAATATTACATTTCCTTTTGTTCTTTGAAGATCTACGAGAACTGTGCATCTTCGAGAGAGAAAATAAATGACCAGCTATATCGATTGTATAGATGACAGATAACGAAGAAAGAGTTTTGCAACTGGTTAGTCATTCCTGTGCTACGAAGAGAATCATAATTAAAATTAAGTGAACGTTACGTATGCTAAGGATTAATTATTATTGCCTTTAACGAAAAAAAATCTATAGACGTACATACGTGAATGTCTCTCTATTAAATAGTATAACATTGTTTAATAAAAAATTTTTACCTAATAACACGAAACACGGACACATTGATCGCACATGAGAAAAATGTTAAGGATACATGAAAGACAGAGAAAGCGAAAGGGAGAGAGAGAGAGAGAGAGAGGGGGAGAGAGAGAGAGAGAGAGAGAGAGAGAGAGGGGGAGAGAGAGAGAGAGAGAGAGAGAGAGAGAGAGAGAGAGAGAGAGAGAGAGAGAGAAGAAACATTTATAAAGGAAGAAAAAGAAAATGTAATCGAAGAAGAAGTTATGAATATTCTTTGCCTTTGTAACAAGACTTTGCAGCAACTTTGACATTTCTGCTTTTTTCTTTTTCTTCTGTTTTCTTGCTTGCTTTTCTGTTTTTAAATATTTTCTTGTTCACGAGTAAAACCTAATTACGTTTGTTTCTCTCGATCCGAGATCTTGTTTTATAATTTTGGATGAATAAATATTATTTTCTACAATCATTTATCCTTTGCCTATACCTTTTTTTTTCACTTTATTCACGCATTCATCTCGTCATCGGCTATCGATCACGCGTAATCGAATGATCCTAAGATAGAATTACAAACTAGGAAAATGTCACAACATTTTCCTGAAGGCAGGCAAAAAAAGCAATTGCCTGACCCATATAAAGATGAAAATCTAAATGTACAATATAGATAAACACGACGTTCCAAATCTTCAAGAAGTCACTGGTTCGTTGTGAGAAAGATGTATTATCCGTTGCCGTAGATTACAATTGCATGCGAACTAAATTAATTTATGTATTGTATCTACGAAAAAAAAAAAAAAATAAAGATTATATTTAGTCTCAAGATTCCAAGCAGTCTTGTCTAACGAAATTGAGAAAACAAAAAGAAAAAGAATCCTCAACTCCTCGTACAAGTGTTTAAAAAAAAAGTACTGGAGAGACAATGTTCCTGAATTTATATATAACTATTCTATCCTCTTATCCAATAAGATCAGATAACATCAATGAACTCTGATGGTTCAGATAACACGATTGAACTCCGACGATTCACCCTTGGCAAATCTTACTCCCATTCCATTGAACATGGTATTGAATCTCGCACGAAATCCACTGCGAGGTTCGTCGTACATGATCTCCTTCTGCTGTTTCCTCAGTTCGCTCTCAGCGTCGAAGACGGTGCGCACTCTGTCCAGGGCTACCAAAGGAAAGTACTTAATCATCCACAGGATCAATGCCAATGATCGAAAAACAACGTCAAAGAGCATACATACCTCTTCTCAGATCCATCTCGTCCATCTCCTCGTCGTTGATCTTGGTAAGCTCTTGACGAAAATTCCTAGTGATCTTCTTTCTGATATAATCAGCCTCTATTTCTTGTTTAGTTCTGGGTATCCTGAACCTGATACAACAGCAAAGAGCAATGGTGACTGTAAGCAGGATGGAAAATATAATCCCAAGAAGTTGCCAGAGACGAAATCCAAAGACAGTCTGTTTCTCGAGCCAGTGTTCGAAACCTTGACCGACGCAATCCCCAGATCCAATTGGTATCTCGTCTGGAGAACATGGTTGCGAGGTCGACGTTGTTATCATAAACTTAGGTTGAGTAGAGTTGGTGCTGTTCATTAGTTCCAGCATTTCATATCCCTTTACAAAGTAGTTCCAGGTTCTTCACTAGTTCTACTTGAACATACAGGAGCTTTTGATATTTTCACAAGCGAGTTCACCAGGTGAATTCTATCGGCTGGTACCGCTGGCAGATGTTGGAGACTTAGGACTGAATCGGCAATAGGGATGTTGTAGGGTTGGAGTCTGATAGAAAGAAGGGTGCGGCTGTTAATGAATACTTCCAAGAGGCACACCCTGGTTTATATCCTTGCATGATTCCAGGCGTCCTCTGATCGTTGATCGATAAGGGTAGAAACATCCAAGGTGTTAGTGTAAACGCGTAATAGAGTTAAAAGCATCGTGACGTGAAGGATAAGGATTTTAGTTTTGGATTTTTTTTTGTGTGGATTTACAAAAAGTAAAGAAGGGCAGTGATCTGTACAGGTGTAGATATACTGTGACAGACTTGTCAAATTGAATAGATGTGGTATCTGGCCTCTCTAGTAATTTCGTTTTTCTTTATTATCTTATAATAATTATCATATATAATAAGTAAAGATTGGAAATAAAAATAATCATTTGTTACAAAAACAATGTTCTATGTTAAGTGGTTAACGACGCATGCGCATTGAAAAAACGCGAACGCTTAACAATAATCCACTTTTTTCTTTTCATTTTGAATCTGTTCTGTTCTCATGGCTTTTACGTTTGTCTCTTGCTTTCCATATTTCCTTTCTTTCTATAGTTATCCCAATCGCCAGTGTTTCCTGTGGTTTGCATCTTCCTTATCTTGTTCAACTTTTTTTTTTCCCTCTTTTTTTTTGTTCTTTCATTAATTACAATAGACCGAATCATACTTAGCCACGTGACATCTCCATTGACTTTTATGGCGATACAGGATAGACATGTTTTATTTATATTTTTCATTTTACATCTTTTTTAAAACTTTATCCAACTTGGGCTTCGGTTTCACTCCTTGTTCTTTTGGTAAGTTTTC
Source organism: Cephus spinipes (assembly GCA_963971525.1). Classification (NCBI taxonomy): domain Eukaryota; kingdom Metazoa; phylum Arthropoda; class Insecta; order Hymenoptera; family Cephidae; genus Cephus; species Cephus spinipes. The sequence continues at coordinate 31,584,012 of OZ020573.1, forward strand.
CACATTGTCCTCCGACTCGACGTAGAAATTTTTATAATTTCTTATCGATATGGACTTTTACACTCTTGACTACAACAGTTAAACTTACTTTACAAGTACGTACGTTACTTGTAATTCTTTTTTTGTTTCTTTATATTTTTGTTAAGAAGTTAAAGAGTTACGGAGACATCGTTTCGGTATCATACGTGCTCTCACAGTTTTCAAAGTAAAAACAGTAAAGGAAAAATATTTATGAGCTCTGCTTCCTTGTGCGTTAATTCATTTTAAAACCAGAACAACTGGAATTACATGACGATCCTAACGGTTTATCTCCCTAATACGATAAAACGTGCTATTTTGGCTTCCGTACATACAACTGAACAATGACAAGATCGTACACCGAAAAATCGTACAGTACAGAGGATTTCAAAAGTTCTACCGACTGATTACTTTAAAGACATGCACGATTATTAGAGTACCAATTTAATTTAATACGAGCAACGGGCTTTTCGTTTGGCCTCAAACAACGAACCAGTCTTGTTCTTCATTTCCTTAGGTCAGTGTAATTAATTTTTTCTTACAAGCCCGCTTCGATATTGACTATACTGTATGTAATAATAATAATATTAATTAAAAACCTTTTAATTCTTATAAAGAAAACAAGGACCTAATGATAAATTCGTCAAAAAAAGACGAATATACCTTGAATCATTGTTACTGTCGCGCTCGTACACACCATTCATTCGCTTGAACGGAATCGTTATTGTTATTTATTAAAATAACGCGAAAGAAGCGACAGTTTAATCGATAAAAGTAAAGAAACTTTGCTACAACGATTTGTCCTCGTTTAGCGAGACCCTAAGGAGATGGGATTAGCTCGTGAAAAATTGTCTCATGATAATTTTCATAGTATTAAAAGTGAGTCTAGCCTGTATCGCATGAAAAGTATGAATTCTATACTGTCGGGGATGGGAAGCTCTTAGCTGACTAATCCTATGTGCCACGACCGTCTTTATCTCGAAAGGGTAAAACAATTGAAGACAGTTCGCTGGCGAAATGTACAAGTTTTCAAGTGACGGTCTAAGGCCAATCAATGTCCTTTCTTCTCTTCGTTTATCTCGATTTTTAGTTAGTATTAACATTATTGATTGACTCACTAAACTCATTCCTTTCGGATGAACGTTCGACCCCTGAAACAGAAGAATCATTGTTTAACCAATTGACAGAATTGAGGTATAATTGTATGATTTATAATTGAGCTTTATTTTAAACTCACGTGATAGTCTTCTTCTCAACGTTCTTCGGTTCGGATCTTGCTCGGTTCAGGATCTTCAGGAATTCACTGGTTTTGGTACGCATCCGCGAGTGAATATAGACCTTACTGCACTTGATGTGATAATGCAAGTAATCTCTGAACATTAGTATCATGTCGATTGTATTCTTACGGGACTCTTTGTTCGTATGCTGTGGAAACAGTACTGGAAGAAAAAGATGTTAATGTTATACTGTGCATTCATAGTCAGAGATTCATTAGTGTTATTATCATAGCGAAAGAAAGACATACTGAAAGTTATGTATCCAACGCATGAATTAACAGCCGCGTCCGAATCCTGAAGTTCACGTGGTGGCTCGCGATGATTGAAGAGAACCTGAGGCGCCGTGTGACTCGCTCGTCTACCTTCCTTTAGCTCTTGCAGAAACATTTTTCCAATTACCATATCGTCCACGTTTTTGAACAATGTGCTAAAGACGACTGTAACTCTGTCGTTCGTTGCTTTGATACACCTAGATGTGTGAATAAAAAATTGTATCGAGGTTGGCTTTTTTTTTTTAAGAGAATTATATGCTGCAGTGTCTTAGTTATGGATGAGAACTCACATAGTTTCTTCTTCCCTGTAGTGGATCACTGCCATTTTCTCTTCCACTCCCTGTTCCTGAAAATCGAAATACTTTTCGAAGACACTGTCGAAGCAGTACCTTTTCAAGAGACCTATTTTCTTCACCAAATTCTCCCAGTCCTCTGGCAAATCTTTCAAGTCTACCAACACCGAGACATTGAACCCTGATAAAAAGATGAATCATTTATCTATGTGTCATGCATATTACTGATTTTACATCCTCTTTTAACATACCAGTTTCTGGGGTAGTAAGATGAGAGCCGTACTCTCTCTTGAGCAACTCATCAGCACCATGCTCTTGCAATTGTTTGTAATAATTGAGCAAGATACTTATCTGTAAATGCATATGAGAATCGACGTAATATAGATACTTCAGAATGCCAAGATATGGATCTAATTAACTAGGTCAAATATTTCTTTGGATTCACTTACTCTAAGTTTTGACTTGTCTCCACTTAAGTTCGAAACATGAAATAATACTCCATCAAAGTCGGCTATAATGACGTCTGTGGATTCTGGTCTGTGACTGAAATAAGAATACATCAATTACTTTGATACTCCCATATGGTTCTTTCACAATTACTAATCCCTGTCACAATCCAATCACAAGATTATATACCATATAACGTTATTCTCCTAAATAGTCAATGCTGCCATTTCTACAGAAAGACATTACACTCCGATACAAGTGACGAAGATGAATCATAACTTTTATATATTGCAAGCAATACCCAACAGACTAAAAAATATAACTTCAGCATTAACACACAGCTTTCCTTTTAATAATTCATATAGTAAGCATGAATGAATATCTTTCATGTATAACAAATAATCTATTTCTATAATATGACAGAAACTGTCACTAAAGCAGTAGCAGTGCATAGCCCAAGGTGAGGTTAGTATAGGGTCGGGCGCTCTGTCAATTTCCAGTTCTAAACCGCGATAACGAGGAACAGGAACCAACGAGATTAAAGAGGAAGTAACCTCTGATTTCTAAAGATATAAAAGGAATAATGCATTAGCTCATCGGTGGACACCGCCCTGACACGAGAGCATCGACGGCGTTGATAAATCCACAAAAAACAGAAACACAACCATAAAACCGTTTCTCTTACTCACCCCGACAAGGCATTCCTTATTTTGTTATTTAACGTTTCTTCTAGTATCCTATTGTTGACCTCGAGCAGGATCATTATTAGGACTAATATTTATTAATTAGAATATTATAATACAATAATTAACAATTATCTACTGCTCGGCGTAACCATGAATACGGCTCCGACTAATTTCTAATCTCTCCACTTCGGCTGGGTGTAATGGGGCCGCTCAACCGCTGATATATTTCGCTCACGAGTCCCTCACTGTCAGTGATTCATATATATTAATACCAGAAAAGTAAGACAGAGGGCAGCACCAGCGATGTTTCAAACGATGCTAACAAACATGGTATGGGTAAAAACAATTTTTATTAAATACATTTTAAGTGTCTAAGAAGAAATTCTGTTTCATTTTTGTATATAAAGCAAAGTGCAGTGTTCCAGAATTGTATAAGTTTGTAAAACGTCTCACGAGAGGCTGCAGGTTTTAAATAAGAACCTGGACAAATGGTATTACGGGATAATTAGCATCGTTCGGGACAATCTTCTGGAGCGCAGGCGATAGAGAACGGCTGCGTGTAACTAGAGAAAATGGTCGTACCGTTTTCTATATTTTCTTGTCTCGTTCGATAATAAAGAACGATTGATTTTATAGCCCTGGTGTCGCAGGGAAACGCGCGTTGTGCCAGGACGGCCTGTGCCAGGTGAAAAGGACGTTGGGGGGTGGTCTGGGAAGTGTAGGTGGTAGATTTTCACGAGGGGGATCGTTTCAGGGCCGAATGTTTTGGCAGCATTGTTCACTCGGGATCGGTTCGGCTGGTTGCTGCTACGACTTGAACGAGTCGGTAGATGTGCGCGGCCGTGTACTTGCGTCCATGGGCCGAAGAGAGAGCAGCAGGAGGAGTGGTGGACGTCAAGTCAATCGTTATCTCTCCTAACCTTTGCGCGATACCGCGAGGCGTGCTGGTGTTATCGTACGGGCGGCCGGGTATACGTGCCGAAGAAAAATGTGGCTAGATCCGCTTTGCTCGTAGCCGAGGATCTTTTCTATTTTTTTTTCTTCTAATCACAATCAACTACGTGGGGAACGTAGCTAACCAGCTTGTGCCTCCCCGATGGAGCTCGTAACTGAGCTCTTGTGATTTTACGGTTACTCGATTATATTTTATCTACGTGGTGAATTATTCTTTCGCGAAACTTTCGTTAAGCTCTACGTTCCCTCTGCTCAGCTGTGCAGTGGTCCGAGGTTATCATGGCCTCGTCGAATAAAGGCATTCAAATCGGCTCCGCCTGGTTTCAGAAGAAGATTAACTTAAGACCCCAGCATCGGGGCGTCCACCTCGTCACCGAGGAAATTTTAAGGCAGATTCCTGAACTCTGTCAGTTCTCTGTTGGTCTCTGTCATATACAAAGTATGTAACCTATATTCATTCGAAATTTAAGTCTTGGGATATTCTTATTATTTAAGGCGTTTATTTGATTCCCTGTGAATCATGAGCGTTAAGAATATTTGTTGTGATGCGTGTTTATTTTGGGGATTGTTAAAAATATCAATGGTTTAATATTTTCGCGTGAACACGCTCCTTTAATTTTTCATTGAGAGATCCACGAGTTATTACTTTTTAATATCCTTAGTTCTGTAGTCGAGAGGACTTCAGTTTTTGAGGTTAACATTTTTACGTCTCTGTTATAGTTCTTCACACATCAGCCAGTCTGGCATTGAACGAAAGTTGGGATCCGGATGTGAGAGATGACATGGAGATGATGTTGAATAAAATCATTCCTGAAGGAATGCCTTACAGACATAGTTGCGAGGGCCCTGATGACATGGTGAGCTTATATACAATTCTATGTGGTATAGAGTGACTTGTGTAAAGTGCCGATCTAACCGATGATATATGTTCTCAGCCAGCACATGTGAAAGCATGCTTTCTGGGTTCCTCCTTAAGTATTCCAATTGCGGAAGGCCAACTGGCTCTGGGTACTTGGCAGGGAGTATGGCTGTGTGAACATCGTGACCGTGCTGGCAGTCGCAAGCTAGTTATCACACTCACCGGCTGCTTAAGGGATCTGGCCCGCAGTCCCTTGAGCCCTGTAAGTCCAATTGCCTCTACCAGCAGCTAGGACCACTCTCACCCCCAACGGCGTGGCAAACGTCAGCTGCGCATATCCACGTCTAGCGACTCAAGCTAGCAGCCGCCTAACTTTAGCCGAAATCTAAGAGTACAATCTAAGGAAGAGTGAAGGGATACTATCGCAATTATGGGAATAGCATGTGCAGCTCGTCGCGACCAAAACACTCACGGTAGATAACGTCTATCGACAAAAGCATAGCATAACAATCCTCAAGACACTATATTAATTTCTATATTCTAAATTTAACTTCACAACAATGACCATTCTTGCACACTACATCATGACCAACAATGTTCCAATCAAACTGTTCATTTTTTTCAAAGTTATAAGCACTGAAATTGCGACAGTGCGCATGCGCCATATAAAAAAACGTACAGACTGGCTGAAGGCGCGTTTATAAGAGACCTACAAAACAATTCATCGCCATTCTAAATTAATACACATTAATCAGAATTTGACGTAATGATACCAAACGAAACGTCACATCCTGTATCGAATTGAATAGACTTATTCGTACATTGAAAGCTGCCAATGCGACATGCGCATCGCTTCGAAACTCGATAAATTCCCAATGTTCATTAAGCGTGTGTATCCGACACTCTTCTATCGCTATACTCTTAGCCGAAAAATTAATAATCTACTGCGCTCCGGTATGATGCGTCCAATACTCCGAATTTAATTACATAGCTTTATTTCGTGAATCCCTTTTGTAATAGCGGCGCGATTCGCAACAATTGCGAGTGTGGTTTACAAAGAAAAGGAAAAGAAAAAGAAAAAATAGAAAAAAGTGAAAATAGCCAAGAAAACATATACGGGCATCACGAAACATACAAGTGGACAGTGCTACAGTAAAACGGACTCGTAAGCGCATCAGCTAAGGGAAGAAGAAAGCAAAGACATGAAATAAAGGATTAATTATGCATTAACAATAACGTACTCAACTGAGAGGACGTGCGCATCCTACTTTTCTACGTTTACGCGAGGCAGATTCAGCTTGAGAGTATACATGCATTTTTGGCACGACATCCTAACACGATGCTTCTTCGTAGGCTAGTCGTTTCTAATGACGTTTCCATTGCATTGGGGGTGTAAATAAAAGGGGTACGTTCGAAATTACTTTGCTGTGCCGGGGAACATTTTAAACGTTGTTATCGCACGGACGGTCTATTTACTCGTCTCGCGAGCGACGCCTTTGACCTTTTGCGAACGTCGATCTCGCGGTGGCGCTTTCATCTTTGACTGTTCGTATTTCTGAATTTTAAAGGAAATAAAAAGGGGTGCGCGACGAGAGGAATACCCGTCGAAATATTATGTTCCCTCGCCAAGCACATGAGCACTGCAAAGAATTGAGACGCACAAGAGATAAACAAGATGAACGAGAGATAACTAAGGACAAACGTTAATAAAGTAAAAGGAGAAAAAAGAGTGAAGATGATGTGAAAGGGCAACACCGGTGACTCTGGTGTTGCTAAAAAAAGTCATTAATACGATTGAAGTATGGTTAGTAAAGGGAAGCTTTGAACAGGAGTTTTCAAATGCATCTAAAATAACGTGTAACATTCCTGCGAGCGGTTAATGTTAGCCACAGTTTTCCTCCTCGTATAACATAATTAATATAAATGGTCGTCCATTACAATTACTGGAAATGCTTCAACATTAAGTACGTTAATACTATTCGTGCGGACGATTTGGTATGGTGATGAGGATGACGATGATTGTCTTCTGCGTGAAATGCGTTTATCGTGTAACAATAGAGAATTATTAGAGGAGCTCAAGAAAAACTGATAACGTTTACTTTAACCGCGTGGGTTCATTTAAGAATGGCATGTGCTTTTTGATTGTTAGGTTGATAATCTCTTGTGTCCTTGGTATTACAAGGAGAATGTAAGGAGATTATGAACGAGTGTGAGAGATTGTGTAACTGAGAAAATTATTTTGGCGGTAACAATCTAAAGTATCTTGATCCAGATTGTTACGCAGTTGTCTGTTACAGAAATTGAATATGATTCATTACGAAGGCTGCGAAGGGAATAGACTTGGAGTTACTCTAATTTGATTTTTATTATTCTTCAACTTGTGTTTCGCAAGGCCAAAAGACTCAGTGACAACTACTTATTGCTTGTTCGATAACACGAATTCTGTATTACATTCATAATTGAATTTAATGATGGTTATTATTTAGCAATCGGATAGTATATTCCTGATGGTTTTCACTTTTTTGTATCTGAATTAATGCGGGCAATCTGGATCCAATTATTGTACAAGATGTAATAACGTTATACACTGAGGATGTTTAAATCGAGCTGCGTTACTAATTAATAGTGTATCGCTATGGGTATAATGAGCGACGTTTTAAGGTGAGTCAAATAAACTGTGCACCAAATTGCGAATCGCATTGACTAGCATGTGTGCACGAGAGAAAGAGAGGAGGATGTAATCGATGGGAACGAATGAACTTCTAGAATTTCAAAATGTTAGTCCAAGCGATCTTAAGAGGGACAAATGATGAAAAAAAAAAAAAAAAATATGAAACAATGCGTAAAATAATCAATCCTGGGTTCGTTGTATCCACAGTAGTTAAAGTTTGCCATTAAATATTGTTCAAGCGAATGCGTCTAGTCAGCCGTTTTAATTGGAATAAATGAGAGAGAGAGAGAGAGAGAGAGAGAGAGAGAGAGAGAGAGAGAGAGAGAGAGAGAGAGAGAGAGAGAGAGAGAGAGAGAGAGAGAGAGAGAGAGAGAGTGAAAATGAAAAAGACACAGTTTACACTTCAATACAAGAGTGATCGTAATGCACTCAACTTTTTCTTAGTAATTTGTAACAATCATATCGTACGTCGATACTCTGTAGGGAAGCCCTTGCGTTGTCTTGCCATTGTCAATTTCCGCCCTTGATACGACAAAGGAGAACGATAAAGAGAGAGAAGGAAAAAAAAGAAGAAAGAACAGCTCAATGCTCAACGTGATGACAAGATGTTTAATTTAAGACACAAAAGAAAAGAAATTGCCTCGATTCGTTCACCACCATAAAGAGGTGAAATAAATTTTCGCATCGATCCAGCAGTCATCATCATTTTTACCCTATATAGTCATCAGCGTTGTCTTACCAAGTAAGCGCGAGAGCATTAAGTCCTCTTTATTAATTTATCCATTTTCTTTGGTTTACATCCTCTTTTCGTATTTCTCAATCGTTTCCCGCGTGTGTGCTTCGTCGGTTTTTAAACGGATACTTATAGGCACGAACTGTAAGATATAGACATTATAGCGTTAGGGAAGCACAAATTTATTCGTAAGACTTTAACATAGGGTACAATAAATAAGGGATTAAGATGTGTAATGGCTTTAATAACGATAAACATTCGAGGGCTGTTAAATTATATAGCGGGTGACGTATGCGCAACACTGTTTTTTTTTTCTTTTTCGCCACGTTATTATTGCACCGAATGATTGTGAGCGAAAATGAGAACGGATGAATGTGAGAGAAAGAGAGAGAGAGAAAGATAAATAAGAAAGAGCGGGGAAAAGAAGAGTGATAAATGATATGAGAAATTGATGGTTACTCCTATCACACCATGACTCCCTACCTCGCCGTCTTCGTTGCCATCCACAGGGAGTCTCTTGAGATGAAAATTCTTCGCGTCCAAGTCTTCGCCTCTAGTCTTAGTCTTAAAGAGAAGCTCGCACGGATATCCAGACGCTCCAAATTCCAATTAAAGCCTGCAATCCGTTCTTTTTTAAAATTATTTATCTTTATTTTCTCTCTTTGCTTTTAAGTTCATTAAACATAGAATCGGATGACGCGCTGTGACGTTCACTTGTTCGTTATTATTTCTACACAAGACTCTCTGGTGAACCTTATGGGTTATATGTTGGAAATCATAAGAAAGTGCGTGAAGAATATGAAGAGATAGATAGAGAGAGAGAGAGAGAGAGAGAGAGAGAGAGAGGGAAAGAGAGTGAGAGAGAGAGAATACTCGTTGACCTTTTATACACAGTGTGCAAAGTTTAACAATAGCTGGATATAGCGGACCTGCAACTCTTTAACATTAATATGTGAAGAGGAATATAAGATGAGGAGGGATGGGCGAGGAGGCATATAATAATACTGAATATAAATAATATTGATGAAAATGAAAAATAAATAAGAGACACTTATACCTTACGCCATGCAAAGATGCGAAGCAACCTGTAAACGAGTAAGCCATAAGTATAACAACACATAGTTCTTAATTAAATATTGACACGCTGTACATATGAAACTAAAACAAAATTATGCATTGTGTGTATGCTAGTGAGAGAAAGAGAATTGCGAGATTCGTGAGGATGAGCGAAAGAAAGAGAGAGAGAGAGAAAGAGGGAGAATACAAATGCGAGCGTTAACCGATTTTAAATAATAATGAAAAGATTTGATTAGCTGTCACGCGAGAAAGGTGCGTGCTGGTAGAAGAAGAAAAAAAAGACAAAGGAGTGATCTTAATCGGAATGATTAATTTAACGCGTTTAATTAATTAGTTCTCGAAATCATCGGATGCTGACAATATAGTGGGTTTTGTAGTAGGTACCTTATCGAAATTTTTAATTAAAATCGTAACGAACAAATAAATCGTGAGACACGTGCGCGACGATAGCAAATGACAAAACGGCAAACAAGAACCAGACAATTTACGCGCACGAATCTTTAATTACGCGTGATGGGTGATATCTGAAACTATTAAGGGACCGCGTGAGCCCTAATCGTGCGATAGGACAATTTTTTGAAGTTATGGTCATGTTTTTTCTTTCTTTTCCCCCGTGCGACGCATTCTAATGAACGGTTGTCTGTACGTCGCGTGAAAGAATCTTAAACACGCGCCCCACGTTATTACGCATAAGAACCTGGATTCATTATTATATGGGTAAGCAGTGTCCTTTTTTGGCGACAAGCAATAGCATTTTATCAATAAATAAGCACGTTATCGTACACATGTTATTCGGCTCTTTTTTTTTCTTTCTCTTCTCTCTTTTTAGTTTGGTACTCTTCGTTTAGTGCCGTTCCCGACGGGAACGACGAGAGTTGACGACGAATTGGGCATAAATCACGAATAAAGAGGAAGTAGGGAAAGGAGCGTTGTTATTTAATTAATATTAATTTTTAATTAATATACATATATATATACACAGGAGAGGATTAAACGAGGTGAAATCTAAAGAGAATTATACGAGTACGGCTAGTATGGATTATATGTAAAATTAATTACATTATTGGTAATGTGTAATTAGTGGGCGCTCTCTTGGACTTTTACACTAGTCATGGATATATATATATATATATATATATTCAGGAATGTCCAAATTGAGGGTGATCGTTGGGTTTTGATGGATGTCAAAGGAGCACCGATTGATTTGTGTAAAGAATGTTGACAGAATCGTGAGTGATCTCTTCTCCGAACTGGTTCGTCGCAATTGAGAATAGACCTGTAAATATTATACAGGCGGCCCACATTGACTTCACTGGCAACACAACCACACTTACAGTACGATTCTCGATTATGGCAACATCCATTCTCGCCAGTCCAAGTTTACCGGTCGACGACTCCGTTACTCGTGGGTAGGGAACCTGCTTCAGGGGCGTAACATCGAAGGTTCAGTAATCTTTGTACGGGTACAACTGTTCGTGCCGTTTGTTACGAACCTGTCGAGCGCAAGAGAAGGGTCGCGCAGATTACAAAGGGGCTGAGCCTGCGCCCTCTAGATTTTCGCCATTGCAGTGCATTGGCGGTCCCAATCAGTCCCAGTCTGTTGCCAGAATCGTGAATCCTAACTGCTGTATCGATATCACCATGCATTAACACGAGCGATAATAATGTAATAAAACTATTGAATTTAATGTATCGAGAATATTATGTATATTATGTGATGCATATATATATAATATATAAATATCATGTATATATTATATATACTAGCATATAATGCAAACTACACTATTTGTCGCGCAGAGTATTTCGGATTGAGTTATATATATTTGCTATAACAATACTATATATATATATATATATATATATATATTGTTGCTTAAAGTTACATTCCATCGACTGTACATACCTATGACATGACATTCATTGTTGTTTAACTATTTATTTTTTAAATCAAAATGATATTCTTGATTGCTTATTCGTATACAAATAATTCTTACTAGTCTAATGATTCTTCGCATGAACTACATGATACTCTCTTGTTCTCATCGAAGAGAAGGACTTCATGTTCATTGGTCTTAATAGGTCTTCGCAGACTGTGATTGCACTGTGACAAAATTATGTACATTCAAAGTGTCATCAGATGGATTTAAGCTTTGTCTGATTTTGACTAATCGATGAAAGTAAAGGATGCTTGTGCGCATTTGTAATGCATCACTTATTTTGTATGTCCAGTCCAAAGAGGCAAGAGGAGAGAAACAAGAGGGAAATTAAATATCTGTATAAACGAAATCCGACAGTCTCTGCGCGTGGATGCACAGTGAAAGATTTATTGTAAGTAACGTTTTCCTGATCGCAAGTAATAATGTTTTTAAATTTACATCAAGCATTTTGCCAAAGCAAATGATGATATGGATGGTGCGAAAGAGTCCAAGTGTTTTATGAAATTTATGGAGCCATCCTGGGTACGAGGATGTACAGGCAGAATATTGTGAGAGTGAATGGATGAACAAAGATAATATAAAAGATAACGTTGTAAAAGTGCTTCTCCTCAAGATGCTCGGGTAACATAATCACCATGAATTATTCTGTATATTTACTTGTACGAATCGATGATTATTATTATTATTATCATTATCTCTGTTGTTATTATTATCTTCATGATCATTATCGTCATCGTTACAATATTATTACTATTGTCATATTATTATTATTACAATAATTGTATTATTATAACAATAGGGGGGACTTATTAAACGAAGTTGACTCTGCTTTAGCCTTTATTTATTTTGTAATTTATCTTTTGACGCTTTGTTCGATGAAAATAAGCTTCGTGACTAGCGGTGATTACACAATTGATTGAACAATGTCGTCAGGATGTAGTTACGTTCTTTCAATAATTACTTTCAATTCAGAGTTTCCTATCTTTGTGTTTTAAGTCTCCGTTGATGCCTTTTTTGTGGCTCAAGCGGATCCTGGTGGTGCAGACTCTTCCGTACTCAACACGTGGACCGTAGATCATATTAATAATCGTCCTGAAAATTTAAAATTCGCCGAGCCTTCGGACAGGTTACTCGAGACCTAGAATTAATTTTATATTTATAGGACGTACTGAAATCTGTTATTTTTCTCTAGATCTTTTTATACCGACACAACTTTCTACTTTGTCTTCAGCTCGTATATAAGTTAATGAAGTTCTGTGCTTTGGCTCTTTAAAAGTCCTCGGACTTTCTACACTCAGCCAATGAAATTTTTCAAAACACATGCTCGGTTATTTACGAAAAATTATCTGAATGCGATTATTACATACGAGGAATCTTTTTATCACTTTTTCTTAAGTTTTCTTATTGAATTGGTGGAGGCTAAATGTTAGGACAACTATCAGATACAAAATAGGCCGAAGTGTACAACGACGGTGTTCGAGATTCTTCGGCGGTGGCAGTCTGCTTCCTGGTATGGGAGGCCGTGGAAGCCCTGGGCAACCTCTGGTCCGCGACCAGGCGGCTTCTGTTTCTGGATGACCTGAAGGTGCTGAGGAAACTCCGACCGGGCACTCTCCTATCTCATCACCAAAGTCATCAAAAGCTCCTCTTAAACCATGAACTCGTAGACGGTTCATCTCCACCTGTCAGATATTCTCAGCGTGGCGAATTACGTAAACAGGAAAAAAAATCATTATTTTACTACTATTACTATTATCATATTATTATTACAATAATTGTATTATTATAACACTAGGGGGGGAGGACTTACTAAACGAAGTTGACTCTGCTCGAGCCTTTTTATTACTTTCTAATTGATCTTTTGATGCGTCGTTCGATGAAGATAAATTTCATGACTATCAGTGATTAGACAATTGATTGAACAGTGTTGTATCGCATTACTTGTATTTGTTGCATTGACAAAATACAATTTTTATTTACAAGGGTAATTGCCGTCAATCCTGGATATCAGGATGCAGTTACGTTTTTTTTTGAGTAATAACTGTGAAGTCAAAGTTTCCTTCGCGTTGTGTTTCAAGTCTCCATTGATTCCTTTTTTGTAGCTCAGTCGGATCCTAGCGGTGCAGACTCTTCCGCACTCAGCACATAGACCGTAGATCATATTAATTGTCCTACGAATTTAATTCGCGATGGTGCTTAATATGTTACTGATTTCCGGTACTCTTTCACCTGATGAAGTTTCCGAGGATCGTGCCTCGTCAACTTCCTTGTGATGCTCAGGTACCGGATGTGGTCCAGGGGTACTAAGGTCTTTGGCCTTATCTTGAACCTCCTTGAACGAGGCTTTGATATTATCCAGTGCTGTACCCAGGCCGGATTTTATTTGATTGAATTCCTGGGTTACCAGCGAGAGACGTCCCAGGAGGTAATTTAAGTTCTCGTCGACTTCCCTCATGCGTTTTGTTATTTCGCTGACCTTTAATCACATTAATTATTAGTTGGATCGCTGTCGAATACACTTAGTTTTTATTACCTTGCTCTCCATGCTGCCCATCGTCGTTGTTGTACCATTTACGTAAGCCTCGTTTTGCTTGTGCAACTTTTCCAGCGCTTTGGCGCTTTCCATCATCTGCTGATACATCACGTTTATCTGCCTCCAGACCTAGAGTTATTTTTGGGTTTTATTGAACATATTGAATTCCATTAATTTGATTGTATTAAGATTTACCTGATTCATCTCCTGCTCCATCTTGGTTGTTAGATTCGCCAATGCACCTTTTTGATTGTTTATTATGTCGTTAGAGATACCGTCGAACCTTTCAGTTAATGTAGTATTCAGACTGGTACCCTGAGCCTTCACCAGGTCACCGACCTCCAACAATATCTGATGCACACCGTATTCTACTCTCTTTCTTGTGTCCAACACGTGATCGGCCATTGAAACCATAACAGACTGTCCTTTTTCCAAATCTTGTAAATCCTTGTTAACCCTCTCTGCGTTGTTTGCGAGATCCAATCTAGAATGGGGACAAATAAGTCTGATAAATATGTCAGAGGACTTTTAGTAGCCTGATGAAAGGTTTACCTCAATGCAGAGACAGTATCTTTGACTTCCTCTTTACTTTCTGATACCTTATTCCCAACCCCGTCTATCCCTCGCTGGATGACGTTCTCCAGGGTGTGCTTTGTCTCTTGGAGGGACATCTGACTCTCGTTGTACAGTGTCTGAACTTCTGACACTCTAAAGGGAACAATGCTCAATGAGAGACCCTAGTCTATGGTTTAATTAAAGTGACAGGAATCAATGTGAAAATTACTTAGGCAATTCACGAATCCGTTCTGAGGTGTCCTCCAGGAGTTCCTTCACCCTGCTGAGCATCAACGTTTGCTTCTCTATCGCTGGATTCACATCCACCATTGGTTCCTTGGGATTCTCTTGAATCTTACCTAAGTTTTCTTTAACAAAGTCTAAGCCAGATTCCATGTCTCCGAGCCTAGCACCGATGTCCCTTACCTGACACGAAATTAAGTTAACGTTTACGCTCTTGTTAATAAACCAATGATCTCTCACCTGAGTAAACACAGTTTGTATCTTATCTGCCTGTAAAGCCGCCTCGTCCTTAGTCCTAGTCCCCATTGTGTCTATACCGATTTCAAGGGTTGCTATCTGACCTGCCAATCTTGCTTCAGTGTCATTCAACTTTCCCATTACGTCCAATGACACCTTCTCCATTGTTGTCGACGGAGTTACTTCCGGTCGATTATTCACTTCCGCCACCTTGTTCTCAATATTTGTCAACCATCCTTCCAATCTGCTCTCTAAATCCTCAAGAGCGTCTGTCGTCTTTTGCATCTGTATCCGCTCTCTCTCGTCTCTCTGATAATTACAAGAAGACTCGGTGGAGCAATTATTTCTCAATAAATCAATGATCCAAGACTCAGATAGTACCTGTGTAATCAAACGTTCAATTCCTGATATACGCTCATCCATCTTAATCAAGTGTGTCTTCAATCCGTCCACTGCAGAGACTCTTTTGGTCAACAAAGATATGGTCTTCTTCATTTGCTCCCCCAAGGCTCGTTCTCTCGCTTCGTGTCTCTCCAACTTTTCAGTATTATCACGCATCATGTGCACCAGGCTTAGCATTGCATCCTTGATGTCATCATGACTATATTTGAAATCGACAGACTTGCATTAAAGTAAAATTACAATATTGAATGCAAATAATGCTTTTGGCTTATCTTTGCGTCTCAGTAGCAAACGATATTCTAAAAATATCCCAATTTCATCCTCAACATTCGAAATACCGAGCATTCATCCGAACTGGACATAGCAATATTATCTGCATATGCTCCAAATGTATTTTGACATATTTCGTACGTTCACGGTACGTACGCACGTCCTATTTGGGAATTCTCGGAACATCCTAAGAATATCATTTTGCTATCTTGACAGGTCAAAAGTTTACTTACGTTATTTCTCGAGAATTACAGGGACTCGCGTAGAGGCACAGTAACATCAAACCAACAGTTGGCAGCCACATTGTGATTCTTGATCACTATTCTTTTCTTCTTCTTCCTTTTTTTTTTTAATGACAACCTGTAGCAAAATTAATTATCATTAATTTGTATCACTAACGTATTTAATTGTTAATGCAAATGTTTTTGAAAGTCGGGTTAGATCACTCTTATAATTACACTATTGTCCATACGATTTGATAGTGTCAAATTCCTTTCAACGAATATTCAATTCAATAACCAAGCAGAGGAGATAATCAGTGCTCGGGTCGACGACGATGACCCTTCCTAACTGGCATGAACGATCGTCATTAACGAGAGTTGTCGTTACTCCAAGTCGTTTGGTCGCTCCGTCTGATTACCGATGCAACGGCATATCGATCAATCGCGTATGTTGCATTCGATTGATTGTCAACCAAGAGATTCTTGAAATTGAATTCGTTCAAAAAATATACAAGCTAATGGCGACCTTATTCCATAACACAGTTGCATCAATGAAACTTCATTATTCCTATATTCTCCTCATTCAGAAATTTCTTCGCTGCACTTCTTTACTCTTGGCTTAAGACTTTATGTTTCTCAGTACAGGCCATGTGGTCCAATTCTAGAGCCATCTGTTTCGTGCAAGTAGATCCTAGCATCCCTTATGTACGGTACAGCTGATACAGCCTCAACATGTGATGCCTCTTCTACCTGAGACATCCTATACTAATATATGATATATGTATTTAAATCCAAGATTTTCTCTCTTACTGATGTTGTGATGCTTTCTGTGTAGTGTAATTCTGAACATTCTTCATAATTATAACACAAATATACTGAGATGATCTATATATATGTGTGTATATATATATCTTGAGTAGAAAAAAAAGAATGAAACTCTGAACATATGTTGGATCCTAATATACATCTGAGCTAATTGAAATAGAATATGACGCATATAAGAGGCAAAACCAAAGAGGTCATCAAAGTGCAAGTCGAATGTACAGCTGATCCACTGTATGCGCGTGTATCGTTTTCACTTCTTGTAATTCCTTTTTTTTACACCAAAGAAGTAAATCCTGGTGTACGTGTACGAATATGCAGACTCCAACGTGGGCTTAAGCGAGTACAGGAGTCGCTGCTTTTTTCTTATGATTTAGATGACGGATCCATTGATCAAGAAGTTTTGTGGTGGGAGACAAAGGATTCCTTGTTGGGAAGCGGCGCCAAGGATTGAAGCGAATATCTTTAATGAGAATCTTGACGTAGCCTTGGAAAATGAAAGATAAAAATTGGTCGAAAGAATAATTCTTTTGGATTAATTGAAAAAGACAAAATTGTATACTGGTCTCTGCAGAAGATTCAGGCATTGAAATCTCCTGCTGGACGTTTAGAATTAGCCAAGAATAATAAAGCCGTGCATTGGTGTCTCTTTGGAAGAGTGTGTATCTCTGAAATAAGTTCTTTGGGTCTCTTCTGTGACACACATGGTGCCAGCTGTCAAAAGTGAACATTTTTTTCTTTCCTTTCTTCAGGCTCTAACGAGGTACACGTCTCCAGCCTTGGGATCATTTTGAAATTCTTCAAGAGAATTCTATTTCAACTCTTTAATGGATCTAACTGCTTCTAATGCATCGGCAAGAGCAGCAATTATCTAAACAGCATCGCGTGCAGGTTCGAAAGTGAAGTTTATTGAACCGATACACCACGAGCTGGGATACGTTTTGTATAAGTGGCTGCCTATTGGCTTTCGTTGCACAGCATCTGCATTGTGGCTGGCATTATAACTATAAATAGAACTTGTCATTAAGATCCTAGCGCCACTCACTTCAAAGAATTTACTTCTGTGTAGAATAAGAAACGCTTATGTACACTGCTACTGGTTAAAAATCACATTTATTATACTTGCTGTGAATAATACACGAAGTCTATTATTTATCCTTACTCCAAGGATATCGGTACTTTTGCCTAATATTTGTTCATTGTTCCAATAAATAAATATTGCGATTGAATACGCTTCCTCCTGTAGCTCTCGTCAGTTAGAAATAGCGCTGTTAATGATTTTAAGTTTGAAGAAATAGTTGAGAATGAGTTTCTTATTCAAAATCCAGTCCGTTATCTTTACTTGTTTCTTTTCTCGCTTTGCTATGCGATTCTTATGAAAATTCATTAACCATGTTTTAGTACAATTATTGTTTGTACTCTATGTTATATTTTTTATAATGTCACTGACCATTACAATTCGACGCTCCTCAATTACCAAAGTAACGATCTGAAGGACGTTTAAAAAAGTCGCGCTTCTGGATAACAATTGGACGCGATAAGAATTGGGCACGGATTTTAAAATGTTACAGAGTCACATATACTCCTGTTTTCAGAGATATTATTGTACTCACCTAAAGGCTGTACTTGGGTTGCTTAGTTCTTTGTGCTCCGGATGCAGATCGCTATGCGTATACGTCTCGTTGGGTTGCTCTCTGTACGAAGAACTGAATGCAGTACCATTAGGTAACTCCTGATTTGGTCTTTTAAAAAAGTCAACGCAAGACACCATTATTTTAGCGTCGCCACACGACAAATATACAAACTAAAACAGAAGAAGCATTTCTATTCCAATTTTTAATCTATGGCCTTTACGCACGTTTATTTTCAAAAAATTTCATATTCAAACGATACCTCGTGACACACTCATGGTTTTGTTTAATGTTGGACAATTATTATCTAAAGATTAATTAGACTATTTATGGAATACATTACGAAAATTCTTTATAGTCGCTTAGTTTAAATTGAACCTTGCAACTTAACTTTATGTTTGATTCGCAAGTGGAGCTGTCGTAGCGACAGCTCGTAGATTCGAGCACTCTATTGGCTGTTGCTCAATTGGTAGTTTTCAGGAGCCAATAGGAAGTTTAGTTTTAATTATTTGCCCCACTTTTTCTAGACTTTACGAGAGCTGCATCCGGTTGTTACCATATCCTTTAATCAGTGGATCATGGCCGCTCATGTGGCTTTTTGGGCTATTGAGTTCTTTGATTTGTGTGTAATAATTGAATAATTGTTTGTCGTTGTTATTAATAAAATGTACAGACTTCTTAAGTTGCGTGGTGCATCCTTTCACTATACTTATACAACGTCCGTGCATGCCAACGTACAACAGTCTAGCCATGTATGCTCTTTCTGCAAGTTTACTCACAGAAAAACGCCGACACGTAAGTTTTATTACT
Source organism: Cephus spinipes (assembly GCA_963971525.1). Lineage (NCBI taxonomy): Eukaryota > Metazoa > Arthropoda > Insecta > Hymenoptera > Cephidae > Cephus > Cephus spinipes. The sequence continues at coordinate 31,602,963 of OZ020573.1, forward strand.
TGTTTTTGAGCGGTATTGTTTACTTATTTATTTAAAATAATTTTAGTACTATTATTGAACTTATGTAATCATATCGTTTACTTAGTTCAATGTTTATTTAATTTAATTATTACTTGCGCGATTTATTCTTTTTCTAAGTGCGCGTGTACTATGTATTTTCAAGATCATTTGTTACTTTTAATTATATTTTTATTAAATATTTATTAGGCTGCTCAATATAGTATATTGTGGACGTGGTAATGTTAGTTTTATTTTTAATCTTTACATTTTTGTTTGTCAATTTGAGACAAGATTTTAAAAAAATTCATATCTTGAAAGCTACTTGGGATATTCTTCTCAGTTATATATTTATGTTTGATTTTGCATTATTATTTTATATTAATAATTGCTTTTTAATGTTCAATCTGTGTAATGTTGAATAGCTGTCAGTTTTGTGTCAACTCGACAACGATCAACTACTATAAACATGGCAATACACAATAATCCTGTGAAGAAGAAAGTGAAGAAGAGAATGAAGAAGTATGCGGAACTTTTAGAAAGTAATACTTTTTGCTTAATATCTAAAGATAGCCTCTCTGTTATATTATTAAATAGATATTTAATATTATATTTTTATAGTTACTGAATCCACAACAAGTAATAGAAAAGCTGCCATTCAGACATTCAATGCATCACAGATGTCGATGTTAGTTGATAGACCTGAAATCGATTTAGATGAATTGCACAAAATAAAGAATTCTAAGAGAAATTCATCTTTTAATGCAAGCAGTAACTCATTCTTTATGGTAAATATTTAATAGACGTTAATTTCAAATCTGCATGAATTTCCTGGATTCATTAAAGCTATACAATGCCATTCTGTTCATTCAGGATAAACATAAGGTTAGCCAAGTGCCAGAAGTATTAACTGATGAGCATAAAAAAGAGGAAGAAGATGATTGTGTGTTGGAAGAAGATCTGGAAGCATCAGGCATTTCGGACCAAGCTCAAGTCATTAAGAATGTAGCGCTTATGGAGTCATTGGAAGTAAATAGTTACATAGATCATACGACAAACGAAGAAGCAGCATCAGATGCAAACTCATGGTATGTTTATAGGAATAATTAAATCATCAAAGAATCCTATAAACAATCCATTCAATATACATTAATTGTTCACAGCACAAGGAAACATAGGAACATGTTGAAAAAGGAGCAGAACGAGTTGTTGATTAAAGAGAAAATCAGTGAGATAAATCTGAAAACGAAGGAAGAAGCTCTAAGGAGAAATTTATGCGCTTTTATTAACGTTTGCATAAACTGTGAAATGTTATCCAGAGCGTTTGGTACATTGATGCGATACAGAAAGTATGGATTGAACATGTCGAACATACCACTTGTTAGGCAGATATCACTTTACGAAGAATTGATGAATACTTTTGCAAAAACTACAAATACGGACAGAATAGTGGATATGTTGAATGCAATAGAACAGGACAATTTACCTGTTAACGAGCAAATTCTTGCAGCAGTTTTGGAATGCATCGCGCGGAAGAAGCACTCAGTTTTAGATAAAGGTGACTCTAGTAAGATAATTCTAAGAAATTAAATAATCTGCAATACTTAATACGCTCCGTTTACCATAGCAATAAGGCTGGATCCGCCACAGAGCTTTAAAATTTTAATTAGGGCAGTTAATTAGCTCTTATATATCTCCTAATTTTGCATTAGGTTTTATTTTAATTTTCCACTGTGGCGGTTCCAACTTTTTTTTGAGCTGGCACCACCATAGGTTTTGACTAAAAGAGGTCAAGCTCTAAAATTATCATTAGAGCACTTAAATAGCTCTTAAATAGCTCCTAACTTTGCAATAGATTTTATTTTGATTTTCACCACTGTGGCAGTCTCAGCTTTACTGACATCTATTTTCCCACAGAACTTCTTGAGGTGGTGAAACGTCATATGCAGAAATCGAATATCACATATGACGCCATAATGAACGAAGTCAAATTTCTAAAAGACCAGCAAGATTATGTTATAAAGGCGATACGCTTTATAAACCCAAACTATGTGCCTACGTACCATCCACCAGATACAGATTACGAATCTAGTCTTCTGAATAATATATCTGAACAGCCTGAAGTTAAATGTAATCCTGCAGCTGGTTTATTTACCAAGGAGGATTTACTTAACAGGCTTCAGGCACAAGTAAAGGCCGAAATAACTGGACACGTGGAAATAATGAGTGTAGAAAAACAAAGTGCAATTACAGAAGAAACAACAAAGGCTGTAAGTATTACCATTATTTTATTTCCAATTATTTTACCATTCATATCGATAGATGACCCTGGCTTCGTATTGGGTTCGAACAGAGAAGGCAGGTACAAATTTTGGAAAGCATGTGGTACGCTGCAACAAAGGAGGCATTTCTAAGAGAATTTAATTCGCTGAAGAAACGTGAGATGCAACAATCTAATTTGATAATGTTGCATCCTTATTTACAAGTCTTGAACTCAGATGAATATGTCAATGCCATTATTCGAGTCAGCAAACAATTAGCTCAAGGATCAGAAACTTTTAGTCCTTCGTTGTCCGTGCTTTATCGTGAGTTGGGTCAAAGAATTTTCATGAAGTATGAGGTAAGCTTTACGCTAAATAACTTATATTTATTTCGTTAAAAAGTCTCGCTAACATTATAAACAATATTTTGTTAGATCATGATCAAAAACCGTAATGGAGTTATGGACAAGACACTTAGTCTCTACTCGCAATATTGTGACTGGTATTTAACTGGGAAGGACTATCCGAATAGTCGTATAGCCTGGCAAAATTTAGAACACAAAAATCGAACTAGTGGTGTAAATCCAAACATCGCAACCGCACAATGGCCAGTCAATATTTTGAGCGAAGTCGGAAAGTTCTTGTACAGTATTATTCTTAAGGATTTAAAATTTAACGTCAAGGGACTAAAAGCAAACGAGAAGTCACGCCATTTCCTGCCAGCATTTTATACATTGTTCAGAGTACAGGGTCGTCTTGTTAAGCACGAAGTGAGTAAAATTCATTTATCGATGAATGATCAATATATATATCATCACCAAGGATCCTTCCTTTATTTACATATCTTTTATTAAACAGATCAAACCGCATCCGCTTCTCGCGAAACTTTATCGAGACTCCAAACCTGAGACTTTGACTTTCAATACGGATCTTATTCCATCACAATGTCCTCCACGTCCCTGGGTTTCAACACAAAGTAGCGGTTATATATTGTCTAAAACTGCTCTTATAAGACTTCCACACAGCGCTGTAAGTCAAATTGCCTAATTCAATTTTAGCTTGCCGAACAATCATTTTATGATAGTACATTTTAGATACAACAAAGAGCTAGAATTGAATCTATTCCTCCGAAACAAATATATCCAGCTTTGGATAGTTTGAATCAACTTGGTAGTATACCGTGGACTGTCAACAATTCAATACTCGACATCGCCATAGAGGTAAATATAATCTTGCTTCTATATCTTCTTATAAAAGTTTCAAAAGAGTTTCTCAGGTATTCATATATTTCTGTTCCACAGGTATTTCAAAATGGAGGTTCAGAAGAGTTAAATATACCTCGACCACCGTCTGTTCTATCACCTCCGCCATTGCTAAGTTCAGATGCTGACAAAGAGGAAAGGAAACGCGTACAAAATTTAAGATTAATGTACAAACGAGAGAAAAATGAAATGTATTCTTTATGGTGTGATACATTGTATAGATTGTCCCTTGCTAATCACGTGAGTATTTTAGTCTCATCGGACGATAAGATTTTATTTGAATTAACTGGACTGTTTAAGAAAATTTTTAATAGTTTAGGGGAGATATATTTTGGCTGCCACATAACATGGACTTTAGAGGACGTGTCTATCCTATGCCACCTCATTTAAATCACTTAGGATCTGATCTAGCTCGATCGCTACTTGTATTCGCTAAAGGAAAACCTTTAGGTCCGAATGGACTCGATTGGTTAAAGATCCATACGATAAATTTGACAGGATTTAAAAAACGATCTCCCATCGAAGAGCGTCTTAGATATGCCAATGAGATCTTAGATGATATTTTGGATAGCGCCAACAAACCTCTCACTGTAAGTCTTTGCTGTTTGAAATAGATGTCCGAAGCAATGAAAAGATTCAAGCTCAAATATTTTCTTACGCATATTCGCATTTTTAGGGAAAGATGTGGTGGACCACTTCGGACGAGCCATGGCAAACGCTGGCTGCTTGCAAGGAAATCGCTGGAGCTTTAAAAAGCGAAGATCCTGCTCGATATTTGAGTAGATTTCCTATTCACCAGGATGGAAGCTGCAACGGTCTTCAACATTACGCTGCTCTTGGTAGAGATCAGATCGGTGCTCAGAGTGTAAATTTGTGTCCCGCCGACACACCTCAGGATGTCTACAGTACCGTGGCCGCTATGGTAACTGTTTTTCCATTTTCTATTGCCTTAATTGCACAAGCTGGATTTTTTACAATTGTAATATTACAGATCGATGATGTACGACGGAAGGAGGCTAGTCAGGGTATGGAGATAGCACAAGTGTTGGAAGGCTTTATCAGAAGGAAGGTCGTGAAACAAACAGTAATGACGACCGTGTACGGCGTCACCAGATTCGGTGCCAGACTTCAAATTGCAAGGCAATTGAAGGGTAATACTGTCTGCTAACAGGACATATCATTTATAAGTTTAGCATGGATACCGTCTTATCTGGCAAATCTTGTCTTTTTACAGATATAGAAGATTTTCCCCAAGAGCACGTATGGGACGCGAGCTTGTATTTAGTCAATAAAACTTTCGACAGTTTACGAACAATGTTCAAGAGTGCACGAGAGATACAAGATTGGTTAACCGAATGCGCTCGTCTTGTTTCTCAAGTAACCGGACAATACGTTGAGTGGATTACGCCATTGGGATTGCCTGTGCTACAGCATTATAGTAAAACTCATAATCGTTTGGCTTCGATCAAGATTCATCAGCTGCTATCCATGGAATCGAACGAGTGGGTTCTTCAATCGGAGAAAGATTTTATTTTTCGTTCAATTATAAAATCCCGGAAGTTCCCGTGGAGCAAAACCCACGATACTTGGATAATCCTTATTACTCTGTGATTGCAGGAGACCTAATACATTGAAGCAGAAGAACGCATTTCCACCTAATTTTATTCACTCCTTGGACTCGACTCATATGATGCTGACGAGTTTGTATTGCGAACGTGCTGGGATGACGTTTGTTTCTGTACACGATTGTTTCTGGACACACGCCTGCGATGTGGAAATCATGAACAGGGTATGTATTATTACACTTGGCTGATGGTCTTCTATATCATGGGTACTTTTTATTATTTCTTATTATGCCTTTTTCCTTATTGCAGATATGCAGGGAACAATTCGTTGCGCTTCACTCGCAACCAATTTTACAGAACCTCTCGGAGTTTATGCTACAGAAATATGCATATAGGACGGAGTACGTGTTCTCATTGTGATACAACTCACGTATTTCGTATATTTGTTTTTGCCACTAATAAATTATTTATTCATAAATTATTTGCAGGCAGATGGATAACGCATCATCGTTGTCGAATAAATCGAAAATGAGGCTGAATTTTACTTTGGGGGATGTGCCGACGACTGGTGACTTTGATCTCAATAGCGTCTTGAAGTCTGTTTACTTCTTCAGTTGAAGCAACGGGATCGCGTGGTGTTGGGAGATCGTGCCAGTAGTTAATTAGGGTAAACGAACTGTTATAAGTTCTACAATCTTATTTGACAGGCGAGTATAAAATTGTACAGTAAAGAGATCGCAGTTACTATATTCAAAATTTCATGAAATTTGACTTTGTACGTTGCGCTTATAAGAAAAGTATGAATAGTTTTGGAAACATTAAGAAAAGTTTAAATAAAAAAGGCGATTACATTTTAAAGTAAAGCGTTTATCATCGATCGTGTTAATATCGTCTAAACGTTTCCAAGAATAAAGGTTATAAAACAAAATGTAATTTTTTATTCATCCTGAGCTAAGCTGCCGGATCGTTTGGTATAGCCTGAGCGAGAAATAAAAAAATAACTGGATAGTCGTTCTTCAAAATGAAAGATTCGAGTTAGTCATAAGTTCCGCACCAACCAGAACATATCCGCCAAAGAGTTAGATCTTTAATTAATTAAATCAATAAGATTAGATATTGACACTTAAAAATCAGAAATCGTGGTTAAGAATATTTAGAAGTACTGAAAGGTGCCAAAATGTGTGTACGCGCAAATTCGTTGTGCAGAACTCTGCGAGTGGTAGGAAACCGGGTAGTGGGGAGAGCGCTTAAGACAGTGTCCGGACTCTGAGCACTCATTCTTCCTGGAGCCGGTCTCTTACCCTGGTGCCTCTTGGAAGCACCCCTCTTATCTATTTCCAACCTTCTTCCTTTTCTGTATTTATTTCTTCTTTACTTCCTCATTTCTTTATCTTTCATTCATTACTATCTCTATTCCTTAGTTTTCTACTTCTTGATTTCTTTATTTCTATCTTCCTTTCTGTCTTCTCGTTTGACTCTGTGTTCTCTCACTTTCCATTGTGCTTGTCTTGCTGGTCCTATTCCTTTGGTCGGCTCGAGCATATTCATACGAGTAGCCATATATATATATATATATATATGGACTAAGTTGATTCCCGATATTCATTGTCAAATTGCCGAATTTGCAGGTCAGATCTTCTAGAGGCAAAAAAAGAAATTAATAAAATTTCCAAGAATATCCAACTGCCTTGATCTAGCAGAACAAATGAAATTTACCGTTTTCTCCGGAATGATTCTCTACAGGGGATGCGGAGTTATTTGGATTTGGTATTACAGTATCGTTGAAATAAAATAATTCCGGAGGGCGGGTTCACTCAAATAAATAATTCAAGTACAATGACGAGTCCTGCGCCTTTTAAGCCAGAACAAATCTGCCAAGAGGGACCAGGATATTTCTTTATTGCTTATTCTTTAACATTCTTCAGTTTTTGACGTCTGATAAATATCAGTATTCGCAGCTCAGTCAAATTTCGCTAACAAGTCCACTCGAAGTTCTTTACTTCTCAAGCTTCAAAAGGAACTTAAAAAATCTCAGGATCACCGTAGAGGCATCCCTTATAATCAATATAATTACACGTTGGTGTAGGCGGCACTTGGCAAACGCATCTCACGCAATCTGAATCGAGGTTTGTATGTCGACTAAGCTTGTCCCCGACTTTCATGACCAGGTTGCCAAATTTGCAGGTCAGATCTTATAAAAAAATAATGAAAAGAAAATCAATCCTAATTTTAATAATATTCAATTGCTTTAACCTTTTTACTGTCACGGCTGATCGACCTGTGGCAATAAAATTGTTAATCAAGTAGCGCAAATGGAATTTACCTTCTCCAGCAGAAGAGGTTCCTTCAGAGGCTGTGGGTCCAGTTGCATTTGATATTAGAAAATCGGCCTCGTTATCTAAAATAAAAAAAGCATTACACACGATACTGACTGATACTCTATTAATGTAGAATGTAGTATCTTATTGAGGAAAACTTACAACGGCGCCAAGATACAGGACACGTGATAGAAAGATATGCAGTATCCAACTTTTTGTTGAACCATTTATATACTGGGACATTTTTCTTGGCAATTTCTTCATTTAAATACAACTCTGGTCTGCACCTGGTATTCGGTGTTGTACAGAATTGTTCATTGTTATCACCTAAATAATAAGAGTAGGAAGATTTACCAAATATATAAAAGGGTGATACGATATAATTCCAGATCTTAAGGAGTCCACTATAAATACCCGTATAGCCTTCCTGACAGATGCAAAATTTCCATGGCTCATTCTTTGGTGCAAAGAGTTCTCCGTCCTTGTACTCATGCCCATCCACAACGCATCGTGGAATATCAGATTCGTTTTTAACTAAAATAAAATAAAAATCATTACTTGTATTTAATTTCAAATGATAACAGACGCCTTTCCGATATGAAAATAATATGATAATATATTCAAGTAAGCAGATGATATTTTACTTACCACTTATTAGTGTTCCTGGACCGCATTCATGAATGTTACGTTTTATGTAACAAATGGCGTCAGTGGGACAATTACAATAATGACTTCTGTACGAGCACCGGAAACGTGATCTATAAATTAATTTCAATTATTCATTTATGATTATTAAATTGTTCAGACAATTATTTCTTACTTACGAGTCTTTTCCAGCTACACAGAGACATGTAATGTCACATAATCCTATATCTTCCTGATTTACATATTCTCCAATTTCATAACTCCTGTTTTGAATGTAACACTTATTTGGTGATCTGGCATCTAGATGGTCACAGTTGTATTTGTAGGCGCAACAGTCCCCTTGGTTTCTGTACACAGGAGTGCATCCCACGTCATGGTAGTACACAAGCGGTCCTGGACACTGCACCTGAGAACAATCTTCAATTTCTTTCCGTGAGATTCGTTTCACTTTAATGTGTAAGCACAATAATTTTGTTACTCTACTACTCATCAACTGATTAATGACTCACTCTGCTTAGCCTCCTCAGTCAAAGCGAAGATAAAGAAACAGAAAAACACTTGAAGCAGGAGGAAAGTTCGGTCACGTCCGTCCATGATCTGGCTGATGTTTACATTGAAGCTCGTGAAGTTGTGCCTGCATCTTTTATACGAACTTTTGGTGTGGTTGGAGAAGTGGGGACGGAATCTGCTAAAAGAGGAAGGATATCAGTGCTTATCTTATCCAGGAGATGATCGATATCATACGGACACTGGGAGTTCTACTGGAGAATTGACGTTTAGACTATGAGACATATTTTCCATTTCCTTGTCTAATGAAATTTAAATGCAAACAGTAGATGCGCAACGGTTAAAACTTTGTGAATCTTATATTTAGTATGCAGATTGAGGACAGTTGATATTAATTTCACTATCAGTATGAATGAAAGTGATAACGGCTTTCGTGAGTTTTAGAACTTTATCTGAGAGGCGATTTTAAAGTTGTACGAGGAAGAGATAACGGGTCACTGTGTTCAAAGGTTTACGGACTACTTTCGAATTTAAGTAAAAAAGTCAACTACATTTTAAAATCATGCGCATATTGTCGATCGTGTTAATCTCATCTGAACGTTTCTCACAGTCTAACGATTATCGAAAAAAAGTAAATTTTGAATCCATCCTGGCATAAGGTGGCGCGCGATTCGATAAAGTTTGAACGGAAAAGGAAAATAAAGAGTTGCGTAAATCTCTCGTTCGGTAGCGTGATTTTTAGCGAGAAAAATAAAAAAATTCCGGAGGGCAGGTTCTTTTAAATAAATAAATAATTCAAGTATAATAACGAGTCCTGCACCCCTTGAGTCAGAAAAAATCTGCCAAGAGGGACAAGGATATTTATTTATTGTTTATGTTTTAATATTCTTCAGTTTTTGGCTTCTGATAATCATCAATGTTCGCAGCTCAGTCAAATTTCGCTAACAAATACACTCAAAGTTCTTCTTTATTTCTGAAGCTTCAAATACAATTCAAAAATTCGCTATATTATATATTCGAAGTCATTTTTTATGCGAAGATTTACCTACAGAGCTGCAAAAATTATAATAAGCATATCTACACGTGGGTGTAGGCGGAACTTCGCAAACGCATTTCACGCAATCTGAATAGTGGCCTGTATAATGACAAAGTTCGTCCCCGATATCCATGGTCAGGTTGCCAACTTTGCAGGTCAGATCTTATAGAAAAAAAGACAAGAAAATCAATCTTAATTATAATAATATTCAACTTCTTTAACCCTTTTATTGTCACGGCCGATCGACATATACACATCTAGAAATGAATGTATCGACCTGTGGCAATAAAATTGTTAATCAAATAGAACAAGTGGAATTTACCTTCTCCACCAGAAGAGATGTCTTTAGAGGCTTTGGGTCTATTTGGTTTTGGTATTAGAGTATAAATCGCGTCTTCTAAAATACAAAAGCATTATACACGATACTGATTGACACTCTATTCATCTATTATCTTATTGAGGGAAACTTACGACTGAGCCAAGATACAGTACAATAGATAGCAGGACTTTCGGTATTCAATATAAGTCTAAACGGCTTAAGTATCGGTACATTTTTCTTTGCAATTTCTTCATTTAAATAGAACTCTGGACTGCACGTGATATTCATTGTTGTACAGAATTGTTCATTATTATCACCTGAAGAATCAGAGTAGAAAAATTCAGCAAATATATAGAAGGCTGATACGATAAAATTCCAGATCTTAAGGAGTCCACTATAAATACCTGTATAGCCTTCCTGACAGATGCACAATTTCCGTGGCTCATTCTTTGGTGTAAAGTATTGTCCAGCCATGTACTTATACCCATCCACAACGCATCGTGGATAATCGGATTCGTTTGTAACTAAAGTAAAATAAAAGTCATTACTTGTGTTTCATTTCAATTGATAACAGACACCTTTCTGATATTAAAATAATATGGTAATATATTCAAGTAAGCAGATGGTATTTTACTTACAACACATTAGTGTTCCTGGACCACATTCATGAATATTATGTTTCATGTAACAAAAGTCGTCACTGAATACATCAACATAATCACGGCTGTGCGAGCACGCGAAATGTGATCTATAAATTAATTTCAATTATTCATTTATGATTATTAAATTGTTTAGACAATTTTTTCTTACTTACGAGTCTTTTCCAGCTACACAGAGACATGTAATGTTACATAATCCTATGTCTTCCTGATTTACATATTCTCCAATTTCATAGCTCCTGTTTTGAATGTAACACTTAGTTGGTGATATGGCATCTAGATGGCCACAGTTGTATTTGTAGGCGCAACAGTCCCCTTGGTTTCTGTACACAGGAGTGCATCCCATGTCGTTGTAATATGACAGCGGTCCTGGACACTGTACCTGAGAACAATCTTCAATTTGTTTCTGTAAGACTCGTTTCACTTTAATGTGCAAGCACGGTAATTTTGTTACTCTACTACTCATCAACTGATTAATGACTCACTCTGCTTAGTCTCCTCAGTCGAAGCGAAGATAAAGAAACAGAAATACACTTGGAGCAGGAGGAAAGTTCGGTCACGTGCGTCCATGATCTGGCTGATGTTTACATTGAAGCTCGTGAAGCTGTGCCTGCATCTTTTATAGGAACTTTTGGTGTGGTTGGAGAAGTGAGGACGGAATCTGCTAAAAGAGGAAGGATATCAGTGCTTATCTTATCCAGGAGATGATCGATATCATACGGACACTGGGAGTTCTACTGGAGACTTGAAGTTTTGACTATGAGACATATTTTCCATTTCCTTGTGTAATGAAATTTAAATGCAAACAGTAGATGCGTGTCGGTTAAAACTTTGTGAATCTTAGATTTAGTATGCAGATTGAGGACAGTTGATATTAATTTCATTATCGGTAGGAACGAACGTGCTAACGGATTTCCTGAGTTTTTACAACTTTATCTGAGAGGCGATTTTAAAATTACACGAGAAAGAGATAACAGTCATTATGCTCAAAGGTTTATCGACTATTTTGGAATCACGAAAAGGAACGTTTAAGTAAAACAGTCAATTACATTTTAAAGTTATGCGCATATCGTCGACCTTTTTAATCTCGTTTGAACTTTTTTCAGTCTAAAGGTTATCGAAAACAAATTAATTTTGTGTCCATCCTGACATAAGCTGACGGGCGATTCGGTAGAGTTTGAGCGGAAACGAAAAATAAACAATTGCGTTGAATCTCTTGTTCGGTAGCGTGGATTTTAGCGACGAAAAAAAAATTCCGGAGTGCAGGTTCTGTCAAATAAATAATTCAAGTACAATGACGAGTCCTGCACCCTTAAGCCAGGACAAATCTGCCAATAGGGACCAGGATATTTATTCATTGCTTATGCTTTAATATTCTTCAGTTCTTAGCTTCTAATAAACAACAATATTTGCAGCTCAGTCGAATTTCGTTTACAAGTCTACTCAAAGTTTTTATTCACTTCTCGAGCTTCAAATAGAATTCAAAAACTCTCTATATTATATATTCAAAGTCATTTTCCACCCAGAGAAATATTTGCTTAAAAGCAATTATAATAATCAATTTTACAAGTTGGTGTAGGCGGCACTTCGCAAATGCATCTCACGCAGTTTGGATCGTTGTATGTATTTTGACTTAGCTCGTCCCCGATATTCATGGTCAGGTTGCCAAATTTGCAGGTCAGATCTTACAGGAAAAAAAAGAAAAGAAAATCAAACCAATTGCTAATAACATTCGACTGCTTCAATCCTTTTACTGTCACGGCCGATCTACATATACATTTCTAAAAATAGATGCATCGGCCTGTGGCAATAAAAGTGTCAATCAAATAGAACACGTGGAATTTACCTTCTTTACCAAAAGAGTTTTCTACAGAGGCTGTGGGTCCATTTGGATTTGGTATTACAGTATCGTTCGCGTTTTCTAAAGTACAAAAACATTATACACAGTACTGATTGACAATCTACTCATCTATTATCTTATTGAGGAAAACTTACGACGGCGCCAATATCTAGAACAACTGATAGCAGAATTTTGATGCGAGTAGTATACTGGTGCATTTTTATTGGCAATGTCTATATTTTCATAGTATTCTATACCGCACCTGATTCCCGTTGTTATACAGAATGGTTCAATATTATCACCTGAATAATCAGAGTAGCAAAATTAAAAACAGTATAACAAGGTGATTCGAAATAACTCCAGATCTTAACGAGTTCTCCTTGCAATTATAAATACCCTTATAGCCTTCCTGACAGACGCACCATTTCCATGGCTCGTGGATTGGTTTGAAGGATTGTCCATCCCTGTACCTATAGCCATCCACAACGCACTGTGGAATTTCCGATTCGTTTTTAGCTAAAATAAAAGAGAAGCCATTACTTGTATTTTATTTCAAGTGATAACAGATGCCTTTCCGATATGAAAATAATATGATAATATATTCAAGTAAGCAGATGAAATAATACTTACGGCAAACTGGTGTTCCTAGGCCACATTCATGAATGTTACCTTTCAGGTAACAACTGACGTCAAAGTGGGGATCATATTCATAGTTAATGTCGAAGCACCAGAATCTTGTTCTATAAACTAATTTCAATTAATCATTTATGATTATTAAATTGTTTACACGATTATTTTCCAGCTACACAGACACATGCCTTGTCACAAAATTTTATATCTTCCTGACTTGCAAATTCTCCAACTTCATAGATCCTGTGCTTAATGTAACACTTATTTGGTGATCTGGCATCTAGATGGTCACAGTTGTACTTGTAGGCACAACAGTCCCCTTGGTTTCTGTACACAGGAGTGCATCCCACGTCATTGTAATATATCAGTGGTCCTGGACACTGTACCTGAGAACAATCTTCAATTTATTTTTGTGAGACTGGTTTTACTTTAATATGCAATCACATTAGGTGAGGCTTTTTATTAAATTTGTTACTGTACTACTAATCAATTAATTAATGACTCACTCTGCTTAGTCTCCTCAGTCGAAGCGAAGACGAAGAAGCAGAAAAACACTTGGAGTAGGAAGAAAGTTCTGCCACGTCCGTCCATGATCTGGCTGATGTTCACATGGAAACTTGTGAAGCTGTGCCTGAATCATTTATACGAACTTTTGGTGTGATTGGAGAAGTGGGGACGGAATCTGCTAAAAGCGGAAAGATATCAGTGCTTATCTTATCCAGGAAGTGACCGATATCATACGGACACTGGAAATTTCACTGGAGACTTTAAGACTATTGCGTTTTGACTATGAGGTATATTATCCTTTTACTCGTCTAATGAAATTTCAATGCAAACAGTAGATGCGCGTCGGTTAAAACTTTGTGAATCTTATATTTAGTATGCAGATTGAGGACAGTTGATATTAATTTCATTATCGGTAGGAACGAACGTGCTAACGGATTTCCTGAGTTTTTACAATTTTACGTGAGAGGCGAATTTAAAATTACACGAGAAAGAGATAACAGTCACTATGCTCAAAGGTTTATCGACAATTTTGAAAACACGGAAAGGAACGTTTGATTAAAAACTCAATTACATTTCAAAATCGTGCGCATGTTATCGACCGTGTTAATCTCATCTGAACGTTTTTCAGTCTAAAGGTTATCGAATAAAATAAATTTTGTATCCATTCTGACATAAGCTGATGGGCGATTCGATGAAGTTTGAGCGGAAAAGGAAAATAAACAATTGCGTTAATCTGTCGTTCGGTAGCGTGATTTTTGACGAGCAACATAAAAAAATTCCAGAGTGCGGGTTCTTTCAAATGAAAAACTCAAGTGCAATCACGAGTCCTGCACCCCTTAAGTCAGAACAAATCTGCCAAGAGGACCAGAATATTTATTTATTACTTATGTTTTAATATTCTTCAGTTTTTGGCTTCTCCTAATCATCAATGTTTGCAGCACAGTCAAATTTCGCTAACAAATTCACTCAAAGTTCTTCTTTACTTCTCAAGCTTCAAATAAAATACAAAAATTCTCTATAATATATGTATATTCAGAGTCATTTTCTACCCGGAGAATTATATGCAGAATTGCAATCATGATCATTAAGACGTTTACACGTTGGTGTAGGCGGCACTTCGCAGACGCATCTCACGCAGACTGAAGTGTAATCTGTACCTTGATTAAGCTCGTCCCCGAGATTCATGGTCAGGTTGCCAAATTTACAGGTCAGACCTTATAGAAAAAAAGAAAAGAAAATCAATCCAATTGCTAATAACATTCGACTGCTTCAACCCTCTTACTGTCACGGCCGATCGACATATACGCTTCTAAAAATAGATATATCGGCCTGTGGCAATAAAAGTATTAATCAAGCAAAACAAATGGAATTTACCTTTTCCACCAGGACAGTTTTCTTTAGAGGGTGTCGGTCCATTTGGATTTGTTATTACAGTATCATTCGCGGTTTCTAAAATACAAATACATCATAGATAACAATTATGGACACTCGATTGATTTATTATCTTTTGAGTCAAACTTACGGCAGCGCCAAGATGGACTACAGCTGGTAGCAGGATTTTGATCAGAGTCGTACGTTGGGGCACATTTATTGGCAATGTCTTCATTATGATATAAGTCTGTACTGCATCTGGTGCTCGGTGTTATGCAGAATGGTTTAATATTATCACCTGCATAATCAGAGTCGGAAAATTCAGCAAATATATAACAAGATGATCCAGATAAAACTCCAAGATCCAATAACACCAGATCTTAATGAGCCCGTCCTGAATCTATAAATACCCCTATAGCCTTCCTGACACGAGCACCTTTTCCGTGGCTCATTCTTTGGTGTGAAGAATTCTCCTCCCTTGTACGTCACACCATCCACAACGCACTCTGGTATCTTCGATCCATTTTTGGCTACAACGAAAGAAAAATCATTACTGATATTGCATTCCAAGTGATAACAGTCGTCCCTTGTATCAAAGCGGTACGATAATACATTCAAATAAGCAAATCATATATTACTCACGACAAATTACTGGTCCTGGACAACATTGACTAACGTTACGGCCCAGGTAACAACCGTCGCCAACAGGAGGAATAAAACAGCGCACCATGGCGCAATTGAAGCGTGCTCTGTAAATTGATATTAATTAATCCCACATGACAATTAAATTGATCGCAATTGCAATTATCACGTACGAAGTAGCTCCGTTGCCGCAATAACATCCAAGAGCACAAGGGTTGTTCTCGTCGTGCCCATAAGATTCGTCAATTTCGTAGCTTCTGTACTTAAAGTAACACTTATTTCGTGATCTAGCATTTAGATGGCCACAATTGTATTTGTAGGCACAACAATCTCCTTTTTTCTTGTACACAGGAGTGCATCCCACATCCTCGTAGTACGTCAGTGGTCCTTGGCACAGCACCTGAGAACAATCTTCAATTTCTTTCTGTGAGACTCCTTTCTTTTTAATATACAGTCGCACAGGTGAGGCTTCCAATTAATTTGTTACTGCACTATTAAACAACTGATTAATGACTCACCTTGCTTGTTCTTCCAAGTCGAAGCGAATACAACGAAACAGAAAAATACTTGGAGCAGGAGAAAAGTTCTGCCGTGTCCGTCCATGATTTGGCAGATGTTCACATTGAAGCGCACAAAACTGTACCTGCACCTTTTATATGAATCTTTGGTAAGAATAAAGGTGGGGATAAGTCCGAGGATGTCAGTGTCGCTCACATGTGGAGAGTAAATGATAGAACATTGATTCTAGGAAGCTTCTCGCAGAATTGGAGATGTTTTTTCTAAAAAAAAGAGAAAATAACATTTTGATTAAGAAAATTTATGTTTTCTCACCTTGTGATATCGAGTGCAAAGGATAAATTCGCATTAGTATACAGCAGTGGATGTCATTTTTATCAGTTGCAACTGCGACGCGTCACTCTGCATTGGCAATTACATCTTCTGATTTTATCCCCATTCCTGAGAAAACGGCAAAATTGCCACTTTATCGTTATAATGAAATTGACAGTTTTTCTTCATTAAATGGGTCGTCGACCGGATATCACAGCCGTTTAATGATTTCCGTATGCTTTGCAATTGACATTGGATATTGTCAGGAGAAACCTGTCCTTCCCAAGACTTTATCAAGATTATCTTTATGGAAATTATTCAAACTGCATTACCTGTGTCCGGATGACTTAAATTGTTTAATCGTTTTGTTAGGGATAGTGTTAAATGTAAGTGCACCATTGTGACATCAAGATAATAAATGACTCAATATACATATGGAATTATGGAAAAATAAAAATCGTTCGCTTAATTATCCTTGTAATAATTAATACAGATAATAAAGAGCGATTAAATAAATAATTTATGTTCCTTTTTTTGTTACCAGCCTTATCGATCTGGAAACATGAAACTATTGTATAATAGATCAATGCATATTTCATGTCTGACTATGCTTCATCTTCTACTATGTATTATAATAATTTGAAATTATAAGTTTTAACTTGACCAAATAAACGGTTGAAAAATATATTTTTATTCTTTTCATAATGACAGATGTTAATCCATCTCTGCAATCGCTCTGTGGATCATCTGCAGAATATGATTTGTCTTAATTATTTTTCAGCATAATATTGACAATTTAAAAAAAACACTTCCCATTACACCGTTTTCTCAGTACCATTTGGACAAATGAATTTTTTCTCAGGTGTATCATTATTATGTCAATTAATTTCAAATAAACGTCATCAAAAGGAAACATAGTTTCTTACAAACTTCGGCATTATATAGTCGTTATTTACAAAATTAAAACCTGGAATTCTCCTGAGCATCTTCCTGTTCCATAATTCCTGATTGCGTCATGAAAAATGTCAACTTGCGACCTGCAAATGTATTTGAAATATCATTTCCTACCAGTATGACGAGCCGACTGGACATTATTATCAATATCATTATAGAACTGAAATTTCTCTATGGTAAGGGTGATCCAGAGTTTAACAATAGCGCCAACGAGAAGACTCTTAAGTCGCATGAAATTCTGGTGAATCTGAAAACCGAACAGCATCGATTTACCAGGTATGTAATCATATCGAGTTTACACATTTTAGCATTCCTATTGGCACTGTCAGGTATGCGCGACTTTGTCATGGGTCGTCTGGGCTTGCTGGCTGATAAGGAATGTTTTCACGCAAAACACGGCCGTCTAAATAGGAATATATTACATATTTATATAATAAATAAAGATAACTCACAGCGCCAAATACGGGGAAGCGATAGCCCGAGTTGCTCGACGTGTCCAGTCGGTAACAAAGGAGGACGACTCAATACGTAACACCCGGTATCTTTTTCTTCTCCTTACAGCTTCCATCTCGTAAATGAGATGCATCAGATATCATAGAGTTAAGAAGAGATTCCCGTTATAGAGATTGAGTGCTGTACCAGATGTGATCAGCCACTGTGGACTAACCAACACTGGCGGACAGACTGTTTGGGGTAAATTTGGCATCTGTCGTCTGTTAGGTATTGAATCTAAACTTTTACAAAGTTTCCTTATTTTACCAATAAAATTGGGAATTAAAGAATTATTAAAGTCGTGGGAAAAACGCTCTAGTCTGTTTTAGTTAAACTTTTATGTCACATTCCAGAAGTTTTGAAAAGTGGAGACATTGTCTAATCTTTGAGCAATTTCGTTAATTGTTTTGATGGAAGCTGCGATGGTCTACGGCATTAAACTGATCTTAACAGAGATCAGATCGATGCCGAGAATTTAAATTTGTTTCTGGCCGACGCCTCAAGATGTCTACATTATCGTAACTGCTGTGGTAACTGTGTTGCCTTTTTTATCTACATTCAGTGGGTTATGATGTTCTTTACTATTTTCTGTGTCTTGTCTCTTATGTCGCAGATATCCAGGGAACAATTTGTTGCGTTTCACACGCAACCAGTTTGACATAACCTCAGGGCAGAGTACGGGATTTTATTGATGCAATTTATGAGATGACGTGGAGTTAGCAGGATATCCAGTAACTATTAATGTAAGCGGATTGCACTGTGTATAAGAAAAAAGAAAGAAGTAATGGAAAGTATAGGTATTTATTTCTTGTTTATGATTTGATATTCTCTAATTTTATACAGACTGTTACGAACACGATCTTTGGCATATAATAAATATTAATATTAGTAGCTCAGTAATGTGTGATTAATAAGTCTACTTCAAGTTCTTCCTTACTAATATTTTAAGAGTTATTTTCTACCCGCAGCAAGGCTGCAGTCACTAAGGCGTCGACACGTTGGTGTAGGTGGCACTTCGCAGACGCATCTCACGCAGACTGATTTGTAATCTGTACCTTGATTAAGCTCGTCCCCGAGATTCATGGTCAAGTTACCGAATTTGCAGGTCATATCTTTAATAAAAAAGAAAAGAAGAACAATTGAATTGAACGATTAAATTGCAAAGGATATCCAGTTGCCTTAATCTGGTAGAAGAAATGAAATCTACCTTTTTTGCCGGGACAGTCTTCTCCAGAGGATGAGGATCCACTTGGATTCGGTATTACAGTATCGTTCGCGTTTTCTAAAATACAAGAACAGTATACACAACAATTATGGACACTCTATTGATTTGTCATCTTATTGCGAAAAACTTACGACATCGCCAAGATGGACTACAATTGGTAGCAGGATTTTGATCAGCGTAATATATTGGAATACATTTCTTGGCAATATCTTGACTGTGATACAAATCAGTACTACACGTTGTGCTCGGCGTTATGCAGAATGGCTTAATATTCTGACCTGGATAATCAAAGTTGGCAAAGTAAAAAAAAAATATAGAAGAGCGATTGGAAGTGACTCCAGATCTTAAAACGTGCTCCTTGCAATTGTAAATACCTGTATAGCCTTCCTGACACGCGCACCTTTTCCGTGGCTCATTCTTTGGTATGAAGAATTCTCCGTCCTTGTACGTTACACCATCCACAACGCACTTTGGAATCTCCGATTCATTTTTAGCTACGGTAAACGAAAAACCATTACTCGGTCTTCTTTTCGAGTGACAACAGACGTCTTTCCGGTATCAAAATAATATGAGAATATATTCAAATAAGCAGTTAGTATATTACTCACGACAAGTCAACGGTCCTGGACAACATTGGCTTATGTTACGTTTCATGTAACAACCTGTGTCAATAGGACCGTGATAACAGTCCACGATGGCGCATACGAAACGTCCTCTGTTAATTAATTTAAATTAATCACACGTGACAATTAAATTCTTCAGAAAAATAATTCTTACTCACGAATTTGTTCCGTTCGTGCAGAAACATCCTACGTTGCATGGATTCTTATCTTCGGCCCTGAGACGTTCTCCAAATTCATAGCTGTTACGCTTAACGTAACACTTATTTCGTGATCTAGAATTTAGATGGTCACAATTGTATTTGCAGGCACAACAATCTCCTTTGTTCTTGTACACGGGAGTGCATCCCACATCATCGTAGTAAGTCAGTGGTCCTGGACACTGTACCTGAGAACAATCTTCAATTTCTTTCTGTGAGACTGGTTTTACTTTAATATGGAATCACATTAGGTGAGGCTTTTTATTAAGTTTGTTACTTTACAACTAATCAATTAACTAATGACTCACTCTGCTTGTTCTCCCCAGTCGAAGCGAAGACAAAGAAACAGAAAAATACTTGGAGCAGGAGGAAAGTTCTGCCATGTCCGTCCATGATTTGGCTGATGTTCACACTGAAGCGCACAGAACTACACCTGCATCTTTTATATGAATTTTTGATGCGAACAGCAGAAGAGGGGATGAAATGGATTAAAAGTGGGAGGATATCAGTATTTCTTATACGGAGAGTGACGGATGTAATATAGACACTGGGAAGTCCACTGCAATATTTAAAACGATTACGTTTTTACTAAGAAAAATATTTTTTCTTCTCGCCTCACGAAACCAAATGTAAACAGTAGATGCGCGTCGGTATAAATCTGTGTGATAATTCTTAGGTTTAATATACAGATTGAGGGCAGTGGATAACATTTTTATCAGTTGCAACTGCAACGAGTCACTCTGTATTTGCAGTTTCATATGATAATTTTATCTTAAGGCCTGAACAATGTGCAAAATTATCACTTTATGGCTGCAATGAATTAACAGCTGCTTTCTGTTAAGTGGGTCGCCGAATGATGAAGGCAAGTAGACTAAATAATTAAATTATTTCTTAGACGTCTGATCGTTGTATCAATAAACATGAAATACACGTCGTTAAAGAGTCCATGTAGTTTTCTACAAGGTTAACCTGACGTAATCACTATCTGCAAAAGTAAATTACGGACTTCCCCTGAGTCTATATCTCCCTACTCTGCCGTTCTGATTGTGTCGAGAAAAACTGTGAAACTCGACCGCATTCACTTCAAAACCATTTGCGTTTGAACATTCTCGCATCCGAAATAGAATTGAACATTTGAAATTAACCGTCAGTATGCCGAATCAAGAGGAATTGGTATTATCAGAGAAATCAAATTCTACTGTGATAATAGTGATCAAGAGTTTAAAAATACCACAAATAAGAAAAATATGAAGAACACACAACATGGAAACCAATTATGTAATTATATTAGGAGTAAATATTCAATGCGTCAATGGTGTTTTCATCGGGCAGTGAAATTATTAATATATTATACATGTTGTAGCTGTAATATTTTGTCTGATATAAGGCAGCAAGTGCACGACCTTCCACTGATTACCGGATTGGCCGGCACTCGAGTAGAGACGGGAAGAAGGGAGAACTCTTGATCGTGATCAGAGGACAAAATGAAAGACGAGGATTAGTCTGTGATCAGCAAGAGGCGAAGAGTACTGTCTTCCTGAAACTGCTTCCGGCCAAAATGGCCGAGAGTAGGGAATATCCCGTCTTCCGCCAACTCCGTCATATACAAGTAAGCAAATAATATACTACTTGCGGCAAGGTATTGTTCCTGGACCACATTCATGAATTTTACGTTTCAGGTAACAACCGAAGCCAAGGGGGGGACGATGAGAATAATAGCTGTAGAAGCACTGAAATCCTGTTCCATAAATTAATTTCAGTTAATCATTTATCATTATTAAATTTTTCAGACGATTATTTCTTATTAACGAGCTTCCTCCAGCTACACAGACACATGACTTTTCACAAAATTTCATATCTTCCTGATTTGCAAATTCTCCAACTTCATAGCTCCTGTGCTTAATGTAACACTTATTTGGTGATCTGGCATCTAGATGGTCACAATTGTATTTGTAGGCGCAACAGTCTCCTTGGTTCTTGTACACAGGAGTGCATCCCACGTCATTGTAATATATCAACGGTCCTGCACACTGTACCTGAGAACAATCTTCAATTTCTTTTTGTGAGACTGGTATTACTTTAATATGGAATCACATTGGGTGAAACTTTTAATTAATTTTGTTGCTGTACTACGACTCGACTAACTAATCACTCACTCTGCTTAGCCTCCTCAGTCGAAGCGAAGACGAAGAAACAGAAAAATACTTGGAGCAGGAGGAAAGTTCTGCCACGTGCGTCCATGATTTGGCTGATGTTCACATTGAAGCTCCGGAAGCTGTGCCTGCATCTTTTATACGAACTTTTGGTGTGATTGGAGAAGTGGAGATGGAATCTGCTTAAAGTGGAAAGATATCAGTGTTTCTCTTATCCAGGAGGTGACCGATGTCATACGGACACTGGGAATTCCACTGGAGACTTTAAGACTATTGCGTTTTGACTATGAGATATATTTTCCGTTTACTCGTCTAATGAAATTTGAATGCAAACAGTAGATGCGCGTCGGTTAAAACTTTGTGAATTTTAGATTTAGTATGCAGATTGAGGACAGTTGATATTAATTTCATTACTAGTATGAACGAACGTGCTAACGGATTTCCTGAATTTTTACAATTTTATCTTAGAGGCGATTTTACAGTTGCACGAGAAAGAGATCACAGTTACTATATTCAAAGGTTTACCGACTAGTTTCGAATTTAATTAAAAAAGTTAATTACATTTTAAAGTCATGCGCATATCGCCAACCTCGGTAATCTCATCTGAACGTTTTTCAGTCTAAACGTTATCGAAGAGAAGTAAATTTTGTATCCATTCTTACGTAAGATGGCGGGCGAATCGGTAAAGTTTGAATGAAAATGAAAATAAACAATTGCGTTGATTTTCTCGTTCGGTAGCGTGATTTATATCGAGCAAAATAAATAAAAACTCTGGAGGACAGGTTCTGTCAAATAAAACATTTAAGTATAATCAGGAGTCCTGCACCTTGAAGCCAGAACGAATCTGCCACGAGGGACAAGGATATTTCTTTATTGCTTATGCTTTAATATTCTTCAGTTTTTGGCTTCTAATAATCATCAATGTTCGCAGCTCAGTCATATTTCGCTAACAAGTCCATACAAAGTTCTTCTTTACTTCTCAAGCTTCAAATAAAATACAAAAATTCTCTATAATATATGTATATTCAGAGTCCATTTCTACCCGGAGAATTATCTGCAGAATTGCAATCATTATCATTAAGACGTTTACACGTTGGTGTAGGCGGCACTTCGCAGACGCATCTCGCGCACCTCATATATTCGTCTACATTTCGACTGAGCTCGTCCCCGATATTCATGGTCAGGTTGCCAAATTTGCAGGTCAGATCTTACAAAAAAAAAAAAGAAAAGAAAATCAATCCAATTGCTAATAACATTCGACTGCTTAAACCTTTTACTGTCACGGCCGATCGACATATACATTTCTAAAAATAGATACATCGGCCTGTGGCAATAAAAGTGTGAATCAAATAGAACACGAATTTACCTTCTTTACCAAAAGAGTTTTCTACAGAGGCTGTGGGTCCATTTGGATTTGGTATTACAGTATCTTCCGCGTTTTCTAAAATACAAAAGCATTATACAAGGTACTGATCGACAATCTACTCATCTATTATCTTATTGAGGAAAACTTACGACGGCGCCAATAGTCAGTACAACCGGTAACAGGATTTTGATTCGAGCTGCATATTGGTGCATTTTTATTGGCAATGTCTTTATTATCATAGCGTTCTGGACTGCATATGAGGTTTAGCGTTATGCAGAATGGTTCAATATTATCACCTGAATAATCAGAGTTGGAAAATTAAGCAAATATATAACAAGCTAATTGGAAATAAATCCAGATCTTAATGAGTTCGCCTTGCAATCATAAATACCCGTATAGCCTTCCTGACAGATGCACCATTTCAATGGCTCCTTCATTGGTTTGAAGACTTGTCCGGCCATGTACGTTTCACCATCCACAACGCATCGTGGAATATCCGATATGTTTTTATCTAAAATGAAAGAAAAGCCACTACTTGTATTTCATTTCAAGTGATAACAGACGCCTTTCCGATATGAAAATAATATAATAATATATTCAAGTAAGCAGATGAAATATTACTTACGACAAACTAACGTTCCTGGACCACATTCATAAATATTACGTTTCAGGTAACAATTGGTGTCAGTGAGGAGCTTATAGTAAAAATAGCGTGTGTAGAAGCACCAGAAACGTGATCTATAAATTAATTTCAATTAATCATTTATAATTATTAAATTGTTCAGACGATTATTTCTTACTTACCTGTCTGTTCCGGCTACACAGACACAAGTCTTGTCACATTCATTTATATCTTCCCGATTTGCATATTCTCCAATTTCATAGCTCTTGTTCTTAATGTAACACTTATTTGGTGATCTAGAATCTAGATGGTCACAGTTGTATTTGTAGGCGCAACAGTCTCCTTCGTTCTTGTACACGGGAGTGCATCCCACGTCATGGTAGTACGACAGTGGTCCTGGACACTGTACCTGAGAACAATCTTCAATTTCTTTATGTGAGACTACTTCCTTTTTAACATACAGTCACACAGGTTATTAATTTGTTACTGTACTACTAATCAACTAAATAATGACTCACTCTGCTTAGCCTCCTCAGTCGAAGCGAAGACGAAGAAGCAGAAAAACACTTGGAGCAGGAGGAAAGTTCTGCCACGTCCGTCCATGATCTGGCTGATGTTCACATTGAAGCTCGTGAAGCTGTGTCTGCATCTTTCATACGAATTTTTGGTGTGGTTGGAGAAGTGGGGATGGAATCTGCTAAAAGTGGAAAGATATCAGTGCTTCTCTTATCCAGGAGGTGACCGATGTCACACGGACACTGGAAATTCCACAGGAGACTTTGCGTTTTGACTATGAGATATATTTTCCTTTTACTCGTCTAATGAAATTTAAATGCAAATAGTAGATGCGCGTCGGTTAAAACTTTGTGAATCTTAGATTTAGTATGCAGATTGAGGACAGTTGATATTGATTTCATTATCAGTATGAATGAACGTACTAACGGCTTTTGTACGTTCTTACAATTTGATCTGAGAGGCGAGTCTAATGTTATACGACAAAGAGGTCACAGTCACTGCGTTCAAAGGTTTATCGACTATTTTTGAATTTAAGTAAAAAAGTCAATTACATTTTAAAATTGTGCGCATGTCGTCAACCTTCTAAATCTGACCTGAACGTTTTTCAGTCTACAGGTTATCGAAGAAAGAAATTCGTATTCATCCTGACATAAGCTAGCGGGCGATTCGATAAAGTTTCAGCAAAAAAGAAAAATGAACGATTGCGTTTGACGTAATTTTCAGCGAGCAAAATAAAAAAATTCCGGAGTGCGGGTTCTTTCAAATGAAAAACTCAAGTGCAATCACGAGTCCTGCACCCTTAAGTCAGGACAAATCGGCCAAGAGGGACCAGTATATTTCTTTATTGCTCAAGTTTTAATATTCTTCAGTCCTTAGCTTCTAATAAACAACAATATTCGCAGCTCGGTCGAACTTCGCTTACAAGTCTACTCAGATTTTTATTGACTTCTCGAGCTTCGAATAGAATTCAAATACTCTCTATATTATATATTCAAAGTCATTTTCCACCCAGAGAAATATTTGCGTAATCGCATTTATGATAATTAAGTTTACAAGTTGGTGTAGGCGGCACTTCGCAAACGCATCTGATGCACCTCTTAGGGTAGTCTCCATTTCGACTAAGCTCGTCCCCGATATTCATGGTCAGGTTGCCAAATTTGCAGGTCAGACCTTATAGAAAAAAAGAAAAGAAAATCAAACTAAATGCTAATAACATTCGACCGCTTCAACCCTTTTACTGTCACGGCCGATCGACATATACATTTCTAAAAATAGATACATCGGCCAGTGGTAATAAAAGTGTTAATCAAATAGAACACGGTGAATTTACCTTCTTCACCAGAAGAGTTTCCTTCAGAGGCTGTGGGTCCATTTGGATTTGGTAGTACAGTATCGTTCGCATTTTCTAAAATAAAAAAGCATTATACACGATACTGATTGAAACTCTATTCATCTATTATCTTATTGAGGAAAACTTACGACGGCGCCAATCGCTAAAACAACTGATAGCAGAATTTTTAGACGATACGTATACTGGTGCATTTTTATTGGCAATGTCTATATTTTCATAGTATTCTATACCGCACCTGATTCCCGTTGTTATACAGAATGGTTCAATATTATCACCTGAATAATCAGAGTAGCAAAATTAAAAACAGTATAACAAGGTGATTCGAAATAACTCCAGATCTTAACGAGTTCTCCTTGCAATCATAAATACCCTTATAGCCTTCCTGACAGACGCACCATTTCCATGGCTCCTTCTCTGGTACGAAGTACTGTCCGGCTATGTACGTATCGCCATCTACATCGCACCATGGAACCTCCGACATCTTTTTATCTAAAATAAAAGAAAAGCCATTACTTGTATTGCATTTCAAGATTATAACAGACGCCTTTCCAATATGAAAATAATATGATAATATATTAAAGTAAGCAGATGAAATATTACTTACGACAAGTTGGTGTTCCTGGACCACATTCATGAATGTTACGTTTTAGGTAACAACTGGGGTCTAAGTCGCGAGTATATTCATAGTAGCTGTAGGAGCACCAGAATTCTGTTCTAGAAATTAATTGAAATTAATCATTTATGATTATTAAATTGCTCAAGCGATTATTTCTTACTTACGAATTTCTTTCAGCTGAACAGACGCATGTCTTGTCACATACATGTATATCTTCACGACTTACATATTCTCCAATTTCATAGCTCTTGTTCCTAATGTAACACTTATTTGGTGATCTAGTGTATAGATGGTCACAGTTGTATTTGTAGGCGCAACAGTCTCCTTGGTTTCTGTACACAGGAGTGCATCCCATGTCATGGTAATATATCAACGGTCCTGCACACTGTACCTGAGAACAATCTTCAATTTCTTTTTGTGAGACTGGTATTACTTTAATATGGAATCACATTGGGTGAAACTTTTAATTAATTTTGTTGCTGTACTACGACTCGACTAACTAATCACTCACTCTGCTTAGCCTCCTCAGTCGAAGCGAAGACGAAGAAACAGAAAAATACTTGGAGCAGGAGGAAAGTTCTGCCACGTGCGTCCATGATTTGGCTGATGTTCACGTGGAAGCTCGTGAAGCTGTGCCTGTATCTTTTATACGAACTTTTGGTGTGGTTGGAGAAGTGGGGATGGAATCTGCTAAAAGTGGAAAGATATCAGTGCTTTTCTTATCTAGGATGTGACCGACGTCATACGGACACTCGGAATCCCAGTGGAGAATTTGCGTTTCGACTATGAGATATATTTTCCTTTTACTCGTCTAATGAAATTTAAATGCAACCAGTAGATGCGCATCGGTTAAAACTGTGTGAGTCTTAAATTTAGTGAGAACAGTTGATATTAATTTCATTATCAGTATGAACGAACGTGCTAACAGCTTTCGTGAGTTTCTACAATTTTATTTGACGTGAATTTAAAGTTGTATAAGAAGGAAATCACAGTCACTATGTTCAAAGGTCTACCGACGATTTTGGAATCACGAAAAAGTACATTCTAGTAAAAAAGTCAACTACATTTTGAAGTCATGCGCATATTGTCGACCTTGTTAATCTCATCTGAAAGTTTTACAGTCTAAAGGTTATCGAAGAGAAGTAAATTTTGTATTCATCCTGATGTAAGATGGCGGGCGAATCGGTAAAGTTTGAATGGAAAAGAAAAATAAACAATTGCGTTGATCCTCTGGTTCGGTAGCGTGATTTATATTGAGCGAAATAAATAAAAATTCTGTAGGACAGGTTCTGTCAAATAAAACATTTCAGTATAATAAGGAGTCCTGCACCCTGAAGCCAGAACGAATCTGCCAAGAGGGACAAGGATATTTATTTATTGCTTATGCTTTAATATTCTTCATTTTTTGGCTTCTAATAATCATCAGTGTTCGCAGCTTAGTCAAATTTCGCTACAAGTCCACACAAATTTCTTATTTACTTCTGAAGCTTCAAATAAAAATCAAAAATCCTCTATATTATACATTCGAAGCCATTTTCTGTCCGAATAATTATGTACAGAATTGCAAGGAGCATAATAATTAAGATATGTACACGTTGGTGTAGGCGGCACTTCGCAAACGCATCTCACGCAGAGTGAATAGGGATCTGCATGTCGACTAAGCTCGTCCCCGATATTCATGGTCAGGTTGCCAAATTTGCAGGTCAAATCTTGCAGAAACAAAAAAAAAGAAAATCAAACCAATTGCTAATAACATTCAACAGCTTCAACCCTCTTACTGTCACGGTCGATCGACATATACATTTCTAAAAATAGATACATCGGCCAGTGGCAATAGAAGTGTCAATCAAATAGAACAAATGAAATTTACCTTCTCCGCCAGAAGAGTTTTCTTCAGAGGCTGTGGGTCCATTTGGATTTGGTATTACAGTATCGTTCGCATTTTCTAAAATACAAAAGCATTATACACGATACTGATTGACAATCTACTCATCTATTATCTTATTGAGGAAAACTTACGACGGCGCCAATAGTCAGAACAACCGGTAACAGGATTTTGATTCGAGCTGCATATTGGTGCATTTTTATTGGCAATGTCTTTATTATCATAGTACTCTAGAGTGCACTTGATGCTCGACGTTATGCAGAATGGTTCAATATTATCACCTGAATAATCAGAGTTGGAAAATTAAGCAAATATATAACAAGGTGATTCGAAATAACTCCAGATCTTAACGAGTTCTCCTTGCAATCATAAATACCCTTATAGCCTTCCTGACAGACGCACCATTTCCATGGCTCCTTCTCTGGTACGAAGTACTGTCCGGCTATGTACGTATCGCCATCTACATCGCACCATGGAACCTCCGACATCTTTTTATCTAAAATAAAAGAAAAGCCATTACTTGTATTGCATTTCAAGATTATAACAGACGCCTTTCCAATATGAAAATAATATGATAATATATTAAAGTAAGCAGATGAAATATTACTTACGACAAGTTGGTGTTCCTGGACCACATTCATGAATGTTACGTTTTAGGTAACAACTGGGGTCTAAGTCGCGAGTATATTCATAGTAGCTGTAGGAGCACCAGAATTCTGTTCTAGAAATTAATTGAAATTAATCATTTATGATTATTAAATTGCTCAAGCGATTATTTCTTACTTACGAATTTCTTTCAGCTGAACAGACGCATGTCTTGTCACATACATGTATATCTTCACGACTTACATATTCTCCAATTTCATAGCTCTTGTTCCTAATGTAACACTTATTTGGTGATCTAGTGTATAGATGGTCACAGTTGTATTTGTAGGCGCAACAGTCTCCTTGGTTTCTGTACACAGGAGTGCATCCCATGTCATGGTAATATATCAACGGTCCTGCACACTGTACCTGAGAACAATCTTCAATTTCTTTTTGTGAGACTGGTATTACTTTAATATGGAATCACATTGGGTGAAACTTTTAATTAATTTTGTTGCTGTACTACGACTCGACTAACTAATCACTCACTCTGCTTAGCCTCCTCAGTCGAAGCGAAGACGAAGAAACAGAAAAATACTTGGAGCAGGAGGAAAGTTCTGCCACGTGCGTCCATGATTTGGCTGATGTTCACGTGGAAGCTCGTGAAGCTGTGCCTGTATCTTTTATACGAACTTTTGGTGTGGTTGGAGAAGTGGGGATGGAATCTGCTAAAAGTGGAAAGATATCAGTGCTTTTCTTATCTAGGATGTGACCGACGTCATACGGACACTCGGAATCCCAGTGGAGAATTTGCGTTTCGACTATGAGATATATTTTCCTTTTACTCGTCTAATGAAATTTAAATGCAACCAGTAGATGCGCATCGGTTAAAACTGTGTGAGTCTTAAATTTAGTGAGAACAGTTGATATTAATTTCATTATCAGTATGAACGAACGTGCTAACAGCTTTCGTGAGTTTCTACAATTTTATTTGACGTGAATTTAAAGTTGTATAAGAAGGAAATCACAGTCACTATGTTCAAAGGTCTACCGACGATTTTGGAATCACGAAAAAGTACATTCTAGTAAAAAAGTCAACTACATTTTGAAGTCATGCGCATATTGTCGACCTTGTTAATCTCATCTGAAAGTTTTACAGTCTAAAGGTTATCGAAGAGAAGTAAATTTTGTATTCATCCTGATGTAAGATGGCGGGCGAATCGGTAAAGTTTGAATGGAAAAGAAAAATAAACAATTGCGTTGATCCTCTGGTTCGGTAGCGTGATTTATATTGAGCGAAATAAATAAAAATTCTGTAGGACAGGTTCTGTCAAATAAAACATTTCAGTATAATAAGGAGTCCTGCACCCTGAAGCCAGAACGAATCTGCCAAGAGGGACAAGGATATTTATTTATTGCTTATGCTTTAATATTCTTCATTTTTTGGCTTCTAATAATCATCAGTGTTCGCAGCTTAGTCAAATTTCGCTACAAGTCCACACAAATTTCTTATTTACTTCTGAAGCTTCAAATAAAAATCAAAAATCCTCTATATTATACATTCGAAGCCATTTTCTGTCCGAATAATTATGTACAGAATTGCAAGGAGCATAATAATTAAGATATGTACACGTTGGTGTAGGCGGCACTTCGCAAACGCATCTCACGCAGAGTGAATAGGGATCTGCATGTCGACTAAGCTCGTCCCCGATATTCATGGTCAGGTTGCCAAATTTGCAGGTCAAATCTTGCAGAAACAAAAAAAAAGAAAATCAAACCAATTGCTAATAACATTCAACAGCTTCAACCCTCTTACTGTCACGGTCGATCGACATATACATTTCTAAAAATAGATACATCGGCCAGTGGCAATAGAAGTGTCAATCAAATAGAACAAATGAAATTTACCTTCTCCGCCAGAAGAGTTTTCTTCAGAGGCTGTGGGTCCATTTGGATTTGGTATTACAGTATCGTTCGCATTTTCTAAAATACAAAAGCATTATACACGATACTGATTGACAATCTACTCATCTATTATCTTATTGAGGAAAACTTACGACGGCGCCAATAGTCAGAACAACCGGTAACAGGATTTTGATTCGAGCTGCATATTGGTGCATTTTTATTGGCAATGTCTTTATTATCATAGTACTCTAGAGTGCACTTGATGCTCGACGTTATGCAGAATGGTTCAATATTATCACCTGAATAATCAGAGTTGGAAAATTAAGCAAATATATAACAAGCTGAGTGGAAATAACTCCAGATCTTAACGAGTCCGCCTTGCAATCATAAATACCCTTATAGCCTTCCTGACAGATGCACCATTTCCATGGCTCGTTCTTTGGTACGAAGGTGTCTCCGGCCATGTACGTATACCCATTCACAGCGCATCGTGGAATATCCGATTCGTTTTTATCTAAAATAAAAGAAAAGCCATTACTTGTATTTCATTTCAAGTAAGCAGATGATATATTACTTACAACAAGTTGGTGTTCCTGGACCACATTCATAAATGTTACGTTTCAGGTAGCAACTGGGGTCTAAGGGGCGACTATAACTATAGAAGGTGTGGAAGCACCAGAAACGTGATCTATAAATTAATTTCCATTAATCGTTTATGGATATTAAATTGTTCAGACAATTATTTCTTACTTACGAGTCTGTTCCAGCTACACAGATACATGTCTTATCACATTCTTTTACATCTTCCCGATTTGCATATTCTCCAATTTCATAGCTCTTGTTTTTAATGTAACACTTATTTGGTGATCTGGCATCTAGATGGCCACAGTTGTATTTGTAGGCGCAACAGTCCCCTTGGTTTCTGTACACAGGAGTGCATCCCATGTCGTTGTAATATGACAGCGGTCCTGGACACTGTACCTGAGAACAATCTTCAATTTGTTTCTGTGAGACTGCTTTGGTTTCATATGCAATCACATTAGGTGGGGCTTTTAATTAATTTTGCTATTCTACTACTAATCAACTAATTAATGACTCACTCTGCTTAGTCTCCTCAGTCGAAGCGAAGACGAAGAAGCAGAAAAATATTTGGAGCAGGAGGAAAGTTCTGCCACGTCCGTCCATGATTTGGCTGATGTTCACATTGAAGCTCGTGAAGCTGTGTCTGCATCTTTCATACGAATTTTTGGTGTGGTTGGAGAAGTGGGGATGGAATCTGCTAAAAGTGGAATGATATCAGTGCTTCTCTTATCCAGGAGGTGACCGATGTCACACGGACACTGGGAATTCCACAGGAGACTTTGCGTTTTGACTATGAGATATATTTTCCTTTTACTCGTCTAATGAAATTTAAATGCAAACAGTAGATGCGCGTCGGTTAAAACTTTGTGAATCTTCTATTTAGTATGCAGATTGAGGACAGTTGATATTGATTTCATTATCAGTATGAATGAACGTACTAACGGCTTTTGTACGTTCTTACAATTTGATCTGAGAGGCGAGTCTAATGTTATACGAAAAAGAGGTCACAGTCACTGAGTTCAAAGGTTTATCGACTATTTTGGAATTTAAATAGAAAAGTCAATTACATTTTAAAATTGTGCGCATGTCGTCGACCTTCTAAATCTGACCTGAACGTTTTTCAGTCTACAGGTTATCGAAAAAAGGAATTCGTATTCATCCTGACATAAGCTAGCGGGCGATTCGATAAAGTTTCAGCAAAAAAGAATAATGAACGATTGCGTTTGATCTCTCGTTCGGTAACGTGATTTTTAGCGAGCAAAATAAAAAAAAATTCCGGAAGGCGGGTTCTCTCAAATGAAAAACTCGAGTGCAATCACGACTCCTGCACCCTTAAGCCAGGACAAATCTGCAAAGAGGGACTAGTATATTTCTTTATTGTTCATGTTTTAATATTCTTCAGTCCTTAGCTTCTAATAAACAACAATATTCGCAGCTCAGTCGAATTTCGCTTACAAGTCTACTCAGATTTTTATTGACTTCTCGAGCTTCGCATAGAATTCAAAAACTCTATATTATATATTCAAAGTCATTTTCCACCCAGAGAAATATTTTCTTAATCGCAATCATAATAATTATGTTTACAAGTTGGTGTAGGCGGCACTTCGCAAACGCATCTCGTGCACCTCATACGGTAATCTCCATTTCGACTAAGCTCGTCCCCGATATTCATGGTCAGGTTGCCAAATTTGCAGGTCAGACCTTATAGAAAAAAAGAAAAGAAAATCAAACTAAATGCTAATAACATTCGACCGCTTCAACCCTTTTACTGTCACGGCCGATCGACATATACATTTTTAAAAATAGATACATCGGTCTCTGGCAATAAAAGTGTTAATCAAATAGAACACGTGGGATTTACCTTCTCCACCAGAAGAGTTTTCTACAGAGGGTGTGGGTCCATTTGGATTTGGTAGTAGAAAATCGTTCGCTTTATCTAAAATAAAAAAGCATTCTACACGATACTGATTGAAACTCTATTCATCTATTATGTTATTGAGGAAAACTTACGACGGCGCCAATAGGTAGAACAACCGATAGCAGAATTTTCAGACGATTCGTATACTGGTGCATTTTTATTGGCAATTTCTTTATTTTCATAGTATTCTTCACCGCACCTGATTCCCCTTGTTACACAGAATGGTTCAATATTATCACCTGAATAATCAGAGTAGCAAAATTAAAAACAATATAACAAGGTGATCCGAAATAACTCCAGATCTTAACGAGTTCTCCTTGCAATCATAAATACCCTTATAGCCTTCCTGACAGACGCACCATTTCCATGGCTCCTTCTCTGGTACAAAGTATTGTCCGGCCATGTTTGTATACCCATCCACAACGCACCGTGGAACCTCCGATATGTTTTTATCTAAAATGAAAGAAAAGCCATTACGTGTATTTTATTTCAAGTGATAACAGACGCCTTTCCGATATGCAAATAACATGATAATATATTAAAGTAAGCAGATGAAATATTACTTACGACAAGTTGGTGTTCCTGGACCACATTCAAGAATGTTACGTTTCAGGTAACAACTGGGGTCGAAGTCGCGACTATATTCATAGCGGCTGTAGGAGCACCAGAATCTTGTTCTATAAATTAATTTCAATTAATCATTTATGATTATTAAATTGTTCACACGATTATTTCTTACTCACGAGTTTTTTTCAGCTACACAGACACATGACTTTTCACAAAATTTCATATCTTCCTGATTTGCAAATTCTCCAACTTCATAGCTCCTGTTCTTAATGTAACACTTAGTTGGTGATCTAGTGTATAGATGGTCACAGTTGTATTTGTAGGCACAACAGTCCCCTTGGTTTCTGTACACAGGAGTGCATCCCACGTCATGGTAATATATCAATGGTCCTGGACACTGTACCTGAGAACAATCTTCAATTTGTTTCTGTAAGAATCCTTTCATTTTAATATGAATCACATTAATGTTGTTACTGTACTACTAATCGACTAATTAATGACTCACTCTGCTTAGTCTCCTCAGTCGAAGCGAAGACGAAGAAACAGAAAAATACTTGGAGCAGGAGGAAGATTCTGCCACGTCCGTCCATGATTTGGCTGATGTTCACATGGAAGCTCGTGAAGCTGTGTCTGCATCTTTCATACGAATTTTTGGTGTGCTTGGGGAAGTGGGGACGGAATCTGCTTAAAGTGGAAAGATATCAGTGCTTTTCTTATCTAGGATGTGACCGACGTCATACGGACACTCGGAATCCCAGTGGAGAATTTGCGTTTCGACTATGAGATATATTTTCCTTTTACTCGTCTAATGAAATTTGAATGCAAACAGTAGATGCGCATCGGTTAAAACTTTGTGAATCTTAGATTTAGTATGCAGATTAAGGACAGTTGATATTGATTTCATTATCAGTATGAATGAACGTACTAACGGCTTTTGTACGTTCTTACAATTTTATCTGAGAGGCGAGTCTAATGTTATACGAGAAAGAGATCACAGTCACTGGGTTCAGAGGTTTATCGACTATTTTTGAATTTAACTAAAAAAGTCAATTACATTTTAAAGTTGTGCGCATGTCGTCGACCTTCTAAATCTGACCTGAACGTTTTTCAGTCTACAGGTTATCGAAGAAAGAAATTCGTACTCATTCTGACATAAGCTAGCGGGCGATTCGATAAAGTTTCAGCAAAAAAGAAAAATTGACAATTGCGTTTGATCTCTCGTTCGGTAACGTGATTTTTAGCGAGCAAAATAAAAAAAAATTCCGGAGGGTGGGTTCTCTCAAGTGAAAAACTTCAAGTGCAATGACGAGTCCTGCACCCTTAAGCCAGGACAAATCTGCCAAGAGGGACCAGTATATTTATTTATTGCTCATGTTTTAATATTCTTCAGTCCTTAGCTTCTAATAAACAACAATATTCGCAGCTCAGTCAAATTTCGCTTACAAGTCTACTCAAAGTTTTTATTCACTTCTGGAGCTTCAAATAGAATTCAAAAACTCTCTATATTATATTATCAAAGCCATTTTTCACTCAGAGAAATAATTGCAATTATAATAATCAACTTTACAAGTTGGTGTAGGCGGCACTTCGCAAACGCATCTCATGCACCACGAATCGGAGTCTCCATTTCGACTAAGCTCATCCCCGATATTCATGGTCAGGTTGCCAAATTTGCAGGTCAGATCTTATAGAAAAAAAGAAAAGAAAATCAAACCAATTGCTAATAACATTCGACTGCTTCAATCCTTTTACTGTCACGGCCGATCGACATATACATTTCTAAAAACAGATACATCCGCCTGTGGCAATAAAAGTGTTAAAGTGTAAAAGTGTTAATCAAGTAGAACAAATGGAATTTACCTTCTTCACCAGAAGAGTTTTCTTCAGAGACTGTGGGTCCATTTGGATTTGGTATTACAGTATCTTTCGCGTTTTCTAAAATATAGAAACATTATACACGATACTGATTGACACTCTATTCATCTATTATCTTATTGAGGAAAACTTACGACGGCGCCAACGGTCAGTACATCTGATAGTGGGATGTTCAGTCACGTCGTATACTGGTGCATTTTTATTGGCAATTTCTCTGTTTTGATAGTATTCTACATCGCACCTGATTTCCGATATTGCACAAAATGGTTCAAAATTACCATCTGAATAATCAGAATAGCAATATTAAAAAGAATATAACAAGGTGATCCGAAATAACTCCAGATGTTAACGAGTTCGCCTTGCAATTAGAAATACCCTTATAGCCTTCCTGACAGATGCACCATTTCCATGGCTCGTTCTTTGGTACGAAGGTGTCTCCGGCCATGTACGTATACCCATTCACAACGCACCGTGGAATCTCCGATTCGTTTTTATCTAAAATAAAAGAAAAACCATTACCTGTATTTCATTTAAAGTGATAACCGACGCCTTTCCAATATGAAAATAATATAATAATATATTCAAGTAAGCAGATGAAATATTACTTACGACAAGTTGGTGTTCCTGGACCACATTCATGAATGTTACGTTTCAGGTAACAATTGGGGTCAAAGTAGGAATTATATCCGTAGCGGATTTGGAAGCACCAGAATCCTGTTCTATAATATAATTTCAATTATTCATTTATGATTATTAAATTATTCAGACGATTATTTCTTACTTACGACTCCCTTCCAGTCATACAGGCACATTTCTTGTTACAAAATTTGATATCTTCACGATTTACAAATTCTCCAGCTTCATAGCTCCTGTGCTTAATGTAACACTTATTTGGTGATCTGGCATCTAGATGGTCACAGTTGTATTTGTAGGCGCAACAGTCCCCTTGGTTTCTGTACACAGGAGTGCATCCCATGTCATTGTAATATATCAGTGGTCCTGGACACTGTACCTGAGAACAATCTTCAATTTCTTTTCGTGAGATTCGTTTCATTTTAATATGAATCACATTAATTTTGTTACCGTACTACTAATCTACTAACTAATGACTCACTCTGCTTAATCTCCTCAGTCGAAGCGATGACGAAGAAACAGAAAAATACTTGGAGCAGGAAGAAAGTCCTGCCACGTCCGTCCATGATTTGGCTGATGTTCACATTGAAGCTCGTGAAGCTGTGCCTGCATCTTTTATACGAAATTTTGGTGTGATTGGGGAAGTGGGGATGGAATCTGCTTAAAGTGGAAAGAAATCAGTGCTTTTCTTATCCAGGAGGTTACCGATGTCATACGGACTCTCGGAATCCAACCGAAGATTTTTCCTTTTGACTATGAGATATATTTTCTTGTTTACAATATTATCTGAGAGGCAAGCCTAAAATCATATAAAAATGAGTCCACAGCCACTATCTTCAAAATTTCATCAAATTTAATTTTGTACGTTGCGCTTATAAGAAAAGAATGAATAGTTTTGGAATCATGAAGAAAAGTTTAAATAAAAAAGCCGATTACATTTTAAAGTAAAGCGTTTATCATCGACCGTGTTAATATCGTATAAACGTTTCTAAGAATAAAGGTTATAAAACAAAATGTAATTTTTTATTCATCCTGAGCTAAGTTGCCGGATGGTTTGGTACAGTCTGAGCGAAAAAGAAAAACATAACTGGATAGTGGTTCTTCAAACTGAAAGATTCAAGTCAGTCATAAGTTCCGCAGCCTTAACCAGAACATATCTGCCCGAGGGTTAGATCTTTAATTAATTACATCAATGAGATTAGATATTAACACTTAAAGATCAGAAATCCCGGTCAAGAATATTTAGAAGTACTGGAAGTTGCCGATATTTGTTGCTGGCGCGTAAGTGGAAACCGGGTAGTGGGGAGAGCGCTTAAGACAGTGTCCGGACTCTGAGCACTCATTCTTCCTGGAGCCGGTCTCTTACCCTGGTGCCTCTTGGAAGCACCCCTCTTATCTATTTCCAACCTTCTTCCTTTTCTGTATTTATTTCTTCTTTACTTCCTCATTTCTTTATCTTTCATTCATTACTATCTCTATTCCTTAGTTTTCTACTTCTTGATTTCTTTATTTCTATCTTCCTTTCTGTCTTCTCGTTTGACTCTGTGCTCTCTCACTTTCCATTGTGCTTGTCTTGCTGGTCCTATTCCTTTGGTCGGCTTGAGCATATTCATACGAGTAACCATGTATAAGGGTAGTCACCCTGTTAGAGTAGCTGCACGAATAGACCATGGTGTCAGGGGTTGCCCTTGCGCCTCATCCGCTGAGCTTGCTCACTGGGTCGGACCCAAGTTGTGGCCGCAACTGACTGAATCTGAACTACTGAATCTAATCAGAGATCTGATCTAATCACGCCTGTTAATTGAAGGCCACTTTCAGATCCTGACACTTCCTTAGCACAGAGAAGCACAATGATAAGGATAACACAAGTAACAGAAAGTACATATCGTTAATGCTTTTATTTTAATATTCTTCCATTTTATACAACATCCGGACCATCATCTTGGCTTAAAAATATTAATATTACTAGATCAGCTAACGCGGCTATTTCGAGTTTCTCTTCTGTTCTCCAAATTCATATAAAATGCAGGTCTTCTTAATTACATAATTTTTAAATGTCAACTTCTACCAAAAGACGAAACCTAAATAAAGAAGTTTACATGTTGGTGTGGGCGGCACTTCGCAAGTGCAGTTCACGCTGGGTGAATCATAATCTGTAGATGGACTAAGTTGATCCCCGATATTCATTGTCAAATTGCCGAATTTGCAGGTCAGATCTTCTAGAGAAAAAAAAGAAATTATTAAAATTTCCAAGGATATCCAACTGCCTTGATCTAGCAGAACAAATGAAATTTACCTTTTTCTCCGGAATGGTTTTCTTCAGGGGATGCGGATTTATTTGGATTTGGTATTACAGTATCGTTCGCCTCATCTAAAATACAAAAGCATTATACACGATACTGATTGACACTCTATTCATCTATTATCTTATTGAGGAAAACTTACGACGGCGCCAAGATACAATACGAATGCTAGTAGGATTTTTACGCTGCTTGTATATTGGGAGACTTTTACTGACAATGTCTTCAGTACGATAGTCGAATGGAAAGTACCTGATATTCATTCTTGTACAGAATGATTCAATATTATCACCTGAATAACCAGAGTTGGAAAATTCAGCAAATATATAAAAAGATGGTCCCGAAATAACTCCAGACCTTAATGAGTTCGTCTTGCAATTATAAACACCCGTATAGCCTTCCTGACAGATGCACAATTTCCATGGCTCCTGCATTGGTGCAAAGAATTGTCCGTCCATGTACGTACGCTCATTCACAACGCACTGTGGAACCTCCGATTCGTTTCTAACTAAAGTAAAAGAAAAGCCATTACTTGTATTTCATTCCAAGTGATAACAGACGCCTTTCCCATATGAAAATAATATGATAATATATTAAAGTAAGCAGATGAAATATTACTTACGGCAAGTTGGTGTTCCTGGACCACAACCATGAACGTTACGTTTCAGATAACAATTAGCGCCAATTCTGGGTCTATACACATAATCGCTGTAAGTGCACGTGAATCCTGTTCTATAAATTAATTTCAATTATTCATTTATGTTTATGAAATTGTTCAGACGATGATTTCTTACTTACGAGTTGCTTGTAGCTGCACAGACACATCTTAAGATACATGAATTTATAACTTCACGATTTACAAATTCTCCAACTTCAT
Organism: Cephus spinipes; assembly: GCA_963971525.1. Taxonomy (NCBI): domain Eukaryota; kingdom Metazoa; phylum Arthropoda; class Insecta; order Hymenoptera; family Cephidae; genus Cephus; species Cephus spinipes. The sequence goes on from OZ020573.1 coordinate 31,642,592, forward strand.
AGCTCCTGTTCTTAATGTAACACTTATTTGGTGATCTGGCATCTAGATGGTCACAGTTGTATTTGTAGGCGCAACAGTCTCCTTCGTTCTTGTACACGGGAGTGCATCCGACATCATCGTAGTATGTCAGTGGTCCTGGACACTGTACCTGAGAACAATCTTGAATTTCTTTTTATGAGACTGGTTTTGCTTTAATATACAATCCCATTAGGTGAGGTGTTTTATTATATTTGTTACCGTACTACTAATCTACTAACTAATGACTCACTCTGCTTAGCCTCCTCAGTCGAAGCGAAGACGAAGAAGCAGAAAAATATTTGGAGCAGGAGGAAGATTCTGCCACGTCCGTCCATGATTTGGCTGATGTTCACATTGAAGCTCGTGAAGCTGTGCCTGCATCTTTTATACGAGCTTTTGGTGTGAATGGAGAAGTGGAGATGGAATCTGCTAAAAGTGGAAAGATATCATACGGACACTAGAAATTCCACTGGAGACTTTAAGACTATTGTGTTTTGACTATGAGGTATATTATCCTTTTACTCGTCTAATGAAATTTGAATGCAAACAGTAGATGCGCATCGGTTAAAACTTTGTGAATCTTGGATTTAGTATGCAGATTGAGGACAGTTGATATTAATTTCATTATCAGTATGAACGAAGGTGCTAACGGCTTTCCAGAGTTTTTACAATTTTACGTGAGAGGCGAATTTAAAATTACGCGAGAAAGAGATAACAGTCACTATGCTCAAAGGTTTGTCGACTATTTTGGAAACACGGAAAGGAACGTTTGATTAAAAATTCAATTACATTTTAAAATCGTGCGCATGTTGTCCACCGTGTTAATCTCATCTGAACGTTTTTCAGTCTAAAGCTTATCGAAAACAATAAATGTTGTATCCATTCTGACATAAGCTGATGGGCGATTCGATGAAGTTCAACCGAACAAGGAAAATAAACGATTGCATTGAATAGCTCGTGCGGTAGCGTGATTTGTAGGGAGCTAAATAAAAAAAATTCGGGAAGTGGGTTCTTACAAGTAAAAACTTCAAGTACAATTACGAGTCCTGCACCCTTAAGCCAGAGAAAATCTGAAAATAGGGACCAGGATATTTATTCATTGCTTATGATTTAATATTCTTTAGTTTTTGGCGTCTAACAGATATCATTATTTGCAGCTCAGTCAAATTTCGCTTACAAGACTACTCAGATGTTTATTTACTTCTCGAGCTTCAAATAGAATTCAAAAACTCTCTATATTATATATTCAAAGTCATTTTCCACCCAGAGAAATATTTGCTTAATCGCAATTATAATAATCAATTTTACAAGTTGGTGTAGGTGGCACTTCGCAAATGCATCTCGCGCATTTTAGATAGTTGTATATGCTTTGACTTAGCTCGTCCCCGATATTCATGGACAGGTTGCCAAATTTGCAGATGAGATCTTAGAGAAAGAAAAAGAAAAGAAAATCAATCCAATTGCTAATAAGATTCGACTGCTTTAACCCTTTTACTGCCATGGCCGATCGACATATACGCTTCTAAAAATAGATACATCGGCCTGTGGGTATAAAAGTGTTAATCAAGCAAAACAAATGGAATTTACCTTCTCTACCAGCAGAGTTTTCTTCAGAGACTGTGGGTCCATTTGGATTTGGTATTACAGTATCATTCTCTTTTTCTAAAATACAAAAGCATTACACACGATACTGATTGACACTCTATTCATCTAATATCTTATTGAGGAAAACTTACGACTGCGCCACCATCGACAGCAGCTGGTAGCAGGATTTTCATACCAGAAGTATACTGGTGCATTTTTATTGGCAATGTCTTCATTGCAATAGTTGTCTGGACTGCACCTCATGTTTCTTGTTATACAGAATTTTTCAATATTATCACCTGAATAATCAGAGTTGGAAAATTCAGAAAATGTATAAGAAGGTGCTTGTAAATAATTCCAGATCTTAAGGAGTGCGCATTGCAACTATAAATACCCGTATAGCCTTCCTGACACATGCACAATTTCCATGGTTCATTCTTTGGTACGAAGTATTGTCCGCCCCTGTACGTCCGCCCATCCACAACGCATCGTGGAATCTCCGATTCGCTTTTAACTAAAATTAAAGAAAAGACATCACTTTCATTTCATTTTAAGTGATAACAGATGCCTCTCTTATATGAAAATAATATGATAATATATTCAAATAAGCAGATGATATATTACTTACAGCAAGTTACTGTTCCTGGACCACAATCATGAATGGTACGTTTCAGATAACAATTGGGGCCAATGCTGGGACAATACTTATGACCTCTGTAGAGTGGCCAAAATCCTGTTCTATAAGTTAATTTCAATGAATCATTTATGATTATTGTATTGTTCAGATGATTATTTATTACTTACAAGTTTCCGATAACTGAACAGATATATTTAGCGTCACATGAATTTATATCTTTAGGATTTGCATATTCACCAAGTTCATAGCTCCTGTGCTTAATGTAACACTTATTTGGTGATCTGGCATCTAGATGGTCACAGTTGTATTTGTAGGCACAACAGTCCCCTTGGTTTCTGTACACAGGAGTGCATCCCATGTCATTGTAATATATCAATGGTCCTGGACACTGTACCTGAGAACAATCTTCAATTTCTTTTTGTGAGACTGGTTTCACTTTAATATGCAATCACATTAGGTGAGGTGTTTTATTAATTTTGTTACTGTACTACTAATCAACTAATTAATGACTCACTCTGCTTAGTCTCCTCAGTCGAAGCGAAGACGAAGAAGCAGAAAAATATTTGGAGCAGGAGGAAAGTTCTGCCACGTCCGTCCATGATTTGGCTGATGTTCACATTGAAGCTCGTGAAGCTGTGCCTGTATCTTTTATACGAACTTTTGGTGTGGTTGGAGAAGTGGGGATGGAATCTGCTAAAAGTGGAAAGATATCATACGGACACTGGAAATTCCACTGGAGACTTTAAGACTATTGTGTTTTGACTATGAGGTATATTATCCTTTTACTCGTCTAATGAAATTTGAATGCAAACAGTAGATGCGCATCGGTTAAAACTTTGTGAATCTTGGATTTAGTATGCAGATTGAGGACAGTTGATATTAATTTCATTATCAGTATGAACGAAGGTGCTAACGGCTTTCCAGAGTTTTTACAATTTTACGTGAGAGGCGAATTTAAAATTACGCGAGAAAGAGATAACAGTCACTATGCTCAAAGGTTTGTCGACAATTTTGGAAACACGGAAAGGAACGTTTGATTAAAAATTCAATTACATTTTAAAATCGTGCGCATGTTGTCCACCGTGTTAATCTCATCTGAACGTTTTTCAGTCTAAAGCTTATCGAAAACAATAAATGTTGTATCCATTCTGACATAAGATGATGGGCGATTCGATGAAGTTTGAGCGAAAAAGGAAAATAAACAATTGCGTTAATATCTCGTTCGGTAGCGTGATTTTTGACGAGCAAAATAAAAAAATTCCAGAGTGCGAGTTCTCTCAAATAAATAATTCAAGTACAATGACGAGTCCTGCGCCCCTTAAGCCTGTACAAATCTGCCAAGAGGGACCAGAATATTTATTTATTACTTAGGTTTTAATATTCTTCAGTTTTTGGCTTCTCCTAATCATCAATGTTCGCAGCTCAGTCAAATTTCGTTAACAAATTCACTCAAAGTTCTTCTTTACTTCTCAAGCTTCACATAACTAGAATTCAAAAATTCTCTATATTATATATACAAAGTCACCTTCTACCCAGAGAATTCTTTGCAGAAATGCAATCATAAAAATTAAGATATCTACACGTTGGTGTAGGCAGTACTTGGCAAACGCATCTCACGCAGAGTCAATTGTAGTCTGTATTTTGACTAAACCGGTCCCCGAGATTCATGGTCCAATCCATTTACTAATAATATTCATCTGCTTTAACCTTTTTACTGCCATGGCTCCTCGACATATACGCTTCTAAAAATAGATATATCAGCCTGTGGCAATAAAAGTGTTAGTCAAATAGAACAAATGGAATTTACCATCCCCACCAGAAGAGTTCTCTTCAGAGGCTGTGGGTCCATTTGAATTTGGTATTACAATATCGTTCGCGTTTTCTAAAATACAAAAGCATTATACACGATGCTGATTGACACTCTATTCATCTATTATCTTATTCAGGAAAACTTACGACGTCGCCAAAATATAGAACAACTAGTAGTAGGATTTCCAAGCTAGCCGTATATTGGTGCATATTTATTGGCAATGTCTTTATTATCGTAGTATTCTGGACTGCACGTGGTTCCCGTTGTTATATACAGAATGGATCAATATTATCACCTGAATAATCAGAGTTGGAAAATTAAGCAAATATATGACAGGGTGATCCGAAACAACTCCAGATCTTAATGAGTTCGCCTGGCAATTATAAATACCCGTATAGCCTTCCTGATAGATGCACAATTTCCATGGCTCCTTCATTGGTGCAAATAATTGTCCGTCCATGTACGTAAGCCCATCCGTAACGCACTTTTTAGCTAAATTAAAAGAAAAATTATTACTAAATTTTCATTCCAAGTGATAGGAGACGTCTCTCTTGTATCAAAGCGGTACGATAATATATTCAAACAAGTAAATCATATAGTACTCACGAGAAGTTACTGGTCCTGGACAACATTGACTAACGTTACGGTCCAGGTAGCAACCGTCGCCAACAGGAGGAGAGAAACATTGCGGCATGGCGCACATGAATCTTCCTCTGTAAATTGATATTAATTAATTCCACAAGACAATTAAATTGTTCGGAATTGCAATGTTCACGTACGAATTAACTCCGTCGATGCAAAGACATTCAAGAGTGAAAGTGTTATTCTCATCGTCCCCGTAATATTCGCCAATTTATTTTATACCTCCTGTTCTTAATGTAACACTTAGTTAGTGATCTACCATCTAGATGGTCACAGTTGTATTTGTAGGCGTAACAATCTCCTTCGTTCTTGTACACAGGAGTGCATCCCACATCCTCGTAATACGTCAGCGGTCCAGGACTCTGTACCTGAGAACAATCTTCAATTTCTTTCCGTGAGACTCGTTTCACTTTAATATGTTATCACATTAGGTGATGCTTTTTATTAATTTTGCTATTGTACTACTAATCAACTAATTAGTGTCTCACTCTGCTTAGTCTCCTCAATCGAAGCGAAGACGAAGAAACAGAAAAATACTTGGAGCAGGAGAAAAGTTCTGCCATGTCCGTCCATGATTTGGCTGATGTTCACACTGAAGCGCACAGAACTGCACCTGCATCTTTTATATGCAATTTTGATGCGGATAGCAGAACAGTGGATGAAATGGATTAAAAATGGGATATCAGTATTTCTCTTATACGAAGGGTGACAGTTGTAATATAAATACTGGGAAGTCCACTGCAATATTTAAAACGATTACGTTTTTACTAAGAAAAATATTTTTTTCATTCGCCTAACGAAACTAAATGCAAACAGTAGATGCACGTCGGTATAAAACTATGATAATTTTTAGAGGTTTAACGTACAGATTGAGGGCAGTGGATTCCATATTTATCGGTTGCAACTGCAACGAGTCACTCTGTATTTGCAGCTACATCTTATAATTCTATCTTGACGCAATCTCTTACGCAATCTCTCGGAGTTCCTGGTACAAAGATGCGCATACAGGACAGAGTACGTGATTTCATTGATACAGCTAACGAGATTGCGTGGAGTTGACAGGTCGTCCACTGGTAGTTATTAGAGCGAATGAAGTGCACTGTATGAAAGAAGCTTGAATGAAGTAGTAGGAAGTATATTTCTTTATTGCTTATGTTTTAATATTCTTCGACTTTATATATAATGTGTTACGAAGACGATCTTTGGCTTTAATAAACATTAATATCAGTAGCTTATAGTAACGTTTGACTAACAAGCCTACTTCGAGTTCTTCTTCCCTTCTCGAATTTCAAATCGAATTAAAGTATTCTCGATCATATATTTTTCAAGAATCATTTACCACCTAGAGAATGATTTGTAACATCGCATTCATTATCAGGAAGACGTTGGCACGTTGGTGTAGGTGGAACTTCGCAAACGCATTTAACGCATACCGAACTATAATCTGTACCTTGATTAAGTTCGTCCCCGACATTCATAGTCAGGTTCCCGAATGTGCAGGTCATACCTTCTAGAAAGAAAAAAAAAGATAATGAATAATTGGCTTCAACGATTAAACCACCAGGGATATCCACCTGGCATAATCTAGTTGAACAAATGGAATTTACCTTTTTCACCAGAAGAGTCTTCCTCTGAGGATGCGGATTTACTTTTATTTGATATTACGGTATCGTTTGAGTTTTCTAAAAATACAAAAACATTATATCCAATAATGACAGACAGTCTATTGATATATTATCTTATCCAGGGAAACTTACGACATCGCCAAGCTACACTGCAACTGGTAGCAGGATTTTGGGTAGAGTAATACGTTGGAATACATTTCTCGGCAATATCTTCGTTATGATGCAAATCTGTACCGCATATAGTTCTCGGAGTCATGCAGAATGGCTCAATATTTTGACCTGAATAATCAAAGGTGGCAAATTGAAAAAAAATATAACAGAGCGACTGGACACGACTACAGGTCTTAAGGTATTACTACGGTAAACTCAAAACCGTGTAATCGAGCTGAAATTTGTTTTACGTCTAATTTGTATAGCAGTACATCTCTCTACAAATTTTTAACGCGATTCACTCATCAGTTTCCGAGTATTTCCGAGTTAAAGTCAGGACTCGTAACACGTATTCCCTATACCTGGCCAATAAAACGCGCATGGTTTTTTTTATTGCATTTGACTCGTCCGTGTAATTCCGATGAAAAACTAATATGTGGCAAAGGAAAAAATTAGGAATTTTTTAGATTTTTAGTCAGAACTTTTTACTCATAGGATTTATTGATAGACATGAAAGAAGTCGATATTTATTACGAAATATCTCGTACGACGGCTAGACAAAAGAGCGTTACGGCAACATTGCGTTTGAGACTGTATTCGGTGTATATACGTATATACACTACTACATCCAATGTACATTAGTGTGCGCCTATCGATGCAGGGATGGGCGTGTGTGAGTGAACTGTACCAGTTCAAAAGTTGACGCTGGATTGTTCAAATCTTACATTAAAACTTTTGTTTTTTTTGGTCCGTAGTAATACCTTAAACAGAGCCTTGCGATTGTAAATACCTGTATAGCCTTCCTGACACGTGCAACTTTTCTCTGGCTCATTCTTTGGCGTGAAGAATTCTCCGTCCCTGTACGTACGACCATCCACAATGCACATGGGGATCTCTGATTTATATTCAGCTAAGATAAAAGAAAAACCATCACTTGTTTTTTCTTTCAAGAGATAGATGATGAGCAGATCATATATTACTCACGACAAACCTCTGGACCTGGACAGCATGCAGTGACGCTACGTTTCCTGTAACAACCTGGCTGAACGGGGCCGAAGAAACAGTCTACGACGGCGCATGTGAAGTGTGCTCTGTAAATTAATTTTCATAAATTAGTTATGATGAATACATTGTTTAGACGAATAATTCTTACTTACGAATTTCTTCCCTCTCTGCAGGAACATCCAATGTCACAGGGATTCGCATCTTCGTCCCTGAGACGTTCTCCAATGTTGTAGCTGCTGTTGTTAATGTAGCACTTGTTTGGTGATCTAGCATTTAGATGGTCACAATTGTATTTGTAGGCACAACAATCTCCTTCGTTCTTGTACACAGGAGTACAGCCGACATCCTTGTAGTACGTCAGTGGTCCTGGGCACTGCTCCTGAGAACAATCTTCAATTTGTTTCTGTGAGACTCGTTTCGTTTTAATATGCAATCACATAGGTGAGGCTTGTCATTATTTTGTTACTGCACTACTAATCAACTCATTAATGACTCACTCTGCTCAGTCTCCTCACTCGAAGCGAATACAACGAAACAGAAAAATACTTGGAGCAGGAGGTTAATTCTGCCGTGTCCGTCCATGGTTTGGCTGATATTCACAATGAAGCACATAGAACTGTGCTGCATCTTTTATATGAACCTTCAATATGGATAGGAGGAGAGGGAATTGAATGGATTAAAAGTAGGAGGATATCAGATATAGACAGAGAGTCAATGATATAATAGTTACTAGGAAATCCATTGGAGAGTATAAAACTATTAGGTTTTGACTAAGAAAAATAATTTCTTTTTTCTCACTTCACAAAACCAAATGCAAACAGTAAATCCGCATTTGTGTAAAACTGTATCTTCTAGGTTTCTTAGGTTTAACATACGGATTGATTGCAGTGAATGGTCATTTTTATTAGTTGCAACTGCAACGCTTTGTTCTGCATTTGCAGTTACATCCGATGAGTTTATCTCAATGCCTGAGCAAAGTGGAAAATTGTCTCTTTATCGTTTTCAATGAAAGCTTTTTGTTAATCGTGTCGCGGACCGGATTTCACAACGAGTAAATGGTTTCCGGATGCTTTGTAATTGACAATGGGTATTGTCAGAAGAAACCTGTCCTTCCCAAGGCTAGCTACTTTATTAAAATTGTCTTTATGGAAATTATTCTTGTTGCATTACGTGGGTCCGACTGACTTAAGTTGTTTAATAGTTTTGCTGGAGATAATGTTAAATGCAAGTGCGCCATTGAACATCAAGGAAATGAATAACTGAAAATGCATATGATAATTATCGAGAAATAAAAATCGTTCGCTTAATTATCCCCGCACAAGATGATCTGCATTACTTATCTTTTCTTTTAATATTGGCAATTTTACCAAAATTTATTATTATTCAATTTTTATAGTATCAGTTGAATAAACAATTATTTCACGAGTCTATCATTAAAGTCTACCAAAGTAATTAAACCTATATGGATTAATGTTATTCAGACATCGTTAAAAGGCCATTTCCCAAAGGCGAATTCTCCTTTAACCCATTGCCACCAATTGTGTAATTCTCAATACATGTGAGGCTAACGTTATCGACATAGTATATGAGACAATTTGCTAAAACAGGTGCATCCAATACGTAAAACTGACTAATGAAAATAAACGTACTTGTTACTGTAAAAGTAATTTATTTGTACGAATAAATTCACGTAGACAATATTGCCTTGAATACATGAACTAGAGTCACAAAAGATAAAAGCCGTCCTCGACGTAGACATGGGATTCACTGAATGCAGTTAAGTAAAACTGGTTTTTTAGAAACTGCCAGGAAAAACCGTGTCGTTTCTGTTGTTCATTATCTATGAGGAAATTCAGAATAATTTATCGATAACAATAATAGGAAGTAAGAATAACAGGAAGTGAAACAATTCTCTGTATGGGCATTACATTATAAAAAATGGGCCAATGTCATTCAAATTGCGTAAACCTACCAGAATTTTGGTTGACTAGAAATTCAGTTGCTTTCTCAAAACCAATTTTTTTCTACTCACCTTCATTCACTGTATAGAGAAAGTATATGGAGAATGATATTTGGCATTTGTGAAATTCTTGAAAAACAGAATTTCAGGATCCTTTAAACGTCAGTTGTATGTCAGTTTTATTATCAATGTTTGATGTTTCATGAGCGAATCTAAGAAATCCTTTTTTGACTTTTTGAAAGCGAAACGGTGTGACTCTTTAGACAAGGTTAAAATATTTGGTAACTGGTGGCCACGGTCAGCTAGTACCAAGGACCTTGACCTTGACACGTATTTGACCAGTGACATATGTATTTGATGTACTAAGCAAGAATATCCTATATGAAGGATATTCAGAATCCTTGCAATGATTCTGTCTATAAATTTATTCAGTAGCAAAGTTCAACCACCTACATTGATTGAGTTAAAGGCCACAAGTAGTAATAAAGATTATAAGTGTTAACCTAATAAGAACAGTATGCTGTCTAAAAATTGACATTTATGTGTGCACTGCAACAAAGATTTTATATACATTTTATCTGACATTTGTTGCATCTGTGATAGAAGAGACATTTGTGAAATACAGCAGAGATAAAAGTGCTAATTTAGAGGTTAATATTTATAACAGCAGACTGCACTGATAATTTGCAGAAGTAGAGGAAGCAAATATATGTCCGATAATGAAATAATGGATACAAGGTTTAAAAATCTGGTAAAAAATATATTAAATAATGATGTTATATAGAATTTTCATTATTACAACATTATATTATTATACTTATAAATAAGCCTGCCATCCATAATAAACTTTACACAAATTGGCAGGATCTCTGGCTTCTTGTATCAGGCGTTCGACCTGTCCTGGGACACTGGACGCTATGCCTTCCTCTGTACCCTGAAGTTTTTGTTCTACCCTGAGAAGAGCCCTTTCGGCAAGTTTATTGGTCTCGCTTGTACCTGTAAAATAACAAACGAATTATCATTACTGTAATTATAAATTCATAAAAAGCTACTGTTTACAAGTCAAACGAATGCTTACTGTCATGACCTCCTACTGTCTTCTGTGTCTTATCATTTTTAAGCTGAGCCCAATGAAAGAGAGGGTCATAAAGCAACACTTGAAGAAGTGTTATAATGATTTCTCTTTGTTCACGTAAAACACTCATTGTCTTCTCACAACTTCTTCTCATGACACCTTCGACACCAGATACTCCCATTGCTACTTCAAGATCTCTGGTTAATCGAAAAGGTATCGTTTCTGGCGTTGTCAGTAACTTGCCTCGTTCAAATGCAATACCTATTGTAGATTTTTGTTAGCAGCATCGTATACAGAATCAGTAAATGTTTATGACTTAAATATTTACCAAAATCAATGTGTATCACTTCAGCTGTGGTTTTGTCGATTAGAATATTAGTCAAATGTCTATCGCCTAATCCTAAGATGTATCCAATTATAGAAGTAGTTGCTACACTGCGAACATAAGCTAATCTCCTTTCGAACCATGTTTCTGGTGAGACATAAGTTTCCGTAAAGAAATGATGGAAAGCAGGTTGTAGGTGTTCGCAGCAATCCAAATAAGCTTTTAATTTTATATCATGTGATTGTCCAGCTACGTTCTGTAAATGAGCAAGTAATTATTTTTAATAAGTCCAGACAAAACTTTGTATCGTCTATCGGAACTGAAAGCATACCGAAATTTTAGTTCTGCATTCTAACGCAGTATAATCTTGTGGATAGTATTTTTTGTGCACACCGGATAAACAATCACTGCCAACAAGAATTTTTGAGATAGGCAACGTGTCTTCGCACCATTCCAAAATTCCTGATCTCTGTGTTAATGGCACTACCTATAATAAACAAAGTTATTAACGTTGTCAATAAAGTATTTAAATAAGGATTTTGGTGATTCCAAATACACAAAAGGAACCGTGCACGATGCATACCTTGTATGTTCTAATATAGAGATTTCTTCGTTTCGTTTCTTTACTGGCTTTCAATAAAGAGTTCATCACAGTAAAGACTTGTTGCATAACAGCATCTTGACGCATATCGTCTTTTCCCTGTATATAAAGAAAGAAGATTCATTAAACCTATCCGCCTGACTCTAACAGTAATGTACACGAATGAAAAAAGAAGGTAATGCTGACTTTGAGCAACTGGTTCCTGGATATTCCGTCCGTTCCTACGCAGGTCACTTTTTTTGGTGCATTTATACCACCAACTGACTCAAAAATTTCCGAATATTTTCGAACGCCTATAATCTCTTGGTAATCTCTATTAACTTTTATGTCTATAGGTAGACTAGGTACTATAGTATGGATAAGATTTTTCACGTTATAAATCTTTTGATGCCTTGGAATCTTGCAAGTCTTCGAAATCTCTGCGAAGAATAATATTCACTTATATCCACATTCCTGCGAGTATTCAGTAACAAAAGAGTACAGAACAAATAGTTATAAAATCTTACTATTTCTCGTAAATTCATAATTTGCAAATTGCACCAGAGCATCCGTTAGTGTAGTCATATTCTTTATAATTGGTTTAATATGCGAGCTTAACAATTCATTAATTAACTTCTGCGCTCCACGTACACGTTGCTCCGGTTTTGGTGGTAACTTTTTCGTGTACTCATAGTCCTTGTAAAGTTGTGCTAAGGCTAACAAGACTGGTAACGTATGGTGAGGATGTTCCTTGGCGCATCTCATCAAAAGCATATATATCTTCATAGCAAATCCCTGAGACAAATCATCATTCAAATGTGGTGCCAGTTGCGGTACCAATGGTATAAATTTGTGGGATGCTATTCTGTCAAGATTTTTATCGAAGAGATCATTGAGCTTTTCATCAGAAGTATTATCCAGCCACAGTGACACAAGTCTGAAGATTATGAAGTTATGGTCTTCGGTCTCTTGAAGAGTTTGCATATAATACCTACGATGAGATACACATCACTCTATTTTGTAAAATCAAAATCAATAAAATTAAATTTAATAATATTATATTTACTGACCTCATTGCTAAAAGCAGATACATATTTTTCTCCATCTGTATATTTTCCAATTCGGCAACATCATTTCTGCTTTGTTTCTTGCTCAACATCACTGCTGTACGCATATCAGCGTCTTGTACTGTCCTATTGTAATTGCTTGCTGCATCTCGCGAATATTCAGCACACTCGCGTATACTCTCAAATCTGGATGATTGTACATAAGCAACCCTTTGCTGATATTGAGTATCAGCAAATTGAGCCAAAGCTGCCTGAGTGTCGTACAAATTTTTCAAGTCGCAAGGTTCCGGCTCTTTGATTGACATACTGATATCAATTGACTGTTCATAATATTTATGAATCACCGTCTGAGTAGGAGGAAGGTATTAAAAAAGAAAATTGATTAATCTGCAATTAATTACATAGCTGTAAGATTACCTGTGGATTTTCAGATTTAGTTTCTACCATCCAATTTCCGTAGATTCTTAATGCTTTCGCACGAAGACTTGGACTCGGAGAATCTCTACTCATCAAATTTCGCATGCGGAATCTAGCAATGTTCTGATCCCCCATTATCCAAGATAAAAGAGCGTCTTGATAATCCAATTGGTTTTGCATCTCTTGAGGAAGATTGTATTGCGTCTTTAGAGAATCTAAGGAAAGTATATGACACTTTTGAAAAGTCAAGGATAAGTTTTATTTCAGTCAATTTACAGTAATACCTACCTAGTGCTCGTGCTGCAGTTTGCTGGTATCCTTGCTCTACGGCAACCTCAGCAATTTTCAAATATGTATTGATTAAAGTATCCTTGATAACTGGATCATTTTTTAATGATTCCTTTATTTGATACATTATTATTCTTTGGGACAGTATTGGTTCTACGTATTGAAAATCATTTGTATTTACAAAATCTTCTTCGTGCCACTTGTTCAGTACATTCAAGTAATTACTTGGCTTTGCTGAGCTGAGTTCTTCTACTTCACGAAGCATATGCAACTGAGATAGCTTGGGATATACGGTTTTGCTGCTCTCTGAGTAATTAATAACAATTTTTAATATGCTTCATTAATTAATATTGCTGAGTCTAAAAAATTTTTCTTACCTAAGCTGGTGTTTCGAAGTGCTTTTACAACACATTCGCAAGCAATGTCCAGAAAAGCTTTTACACTAGCAGTGTTACTCTCATGAAAGCTCTTCAGTGCTTGGAAATGAAAGAAATTATAATCATCATTGATGACACCACGTGGACAATCGTTACCATCTCTCAGTGAATTTCTCACTTGTCTCGCAGTAGAAATATTCCAATCGGCAAGTCTCCAAGCATTATCGTAGACAAAATCATCAATATTTTCTTGCGCTCTATCAATAGTTTGCATAAAACGACCGACGAGGTAATGAAGACCAGAATGTTGTAAAGCATTCAATAGACCTAAGAACAAAAAAAAATGATTATAGAATGATTAAGAAAGATGATTATCTTTTTTCATCACTATGTTTAATTACCTCTCGTTGCTATACTGTTTCCGTAACACAAGTCCACATCCTGAGCCAGCATAACTTTGTCCCATTGTCGCAGATGCGTATAATGTTGAATTCGTGAAGAACGATCCAGCAAGTGCGAAGAGCCGCAACCATAAATAGCATCAGGATCACCAATTTCGATACAAGCTTCTTTTAAAATATCTTGAAGCACTTTCCCTTTCTCTGGATACTCTTCGCAAATGTAATCAATAAGAGGAAGCTCCTTTATAATACGGCGACCATTTAATAAAGATTCACACCACAATTCTGCATAGAGAATCGACGTAAAGTATGCAGAACAATATTGTGCAGCTTTTGCTATGTTGATGTAATCCAAATCGAGCTGAATTACATCACTGCACTGAACTCTTATAATGTTAACAATGTTCAGCATAGATTTTACGGACTCGTAGTTCAAACAAATCCTTTTTGGTGATTGACTTGGTGAGCTTGTTTGCTCCAATTCACTGGAATGATGAGTATGATTGTGGAAGAATTGATTAATGCAGGAACAGATGATACTCGCATCTTTTTTCTCCATCAAAACAATCAGCACGAAGATACGTGGCAGGATCGTTTCACAAAATTGTACGTTTAATTTGCAAACTGGTGTCAATTCTGTCAGATAAAAATCTGAGAAGCATTCGATTACGTTAATCGTTATGTTTGTTATCCATTCGTTGTGTGATCTTGTTAATTTTCCAACCCAGAAATCATTTCCTACGTCGAAACAGGATCTAAAGCTCTTGAAATCAATTTTGATACGTTTCTCATTTTCTCTTTGTTTATTTAAAAATGGATAGACGTATTCTATACGTAGTCGTAACTCAAATTCTTCCATAGCTTCTTCTAATAACGTTAAGTAATTCTTATCAGTCAACTTTTGACCCCAGAATGAATCAAAGACCGTGTACAATCCATTTGCACTTGCTTGACGTAGCTCATAGTCTGAATCGATCAAGAAGTCAGACAATAAAATTACAATGTTGTATGTAAGCATTTCTATGGAATTGATATCTACATTGAGGTGACTTTTTTCTGGATATAATATCATGGTTGTTAAATCAGCTGGTCCAAGTTCGCCCAAACACTTTGCAGCTTCCAGTGCGATATTAGGATCAGGTGATGACGTCAATTTAACAAGTCTGTAAATCAATTTATGAAGTAAACTCGAAGCACAGTCTTCAGCAAATCCACGTAAGCCTTCCAAATGGTTGTACATATTTTTCAATTCACTCTTTTTCGCTGACAACTGATGTCTCAAGTGAGACAATCCTTCAATGGAGCAATTCAAATTCTTCTTGTTGCCAGCCTTTAAGAAATGTTCAATTTCCTTTTCTAATCTGTGCGCAGAGTAATTACTATACCTCAGACTATCATGAACTTCTCTCATCTCTCGAAAGGCTTCATGATTTGGAAAAGAATCTAGTTTTTGTATCGCAGTGCTCAGTATCTCTTTCTTGTCTACTATCAAGTATTTTAATAATTCTCCAGCTACTGGTAAATTTCCGTTCTGTACAATAGGCGTGAGACTTGTCACAATAAAACTTAAGATATCCTTAAACTCATTGCTTCTGACCGGTACCACATATTTTAATAAAAGAAGAAAGAATTCACAGCACAGTTCAGAAAGCACAGGTATGTCCTCCTTGATAAGATTCAACAAAGTGTGACTGACATCTCGAATTATAAACGTAGACATATCATCGAAATAATTCTCTCTTAACTCTTGTATAACAGCGGTTGAAAAATATGCATAATGATAAAAAGCTTTCAACTTCTGTTCCGTAAATTTTTGACTGTATATCTTGTGGGCAAAGTGTAGAAATACCTTTTGTATAACACTTGGCACCTGACACGCTAAATACTGAATCAGTTTGGTCTGACTAACTCCACCTTTCCTCGGAAGAAGATTCTTCAAGTTATCCAAACACTTCAGAACAGTTTCATTCTTGTACTCCAATGGATCTGAAGTCGGCAGATGAAGCTTCCGATTAAACAGTTTAGCAAAATGAATCTCGTCGTGTAATTTCTCAATAAGACTTATCAAAACCATGTCCAATTTCTTCAGTAACATGTCTGAAAACCTTGACACAGACTCGAATTCATTTTTATTGTATCTCAGATTTGCGAAGATCTTATTAACATATACAGCATCCACTGTACCTGTTACAAGTGAAGACCCAGCAGGCTCTTCACAGACAAACGGTAAAAGCCATGATAAAATAGATGGGAAACATTTGTCGATCGTTTCCTTGAATGACAACTGATATTTGTTACATAGATCAATGACATCTGTCAGTTGACACTTTTGAATTTTAATAGGTGCCAATATGTGCATATAAGAGCGATAAAACTCTTCGCCGTTCACGCAACGCACCAGCTCTCGCGGAAAACTATCCAGAGGATACTGCGACATTAGCCAATGTGTTAAAATGTAGTTCATGTTGTCCTCAACCAGCTGACAGGGTTCCTTCATATTTTTAGTATTGGCGATAACTTGCAATACCTTCTTCCCCTTATCAATGTTCATCTGCTTATCAACAATGATCTTTAACAAAGCAAGCACAGCTTCACACTGAAGCATACCACTGGCACATATGACAACTGCCAAAGACAAAAGTGCAACCGACAACCTTGTAGTTTCCACATCAACTTTTTCCCATTCACTTAGTTTTTTATCAACTGCAAAAGGTTTCCTAACGACTGCGATCAATTTGTTGAAGAAATTCTTCTGCCATTTAAATTCAACGTTACTCAACGAGAATATTATGTAGAGCGACTGTACAGCTTCCAGCTGGACCAAGTAGAAAGGACTCTCTATGTACTCTAGGACGTTCTCCACGAAAGGAGTATCATCGTCCACCTCAGTAAAGTCGCTGTACTTCGACCAGGAGAAACTAGGATCCAGTTTGGCAATTTCTCCAAGGCACTTTAGGAATTCCACAGCCACCAATGGACCGTATCTCTTGTTAGAAATAAGATTATGAATATCGTTCAGCATCTTCATGACAATGATTGTCTCATCATTGCCACCATGCTTTGTCACGTGCTTTAAGAAGTCTGATACTATTGTTAAGACTGATCGTACAGCTTCTTCATCTCCACGCCAACGAGTGAACAATCCTTGTAGAAATTTTATTGGGATCTCGATAGTATCTTTTGATATCAAATCTTCTTCCATTAATGTCAGGCGCTTCAGGGCTACCATGGCTATTCTCAAATCTGTTATACTAGATGATTCGTACAGGTCGATCTTCATTACGTGGCCCAAGAGATTTTTTTGAAATCTTTGAGCTTTGCAGCACATACTCATTAAGGTATTAATCACTTCCATCTTTATCACATCCTGCTTGTAAACCTCGCAACTCTTATCTCTTCTCAATTCTTCGTGCTTGGCATTCAGTTCCTCGTACTCCAAATATGTATTTACTATTGAAATCTCTTCCACAATTGTGTCGTCTTCGGTGTTAAGTAAAGTATAAATATTTTTAACAATATCAACAGTCAGTTGTGACGTAATGACTTCAGTAATATCTCTATCATAGGAAGTATCGTGCAGTATAGTCAATGCTCTTAGAATATTCACTATGTAAGTGAAGTTATGCTTCTTCATCTCGATAGTCTCATGATCTGCTAAGAACATATAGACATTTTCTAATATGTCTCTGACTGCGGTTTTCAGTAGGATTATTCTTCTGTTATCAGGATCCATATTTAATTCCTTCATGGTGGAAGCGACTTTGGCTATCATCGTTGCATGCATTATACGCACGCTTATTTCAGAGTCCATGAAATTCTCAACGACACTCAATAAGTTTGAGACCAAACATTCCACAGCATTGTCTGTGTACAAGATATTCATCGAATGCTTTTGACCTTTTGTCGAAGCAGTGCGATTGAGAGGCCTGCGAAGGTCGATTTCGAAATTGGCAGATAGATGACATTTTTCAATGTTTCTCAGATTAATCAATTCGGTGTCTTCTAAAATTCCATGCTGTAAGATCGATACAGTTTTATACATAGTATCCTGGAATGTATTATCATTGTCTTGGCACTTCTCATACGAGGACTTTAATGTTATGCGGATAAGCAGATCACATAAATCTTTCACTGGGATCTGCGTAAACATTGTATTCCATGGAATTTCCAGAATTCTTTTTATTAGTACATTTCTGATTGACTCTTCACTGTTTCTTTCATTATATTCGTTATACTGTATTACGGTGTCTGATATTATACTGCTTTCGCAGAGTACTACCAATGTATGGAAATTCAACGAAGTCCATGTTAACACTTTTCTCACGTAGAGATCCAGCAAAGCATTGAAATTTAATGTCTTTTTGAACTTTATGAAAGACTGTAAAAGATTGTGGACTGCTACTTCATTCTGGTTCATGGATAAATATCTGAAACGTCAATTCTTTTCTAAGATTAAGATATTATTAATTGATATACAATTTAAATTGTTCCCAGATTACCTCAAGGCAGTGCTCCAAATTTCTTCCCAGTGCTCCTTCGTGTGTGTCGGTTTCACTAAACCAGTAGTAAATTTTTTTTCAATCGAAACAATTGCAGCTGCCAATTCGCAGACACTATTCATAACTGGCTTATTGTTGCATGAGCACTTTAGGAGCTCTGAAACGGTTTTAAGAAATGGCATGAAATCCTCCGGCTTTAAAGTATCTGGATATTTTCTTATTAAGGCTGCAGAGACTTGAATCCAAATCCAAGATTGTTCTAAATTTTTACTAAAGACCATAGTCGTTGGATCATTGAATACAGTAGATAATCGCCTGCGTTTTGTAGGTGGAAAATCTTCAGAATTATCCAATGAAGTTCTATTGTCGGTAATGCCCTCATATCTGTGCAACAATTGCCAGGAAACTGCAAGCGAACGTTTAATGTAACTTTGATCGGTTCATTTAAGATAATAAAATACACACCTTCCGATGCAAGTTTAAGGAAACTTTTATCCAGTATCTTGGGATTGCAATCTCTTATAATGGTCGTGTATAAGTTCATGCAGATAGCATTCCATTTATCCCAATCACAAGCGTACGCGACATCCTGAGACATTGTAGCTCCCTGTGGATGATGTATTTGAACAAATAATAGCAGAAGCTCTAACTTTTCAGAATTTGTCTCCTGTCCTATAATTTCTGGTGCAATACGTTCACTGAATTCGCATAGTACAGATCTGTTCTCCACAGCTATTATCTGGCAAATTGTTTTAGCCAACGTATATGTAGGTTCTGCCAAATTCTCATCGGTAGTCTTCACATGTCGAAAGACTTTCTCTGAATAGTAATAGATTTTTCAGCAATTAGACTCTGAAGTTTAAAGTATAATTGTAAATTAACTATCAATTTACCTAGCCAGGATAAATGATTTTTGATGTTCAATGCCAAGTGAGACTGTAAACTGCCATGCCATATTAGTTTCTGAATTGCACAAAGTATAGTGGATCTATTGATAGTGGAGGGTGGATTTTCATAAAGACTTAGACATGTTAAAATTAACTGTATCCAATTATCTAAAGATATCGTAGACCAGTATTGTCTGATAGGAATTATGTGATTAATTAATATCGTCATGTATGTATCTTGCCAATGTGAATAAGCATGGCACGTAGAACGTTTCAATACTTGCACTACTGCCATAATTAAATCAGAACCATTTAAATATATTTTATTTGAGCCGTTGCCATAAAGAACTGTGCTCAACATTAGTGCACACATATTTCTCCCATCGGGTGACACTTTGCCAATCTTCTTTCCAATCAATCTGTCTGCTTCCTAAATAAAACAATATAGGCAGTTAAATAAAATTTGTCAATTAGCAAACCATGACCAATCATAATAAGATCGATGACATACACAGAGTATCATTTTATGTACACAGTTTAATATAGTTGTCCAATTTATATGGCCAGAAATACCCTTTTCAGACATCTCGTTGATCTCATTTAAAGCATCTTCATTCTCATACAACTCTTGAAGACTCGTGATAAATTTCTATAAAGAGACATAAAAGTAATAATTCTTTCAATTTCATTCTACTGAATTACATAAAATTAATTATATCAAATCCCTTCAAACAAAAATATGCATTTTAACAAGTTCCCTTCACCCAAGTACAGAACCTACCCTTATAAGATAATTTACCGCATTACAACTAAATAACATACTGAACTTATTGAACTTACCTTTCGATCAGCAATTTTATTGGCCTCACCATATTTTAAAATATCGTTAATTAATTTAGAATAGGCCATTCTTTTAAAAGTATCTCATTAAACACCGTATACACAAAAACATGTATTCACCCGGCGTTGCCCGCCGTCAAACTGTCAACCACGAATTAGCATCATTTAGTTCCGTTTCCTCCGACATGGTTAAAGCCTAGTTTAACTTTTCAAATACAGGTTCAAGATAGGGTACTTAACCGGCGGTTAAACTTCGATTAACGTCGAAGCAACCGGGCATTAAAGATTTTCGCTCTTTTACTTCACAGATCACTATAGTATAATGACAGTTGATAAAAAAATTCAGCTTCACGATTGGCTCTCGCGCAGCGGATCTTCTCCCAGAGCCAATAGACTCTTTCCTTTCCCGACGACACACTTTGACCCCCGTTTTCATCGACGCGGTTCAATGCATAGACTCGATCTAACTGTGCTATTAGCCAGTCAGACACTTGTATATCGAAGATAAACGAAGTTTATGCATTGAACAGCGTTGAAAAAAACGGACCTGGATCTGATTTATGAGATCTCCGTTCGATGCTCTTTGCCCATTGGTCTTATGTCCAGTTTCTTCACCTTCGGTTAAAATTTAACCTGCAGATAAATCCCAAGCTACCCAATAATTTTCATGCTTTAGAAGTTTATCCGCAGGTCCAATTTTACTCGAAAACGAAGAAACCGGCCGCATGCCCGTTTCCTCCGACGTGGTTTAAGCCTGGTTTAATTTTTTAAATATAGCTTTAAGATAGGGTAACCAGAATTTAAACTTTGATTAACGTCGGAGGAAACGAACAGTAATCATATTAATTACTTGCTAAGTTTACACGCACGGGTTTTAATCAGAAATAACCAATCGTGTGCGAGCTTTAAAAAGAATAACACAACGTGACTGGTTAATAATTTCTAAATCCCGTGCGTGTAAATTTAATACTTGACGCAAAAATCCGTCTATTTTATTTCACCGTCTAAAGTACAACAAAAAACATGAATAGCGCCGCATTACAGCAAGCACACAAAACATAAGATTATGGCAAACAAGAGCAAATTTAAATCGCAAATATTGCCAGGGTTTGACCTTATTGAAATCTTTGAAAATTCAACATTCCATATGACAATGGGTGTTTTTCTTTTACGTGAAAATCTCGACGAATTCATGCACATTCGTTTTTAGTTTACGACAGTTAACGTATGTATCGCCACGGTCTTTAAGTGCCCAGATTTTATACAACTAGTGTGTCCAGAGACGTCGATAAAAGAAAAACATAGAAACAATTAAATTAAGACACAGTAACCTAATTGTTTTTAATAATATGTATTAGTTTAGTAGAACAACATTTTAATAGATGTAATATAAATATATAACAATGTATCTGATATAAATATTTACTTAATCTAAATGTAAAATACTTTGTTTTAGAACATTCAACATCAATTAGAAGCATATAATAGAAATACTGGGAACAATGGTTTTTTTTTGTACTGATTACAGTACATAATCAGTGGTATAATATTTTCTCCACGAGAGCATTCTGATCTTTATTATTCTTCAATTGCAAAAGTTCTAGAAGCACCGACTCCCCAATGATTATGATTGAAACAATCTAAAGGACGCAGTCTCACACGTGATCTAATTGAACGGTCTACACGACTGTACAATTGCTCGAAAGTTCTTGTTTGCGAATTCCTCCCCACTAAAAATAAAATTATTATTCATCAATTCAAAACGTATTTGATACGTTTTTCTTAAAATAATATTTTTCAAACATACGGTTTTGTTCTAACATTACAAATCGATCCTGGATAATGAATTACATTTATAGAACATCACAAAGGGCTTCCAAGTACCAATACATATGCAATGTCCTTATGATATTAGGGATAATCGAAGATTTTATTTAAAAAAAAGAACAAAATTTCCCTTTCAAGACATTTCAATATCCCCACGTATATAGAGATACTTGTTTTTGCCAATGTAGAAAACTTTTCAGGCTTTTTTCTTAAGCGCTTACATCCAAGAAAATACCAGGATTTCGTCAATTTCTTTTTTTAGATCGACGCAGAATCGTCTAAACTTTTTTCAGAAAAAGAAATTTATAAAACAATATGAATTTGTGGCGAAGATATTAGGCTTCGAAGTCGCGAAAGCCTCCCAGAGCCAGCTATGCCGGCTAAATTCCTGTTTCTACAGTCGTGCCTGGAAGGGCTAATTTTCTATTTGTTCAACACAAATGAGGATCAAAGGCAAACAAACATATGTATTTGCTCTTTGAACAAAGAAGTTCAGACCTTCAATCCTCCTGTTCTTGGTGCACCCTAATGCTAAAAAGTATTTTTCTTCAACTTCCTAGTCTGTTACCAGAGGCACATAATTTCCTAATTATCATAAATAATGTTTTAGAAGTAACATCCATATGAATTCACGTTTCTACTAGCTCCATTCCACCAAATTGATAAAGGCCAGCCAGTAAGCAAATAATACATATAATAATAGGGATAAATTGTTCGTAACTGTTAGACGGGGTTGGAAGGGGAGATCCTGACTTCTTTTAAAGCGCATGCCTCCACGCCCTGAACACATTCACGTTTCAGCAGCGAAACCGGCACTTTTGGTTTTTCTCTACAAGCCTCATCTGTTTTTGTGTGTTCGTCGAAGTATCTCAACTTCACCAATCGTCCTGTGCATCTTGACTGAGAATTCTTTAAAAATTCTCATTGCGGTCCAACGTTTACGAATATCTGAATAATATTTTGCTTAGGTTCCTCGGGTATTATCTAAAAAGACAAATTTTTATCATTATATACTTTTCGTGGTTACGTTCTTCTAGGAGGCTCAGATTTGTCTTGATCATACCTGAAACTTTATTTAGTAATTTTAAAAAATGGCTCTTAAGATTCGCGTCGATTCACCCAAGGTGAAATACACGCAGGATTATATTGAAGCCCAGTACGAGTATCAGACGACTAATGTCACAAGGACAGAAGATAAGGATTTGAAGTATTTGGTGAGTCACCAATATAAGTAAGGACCCATTTGTGTTCCCCTGGGATATATTAGATATTTATATGTAAAGATAATCATTGCAACAATATTTTATGAGATCAAACATGAAAATCATTGTAATTGGAGTCACATATAGATGTTTATAGAGATCATTTTAATTATTTCTTTTTGCCATTTCCATTGTCACATGTTTAGATAATTCAAATGATTACTGAAATTATAAGATGATTTGGTATATTGCTAGTAATAATAATTGGTTTTATTTCAGGTCACACCTGTCTCTACAAATTTACTGATTAGGACTCAATTGAAAGTCCCAAAGTTAGGGGTAATGCTTGTTGGATGGGGTGGTAATAATGGGACAACAATCACTGCTGCATTGTTGGCTAACAAGATGAATCTGTCTTGGGATACTAAAGACGGTCGTAAAAGCGCCAACTGGTCGGTATTTTGTTATATATTTTATAATAAATTTTTATAACGTTTTATGTGAAAGCTTAAATTCAATTTCAGGTATGGCTCTCTTACTCAAGCATCTACTGTGAAATTAGGCAGTAGTGGAAGTGAAGATATTTTTGTTCCTATGTCATGGATGTTGCCAATGGTCAATCCTAATGATATTGAACTTGATGGATGGGATATTTCAGATATGAACTTGGCAGATGCTATGGAACGTGCCAAAGTATTAGATTTCAATTTACAGAAGCAACTTAAACCATATATGGTAGATATGAAGCCCAGGAAAAGTTTATACTACTCTGATTATATTGCAGCGAATCAGGTATGCCAGTTATATTTATGTATGTAATAAGAATTAATACTGTTAGTTTGGGAGATTTAAAGCTTAACAGGATTATGTATTTTCTAATACTAGGAACAACGAGCTAATAACATTATCTCTGGTTCAAAGACCGAACAATTAAACTTGATCAGGAAAGACATAGCAGAGTTTAAATCTGCTAAGAATTTGGATCAAGTAATAATCTTGTGGACTGCTAATACTGAGAGATTTTCCAGTATTATTCCTGGCGTCAATGATACTGCCGATAACTTGTTAAAATCCATTAAGGAGAATCATCC